>OX451738.1:690881370-691481370 GCA_948472305.1 Vicia faba | reverse complement strand
CAGCAGTGTGCTGGTTCATCTAACCTCTCAATGGTGATTTGGGGAGCTTCATTGTCCCACCTAACCTTGAACATAGAAGACATGGTAGCTAGCGCGTCCGCTAACTGGTTCTCCTCTCGTGGGAAATGTTCAAAGGTTATCTCCTCAAAGTGTGGGAGCAATGTCAGTACATACTCTCTGTAAGGAATGAGATTCGGGTGCTTCGTATCCCACTCGCCTTTGATCTGACTTATCACCAGAGCGGAATCCCCGAATACACTCAAGAACTTGATCCTTAGGTCGATAGCAGCTTGAAGGCCCATGATGCACGCTTCATACTCCGCCATGTTATTGGTGCAGTTGAAACATAATCGGGCAGTGAACGGAGTATGACATCCCTTGGGAGATATGATTATAGCACCAATGCCGTTACCTAGTGCGTTTGAGGCTCCATCAAAATACATAGACCATCGGGATCCCTCCTCAGGTCCTTCATCCGGTCCAGGTTCTTCATAGTCAGTCACTAACATGATATTCTCATCCGTGAACTCAAAATTCATGAACTGGTAGTCGTCCACGGCCTGATGAGCCAAATGATCAGGCAATACACTCCTCTTTATTGCTTTTTGGGTTGTATGTTGTATGTCGTATTCAGTTAAGATCATTTTCCACCTTGCTATCCTTCTGGAGAGAGCAGGCTTCTCGAAAATGTACTTGGTCGGATCCATCTTCGATATCAACAAGGTAGTGTGAGTATGCATATACTGTCTCAGTCGGCGAGCATCCCATGCCAAAGCCCAGCAAGTTTTCTCGAGCAATGAGTATCGTGTCTCACAGTCGGTAAATTTTTTGCTAAGGTAGTATATTGCGTGCTCTTTTCGACCAGACTCGTCATGTTGCCCCAGCACACACCCCATTGAATTGTCTAGCACTGTCAAGTATAATATTAAAGGTCTTCCTTCAACTTGAGGCATCATAATTGGTGGTTCTTGAAGGTATTCCTTGATTCTTTCAAAAGCGGTATGGAATTCATCATTCCACTTTACCACTTGATCTTTCTTCAGAAGCTTGAAGATTGGTTCACAAGTATCAGTCAAAGGTGAAATGAACCTGGCGATATAATTCAAGCGTCCCAAGAAACCTCTAACCTCTTTATCTGTACGGGGAACCAGCATCTCTTGTATGGCTTTTACCTTTGCAGGATCTACTTGGATGCCTTTGTCGCTGACAATGAAACCCAGAAGTTTACCCGACCTTACACCAAAGGTGCACTTGTTCGGATTCAACCTCAACTTGTATGTCTTCAACCTGTCGAACACATTTTGGAGATGGTCCAGGTGATCTTCCTCAGCCTGAGACCTGGCTATCATGTCATCAACATAAACTTCGACCTCATGGTGAATCATATCATGGAACAAAGCGACCATGGTGCGCTGATAAGTTTCCCCAGCATTCTTCAACCCAAAAGGCACCACCTTGTAGCAGAAGGTGCCCTACTGCGTAACGAAGGTTGTCTTCTCCATGTCTTCAGGAGCCATCTTGATCTGGTTGTAGCCAGAGAAACCATCCATGAAGGAGAAGATTTTGTGTTGTGCAGTGTTGTCGACAAGAATATCAATGTGAGGAAGTGGGAAGTCATCCTTGGGGCTTGCCCTGTTCAGATCTCTCTAATCTACAAACATCCGTACCTTACTGTCCTTCTTAGGTACCGGAACGACATTAGAAACCCACTATGGATACAAAGTGACAACTAAGAATCCTGTGTCGAACTGTTTCATGACCTCTGCCTTGATCTTCTCTGACATTTTAGGGCGCATACGACATACCTTCTGTTTAATAGGAGGACAATCTTCTTTGGTTGGCAGGCGATGTACCACAATATCAATGTCCAAACCAGGCATGTCTTCATAGGACCAGGCGAAAATCTCAACATAGTCGTGCAAAATCTGTATCAATCTCTGTTTGACGCTAAACTCCATATTTGCACCTATTTTAACCTCTTTTCGGTCTTCCTCAGTACCCAACTTCACTGTCTTAACCGGCTCTTCATGAGGCTGTATGGCCCTTTCTTCCTGCTGTAATAGTCTAGCAAGTTCTCCAGACACCTCACAATCATCCTCACCTTCGTCCTCGGCTTGGTTGATCGTATTTTTGAAGTCATAACTGGCAATAGCAGAGCTGTTATCAATGAGATCCAAAGTGGATATGGATCTGCATTATGATACGTGAGTGTGTGTAAGAGAATAACTGTTTTGATAAAGTGAAAAACAGAAAATAAAAACAGAGAGCGCAAAATTTGTATGCAAGAAACGTCCAATGATTTATTAATGATATATGAAATGACAAATAATAGCCCTCATAAGAAAATCCAATGTGCCTCGGGAAAGGCACATGGCCGTAAAGTTTTAAATTGTTTATTACAAATCTCAAAACAAGTAAGTCAATTACTGCGGAATAAAAGAAACAGGTATAAAGTCCCTAGCCGTCCAGTTACTCGGTCCACCGTTGATAGTTGGGTAGATCCAGATGTCGATGTCTGAGCCTTCCTCGCTGTCTTCAATGGAGTTAATTCCCGGATTATTGATGTGTAGGGGAGGTCTTCCAGCCCGAGCGTGTCGAACAAGCCTTTGAGCCCCTGTAGTAAAGCACAAACCAAATTTGTCAGTTTTATGAGTGAAATCAGGGAGCTGACCCCAATTGGTACACCCACCTTCTTCAACTATGGCCTTGGCGTCCTTGAGGGAAGCCATCTTCAGAGGAGGTTTGCTGTTGGTAGTAGTTTCAGTCGATGCCAAGATCTGAGGGACCTCTTCGAAGTTCTGAGAAGGAGTTTCTATGAATTTCCCGTCCATATCTATGTAGCGGAAGGAATTGAGGTGGATCACCATATACTCTTCTTTACCCTGTACTGTGACAATCTTCCCTTTTACCGGATACTTCAGCATTTGGTGTAGTGTGGAAGTAACTGCCCCAGCCTCATGGATCCAAGGACGACACAGTAAACAAGAATATGACGGCCTTATATCCATCACATAGAAGGTGGCCCCAAAAGTCTGAGAACCCACTTCGACAAGGATGTCCACCTCCCCGTGCACCATTCTTTTCGATCCGTCAAAAGCCCTTACCACAATGTTACTAGGCTTTAGAGTCAAACTTTCGCAATCCAACCGGTCCAACGCCTTCTTCGGCAGAACATTCAATGAAGACCCAATATCTACCAACACATGAGCCATGATGGTGCCTTTGCATTCAATCGAGACATGCAGAGCATCATTATGCTTCCTTCCCTCCAGTGTTAAGTCTGCATCTGAAAAACCCAGCACATTATCAGCAGTCAGGCTGGCCACACAATCTTTGAACTGATCAGCTGAAGTCTCTTGCGGCACATGCGCAATTTTGAGGAATGCAATCAAAGCCTTCGCATGGGCCTCAGAGCACAACAACAGGGATAACATGGATATCTTTGATGGGGTCTGCCCCAGCTGCTCGACCATATTGTAGTTGCTCTTCTTAATGATTTTCAGTATTTCCTCCATTTCTTGCTCAGAGGCTTCCACAACAACTTTCCTAGGCGCCTCCGTCCGGGCAAGCTCACCTATAATTTCCTTGCCACGGGTATTAGACAATTCGCCGACAGGGGTAATAACTGGAGTAAGAACAAGAACAATAGTTGATGTACTAGAATAAACGGCAGATGGAATGACAATAGGCTTGTTGACAGTCTTAGGGGAAATCTCCGGAGAAAAGACCCTTCCACTTCTGGTAACTTTGCTGGTTCCGACAATGTTACCAATATCAGGATCAACTTCTTCGTCTTTCAAATCTTGTTTGATGCCACGATAGTACACATCGGCACCATAATGCCAAGGGACAGCTTTGTCTGAGACATACAGGACATGACCAGGAACAGTGATTATCAGTGGAGCAATTCTTAGAGCAAATGTAATCCTGACAGGTCTTCTCGAGGAGACCTTGGAAGGATTGGCTGGAATGGTTATAATGACAATGTCTTCAGATGGAACAACGGGAACCAAAGTTTTCTCAAACAAAATTTATTTGCTGTCTATCAGGCATTGAACACCTAATTTCACTAAACGACAACCAGAAGGTAGAAACGAACACATGTGGAAACCTTCACCATAACCCGGAAATAAACCGGCCAACAACAAATTCTTCTTGACAGTCATGAGAGGAGTATAAGCTTCATCAACATAGGTAACGAGCAAATTAGTGTCAACAACATTAACTCCATGACTGTGTTTAGGCATGGGAGCAGTTATGACATTTGGCTTCTCCAGAGCATTAAAATATATTTCCTTGGCTTCAATCAAGTCTTGTACTTTGTTCCTTAGAGCCCAGCAGTCATTTGTATCGTGGCCAGGACTCTCAGAATGATAGGCACACCGAGCATTCGGATTATATCGGGGAGATGTAATATTTGGATTCTTGGGAGCCTCTTTCAAAGTTACCAAGTTGGATCTTAGCAGATGAGGTAGAACTTCAGCCAATGTCATATTGATTCGGGTAAATTGCCGTTGTGGTCTTTCCACCCTTTCTTGATTGTTGCATTGTGGAGCAACTGCAGGCCTAGGTATCATTACGGTACTTACTGTCTGACGATGTTCAACTCTGTTTTGGCCCCTCGGGCTATAGATGGCACTGGCTTCCTTCTTACCAGCAAAAGGCTTCTTTATTGGGCTCGAAGAGGTATCCTTTTGTATCTTGGTGCTCTGAATCCCGACTTCTACTCTTTCTCCAGTTAGAATCAACTCGGTGAAACCAGATGACGAGCTGCCGATTAAATGATTGAAAAATGGACCAGATAGCGTCCCCAGAAACATATCAACCAACTCTCTATCAGACAACGGGGGTTGAACTCTTCCAGCCAAGTCTCTCCATTTTTGTGCATAGTCTTTAAAGCCTTCAGTTTCACCCATGGACATACTCTGGAGTTAAGTACGAGTAGGAGCAAGGTCAGCATTGTATTGATACTGCTTGTAGAATGCAGCAGCCAAATCTTCCCAGTTTCGGACATTGGCTCCCTCCAGCTGGTAGAACCATTCAAGCCGAGTCCCTGACAGACTATCTTGAAATAAATGAACCCACAAATCTCTATCAGTGTTGTGGGGCTGGATCTTTCTGACGTAAGAACGGAGATGGAGTTTTGGGAAGGACACCCCATCATACTTAGCAAAAATTGGAGCTTTGAATTTATGCGGATGACCACTCCCGACACCAACCCCAATTCTTTAAAATCCAGCCCAGGTATCCTCTGAACTTCTATGACACTCAAACGATCTTCCAACTGCTTGTATCTATCCTCAGCAGGAGGATACTGCTCATCATTGTAGTCGGTATCATTGTCAGAAACTTTAGGACTGAGATCCTTCTCTTCTTCCTGTTTTTCCCCTTCCTTGGATGAAGAGGTCAGATCGACTTGTCACTTCAACCACTCTCTAAACCTTCTGCCCATATTCAGAATACCAGAAGCCTTCTTCTTTTTCTTTTTCTCTCTCAGAATGAGGGCTTTCAGATCCCCCTTCCCTTTTTCCAGATTTATGAACATTTGTTGGAACTGGGCGTTCTGTGTCTGAAGGTCCTTGATGGTTTGCTCGGAAGACATTTCATGCTGAAATAAACAGCGAAGAAGATGAGAAACCTGTAATGGTACCTGTACATGCAATATTATGAATGAGATGCGCATGCAATGATTTCAAAGACTTTGGGAAATTTAAATTTGCAAACCAAAATAAACAAAGATTTTATTAGCTGAAATTGAAGTTCAAATGCCTTTTAGGCGTTACAATTAAAAGCAAATCTAAACTAGAAAAGAAATCAAAATTTCCATGGATGCTTCCTATTTGTGCCGAGATAATCATTAAGTCCTCTTTCTTCATGGAGCTGCTTTGTGAGTTCTAAAACCTTCCTTTCCTGAGCATGGAACTGATCCCTGTAAGTATCCCGCTCCTTTTTCAACTGAATCCAAGACCTCTGTAATTCCCCAAGATCAGTGGGCATATAAGGATAGAGAACCGTGTAAGGAATACCCCATTCAGTAGTAGGTTCCACAATCACTAGTAAAATGGACACATAGGGAATCATAAGCTTCTGGGCACGAGCTCGTACCCATTTGAGGTAAGGTTCCATAGGAATGGAAGTTTTTGGCCCCAAAGCCTTGGCGCCAGATCTGTTTACCATGCCCCAAGCTCGTATGAACCTCCGACGATACTCGTGAGCATCACCCTCATAGTTGAATATAATTCCCTCAATAAGTAACTCGTGGGGACCATCTCTTTGAGCGTAACCAAATTGTCGCAGAGCTAAACAAGGATTGTAGGTTATACCCCCTCTGATGCCAAGTAACTGGACATTAGGGTACTCCTCGCAGCGGTCAATAATAGTGTTTTCCATAGCTCGGGAACACCAGAGAATATCCATGTGAGCAAGTGACATTATCCTTTGTGGCCAACCCAAACCTTCTTAATTCTTCAGTATGGACTTAGGGAGGTGAGAAATAAACCACCTCGACAGCAATGGCATGCAACACATAAGAACCCCTCTTCTCTTCATGGTACGAGTATGGAGAGTGTGCAAAATATATCCGAGCAAGGTAGGCATGGGGTTGAGGGAGAGGAAGATCTTGATAGCATTCACATATATGAATGAGTCCGAATTAGGGAATAGGACTAACCCATAGATTAGAAGGGCCAAAACCTCCTCAAAAGCCTGAAAATCCATATCATCCCAAAACAGTTGGGCCTTGTCTATCAGAAACTTAGCTAGAAAACCCTTGACTCCTCTTCTTGTTTCCCAATTGGATACCACGTCGGCCCATTTCAGGTGCAAAGTTGAGGCAATGACTTCTGGCTTAGGAACTTCTTCTAGACCTATGAAGGGTAACTGTTCAAGAATGGGTATATCCAATAGCTGAGAGAATTCTTCCAAGGTAGGCACCAACTGATAGTCTGGAAAGGTGAAGCAGTGGTACTTGGGATCAAAGAACTGAAAGAGTACACTCATCATATTTTCATCAAATTTTGAAGTAACCAGGTTGAGAAGTCGACCGTGTCTATTAGTGAACGCAAAAGTTTCAGAAACCCTTGATACTAGCTCTTTGAGTTGGGAAGGTATCTTCACAAAGCTGATTCGGATAGTGTTTCTACGAACGTAAGCCATGATCTGCAAAATAGAACAAAGATAAATTCCCTCGGTCTTTGAAATGGCTAGTGCAATAAGAATGAATGCTATATTATGATGCATGATGTCATGATAAACCACATATATAGCAAACACAGGTATAGCAAACACAATCAAATCACACAAAGTCCTTAGGTTTAAGGTCTGTATGAGGTTAAAGGTCATACCCTCTTGAAGTTTAGTTGGTTTCAAACCTGTCTTAAAAAGTAACCAGGTTCTAAGGGATCTCAATATCACTGACCATCCTTTATCGGGCATTATCTCAGCTCAAGCAATCTTTTCTTACGGTCGAGATATCCCGAAAGTTTGATCTCAATGAGTGTAGTATCAAGTATCAACCAATCTTTAGCTCTGCACCGAGGCCGGCTATCTCACTACTTTCTAATGGCCAAGTTTGTTCAACTAAGGTTCTAAGGTCTGTTAGTGCTTCACGATACCACGCGGAGGCCCCGTATTCTCCTCGTTTCCCCATGAAGGATACCGATACCAACCAAAGTGCCACACCAACACAACTATCGCTTAAACCATATCGGTCTACACCGTACAATCTCCACGATCTATTGTTGTTTACCTAATAAGTGCCCCCAGATCTGGGTGTAGGATCTATAATAACCCAAGCAAAACCCTTAAAGATAAAGCAAACAAACAAGAAAGCAATTTTTTACATGACCTAGATCCTAAGGTAAACCCCACTTTATACTTCCTCCCCAGCAGAGTCGCCAGTTCTGTGATACGGTGGCAAAACCGACTGTTAATATTGGTTTGCATTTTGTATTCGCAAATGTCGCAGTAAGCAAGAGTCACCACCGAGTTTTATTTCATCTAATCATGGAAAAGGAAAAAGAACAGAAAAAACCCTTTTTCGAGATTTCTGAGTACGAGGGGTAGATTATAGAAAGGGAAGGTGTTAGGACCCTTTCTATCCATGGTTTTCCATGGGCTCTTAGGTACTTGCTCATTTTAAAATTGCTTCTGTGTGCTTGTTTTGAAAAGTTTTACTTTGTGATAACACTTGCATCAGTCCTCAAGGGTGTGACGAAGTTGTTTTGAAAGGTGTTGGTGTGAAAAGTTTTTGTTGAGCAAGTACTTAAGATTCTACCTACTCGAAAAAAGATTGTTCGTTCTTGTTTCCTTTAGACAACGCTATCTTACTATTAAGGAGCAGGTAGCCCCGTCGTTGGAGTTTGTAAGGGACGTTCGAAAGGGACAAGTACATTCACCTAAGCAATGGGTTGGAAACTTTAGTAGTAACCATAAAGTCTTAAGATCTTTTCGAAGCAACATTTCCGAGGCAACATTTCCTAGGCAACATTTCTGAGGCAACATCTGAATGGGTCATTTTGATCTTTTAGACTAGAGGGCAACCACTAAAATCTCCTATGCTTAATGACTGTTTACCGAAGGCAACCGAAGTGAGGCAAACCCTAGGAGTGAATATGTGCATGTGAATTTTTTCAGTTATTTAGTCTTTGCACATTCAGGTGATCTACTGTTTTAACTTTCAGATATTCTTGCCATACAATCCTATTAGCCATGCATCTAACAGTTAAATATTTGCAGGAATTTAAAATGCGAGAAAATAAACCTAGCTATTACAAGACTTTGGCAGTTACATAATTATCTTGACTAAAATAAAAAATGCGGAAGTTTAAAAACCCTAATTACTATTACAATCCCGGAGCAGTTACAATAATAATAAAAAGAATTAAAATGCGCGCGGCAAATTAAATGCGAGAAAAAATTGAAAAAAGCCTAAAAATCTAATCGAAAAAATATTTAAGTTATTTTTGAGAAAAGACTTAATTAGGTTATGTACAATTAAAACCCTAATTCTAATCATTTTTAATTATAACAAGAAATTGAAATTAACCTAATTTAAACTAAATTAAATAATTCAAGAAAATAAAATATTTTAAAAAAAAGATTTTATGTATTTTTTTGGTTTTTATTTGAGAAAAAAAACAATTTAATTACAAATTTAAAACCTAATTTCTAATTAGTTTTATTTACAAAAAAGAATTAAATTAACCTAGTTTCTAACTAAATTAATTAAAGAAATAAATATTTCATGAGAAAAATGATTTTTTTTTGTGTTTTTGTGATTTATTGATTTTATGATTAATAAAAAAAGTAATTATTTTTTGGTGGAAAATAATGAAACAAATTAATTAAAATAAAAGAAGTAAAAGAAAGAATTGAAAATGGGCCTGTTTGCGTTGCTGAAAGAGGGGGTAATAATGTTGAGCCCAGTCAACGTGCCTGATCCCATGATGCATTGACTTGAGGGTGTATCATGGTCCTTTACTGGCAAGCATTGGATCTGGCTGAGTGATGCATCAAGTGGTTTAATAGTGATGGCATATGGTAGACATTTGGGCCGGTGATACACAGGATCTGCAAATGGAAAAATTGGAAGTAACTTTGCTGGGACCTGGGATCGAACCCAGGTCCTTATGTTCACCAACAACACGCCTCACCACTGGGCCAACTGGCTTGTTTGTTAATAATATAAGAATAAAATATAATATACAAAAACGTGGTTAACTAAAAAGAAAGCGCGCAAGATTCAAATGGCCCAATGATTGATGGCCACGCCATCGTCTTCTCTAGGAATCTATTGTTTTAGGTTAAGACCTATACCCACGGACAAACTTCTATGGCTAGAAACCTGTGCAACTCAAAAATTCACAAAATGCAATATAAATGAAATTGAAGACCAGGGTTTAACTGGTCATGATGTCACGGTCATCTCAGTATCCAGTTCTTGGCCTAATTTTTCCTGTATGTGAAAACCCCAAAACACCACAAAAACCCTAGTAATGGCGTTTGATCAGTGGGAATGAGAATTGACTGTTTTGGAATACTAGTTCGCATTTGCGTTTCGCAAAATGTCGCGGTAAGCAAGAGTCGCCACCGTCTTTTATTTTCTCCAACAAGGAAAGGACAAAAGCACAACAAAATTCCTTTTCGAGATGTTTCTCGGGTTCGGGAGGTAGATTATAGAAAGGGAAGGTGTTAGCACCCTTTCTATCTGTGGTTATCCACGGGCTCTTAGGTACTTTCTCACTATGTTTTCAAAAATGTTTTTCTTTTCTTGTGTTTGTGGGTTTTGAAAAAGTTTGTTTGAAAACTTCGATTTTAACTCTTGTATCAGTCCTCAAGAGTGTATGAAGTGTTGTTTGAAAACTTTTGTCAGAAAAGTGTCGGTGCGAAAAGTATTTTTGTTTTGAAAGAGCAAGTACCTGAGAACCTCTACCTACTCAAAAGAAATTAAGCTGTGTAAATGTCCTTTAGACAGTACTATCCCACTATTGAGAAGTAGGTAGCACCGTCGTTGGAGTTACTCGGGTCAATTCGATTATAGGGACATGTGGTCACCAAAGCAATAGTAGGACGCCTTAGCGGTAACCCTAATGTCTTAGATCGTTTTATCCGAGGCAACCGTTTCGAGGCAACTTGGATCTTTAGACAAGAGGGCGACCTCTAAAACACCCTATACTCAATGACCACGTCGAGGCAACCAAGTGAGGCGTACCCTAGGAGTGGCATGTGCACGTGTGTCAGGTTTCAGTTAAGTTATATTTGAACATGTTATGGTGAGCTACGTTTTGATTTTATTTTGAGAACAAGTCTTGTCATGCATAACAGTTAATATTTGCGGAAAGTAAATGGCGGAAAGTAAATCTACGCTATTACAAGGCGTCGGGTATTTACATCGCCAAAAGCAACCCTTGAAAAGTAAATTGCGAGAAAATTAAAGAAAGCGATAAAAGGGCCTAATTACGCTATTACATCCTCGGAGCAATTACATAAATATGATCAAAAACTAATACGCGCGAAAAGAAATTAAATCGGAGAAGTCCTTAGGGTTTTGACCCTTTTTGAGAAAGAATAAGTTTTTTGTCCTTTTTGTATTTAATTAAATTAATCCTAGAACTAATTAATTAACTAATTAAAAAAAGAAATATTTTTTGAGTTTTTAATGTTTTAATGAAATAAAAGAAAAGAAATTAAAATTGTCAAGAAAACCCTAATTCTAATTTATTTTATTTGTTATGAAAATAATTAAAGTTAACCTAATTAAAACAACTAAATTAGTTAATTACATTTATTTACAAAAATAATAAATAAATTAATTTTAATTAAGAAAAATATTTTTTAGTTTTACTGATTTTATTATGGAAAATAATTAATTATGTTAATTAAATAATAATAATAATAATAATTAGTAAAAGAAAATAAAAAGGAAAAGAAATTAAAAGGAGAATAAACCAAGGGGGGGGGGTGCTGGCCCATTAGGAGGTGTTATTGGAATTTTCAAGCCCAACACGCTGAAGCCTCTTTGACTTTGGAGATCCTCCATGCGCATGGTTGACTGGGAGTACCATGGTCATCCACTTATGACCTTCAGATTTGTGCCTGTGGCCACTTGGCGCCTGGATATTTGAGGTACACGGTGGAATTCCTTTGGAAATCTGCACAAGAACACGCTAAGAAAAATAATAGAAACGTTTTGTGGGGACCTGGGATTCGAACCCAGGTCCCAATGCTTTCTGAATGCTTGCCTTAACCACTCCACTAACGCGTTTCATTCGTTAAGAAAATAACCAACAATTAATATATTAAGAAATCATTCAATATGCTGTAATCATAAAAACGCGCGCCCTTTTTTGAATGCTCCAATAGCATATCAACAACTCATCATCTTCTTCCTTCGCCTGCATAAAAAACACATTAGATAGCGGGGGTTTTTAACCCCCACAAAACATGATGACGAAAAATAGCGATTAGCCCTACAGGCTACATAAATATTTCGTGATGGTGGTTTTGGATTCGTCTTGACCTAACGAATTCAGTCATGGGTCTTATGAGGCTCAATTTTTCCTGTATTAAGAATCCCCAAATTCCAAGCTCAGGAACCCTAGAATTCATCCATGGCAATTTATGATTCTGCGCATTATAATTCAATTAAACTATGCCAATAGCTTCATATGGATTCAAGTAATGCAAAACAAACAATAAATCATGTTAAACGTGCATGGAATAAGCAATACGATTCTGAAAAAAAGTGGTAAACCATTAAACTGTTCTTGATGATTCTTGTAGCTTTAAGGTCTGGTTTTGATTGCTGCACGTTCCTCACACTCCCTGCAATGTGTTAGAATCCCCAAAAGCCTTTGAATCGTGCTAGAATATGGAAATCAGTTTTGACTTTTCTTTGAATTTTCTTGAATTGATTATGGCTTTTTCTGCAAAGATTTCACGTGTGCATGATTAGGATTAGCTTGTGTATATATAGGAGAATGAAATTAGGTCAGAATCTTGCAAAGAAATCCATGGAATGATGATTTGAATATTTGATTGGAAATCATATATTTTTGAATCTTCATGATTGGAAAAAATTGCCAATTTGGGAGATATTGCATCTTTGACTTGGTGCACGAAATTGCCAGCCTTTTTAGGTCATACTTGCTTCACAAAAAGATTGAAAAATCAAATCTTTGTATTTTCCTACAATTTAAATTAATTAAATGAATTAATATTGATTAAAAATCCAATTAATTAATAAAAATAAGAAAATAAATTCAATTAAGCTTGATGGGTCGTGCATAGGCCATGGATAAAGTTTCAAGAAGAAATTTGAGGCCCATTAGCAAAAACAAGGTGTTTTGAGCAAAGTTGACTTTTGCAAATTCACAAAAATCTCCCAACTTCTCGATTGCATATCTTGCTCAATTTTGATCATATGAACATGTTCTTGGACATTTTGAAAAGGTCTTGAAGTCCTCTAACCAATGCCTTTGGTCCCATGTCATTTGGACTTACCAATCTCAAGTTATGGTCTTTGACTTAAAGTGCACTATTGTTGACTTTTGAATTTGACCTATAATGTAGAAATTGATAACTTTTTGTGAGAGAATTTCTTGGACTTGGAGTGTGAAGATGGATTGTAGGAAATGTCATCCCCTTCAAAATGAGCATTGGATGGGATTTTTCTGATGAACCATGAAAAAGTTATGCCCTGGTCAAGATACAGTTGACTTTTCTGCTGTCCAAAAATAGTAACTTTTTGCATCTTGATGATTTTTGAGCTATCCTTGTGGAATCATGATCAAGACTTGATCAAATGATGATTGTGAACTCAAAATAAGATGTTGACCAAAAATTCTGACTTTTGACTGTGCAACTTGGCACTGTGAGTCTTGAAACTTGGCATGTAGGTGCTTGAGGATGTATGTGGACCTATGAGACTTGATTGAAGCATTGAAAACCCCAAGTTCCTTGAAAGAACCAAAACCCTAACTTTGGCTGGCTTAGGAGGTGGTTTGAATGTCTACCTCTTGAGCAAATCTTGAACAATTTGAGAATTATTCTTGATAATCCTTGAAGAATATGGGAGGGCAAATTTTGGGGTACAACAGTTGCCCCTGTTCAATCTTCTTAAACCTGAGGATGTAGATTGGCTTGCGTGCCTTTCGTGATCCAAAGGTGGAAGATGATTGAACACTAAAGTGCCCAGAAATTTGCACTCGCATAGTGGAGTATCAGTAATGTGATGTCGGGAATGGGCTTACAAATGCCATTTGGAGATATGATGGATAGGAGGATGGGCTTATAGATCCCATCTAGAGATGTGATAGAATCTTGTCGGGGAATGGGCTTATTGATGCCATCTGGGAATGAAATGGATAGCTGTGGAGATGGGCTTATAGATGCCATCCAGGGGATTGTTTGTTGAATTGTAACCTGTTAGGTTGAAAGAAGGAACCTGTGTAGGGTTGCCTGATGATGGTCGAGTAGATAGTTGTCCTGTCTGGTTTCAGGTATTAATCTATAATCCGTCGTCCACAGATATTTCCTGGCTAGATACATGTATTAATCCGGAACTTAAAAAAGTTGGTCGAGATAGCTTTCCTGGCTGGATACAGGTGTAGATCTCTGACCTGAGAAAGAAAGATGATTTCCTGGCTAGATACAGGTATTGATCTTCAATCTCTTCATGTAGATAACTTTCCTGTCTGGTTTCAGGTGTAGATCTACAATCAATCGCTCACAGATATTTCCTGGCTAGATACAGGTGTTGATCTGGAACTTAAAAAAGGTTGGTCGAGATAGCTTTCCTGGCTGGATACAGGTGTAGACCTCTGACCTGAGAATGAAAGATAATTTCCTGGCCTGTTACAGGTGTTGATCTTCAATCTCTTCATGTAGATAACTTTCCTGGCTAGATACAGGTATCAAATCTACAATCAATCGTCCATATATATTTCCTGGCTAGATACAGGTGTCGATCTGGAACTTAAAAGGTTTTTTGATAATGATGTGATGAAGGAATCTGAGACGATTACTACTCCAAATAAATGATGAAGGAATCTGGGACGATTACTACCTCAGCAGGATGATGAAGGAATCTGGGACAATTACTACCTCAGTGGGATGATGAAGGAATCTGGGACGATTACTACCTCAGCAAGATGATGAAGGAATCTGGGACGATTACTACCTCAGCAGGATGATAAAGGAATCTGGGACGATTACTACCTCAGCAGGATGATGAAGAAATCTTGATAACTTCTACCTCAACGGGATAATGAAGGAATCTTTGACGATTACTACCTCAACGGGATAATGAAGGAATATTTGACGACTGCTACCTCAAAAGGAATGGTGAAGGAATCTGGATGACTTCTACCTCAGCAGGAATGGTGAAGGAATCTTGGGCGACTACTACCTCAACGGGATGATGAAGGAATCTTGACGACTTCTACTCCAAAAGGTAATGACGTTTATCTGTTGATCGATCTTTCCTGAAAAGGTAAAGAGTTAGTTGTATGTAATGTCATGATGCATGAAATACATAATGTTCTCAAAAATAAATGAAATTGTATGATATGATGCGTATATGCATGTATGATGTATGAAAATGTGATGTTTTAGCTGGGGAAAATAAATCCCGAATAGCTGCCGGAGAATTGTGTTGAATTCTTCGTTTCCACTGGGGATGATGAACAAAGATGATTGTGTGAATAAACCTGTAGGAGAAGATGACTCCGTTGGGGAATAAACCCGGTGAAGAGATTACTCTGCGGGGAATTACTATGTGGGGAAGAGATGCTTCGCTGAGATTTTAACGATAACTCCGTTGGGGACTCCGTTGATAAGCTCTGTTGGGATTTTGATGATGAACTCCACTGGGGATAGAAAGAACTTCACTGAGGATGATATTTCCGTTGCAACTTGCTGAGGATAACCCAATTAGACTCTGGTGAGGATAACCTTCTGAATATGGCTGGGGAGAGACATTTGTACTCGGCAGGGGACAAGCTTCCATAATCTACTGGGTAAGATGATTCAACTCTCCTAGGGAAACTTTTCAGACTGTGCTGGGAAATGGTTCCACTGAGGGTATCTTGAATTCCACCGGGGAACAATCTTATATTTTTGTCGAGGAATATTAAGACTGCCGGGGACGCTTGCTGAGGAATATTTGTATACTCTGCTAGGGAATATTAAGATCTTCTAGGGATACCCAACTTCCTTAGGGCTGACAGTAGACTAACTCTGCTTGGGGAGAGTGTTGCTGACTTGCTGGGGATACTGTGCCTTTTTAGGGCTGATGGGAGACCAACTCTGCTTGGGGAGAGTATTGCTGACTTGCTGGGGATACTGTGCCTTTTTAGGGCTGATGGGAGACCAACTCTGTTTAGGGAGAGTATTGCTGATTTGTCTTACTCTGCGGGGAGTGAAGGTATCTTGGTCATATTCTTCAGCTGAATCTACCTTGGTACCTGGTGGACAGAGCGATTGTACAGTTCGGACAATTCTTATTGCCCCAGTTTCTACGGGAGAAGGTACCTGTGGAGGTCTCGATAATTGCCGATTTGACAAATCTTCTTCTGGTAGGCAAGTGACGAGATGTCGGGACATAATCGTACGCTTTGATCCCTAATTTTTGCCTAGACCACCCTTTCGGGTTTTCAGTCCACCGGGATACCCATTTTTGCCCAAGCCGCCTTTTCAGGTTTTCGACTTGTCGGGTGTACAATTTTTTTCATTTTCATCCCTTATTTTTGCCCGAACCCTTTTGGTTCGCCGGGGAACCCTTATTTTTGCCTAGGCCAGTCAACCTAGCGGGTCTTTGATTGCGCGTCGTATTTTTTTTTTACTATGTCCGCGTTCTCAGAGTGCAGGGAGTTGTCACTGTCAGTAGTGTTGTGTCGCCATACTACCAGAAGATGTATGATCATGCAAGATTCGTTGCTGGAATTCATGTCCAATGCCCCAAGCGACTCAGGCAGAGATTTGCCCCTGGCTATTTGGCATCTTGAGAGATTCCTTGAATCTTGACTTGACTGCCCCAGATGATGGACAATGCTCATGTCGTGCCCCTGGATTGGAAGTGTTTTTCCACTTGATGTGATCCTTTTTGTTGAGAAGGTTTTTTGTTCACTAGATATTCGTCGTGCGAATTTCTCTGCTGTTTGAACAAATAGTCATATGAAAACAATGTTATTTTAAAAATGCAAAGCTTATGTCTGTCTTGAAGTTTTTTGAAAATGCAGTTTTCAATAAAACAAGTGAATTTTTGTAAAATGTGATGTCAACTCAGGATTTTACAGCAAGCCCTACAGGAGTCAGTATACCTTTTGTAACAGTATGCTTTCGAACTAACCCATGGTTCAGCTAGGACTTTTAAGGGTTATAACGTGGCCTGGTTCACGATTTAAGAAACAAAAGATAAAGGCTCAAATTTTATTTGTACCCACCCGTTCTTCGTGATGTTCTTCGATCCTAAACTCAGCTAATCGTGCGTTAGACCTTGTTTGAGTCTTTGCTCTGATATTCCAGTGATGGTTCGGATACTGATAGTTTATCTTGAATAGGAAGTCACTTCTTTTTGTTGAGGGTTTGTAGGACCTCTTTCTTTTTGATCTTATTATCCCTGTTTTTTGCCTGAACTGTTTCTTTTGTAATTACAGTCAGCGGGATGCCCCAGTTTTTGTAAGTCTCCTTCATAGGTTTTGACGTATTGGACTTTTATTTCTGAGAAATAATGACTGCCTGTCCTAATGATTATAGGGAACCATTACTGTCTTTTGTTTTGGAAGGACTCTTTTGATGCCATTCATTGTGCACCTGGATCAACTGAGAAAACTACCCTGCCCCAGGTTATAATTAAGGGTTTTAATTTTTTGCGTGAAAAGAAAAACTCAAACTTCTTTGGCTCAAAGGGGTTGACTAGGGATTATCTTCCTTATAACTCCACTGTTTAAGATTTGAAACAATGCCTGTACCTCATCAGCGGGGTCTATTCAAAAGCATACTGTAAAGATCGTGGTATCGTTTTCGTCATCCTACCTCAAAAGGTTTAGAATTTTTTTTCGAGAGTTGATCATCACAAAAAATGAAAGCAATTTGAATATAGTGAATACGAATGGATTGATTCAAAACAGACATATGCGATGCATTGATAAAGTAATAAAGTTTGACATGACAATAATTGTTTGAATAAGCAAAGAAAAATACAGTTTCAGAATTCAAATGAAAAAAAGTCTCTTAATTTGAACTAGTCATCTCAGATGGAGAATTCTCAGCGGAAGATTTTCATCTCGCCATCCGGCATGAACTCCAGCACCCTTCCGTCAATCAGGTCTTGGATCTTATTCTTCAGACTCCAACAGTTGTCGGTGTCGTGTCCCGGGCCGTCAGAGTGGTATGCACACCTTTCATAGGGATGATAGGTAGGAGCAGAGGTGTTGGGATTCCGGGGAGGAGCCTTTAATGTAATCAGCCCTGTCTTCAACATGTGTTGTAGCGCTTGAGTCGGCGATGTGTTGATCTTGGTAAATTGCCTCCTGGGCATGTTTGGCTTACTCTGATCAACCGGTTTCTTTTGGTGAGGTTGTTGTTGGACCCTTGATGTAGTAGCAACTTGGAGAGGTCCATTATTTACCATACCAAACTCTTGTCTTCTTGGAGGATGATTACTGGTTTGATCCCCAGCCTTGACCGTTTGCTTCATACTATTGTATCTGTCTCGATGAAGTTGGTTGATCACGGCTCGCAACTCTTCTTGTTACCGAGCTAAGCCTTGGATAAGAGCCATCTGCCCCAGCATCTGGGTTCTCATTGCATCTACCTCAGCTTGCAGATGTTTCAGCCGTTCGTCCTTACTGTCTTCAGGACTCTTTTTGACCAAATTCCCCATGAGGAGTGTTCTCAACTCTTCCTGCCCCTTGGATAGGTTTAGGAAGATCTCCCTGAACTGAGTCTCTTGAATATGGAGATCCTGGTTGTCTTGTTGGAGAGCCATTGCTGAAATAAACAACGAGAACATGAGAAACCTGTAAAGGGTGACCTGTGATGCAATGATATGTATGTATGCAATGTTTTCAAGGATCTCGCGGGGTAAACAAAGAAATTTGTTAGATTTTAAACTTTGTAGCTTGATTGAAGGAACTTCATGTTGCTGAGATTCCTTCTTCAAGAGTCAAAGCTCACCATATCGAGTGGGTCATAGCCCCTGACTCAAGTCATCATGTTTTGATCTCCGAACAACCTTGGCTAGAGGAAAATAAATCCCCTTTGCCCCTTGCTAGACATTTGGTTCATCATGACCTGCATCACAAACCCTTGAGATCCATGAAATAGGTTAGTCCTTATGCAGGATGTATGCAATGGTATGATGGTATGATGTTTTTCTATGCATGGAGTGATGTAAGTAAACCCTGTTATAAGCCCAAATTAAGGACTGTAAACAAAACCTACAAGGAACTCATGTTGTCAGATAACGAGAAGTTTCAGGCCAGCATGAAGTTTAGGTACTACCCTCTTGAAGTTTCAGTTGGTTAAGACCTGTCCTAGAAATAGTAACCGGGTTCTAGAGGATCTCAATATCACTGACTACCCTCAATCGGTCATAACTCTAGCTTCGCAACCTTTTCTTGCGGCCGGAACCATCGCGAGAGTTTAGCCTCAATGAGTGTAGCATACTGCTACTGTTCTATGGCCAAGTTGGGTCAATTTAAAGTTCTAAGGTCAGTTGGTGCTTAATGACTCCTCAGAAGACCCATATTCTCCTCGTTCCAACACAAGGGATATCGGTACAGACCAAGGTGTCACACCAACGTAGCTACTGCTTCACCCGTGTCGGTCTACGCCGGACAGGTCCCTCACAGTTTATTGCTACCTAAAGGGTATTCCCCAGATCCGGGTTAGGATCTATGAAACTCCAATACAAGCCCACAATATTAAAGCAAACAAGGCATACAATTGAAAACATAGAATGATCTAATCCTAAGGTACACCTCACTTATTAAGTGTCCCCAGCAGAGTCGCCAGTTCTGTGATCGGTGGGAATGAGAACTGACTGTTTTGGAATGCTGGTTCGCGTTTGCGTTTCGCAAAATGTCGCGGTAAGCAAGAGTCGCCACCGTCTTTTATTTTCTCCAATAAGGAAAGGACAAAAGCACAGCAAAATTCCTTTTCGAGATGTTTCTCGGGTTCGGGAGGTAGATTATAGAAAGGGAAGGTGTTAGCACCCTTTCTATCCGTGGTTATCCACGGGCTCTTAGGTACTTGCTCACTATGTTTTCAAAAATGTTTTGCTTTTCTTGTGTTTGTGGGTTTTGAAAAAGTTTGTTTGAAAACTTCAATTTTAACTCTTGTATCAGTCCTCAAGAGTGTATGAAGTGTTGTTTGAAAACTTTTGTCAGAAAAGTGTCGGTGCGAAAAGTATTTTTGTTTTGAAAGAGCAAGTACCTGAGAACCTCTACCTACTCAAAAGAAATTAAGTTGTGTAAATGTCCTTTAGACAGTACTATCCCACTATTGAGAAGTAGGTAGCACCGTCGTTGGAGTTATTCGGGTCAATTCGATTATAGGGACATGTGGTCACCAAAGCAATAGTAGGACGCCTTAGCGGTAACCCTAATGTCTTAGATCGTTTTATCCGAGGCAACCGTTTCGAGGCAACTTGGATCTTTAGACAAGAGTGCGACCTCTAAAATACCCTATACTCAATGACCACGTCGAGGCAACCAAGTGAGGCGTACCCTAGGAGTGGCTTGTGCACGTGTGTCAGGTTTCAGTTAAGTTATCTTTGAACATGTTATGGTGAGCTACGTTTTGATTTTATTTTGAGAACAAGTCTTGTCATGCATAACAGTTAATATTTGCGGAAAGTAAATGGCGGAAAGTAAATCTACGCTATTACAAGGCGTCGGGTATTTACATCGCCAAAAGCAACCCTTGAAAAGTAAATTGCGAGAAAATTAAAGAAAGCGATAAAAGGGCCTAATTACGCTATTACATCCTCGGAGCAATTACATAAATATGATCAAAAATTAATACGCGCGAAAAGAAATTAAATCGGAGAAGTCCTTAGGGTTTTGACCCTTTTTGAGAAAGAATAAGTTTTTTGTCCTTTTTGTATTTAATTAAATTAATCCTAGAACTAATTAATTAACTAATTAAAAAAAGAAATATTTTTTGAGTTTTTTAATGTTTTAATGAAATAAAAGAAAAGAAATTAAAATTGTCAAGAAAACCCTAATTCTAATTTATTTTATTTGTTATGAAAATAATTAAAGTTAACCTAATTTAAACAACTAAATTAGTTAATTACATTTATTTACAAAAATAATAAATTAATTAATTTTAATTAAGAAAAATATTTTTTAGTTTTACTGATTTTATTATGGAAAATAATTAATTATGTTAATTAATTAATAATAATAATAATAATAATAATAATAATAATAATAATAATAATAATAATAATAATTAGTAAAAGAAAATAAAAAGGAAAAGAAATTAAAAGGAGAATAAACCAAGGGGGGGGTGCTGGCCCATTAGGAGGTGTTATTGGAATTTTCAAGCCCAACACGCTGAAGCCTCTTTGACTTTGGAGATCCTCCATGCGCATGGTTGACTGGGAGTACCAGGGTCATCCACTTATGACCTTCAGATTTGTGCCTGTGGCCACTTGGCGCCTGGATATTTGAGGTACACGGTGGAATTCCTTTGGAAATCTGCACAAGAACACGCTAAGAAAAATAATAGAAACGTTTTGTGGGGACCTGGGATTCGAACCCAGGTCCCAATGCTTTCTGAATGCTTGCCTTAACCACTCCACTAACGCGTTTCATTCATTAAGAAAATAACCAACAATTAATATATTAAGAAATCATTCAATATGCTGTAATCATAAAAACGCGCGCCCTTTTTTGAATGCTCCAATAGCATATCAACAACTCATCATCTTCTTCCTTCGCCTGCATAAAAAACACATTAGATAGCGGGGGTTTTTAACCCCCACAAAACATGATGACGAAAAATAGCGATTAGCCCTACAGGCTACATAAATATTTCGCGATGGTGGTTTTGGATTCGTCTTGACCTAACGAATTCAGTCATGGGTCTTATGAGGCTCAATTTTTCCTGTATTAAGAATCCCTAAATTCCAAGCTCAGGAACCCTAGAATTCATCCATGGCAATTTATGATTCTGCGCATTATAATTCAATTAAACTATGCCAATAGCTTCATATGGATTCAAGCAATGCAAAACAAACAATAAATCATGTTAAACGTGCATGGAATAAGCAATACGATTCTGAAAAAAAGTGGTAAACCGTTAAACTGTTCTTGATGATTCTTGTAGCTTTAAGGCCTGGTTTTGATTGCTACACGTTCCTCACACTCCCTGCAATGTGTTAGAATCCCCAAAAGCCTTGGAATCGTGCTAGAATATGGAAATCAGTTTTGACTTTTCTTTGAATTTTCTTGAATTGGTTATGGCTTTTTCTGCAAAGATTTCACGTGTGCATGATTATGATTAGCTTGTGTATATATAGGAGAATGAAATTAGGTCAGAATCTTGCAAAGAAATCCATGGAATGATGATTTGAATATTTGATTGGAAATCATATATTTTTGAATCTTCATGATTGGAAAAAATTGCCAATTTGGGAGATATTGCATCTTTGACTTGGTGCACGAAATTGCCAGCCTTTTTAGGTCATACTTGCTTCACAAAAAGATTGAAAAATCAAATCTTTGTATTTTCCTACAATTTAAATTAATTAAATGAATTAATATTGATTAAAAATCCAATTAATTAATAAAAATAAGAAAATAAATTCAATTAAGCTTGATGGGTCGTGCATAGGCCATGGATAAAGTTTCAAGAAGAAATTTGAGGCCCATTAGCAAAAACAAGGTGTTTTGAGCAAAGTTGACTTTTTCAAATTCACAAAAATTTCCCAACTTCTCCAATGCATATCTTGCTCAATTTTGATCATATGAACATGTTCTTGGACATTTTGGAAAGGTCTTGAAGTCCTCTAACCAATGCCTTTGGTCCTATGTCATTTGGATTTACCAATCTCAAGTTATGGTCTTTGACTTAAAGTGCACTATTGTTGACTTTTGAATTTGACCTATAATGTAGAAATTGATAACTTTTTGTGAGAGCATTTCTTGGACTTTGAGTATGAATATGGATTGTAGGAAATGTCATCCCCTTCAAAATGAGCATTGGATGGGATTTTTCTGATGAACCATGAAAAAGTTATGCCCTGGTCAAGATACAGTTGACATTTCTACTGTCCAAAAATAGTAACTTTTTGCATCTTGATGATTTTTGAGCTATCCTTGTGGAATCATGATCAAGACTTGATCAAATGATGATTGTGAACTCAATAAGATGTTGACCAAAAATTCTGACTTTTGACTGTAAAATGACCATTTTGCCCCTGTAGTTGACTGTGGATCAAATAGGGCTTTTGACTGTGCAACTTGGCACTATGAGTCTTGAAACTTGACATGTAGGTGCTTGAGGATGTATATGGACCTATGAGACTTGATTGAAGCATTGAAAACCCCAAGTTCCTTGAAAGAACCAAAACCCTAACTTTGGGTGGCTTAGGAGGTGGTTTGACTGTCTACCTCTTGAGCAAATCTTGAACAATTTGAGAATTATTCTTGATAATCCTTGAAGAATATGGGAGGGCAAATTTTGGGGTACAATAGGCGTCTTTCAATTCCTGCGCTCAAACTCAAATTAAATGATACAAACACATTGCAAACATGATGACAAACAAAAATACATGATCAAAATATGTTTACAATGCATAAATCATGGAAATCGAATTTCAAAAATGTTGCAAACCGTGATGTTCATACCAGGTGTTTTTGGGCGTGAAGGGACTTGCAATTGATCCAGTTAGCTTCAGAAACGTCTTAGGATGAGATTGCTGGCCTTCAATCGTTTTGAAAGGTCCTCTAGAATGAAAATTGAATCACACTTTTTTGCAAGAAATTTGGAATTTGTTCTCTGACTTTCACGCCTGCTAACCCCTGCCTCATGCCTTGTACCTGTTCCATCTATATGTTAGAATGAATTAGGGTTATAAAATTGGCTTGAATCTTTGCAATTATGGAAGATTTGATTTGATTTCCATGCCATATGTAAACTTTCTATTTTGAGCCAAATCATCCCTTTCTTGTACCAATTATGCTTGATTCGTTTTGGTCTTGATATCTCAGCATATTTTGATTTCCAACCTGTCCAAAAATCAAATCAAAACATATCTTTGCTATTATCCATCAATTATTTGATTTAATTCAATTTTTAATTAATAAAAAATCAAAATAAATTGAAACATGAAGCAAATAATGTGTGGGTGAATATTTGGGTCGTGGACCATATTATAAGTGAGGTGCAAGCATAAAAAGTTAGGCCCATTTGGCAAAAAAAAAGCATTTTTGAGCACATTTGACTTTTGGCAATTTTGCAAAAAAGGTCAACTTTGACAAGGCATATCTCCTTCAATTTTAACCCTAGAGAGGTGTTCTTGGACTTTTTAGAAATCTTATGATGTATCCTAAGCAACCCTTTTGGTCTCATCTCAATTGATTCTTCCATGTTAATGCAAGAAGCTTTGACCCAAAAGGTGTTTTTGTTGACTTTTCAAAAGGACCCATAATGTAGAAATTCATATATTTTTATGAGTGCATATTTTGAAATTGTGGGATGAAGATGAGTTGTAGGGAATTGCATCCTCTTCAAAATTAGCCTTGGATGGAAAATTTCTGATAAAGCATGTGGAAGTTATGTTTGGTCAAAGTTTGGTTGACTTTTCCTAATAAACCCTAATTTAGCAACTTTTGGGTTTTGATGAATTTGGAGCATTCTTTGAATAATCATGATCAACCCTTGATCAAATGATGGATATCACTTCAAAATGTTGATGTTGACCCAAAATCTTGAAGTTTGACTGTATATGGGCCACAGTTGACTTTTGACCTAATACAGTCGATTCTCAAGCATCTGACCAATTGACTGAGCAAACTTCTTGTGCAAGGCATGAAACTTGACATTGAGGGTCTTGAGAACATATTAGGACCATGGATATCATATGAGGTCTTTGGGGTCCACCTATCTTGATAAAAATGGAAACCCTAATTTGAGACATACTGCCTTAGGAGAGAGTTTGTCTGGTAAACTCTTGGGCAAACTTGAGCAAATTGAGGATCTCTAGGAGTATGTATTGAGTAAAATGAGAGGGAAAATTTTGGGGTACAACACCGTTATTGGGCATAGGGGCAGTGATAACATTGGGAATTTCTGGCGCATCGAATTCAATCTCTTTGGCTTCAAGAAGGTCTTGTACCTTATTTTTCAGAGCCCAACAGTTGTTAGTGTCATGGCCGGGACTCTCAGAATGGTATGCACAGCAGGCATTAGGATGATAATGAGGAGAGGTTGTATTAGGATTCTTTGGAGCTTCTTTTAAAGTCACTAGATTGGATCTTAACAGATGTGGCAATACTTGAGATAATGTCATATTAATTTGAGTGAACTGTCAGACTGGTCTTTCCGTTCTTGGCTGGTTGCTTCTTTGCTGAGCAGGTGAGGGTTTAGGAATCATGACAACCCCCACCATTGGATGGCGTTCAACCCTATCTTGATTTCTCTGAGGATATACAACATCAACTTCTTTTTTTCCAATGAATGGTTTTCTTACAGCAGCAGAGGATGCGTCTTTTTGAATCTTTCCATTCTTTATCCCGACTTTCACTCTTTCTCCGATTAATATTCAGAAAAACCTGTTGAGGAACTCCCAATCAAGTGATTAAAGAAAGGACTAGACAGGGTGCCCAAAAACATGTCTATTAGCTCTCTTACTAATAGGGGGTTGGACTCTTCCTGCTAAGTCCCTCCATCTTTGAGCATAGTCTTTGAAGCCTTCACTTGAAACCATGGCCATACTCTGGAGTTGAGTACGGGTGGGAGCAAGGTCTGCATTGTATTTGTATTGTTTGTAAAAGGCAGCAGCAAGATCTTCCCAATTATGTACATTGGCTCTTTCTAGCTGATAAAACCAATCAAGTTGAGTTCCAGACAGATTGTCTTGAAAGAAGTGTACCCATAAATCCTTGTCAGCAGTGTGAGGATGTATTTTCCTCACAT
The DNA here is from genome assembly GCA_948472305.1 of Vicia faba. Taxonomy (NCBI): domain Eukaryota; kingdom Viridiplantae; phylum Streptophyta; class Magnoliopsida; order Fabales; family Fabaceae; genus Vicia; species Vicia faba. Next base: position 691,455,717 of record OX451738.1, on the reverse strand, counting down.
AGGACCGGAGATGCATTTTCGGACATGAAACTCTGTCGTACTTGGCGAACACCGGTGCCTTTAATTTTGGAGGAATGACAATCCCAGTTACTAAACCCAACTCCTCAAAGTCCAATCTAGGCACTTTTTGAATTTCCATTGTACTTAACCGCTCTCTCAGATGCTTATACTTGTCGTCGGCCGGAGGATATTGTTCTTCAGAATAATCTTATTCTTCCTCTCCCTCTTCTGAATCTGGCTGGGCAACTACTTCCTTTCCTTTCCCATCTTGATTGTCTTTCTCACCAGATGACGTTGCAAAGTCTAAGGTACTTCTTGCTTATCCTTGGAACCTTCTTCCCATATTTAGAACTCCGGTTACTTTCTTTGTTTTCTTCTTTTTCTCTTCAACCAGCAAGGTCTTCAACTCTTCTTGTCCTTTGGCTAGAGTTAAGAACATCTGTTGAAACTGAGCATTCTATGCTTGGAGGTCCTTCACCGTCTGCTCGAGATCCATCTTACTGAAATAAACAGTAGAAAGATGATGAGACTTATTGCAAGAAACCTGCTTATGTTATGATGAATGGTAGATGCATATGCAATGATTTCAAGGATTTTAAAGATTCAAATTTGTTTTATACAAAAAGGAAACACACGTTATATTAATAAATTTAAGTTTGAGTACATCAATGCCTCTTTGGGAAAAACAATACAAAAAACTCAAAGATGAAAAGGTTTTACGCATCCTCTTTGGTGCGATGTAGGCATTCAAAGTCCGCTCCTCATGAAGTTGTTTAGTGAGTTCCAAAACCTTCTTCTCACTAGCGTAGAATTGGGCCTCGAATGTATCTCGCTCCCCCTTGAGTTGTATCTAATCTCTTTGTAAGTCTTCAAGAGAGGTGGGCATGTCAGGATGCAAGATAGTGTATGGAACATCTCCTTCCATAACAGGCTCAATGATTACCGGGAGAATGGAGGAATAAGGCATCATAAGACTCTGAGCACGAGTTCGTACCCATTTGAGGTAAGGCTCAAGAGGGATGTAGTTCTTATGCCCCAATGTCTTACTATCTACCTTGTTCAACATCCTCCAAGCTCGGATAAACCTCTGGAGATGACCTTGATCATCGTTCTCGTAGTCAAATACCAAACCTTGAATGAGCATCTCATGTGGGCCATCCCTTCGGGCGTGACCAAAATGTCTTAAGGATAAGCAGGGGTTGTAGGTGATACCTCCCCTAATGCCAAGTAAAGAGACATTAGGGAATTCTCTATAATGGTCAACAATAGTAACATTCTCTATAGATCGGGAACACCAATGAATGTCTGAATGTTTAAGTGTCATCAACCTATGTGACCACCTTGAACCTTGCTCGTTCTTCAATACAGATTGGGGAAGATGCAAAATAAACCATCTTGCCAAAAGAGGATTACAACACATAAGGATACCTCTTTTCCTCATAGTGCGAGTGTGAAAAGAATGTAGGATGTCCCCTAGCAAAGTAGCCACCAGGTTGCGGGATATGAAGATTTTGACGGCGTTCACATCTATGAGTTGGTCAGGATTTGGAAACAAAACCATCCCATAGATGAGGAGAGACATAATTTCCTCAAAATCTTGCTGATACAAAGACTTCCAACAACTTTGGGCTTTCTCAAATAAGAACTTTGCTAGGAAACCCTTAACACCACTCCTTGTTTCCAAATTAGTTGTGACATCAGATGGTTGCAAGTGTAAAGCTTGAGCAATATCTTCTGGATTTGGATCTCTTTCCGTACCGTTGAAAGGTAGTTATTGAGAATGAGAATCCTTAAGAGTTGGGAGAATTCTTCCAAAGTTGGCACAAGTTGATAATCGGGAAATGTGAAGCAATGGTGTAAAGGATCAAAGAACTGAAAGAGCACCTTCATCATGTCTTCATCAGTGTTAGAGGTGACCAAGTTTAGTAGGCAACCATGTCTTTCGGTAAATGGAGAATTGTCAGGAATCCTTGAAGCTAGCTCTTTAAGTTGAGGAGGGATCCTTACAAGATTGACTTGAATAGTTTTCCTGCGAATAGAAACCATGTCCTATAAAACAGAACAAAGATAAATACCAAGATCCTTGAAATGGTTAGTGAAGGAGTATGATGTTATGATGTTCATGATGTTATGTACAAGTAAATATATACAAACAAAGCAAACAAGTCCTTAGGGTTAGGCTTGCATGGAGTCTCATAGGTAAGTACCCTCTTGAAGTTTAGTTGGCTCAAACCTGTCCTAGCAATAGTAATTGGGTTCTAAGGGAGCTCAACATCACTGGTTTGTTTCCTCAGGCATTGTTTTAGCACAAGCCTCTTTAATGGCGACCGAAATATCCCAAACAACCAAACCTTAATGAGTGTAGTATCGAGTATCTACCAACTTAGTACTGCACCAAAGCCGGTCATCTCACTACGTCCTAATGGCCAAGTTGGTCAAGTAAAGGTCCTAGAAGTTAGTTAGTGCTTCATGACATCACTCAGCGGCCCCGTATTCTCCTCGACTACTCAAGGGCTATCGGTACCCACAAATATGTCACACTAATGTAGCTATTTCTTAGACTATGTCGGTATACCCCGCACAGTTTCCACAATGTATTGCTAATTACCTATAAGGTATCCCAAATCGGGGTAGAGGATTCAAACCCAAACAAAGAACCAAAATGTAAAGCATGCAAGTCAAACATTGAAAGCAAGTAAATATGATATAACCCTAAGGTAACCCCACTTTTAAAATTAATCCCCAGCAGAGTCGCCAGTTCTGTGATACGGTGGGAGAACTGACTTGGGTGTTTTGCGTTTGATCACAAATGTTGCGGTTAACAAGAGTCGCCACCAACTTTTCTTTTATCCAAAAGGAAAGGTGAAAAAGCACAGGAAAGACCTTTGAGATTATTTCTTGAGTTCGGGGGGTAGATTATGAAAAGGGAAGGTATTATCACCCTTTTCATCCATGGTTTTCCATGGTCTCTTAGCTACTTTCTAGATCACTTGCTTTTGTTTGAAATTGTGCTTTGTGTGGCTTTTGAAAGTATTTTGTAAAAAGGCCATTTGTTTAGGAAAACTTTGTAATGATTCTCGTTCGTAAGAATGTGTACAAAGATGTTGATCTTTTGAAAATGTTTTCAAGTTTGTAAGATATTTTGAAAATGTAGGTGTTTGTTTTGAAAATAGCAAGGATGTTTTGTTTTGAAATTGAGCAAGTAACTAGGAACATTCTACCTACTCAAAAGTATTTCATGTTCATTTCCTTTTTCCTTTGACATTGTTATCTTACTATTGATTTGGTAAGTAACCCTATCTTTGGATGTAAATGGGACGGCCGTGGGTCATCGTATAACCGTGATTAGAAATGTTGCAAGGTATCTTAGCATTCTCTTTTAGGGACTAAGATCATTTGAAAAGCAACATAGATAGCATCGTCGAGGTACTATGATCTTATATTTTTCTTGTTTTTGCTAATATACCTCACATGCATAACATGGCCATTTTGTAAGGCAACCAAGTGGATTTTACCCTAAGGGTGCTTGTGTGCAAGTGTATTGTTTTTCATTCTTGGTTTTGTCTTTGATTAGGGTTTTCTAATTGATTGGTTTTAGTCTTTCCATACAAACCCTAATTAATAGCCATTGTACCCCAAAATTTTCCCTCTCACTTATCAAGAATTTTCTCACAAGATCTCTTTGACTCAAGACTGCATTAGGGTTTGATCAGCTAAAGACACCTCCTTAAGTACTGAGGACCAAAATTAGGGTTTTAGTTTGCACAAGGATTTTTGAACTTTCAATGCCCCATATGATTTTCATGGATCATTATGGACCCCCAAGATCACTCATGTCAAGTTTCAAGCCTTGGATCACACTTTTGCTCAGTCAATTGAGCAGTTGACCTAAAAATCAGCTGTATTGGGGGAAAAGTCAACTATGACCAATTTACAGTCAAACTTCATAATGTTTTATCCAAATCAACATTATAGACTCATATGTATCATTTGATCAAGTTTGGACCACAACTCCTCAAGAAATTTGATCAAATCTCCAAAAGGGCAAAATGGTCAAAATTAGGGTTTTGATTAGGAAAGGGAAATTTCTAATTTTTGACCTAGAAAATGGTCAATTGGTTTAAGGCATGATCTCAAGAGTAAAATTGCATCATTTTGAACTAGTGACATGGTCCAAAACATTTCAAGTCCATTTGATTGACAGATGAATTTTTCAGTCAACTGATCAAAAGTCAACAGTATACTGAAAAGTCAAACTTTGACTTTTTGGTTAAATTCAAGTGCTAAAGATCACAATTCATCAAAACATGTCAAAATATGAAACTTATTCATCAATAAATCAAAAAGTCAAGATTTCATTTTGAAAAGTCAAAATTTCTAAACTTAGAAATTTTTCTAAGTGTTGGAAATTTCATGTTTTTTTACAACTTTGAACAAAATTTTCACCATGATGCAAAATGATTCAAGAGAAACTTCCAACATGAAAGTTGTAGATATCCATGAAAGCTACAACTTTTCTTTACACAAAAACTTATAAAAGTGCTTGGATATCAAGTTATAATTTTATGAACATATGGTCATGAAACAAAACACTTAGTGAAATTTTGCCCTAATTTGGTCAGGATTTTGACCCAACTTCATGGCACTTTTTCATACAGTTCCAAGGGGAATCTTCAAAATAAATTCAAAGATGGGTTATGGAGCACAATACAAGCTTTCTAAAATGTTCAAGAAATCCTTGAGATCATTCTTGAGTATGGAGAATCGAAGAGATGAAGTAAAGGTTTTATCACTTTAATTACAAGTCATTTTAGTGATGAACAAAATTCAAATTCAAACCATGCTGCATAAACACTAATTTGTAGGCCTCAAACTTGTTAGGCACTCCATAATTAATGCTTTACACATCTTTTAGAGGCCTCACTTCAAGCATTCAATGCACGGACATGCTTTATATCCATTTTTGGAAGAAAGGTCACATTGCCATTTTGATAAAGTGACTTTTTGTACAAAACTTGTTCTTGAGCCTTGAACTTGTTCTCTTCTGATCAAACATGTCCTATAACTCATGAGAAATGTTTCAAATATTTACAATCACCCATCTCATGCTTGTACCTCTTCTTGAAAATCAAGTAACCTAACCAAAAGCTAAGAAACTTGTACTTCTGACTTGCCAATGCACTCAAACACTTTTGTTTATAATACATAAACCATTTGACACAAACACACGAACGCTCAAGCCTTGAAAGAACCTAGAACTCAGAATCACACTTCACACTTCACACTTCCATTTTCATACAAACTTACCAAAAACTTGAAACTCATAATCTACTCGTGCGTTTCTTGGCCTTTTGGTTTCTAAAGTTTCTAAACATCACATAAAATCAATCCCGCACCCTGTTACAGAACTGTAACACCATTAACACCATCCTCCATTTTCAAAAACTCAGCTCTGCACATTGACTTCTCCAGACCATTTCATCCATCCATTGTTCAAGCTAATCATTGCATTAACTTCCTGGGACCTCAAGGAAGCTAACCTGATCATTACCATCACTTGAAACAAGCTCAAACTCAAAACTCGATTTCCAGTTTTAAGATAAGTTTTCTCAACTTGGAACTCTTCATACAGGCATCATCAATGATTTATTTATGAACAAAACATGTAGATATCATTGCCCTAAAGCTAACCATGTCCATAGTTTCCATTAATTTTGCTTGAGCTTAGAGAATTTTGAGACTGAAATTTATGAGATTTTTAGGGTTCAGATTAGGGCCATTAAAATTCATGCTTATCTTTGATCTATAGTTTTAGTGCTTTACATTTCTGAAACCGTGAGTGTAGGTGTTTAGGTATTGGCTTGCATTTTTGGTAAACTCCAAGTGTATGTATGAATGTCATGACTGATGTCATAACATTCTAGTTCAGGTTGTACTAACTCTTTAGGTACATATGCAGAAAAATATTGTAACTCAAATACTGATGTTTATAAGTGTGTATCTGAGCATGTTTGCAAAATGATCACATTTAGCTAATCAGTAGACAGGTTTTCTCAGATGTCATAACAGATGTTATGACATCCTGTTCTGAACTAGCAGGATTACAGGATTGGATAAGTCTGAGTTTTTTTCAGGAAATAACTCAGTCCTTCCTAAAGAGAATCCTGCGTTTTCTGAGGAGTAACCTCGCTCAATCCTAACCTGATCAACAAAGTACTGTGACCTGGTCTTTAGGTCAAACGGAATCAACCCTAGGTTTTTGGAAACCCTAACTGAAGTTGCAGCTGCTATATATTCAACAGAGCTGCGGTTTTTGAAGTTATTACTGCTGATTGATTAGAAGATCAAGTTTGTAATCTGTATAGATTTGTTTATTGTACTCCAAGCAATTATCATTGTGATAAGTGTCTTGGAATAGGTTTCAATTGTAAGGGTTGTGTAGCACTCAAAGCTTTGAAGCAAGAGTGTTTGAATGTTACTTGACTAAAGCTGTGAAGCAGAGTCAAGTTAGTTGTGTACATCACTCAAAGCTGTGAAGCACGAGTGATTGTGTTACTTGATTAAAAAGCTGTGAAGCTTAATCAAGAGTGTGTTTTGAAGAGTGTCTTCATCAATTCTCAAGTCAAATTAGTTTATGTATCACTGCTGTGATTGAGGGGGAGTGAGTAGGAACTCAGGTTTAAGTTGTACTTAGATTAGAATTGCATTGGGTAGGTCTTAAGTGAAGGAGATAAACTGGTTGGTTTATTCCTGAATTAACATCTCTTATAGTGGATTCTCTCCCTGGCTTGGTAGCCCCCAGAGTAGGTGTTGTTGCACACTGAACTGGGTAAACAATTGACTGTGTTGTTTACTGCTTTTGTATTTACTGTCATATAGTAAGTCAGATACGGTGTCATAACATCGGACGTGACATTAAGTATCTGTAGCCAGAATTTTCAATTGGTATCAGAGCAGGCACCCTGCCTGTATTACTGGGTGAGATCTAGGGATATCACTTTCTGGCACTATGGACAAAGAAGGAGTTTTTGGAAATAGACCACCCATTCTGGATGGAACTAATTATGACTACTGGAAACCTCGTATGATTGCCTTCCTAAAATCTCTGGACAAAAAGGCTTGGAGAGCTGCTGACAAAGGATGGATTCATCCCACCATAACTGAAAGAGATGGGACAATCAGTCTGAAGCCTGAGGAAGAGTGGAGTAAAGAAGAAGATGAGTTAGCTCTGGGAAATTCAAAAGCCTTAAATGCCTTGTTCAATGGAATTGATAGAAACATCTTCAGATTAGTACATCAATATGAACTGGCCAAGGAAGTTTGGGACACCCTCAAAACTACTCATGAGGGCACTTCCAAAGTAAAGATGTCAAGGCTTCAGATGTTGACCACTAAGTTTGAGAATCTAAAAATGATGGAAGATGAAACCATCCATGAATTTCACATGAACATCTTGGAGATTGCCAACACCTCAGGAGCACTGGGAGAAAAAATGTCAGAAGAAAAACTGGTGAGGAAGATTCTCAGATCCTTGCCTAAAAGATTTGCAATGAAGGTAACTGCCATAGAGGAAGCCCAGGACATTAGCAAGTTAAAAGTGGATGAACTTATTGGGTCTCTTCAGACTTTTGAGATGGGGATCACTGATAATGGTGACAAGAAGAACAAAAGCATAGCACTTGTAACCAACACTGATGTTGAACACAAGGAGGATGAAGAAGAAAACATATCAGAAGCCATTGCCATGCTTGGAAGACAGTTCAACAGGCTCATCAAAAGAATGGACCCAAAGTCAAGGTCAAATGTTCATAACATTCCTTCTGACATTGACAGTTCCAGCAGAAGACCAAGATCAGAAGATAAGGAAAACCAAGGCAGAGGAATTCAATGCCATGGATGTGAAGGATATGGACATATTCGAGCTGAATGTCCTACCTTTCTTAAGAAGCAAAAGAAAGGAATGACTGTTACTTGGTCTGACTATGATTCAGAAAGCAATTCTGAAGAAGAATCTGCCAAACTAGTTACTGCCCTAACTAGTGTTTGTACTTCTGAAAGTGACACCAGTAATGAAGAAGTAACATTTGAAGAACTGGCTGATACCTACAAGAAATTGTGTATCAGAAGTGGTGAAGTCTGTGTGCAAAATGAGAAACAATCAAAACTCATTGTAAAGCTGGAGGCTGAAAAGAGAGCAAATCTTGAAACTATAAGTCATTTAGAAGGAGAAGTTCAACTGCTGAACTCACAACTGAATCAAATGACCAAATCAGTCAAGATGTTGACAAATGGAACTGACAAATTAGAAGAGATTCTTCAGGCTGGACAAAATATGGGAAATAAATCTGGCCTAGGATTTGTGGAAACAAAGAAATTTGTTACCAGGAAGCAAATGTCAAACCAGATGTCTCAACATTACTCTCAACATCAGGGACAGAGACACATGAAGAAGAGGTACCAAAGATGGAGATGTCATCATTGTGGGAAATATGGTCACATAAAGCCCTTCTGCTACAGACTACATGGATATCCTAATCAGAAATCAGATGTCAAACCTAAGTCTAAAAAGGTACCACACGCTCCTCAATGGAAGAAAAAGGCTATTGCACTGATAGCACACACTTCCCTGAAGATCTCAGCAAAGGAAGATTGGTACTTTGACAGTGGATGTTCCAGACACATGACTGGATTCAAAAATCTCCTCAATAATGTTATGCCTCACACCACCAGTTTTGTGACCTTTGGAGATGGTGCTAAAGGAGAAATCAAAGGAGTTGGTAATTTGGACTACCCTGGAGTTCCAAGTCTGAATAAGGTACTGCTGGTGAAAGGGTTGACTACTAATCTCATCAGCATCAGTCAATTATGTGATCTAGGATTTATGGTCAACTTCTCAAGATCTGAATGTCTAGTGTTTAATGAAAAACTAGATATTGTAATGAGAGGAATAAAATCCAAAAATAACTGTTATGTGTGGCAGCCTGAGAACACTGATATCCCCACTTTGAGTCAAATCATCAAAGAAGAAAAAGATATGAAACAGTGGCAGCATAAACTTGAAGGAATGAAAAGAGCTATTCCTATGGAAGATGTCAGAAGAACTCCTAAACTACAGGCTGATAATATATGTGATGTGGCAAAGAACAAGTCTCATAAATTCTGTTCTCAAAAATTCTGGTCAACACAGATGCTACCTAAAGACAATGTTACACAAGATGTTGTGACATTGTGGTGTGATAATCTGAAAACATTCAACATTTCCTTAAACCCTATTGACTTTGGAGAGAAGAAATCATTTAAACTGAAACATAGTTTCTCTGAGCTTCAGCTAACTGATTCTTCTACCAAGGTGCTGGTTGGAAATCAACTTGAAAACTTGAGGGGCAGATTGGGCATTCACCAACATGAGAAATTATAGCAATTAGTTTTGCTGAAAACAAGGGTTAAAAGGATTAATTCTATTAAGTCTATATTTAGTGGGTTAATCATATTCACTCACAATTCCTTCAAAAGCCTTCAGAAGTTGAAAAGACTCCCTTGTACTCCCTATCTCTCTCATCCTTGCAACCTGTTTTCTCCTCCCAATCAAAGAGTTTTCTCAAATTGCTACTGCTATTCAACGTTAAACACAATGTCTCAGACATCATCTTCCACTATGGCGGCTTCGTCTCACTCTTCATCATCGTCATCTGATCAAGATTCTAGGGCAATCACGACATGCATAGAATCTGAAGTACTTGAGGTCACTCCTCTCAGGGAGATGGCAACTAACCCAGCCAAAATCAAGAAGCTCAGGACCAGACATGCAGGAAGAGCTCAAGCTGCAGTCTCTGGTAATTCTTCTCTTCCTTCATCTACTATACCTAATAAAGAAGGAACAGTTCAAGTACACCAAGCTATTGCTAGACTGGTTACTAGCATTCTGAGTGGCAACCAATCTGTACCGGGGATTTCTATTCCTTTGAATCAATCTGAAAGTCCAAATGTGGAAGGTTCTGAAAATATAGATGTCACTGAGGATGTTGTGACACCAAAAGACAACATTCAGAATCCCTCTGAAAAGGCTGCTGATCCACCTATCATTGATGTGGATGAAGAGTACTCAGATAATGAACTGATTGCTAATGTGAACCCTAGCATTGCTAGGAGATTGATGAAAAGAAAAAGTAGTGAGACTGTTAAACCTAAGAAGTCCAAGGCTGAAGGGATGGCTGAAAATATTCAGACAAAAGGGAAGAAGGCACAGGTGCTGACTGCTAGACAACCAATCTCCAAGAAAAGAAAAGAACCTGAAACTTCTGACTCTGATGATGAATCAGAATTTGAGATTGACATTGACAATGCTCCCATCAGAAGGAAGCTCCCTTCCAGCAAGATTGCTAGAGTGCCTGAAGTGCCAACTGACAACATCTCCTTTCATCATCCTGATAATGCAAACAGGTGGAAGTATGTTTGCTTGAAGAGAATAGCCTTGGAGAGAGAACTCAACAATGATGCTTTGGAGTGCAAAGACATCATGGAGCTGATCAGGAATGCTGGGCTAATAAAGACTGTGATGAAGTTTGGCAAATGTTATGAAAATCTGGTTAAAGAGTTTGTAGTGAACTTATCCAATGATTGTGCTGATGGGAGGTCAGCTGACTTTGAGAGTGTGTTTGTTAGAGGAAGAAGGGTCAAGTTCTCTCCATCAGAAATCAACAAGTTTCTTGGAAGAACGAATAAGGACTGTCCTGATCTAGAGGCAACTGACAATGAAGTATGCTTGACCATCACTGCCAGGCAAGTAAAGTGCTGGCCATTGAAAGGGAAGTTGAATGCTAGTAAACTCAGCATGAAATTTGCCATCTTGCATAAAATAGGTGCAGCAAACTGGGTGCCTACAAATCACAAATCAACCATCTCCACAGGATTGGGGAGATTCATCTATGCTGTAGGAACCAAGACTGCCTTTGACTATGGAAGGTACATTTTTGAACAAATCTTGAAGCATGCTGGCAGTTATGCTGTCAAAGGACCAATTGCCTTTCCCTCCCTCCTTTGTGGAATCATCCTTGCACAATATCCTGACATACTTGTAGCAAGAGATACAGTCTGCAAAAGAGCCCCTGCCCTTGGCCTGCACTACAAACTGTTTCAGGGATCCCATGCTCCAGACATTGTCATAACATCAGCTGAGACATCGTCTGCAAAGAGCCAGTCCAAAACATCAGATGTCATAGCTGTCTTAAAAGAAACTTGCAAAGATCTGGATGCTAGAAAAAGGACCCTAGAAGCACTAATTGCCAAGCTAGAAAAGGATGAAGCTGAAGCAAGCATGAGGGAAGAAGATGAAGAAAGTGGCTCCTCTGAGTCTGATGACAGTACTTGAAGGATGATTGCTGCTTGGTGGTGTTGCTGGTGGAGTTTGGAAGTATGTTCTGCTATTGTCTGCTGCTGATCTCATTATTTTGTCTTGGATAACTGTATGTAATCTTTGGCCCATTTGTGGCTAAAGTGGGGAGAATATTTGGTACTGCTTAATTAGTACTTAACACTATATTTTTCTGCTGTCATCTATCTATCTCTGATTGTTTAGGGACTTTAGCCAAAAATCTGCCAAAGGGGGAGTTTGTAGGTGTTTAGGTATTGGCTTGCATTTTTGGTAAACTCCAAGTGTATGTATGAATGTCATGACTGATGTCATAACATTCTAGTTCAGGTTGTACTAACTCTTTAGGTACATATGCAGAAAAATATTGTAACTCAAATACTGATGTTTATAAGTGTGTATCTGAGCATGTTTGCAAAATGATCACATTTAGCTAATCAGTAGACAGGTTTTCTCAGATGTCATAACAGATGTTATGACATCCTGTTCTGAACTAGCAGGATTACAGGATTGGATAAGTCTGAGTTTTTTTCAGGAAATAACTCAGTCCTTCCTAAACAGAATCCTGCGTTTTCTGAGGAGTAACCTCGCTCAATCCTAACCTGATCAACAAAGTACTGTGACCTGGTCTTTAGGTCAAACGGAATCAACCCTAGGTTTTTGGAAACCCTAACTGAAGTTGCAGCTGCTATATATTCAACAGAGCTGCGGTTTTTGAAGTTATTACTGCTGATTGATTAGAAGATCAAGTTTGTAATCTGTATAGATTTGTTTATTGTACTCCAAGCAATTATCATTGTGATAAGTGTCTTGGAATAGGTTTCAATTGTAAGGGTTGTGTAGCACTCAAAGCTTTGAAGCAAGAGTGTTTGAATGTTACTTGACTAAAGCTGTGAAGCAGAGTCAAGTTAGTTGTGTACATCACTCAAAGCTGTGAAGCACGAGTGATTGTGTTACTTGATTAAAAAGCTGTGAAGCTTAATCAAGAGTGTGTTTTGAAGAGTGTCTTCATCAATTCTCAAGTCAAATTAGTTTATGTATCACTGCTGTGATTGAGGGGGAGTGAGTAGGAACTCAGGTTTAAGTTGTACTTAGATTAGAATTGCATTGGGTAGGTCTTAAGTGAAGGAGATAAACTGGTTGGTTTATTCCTGAATTAACATCTCTTATAGTGGATTCTCTCCCTGGCTTGGTAGCCCCCAGAGTAGGTGTTGTTGCACACTGAACTGGGTAAACAATTGACTGTGTTGTTTACTGCTTTTGTATTTACTGTCATATAGTAAGTCAGATACGGTGTCATAACATCGGACGTGACATTAAGTATCTGTAGCCAGAATTTTCAGTGAGGAAATTTGTTACAAGTCTCATGTTTACAGTTTTCATTTTTGATGAAAAATGAGCAAGTTACAGTTGGTCTGGCTAGAGGTTGAAGATGAAGTCATCGGGGCGTGTTAAGCCTTGTGTATTTAATGTTTTGCTTATGTTAACGGATGTATAGCCACCTCAGTGGTAGAAGCGCGCGCCTGTAACCTTTGGGACCTGAGTTCGAGCCCCAGTGGTACCCTTTTCATTTCTTCACATTTTTGTTTTCTGATTTGTCTTTTTTGGCAGGCGCTGGGCCTCTTTGGGCCTGACTTGTTTTTATTTTTGCTAACTAACCCCCTGTAGGCTGTTTGCGCCCCCTGGCCCAAGTTTATTTATTTTTCTTTTTTTATTTTTATTTATTTCATTTATATTTCCTTAATTATTTTTCCCAATATTAAAAAATACAAAAAAAAAGTAGATTTTCATTTTTACTTAGTTTATTTTATCTTTCTCATAAAAAATATTTTTATTCAACTATACTTTATTTATTTTTATTAACTAGTCTTATAAATTTAAATTAAAATACTATGTTTTTATTTATTTTCTCTCACACCAATTAAAATATTTTATTTTTGATATGAAAAAGGACTAAAAATATTTTATAATGCTATAAATATTTTCAAGACAAGAAAAATACCAAAAACACTTTTCTTAAACTTATTTTCTTTTAATCAAATAATAGAACTAGAGTTTTATTTAAAATCTTTTCTTAATAAATTTAGGTTTAATTAATTATTTTCTTTAATTAATTAGGTTAAAACAAAATCCCTTTTCTCTAAAAAAATCCAAACAAATATCCATTTCCCTTTACATTTTGCATTTTTGTGCATTTATTCTTTTTGCACATTGTATTCATTTAATTCCTTGTACATTGATACCCATCCAATATGGTTGTAATAGACTAACTAGGTTTACATTCTTGCATCCCCATTTACAAATTGTACACCCCCTCCCATAAATGTTGTAATAGCGTAGTAACTTTGAATTCTGCAATTTATCGCTTTTATACATGATATGCTAGTAATTAGAGTTTGTATGGAAAGAGTAAAACCAATACTTAGAAAACCCTAATTCAATACAAAAACAAGAATGAAAATTAATACACTTGCACACAAGCACCCCTAGGGTAAAATCCACTTAGTTGCCTTATAAATGGCCATATTACGCATGTGAGGTATCTTAGCACAAACAAGAAAAAATACAAGATCATAGTCCCTCGATGATGCTATCTAAGTTGCCTTTCAAATGATCTTAGTCCCTAAAAGATAATGCTAAGATACCTTGCATTATTGCTAATTATGGTTATACGATGACCCACGCCCGTCCCGTTTACATCCAAAGATAGGGTTACTTACCAAATCAATGGTAAGATAACAATGTCAAAGGAAAAGAAAAATGAACAAGAAAGACTTTTGAGTAGGTAGAATGCTCTTAATTACTTGCTCCATTTCAAACAAACATCCTTGATATTTTCAAAAACAAACCCTTACACTTTCAAACATCTTACAAACTTGAAAACATTTTCAAAAGATCAAACATCTTTGTATACATTCTTACAAACAAGAGTCATTACAAAGATTGCCTAAACGATGGCCTCTTTACAAAATACTTTCAAAAATCACACCATGCACAATTTCAAACAAAAAGCAAGTGATCTAGCAAGTAACTAAGAGCCCATGGAAAACCATGAATGAAAAGGGTGCTAATACCTTCCCTTTTCATAATCTACCCCCAAACTCAAGAAACAATCTCAAAGGTATTTCCTGTGCTTTTTCACCTTTCCTTTTGGATAAAAGAAAAGTCGGTGGCGACTCTTGCTAACCGCAACATTTGCGATCAAACGAAAAACCCTCAAGTCAGTTCTCCCACCGTATCACAGAACTGGCGACTCTGCTGGGGAAAATTCTAAAAGTGGGGTTACCTTAGGGTTAGATCACATTTACTTGGTTTCAATTGTTTGACTTGTTTTCTTTACATTATGGTTCTTTGTTTGGGTTGAATCCTCTACCCGGATTTGGGATACATTATAGGTAAGTAACAATACATTGTGGAAACTGTGCGGGGTATACCGACATGGTCTAAGCAATATCTATGTTAGTGCGACATATTTGTGGGTACCAGTAGCCTTTGAGTTAATCAAAGAGAATACGGGGCTGCTGAGTGATGTCGTAAAGCACTAACGAACTTCTAGAACCTTTACTTGACCAACTTGGCTTTAGGATGTAGTGAGATGACCGACTTTGGTGCAGTTCAAAGTTGGTAGATACTCAACACTACACTCATTGAGGTTTGGTTTCTTGGGATATTTCGGTCTCCATTAAAGAGGCTTGTGCTGAAACAATGACCAAGGAAACAAATCGGTGATATTGAGCTCCTTAGAACCTAGTTACTATTACTAGGACAGGTTTGAGCCAACTAAACTTCAAGAGGGTACTTACCTATGAGACTCCATGCAAGCCTAAACCTAAGGACTTATTTGATTTGATTGTATATACATACTTGTACATAACATCATGAACATCATAACATCATACACATTCACTAACCATTTCAAGGATTTTGGATTTCATCTTTGTTCTTGTTTTGTAGGACATGGATTCTATTTGCAGGAAAATTATTCAAGTCAATCTTGTGAAGATCCCTCCACAACTTAAGGAACTAGCTTCAAGGATCCCTGAAAACTCTCCATTCACCGAGAGACATGGTCGCCTACTCAACTTGGTCACCTCCAACACAGATGAGGACATGATGAAGGTGCTCTTTCAGTTCTTTGATCCCTTACACCATTGCTTCACATTTCCTGACTATCAACTTGTGCCTACTTTGGAAGAATTCTCCCGACTCTTAAGGATTCCCATTCTCAATCAACTACCTTTCAACGGTACGGAAAGAGACCCAAAGCCAGAAGAGATTGCTCAAGCTCTACACTTGCAATCATCTGATGTCACAACTCATTGGGAAACAAGGAGTGGTGTCAAGGGTTTCCTAGCAAAGTTCTTGTTTGAGAAAGCCCAAAACGGTTGGAACTCTTTGGATTTGCAAGCCTTTGAAGAAATTGTGGCTCTCCTCATCAATGGGATGGTTTTGTTTCCAAATCCTGACCAACTCATAGATGTGAACGCCATCAAAATCTTCATATATCGTAACCCGGTGCCTACATTTCTAGGAGACATCCTACACTCTTTTCACACTCGCACAATGAGGAAAAGAGGTGTCCTTATATGTTGCACTCCTCTCTTGGCAAGATGGTTTATTTCGCATCTTCCCAAATTTGTATTAAAGAATGAGCAAGGTTCAAGGTGGTCACAAAGGTTGATGACGCTCAAACATTCAGACATTCATTGGTGCTCCCGATCCATAGAGAATGTTACTATTATCGACCATTGTGGATAATTCTCTAATGTCCCCTTACTTGGAATTAGGGGAGGTATCACCTACAACCCCTTCTTAGCCTTAAGACAGTTCAGTTACGCCCAAAGGGATGGCCCTCATGAAATGCTGATTCAAGGTTTGGTATTTGACTATGAGAACAACGATCAAGGTCTTCACCAGAGATTTATCTGAGCTTGGAGAATGTTGAACAAGGTAGATAACAAGACTTTGGGGCATAAGAATTCTATCCCTCTTGAGCCTTACCTCAAATGGGTACGAACTCGTGCTCAGAGTCTTATGATGACATATCCTTCCATTCTCCTGGTAATCATTGATCCCATCGTGGATGGAGATGTTCCATACACTATCCTACATCCTGACATGCCTACCTCTCTTGAGACCTACAAAGATATTGGATACAACTCAAGGGGGGAGCGAGATACGTTCGAAGCCCAATTTTACGCAAGCGAGAAGAAAGTTTTGGAACTCACTAAGCTACTTCATGAGGATCAGACTCTGAATTCCTACATTGCACCAAAGAGGATGCGAACCACCTTTTTATCTTAGAGTTTTTGTATTATTTAGCCCAAGGAGGCACTGATGTACTCAAGCTTTAATTTATTAATATAATGTGTGTTTCCTTTTTGTCTAAAACAAATTTGAATCTTAAAATCCTTGAAATCATTGCATATGAATTTACCATTCATCATAACATAAGCAGGTTTCTTGCAACAAGTCTCCTCATCTCTCTACTATTTATTTCAGTAAGATGGACCTCAAGCAAACAGTGAAGTACCTCCAAGCTCAGAATGCACAGTTTTAACAGTTATTCTTAACTCTAGCCAAAGGACAAGAAGAGTTGAAGACCTTGTTGGCTGAGGAGAAGAAAAAGAAGACGAAGAAGATAACCGGAGTTCTAAACATGGGAAGAAGATTCCAAGGGCAAACAAGAAGGGCCTTGGACTTTGCAACGACATCCGGTGATAAAGACAACCAAGATGGGAAAGGCAAAGAAACAGTTGTCCCGTCAGAAGAGGAAGAGGAAGAAGAAGACTATTCCGAAGAAAAATACCCTCCAGCCGATGACAAGTATAAGTGTTGTACCCCAAATTTTTCCCTCCCACCTATCAAGAATTTTCTCACAAGATCTCTTTGACTCAAGACTGCATTAGGGTTTGACCAGCTCAGGACACCTCCTCATGCACTGATGACCAAAATTAGGGTTTGAGTTTGCACAAGGATTTTTGGACTATCAATGCTTAATTTGACTTTCAAGAATCATTAGGTACCCCAAAGATTACTCATGCCAAGTTTCAAGCCTTGAATCACATTTTTGATCAGTCAATTGGATAGTTGACCTAAAAATCAGTTGTATTGGGGAAAAGTCAACTATGGCCAATTTACAGTCAAAATTCACAATTTTTTATCCACATTAACATCTTAGACTCATATGTATCATTTGATCAAGTTTGGACCAGAATTCCCCAAGAAATTTGATCAAATCATCAAAAGGGCAAAATGGTCAAAATTAGGGTTTTGACTGAGAACTGGAAATTTTTGATATTTGACCTAGAAAATAGTCAATTGGTTTAAGGAATTATCTCAAGAGTTCAATTGCATCATCTTTACCTAATGACATGGTTCAAAACATTGCAAATCCATTAGATTAACAGATGAATTTTTCAGTCAACTGATCAAAAGCCAATTGTGCACTGAAAAGTCAAACTTTGACTTTTTGGTCAAATTCAAGTGCCAAGGGTCATAATTAATCAAAACATGTCAAAATGTGAAACTTGTTCATCAAGAAACCAAATATTTAAGATTTGGATTTGAAAAGTTGAAAAATTCTAACTTAGAAAATTTTCTAAGTATAGAAAATTTCTTATTTTTTCTCAACTTTAAGCCAAATTATCACCATGATACAAGATAATTCAAAGGAAGTTCCCAACATGAAAGTTGTAGATCTCCATGAAATCTACAACTTTTATTCACACATTTTTTCCTAAACATGCTTGGATTTCAAGATATGATTTTGTGAATACATGCTCATGAACTAAAATAACTTAGTGAAATTTTGCCCTAGTTAGGCAGGTTTTTGACCTAACTTCATGGCAACTTTTCACCTAGTTCCAAGAGGAATCTTCAAAAGCATTTCAAAGATGGGTTCTAAAGCACATTATAAGCTTTCCAAAATGTCAAAGAACTACTTGAGATCATTCTTTAGTATGGATAATCAAAGAGATGAAGTTGGCAATTTCTCACTTTGATTTCAAACCATTTCATGAAGAACAAGTTTTCAAATTTGCAAATTGGTTGTACAATCTTCACTTTTCAGGCCTCAAACTCGTTTGTCACTCCACCATTAATGAATTGCACAAGGTTTCATGCCCTAAAGCCAAGCATTCAATGCATTTTACAAGGTGTGATCGGTGGATCTGGAATTGACTGTTTAACGCTGGTTCGCGAAATGTCGCGGTAAGCAAGAGTCGCCACCGTCTTTTATTTTCTCCAACATGGACAGGACAAAAGCACAGCAAAATTCCTTATGAGATAGTTTCTCGGTTCGGGAGGTAGATTTATAGAAAGGGAAGGTGTTAGCACCCTTTCTATCCATGGTTATCCATGGGATCTTAGATACTTGCTGTTGGCTCCTAAATTCGACACCTTTGTTTTGATTGATGACAACCATTAAAGCTGAAGAATGTCTTCGACTGGCTAAGTCTGTCGAAATGCCTGTCGAAAGATGGAAAAGTACTTAGAATATTTCTTCCAAGGAAGAAGACTGATTGCCTTCGACGTCGAAGGCGTTTCTCGTCGAAGATGTCTCTTGACGAAAGTGTTCGATGGTCCAGAGTGGAGCAGTTTTGAAATTCAAGCTTTTGGAGGGAAAACGGTTTCCAGCAGTTACCACGTGCAAACATGCAAGGATCTGGAGCGTCGAGCATGGAGAACGTGCCAAGTGGATTGATCTCGAAGCAGTGTAACTGCCCTACGGTTACTTGGGATGTTTTAGTATAAATAGGAGTAGACATGTAGTTTCTCGCGTGTGTTCACAATTCTATACAAAGTCACTCATATAGATTCGAGTACCCAGCGTGTGAGAAAGAATTGTTGAGAAATGTATGTGTGAAACACCAATTTTATCAATTAAAGTCATTTACTTTTCCAGAAATTTACTTGCTTTTCTCTTTAAATTCCTGTCGAAACCTCTTACTTTAAGCCTTGTTTATTTTACCAAGTTTTTCCTTCTTGCAATTCATTTAAAGCCAATTTATTTAAAGCCTTATCCAACTTAATCAAACTTCAAAATCAACCTATGTCCTAGGATCAATCTGATCGATCCTGCGAGTAACCAAATAAGTAACCATTTGGAGGATCAGCGGTTGTTTACCAAAACCCAAGGTAAACAAATTGGCACACCCGGTGGGACTGTGTGTTGATTGTTGAAAATAATCTCATCTTTTCGAGTTGTATGTTATTGAGAAGTGGTAGAATATACACTAACGATAACAATACTGCCAGAAGAAGGGAAGAGATGGCGAATCCGCCAAACACTAACGAAATCCCGCAAACGAGTGTGGGAGCAACGGTTAGTACGGCCGTGAGTGAAGCGACAAATGTTGTTTCGACACCAGCAGTATCAGTCACAACCACGGGGCCAATAACTTCGTTAACAGGCCCCAGAATACCTTTGGGAACTCCCCCACCAAGGGGAAATTTAGGCACAAGGCCTTTCGTTCCCCCAGGATTCATTCCACTCTATGGTATGCCAACTTCTGAAGTGGCAAGCCTGACGAATGCTGCGTCCACTTTTTCAGACCCTTTTGTGAGTGCCTCTTCGCCACTCCAAGGCTCTGGAGTAGGCATGGGGAATAGAAATAGGACCCAACTCTTAGGAGGAACGTCCCAAGTAGCCCATGGCCTTACAAATGCCTCGACAGCAGTCTTGAGGCAACAAATGGACGAAAGCAACCATGATATGGTGCAAATGTTGGCACAAACTTTGAGTACAGTGCTAAACCCTCTAATACAAAACACTACTCAATCGAATCAGCAAGTTACAGCGCAAATGACGCGTTTGGCTGACTTCTTTGGAGTACCCCCACCTATTCGACAGCCCCAAAGGGCGCAAATAAGGGGAAATCAGGGGATATTTTTAGAGGAAGAAACCACCATTAACCAGGCTCAACAGCCTGTCGAAGAAAACCTTAGGGCACGATTGGAACAACCTGTCGAAGAACCTAGGGTAATAACCCCAGAGGTGAGGTTAGTTAACAGAAACCAAAATGCTGACGAAGTGGTTCAGCATATCCAATACCAAAACATGGGTTTGGAAAACAATCTGGCAACCATGATTGAAAGGATCATGACTCAGAATGGGATGAACATGGGCTTTCGAAGGCCCAACTTTACATCTCCATTGTCAGAATATGTGTTACAAACGGACTTACCTCCTAGATGCAAAGTCCCCAAATTTACCAAGTTCTCTGGGGACACGACAGAATCTACTGTCGAGCACGTGGCGAGATATTTGATCGAAGCAGGAGATATTTCGAATAACGAAAACCTAAGGATCAAGTACTTCCCAAGTTCTTTGACCAAGAACGCTTTTACTTGGTTTACAACTCTTCCCCCCAATTCGATCCACCATTGGACCCAGTTGGAAAGATTGTTCCATGAACAATTCTACATGGGGCAAACCAAGATAAGCCTGAAAGAACTGGCCAGTGTGAAGAGACGTTTCACTGAACCTATAGACGAATATCTGAATAGGTTTAGGTTGCTCAAGGCAAGATGTTTTACACAAGTGCCAGAACATGAGTTGGTCGAAATAGCCGCAGGCGGTTTAGATTATTCCATTAGGAAGAAGCTAGACACCCAGTACCTAAGAGACATGGCTCAACTGGCCGATAGAGTTCGACAGGTCGAACGCCTCAAAGCTGAAAAAGCTAAGGCAACGAAAACTCACAAGAGAGAGAGGATAGCGTACGTTGAGATGGATGACGAAGATCTAGAATCCTTCGACGATACTTTAACTGTCGAAGAAGGAGAAGTCGATTTAGCAGAACTAAAACAAGGGCCACCATACTCTTGTAAACTGTTAGTCCCCTCAAATGGGAAAAATCCCATTGGTCCAGAAAGGACCAACGATAGGTTCCCAAAAAAGACTTATAGTTTTGACATCACAAAATGTGATGAAATATTCGACTTGCTAGTTAAGGATGGCCAAATGATAGTACCCCCAGGGGTAAAAGTTCCTCCTCTTGATCAAAGAAAGAAGAGAGGTTTTTGCAAATATCATAATTTTTTGGGCCATAAAACTTCTCAATGTTTTCTTTTCAGGAATCTTGTGCAAGACGCTATTGAGGAAGGGAGATTAAAGTTTGCAGACAAATCCCCCATGGCTGTCGACTCCAATCCATTGAAGGCTGAAGCCCACTATGCAGAACCCTCTGAGGTGAACATGATAGAGGCAACCAGGATCCAGTCGAAGAAGCCAGGAATTACCATGGTCGAAGTCTCAAAGGACCACATCAACATGCCAATCTTTGGCAGTTTTTCTGGGAATTTATCCAGGAAGACAATTGAAGCTGTCCAGAAAGCGGTCGAGAACCCGAAGTCGGAGACTGCTGAAGCACAAAAAACTGGATCAAAATCCAGTTCCCACTTGGCCACTGTTCAGGGCCAGACGGAGAATCTGGAGATACAAATGGAGCAGTTAACTCTTGCTAACAAGGATACAATGAATATCAACATGGTCGAACTTTCTGACCCAAAAGCATCAGAAGAGGCCATGAGGCAAGAACAGGCTAATAAGACTGCTTTCCCTCGGGAAAACGAAAACTTGGCAGATTTTTTACAAAGATGCCAGAAAAAGAAATCAGAGGTGATGTTGTGTCCAAGATGCAGTTCGATCTTTGATAAAAAAGCTGCTGAGCACATTCAAGGCGTGAGAGCAGCGAATAAGAGAAGGGAGAATGCTGACCTTCGACATGATCCCAGAAGGGGTTCTAACCAAGACAAGAGGCCATTGACTTTTAGGCCTCCAACAAATGTGCCAGTAGACACTTGGTACAAAACTTCTGGCCGGAAAAGGCCAAGTGAGGAGAAATGGCATTCTTTCGATGTGCCAAGAGGTTCTTCTTTGACTCAGAAGAAAGAGCCTCAAGTTGCTGCACCTAAGGTTGCACAAGTGTCCAGCAACTACAAGGGTAAAAATCCTATGTCTCGATCTCAATGGAGGAGATATCAAAGGAGACGAAAAGCAGAAAGGGAGGCTGCCAACGAACCTAAGGCAGAAACGAGTTCGAATGTTCCTCAAAGGAAACAAAGGAAGCCTCTAGAGAGAGAGCCAGTTACCAACAGGCTAGTTTGGCCTAACCAAAGTGAAGTCGAAGACGAAGATGATGCTGAGTCTGATGATACTTTGGATATAATGGTGAATATTGTTTCAGTGCTGCCCAGGGAATTCAATCGACAGGTAGAAGTCGAAGCAAGTGACTGGGAAGTGGAGCAAGAAATGGCCAAACATAGGCCAGTGTGCTATTTTGTCATGGACAATGGCACTATTGAAGAACAAAATGGCTTCTTCGAGCCACCTACTGAGGCGATGAAAAATCACCTCAAGCCTTTATTCATAAGGGCTAAACTCGAAGAAACTACTGTGAATAAAATATTGGTCGATTGTGGGGCAACCATCAATATTATCCCTCACTCTATGCTAAGGAAAATTGGCAAAAGGGATGAGGAAATTAAGCCTCACAACATGGTCTTGTCGAACTATGAGGGCGGCATAGGGACCACCATGGGAGTGATCCAGCTAGACATCAAAGTGGGGTCGATCCTTCGACCAACGATGTTCATGGTCATATCGGCCAAACCTAACTACAATCTTTTGTTAGGCCGTGAATGGATCCATGGTGTTGGCGCTGTGCCTTCATCAATGCACCAAAGGCTGCTGCTATGGCGTCCAGATGGGATGGTCGAAAACATAGAGGCAGATCAAAGCTACTACCTTGGCGAAGTGAATCATTTAGGTGTGGCAGATTTCGACAAAAACTTGGCTCACATAGGGCCATGTCCAACACCTGACTTCGACATGGCGCCAGCGCCAAACACTTTTTGTTCCCTATACCTGCATCCTGAGCATGGTTTCCAATGGGACAGAGAAGACTTGTCCCACATAGACTTCAGTGGGTTAACTGATATCCAACCAACTGGTTGGGGAAGTGAATTCAGTGATAATGACTGAGTCACTATCTTTGAAGCGAATTTCGGCTTATGTAGCCGAAACCAAGGTGATAACGGCTCTCGAAGCCGAAGTAAAGTACATGGCCACACAGGCCAATGATCAACAATTATCTGCTGTAGGCCCAGGAAAGGATTTCGATCCAAAACCTCCTGATATCATGCCAGAAGAAATGCAGGAACAGAGGCTCGACGCCATCTATGACGATGAGCCTTTGGGCTTCGAAAAGGATCCCTTGGCGAACAACATTAAAATGTTAGCACAAGACCCTTTAGAAGAAATCGACTTAGGCGAAGGATCAGAGAAAAGGCCAACTTACATCAGCGCCAAAATCGATCCAGAACTTAGGTTGGAAGTAATCCAATTGCTGAAAGAGTTTAAAGACTGTTTTGCATGGGATTATGACGAAATGCCTGGTCTCGACAGAGGATTGGTAGAACTTCAGTTGGCAATCAAACCTGGGAAGAAGCCAATCAAGCAAAATCCAAGGCGCTTCGCTCCTGAAATACTGTCGAAGATCAAAACGGAGGTCGAAAGACTTCTGAAATGCAAATTCATCTGTGTTACAAGGTATGTCGAATGGATTGCAAATATTGTACCAGTAATTAAGAAAAATGGTACGTTAAGGGTGTGCATAGATTTCAGAGATTTGAATGCTGCCACCCCCAAAGATGAATATCCTATGCCTGTGGCGGAAATGCTAGTCGATTCTGCCGCTGGCTATGAATACCTGAGTATGCTCGATGGTTATTCAGGATATAATCAAATATTCATTGCTGAAGAGGATGTGTCGAAAACAGCTTTTCGATGCCCTGGGGCCTTAGGCACTTACGAATGGGTAGTGATGCCTTTTGGCCTAAAGAACGCTGGGGCAACGTACCAGCGAGCAATGAATACTATCTTCCATGATTTTATTAACACTTTTATGCAAGTATACATTGATGATATTGTTATAAAATCTGTTTCCAGGAAGAATCACATTGACCACCTTCGACAATCATTCGAAAGAATGAGAGAACATGGTCTGAAGATGAACCCTTTGAAGTGTGCGTTCTGTGTGAAAGCTGGAGATTTCTTGGGCTTCGTTGTCCACAAGAAAGGAATCGAAATCAACCAGAACAAGACGAAGGCAATTCTGGAAGCGAAAGCGCCATCGAATAAGAAGGAATTGCAATCTCTCTTAGGCAAGATAAATTTCTTAAGGAGGTTTATACCTAATCTAAGTGGGAAAGCTCAGGCCTTTTCACCCTTGCTTCGACTGAATAAAGAGGGGTTCGAATAGGGGCAAGAGCAACAAGAAGCCTTCGACAAAATCAAAGGGTACCTCACTAAGCCACCTATTTTGGTGCCTCCTTGTAGCAATAGGAGTATGAGATTGTACATAGCTGCATCTGACAAAACTCTGGGAAGCATGTTAGCCCAAGAGGATGAGAATGGAGTCGAAAGACCCATTTATTATCTCAGTAGAGTTTTGAACGATGCAGAAACTAGACATAGCGAAGTTGAAAAATTGTGTCTATGTCTGTATTTCTCTTGTACAAAACTCAAGCAATATATAAAACCAGTTGATGTTTATGTTTCGTCTCATTTTGATGTTTTCAAATATATGTTGTCGAAACCTATCTTGCATAGTCGAATTGGCAAGTGGGCATTAGCATTAACTGAATACTCCTTGACCTTTATGCCTCTTAAGGCAGTAAAAGGACAAGTGGTGGCCGACTTTATAGTCGACCACTCAATTCAAGTTGAGGATATTAATTATGTGGAGATAGAGCCTTGGAAATTCTACTTCGATGGTTCCAGCCATAAAGATGGAACAGGGGTAGGAGTCTTGATTATTTCTCCAGATAAAATTCCAACAACATTCAAGTACAAAATAGCAGGTTCTTGTTCGAACAATGAGGCTGAGTATGAAGCTCTAATTACTGGCCTTGAGATATTGTTGGAATTGGGGGCAACTCGAGTCGAAATAATGGGAGACTCAGAGTTAGTCATTAAGCAAGTCACAAAGGAATATAAATGCATAAGAGAAAATCTCATTATGTACTTTGTGATAGCAAATCGTTTATTGAAAAAATTTGAAGCGGTCAATATTCGACACATACCCAGAGTCGAAAATCAAATAGCCAACGACTTGGCACAGATTGCATCTGGGTATAAGATTTCAAAAACGAGATTACAAAGAGAAATCGAAGTTCGAGAGAAGATAAAAGCAACTTGTCTATCACCAACAGACTTGGAATCGACGAGACTAGGATATGCTGATCAAAGGAACTTCGAAATTTCGTTCATAGATAATTTGTCAGAGCAAGATTGGAGGAAACCCATTGTGGACTATCTTAAAAATCCAGGAGCTTCGACAGAACGAAAAACAAAATACAGGGCGTTGAGTTATGTACTCATGGGTAACGAGTTATTCAAGAAGACGCCTGAAGGGGTGTTGCTGAAATGTTTAAGTGAAACTGAAGCATACATAGCCCTTTCGACAACGCATGCTGGGGCATGTGGGGCTCACCAAGCAGGCCATAAGATGAAATGGTTGTTGTTTCGACAAGGACTATATTGGCCCACTATGCTGAAAGATTGTATTGAGTTCGCCAAAGGTTGTCAAGAGTGTCAAGTTCATACAGGCATCCAACATGTACCAGCAAGCGAACTTCACTCGATAGTGAAGCCTTGGCCTTTTAGAGGATGGGCGTTGGACCTCATTGGAGAGATTCGACCAGCATCATCAAAGAGTCAGAAATACATATTGGTAGGCATTGATTACTTTACTAAGTGGATCGAAGCTGTCCCTTTAGTCAATGTGGACCAAGAAAATGTCATTGAATTTATTCAAAAGAACATTATCTTTAGATATGGAATTCCTGAGACAATAACAACTGATCAAGGGTCAGTTTTCACTGGTCGAAAGATGCAGGAATTTGCTCAGGAAACAGGTTTCAAACTCCTAACATCCACGCCTTATTATGCACAGGCGAATGGTCAAGTCGAAGCAGCTAACAAAGTGGTGATTGGCTTGATAAAGAAACATGTTGGGAAGAAACCAAAGAATTGGCATAAGATGTTAGACCAGATTCTGTGGGCTTGTCGAACGTCCCCAAAAGAAGCCACTGGTACAACACCGTATAGGCTAACTTTTGGCCATGATGCAGTGTTACCAGCAGAAATTTGTCTTCAATCTGCAAGGGTTCAGAGGCATTATGATATTCCTTCTGAAGTTTATTGGAACATGATGTTAGATGAACTGGTGGATTTAGACGAAGAGAGATTACACGCTCTCGACCTACTCAGGCTTCAGAAGAAAAGAGTAGAAGACTCTTATAATAGAAAGGTAAAACCTAAGGTATTTTTGCCTGAAGAACTAGTTTGGAAGGTAATTCTTCCCATGGATCGAAGGGATCGAAGCATGGGGAAATGGTCACCCAAATGGGAAGGACCCTTCAGAGTTATCCAAACTTTTTCTGGTGGAGCCTATGAAGTCGAAGAGTTAAGTGGAGATAAAAGGCTCTTGAGAGTAAATGGTAAATATTTGAAAAAATACAAACCTATACTTCAAGAGATAAAAATAAAATAATAAAAGAACAAGACTAAATTAACCATAAAAATGCCAAAATAGAAATTTTATAAATTTCAGCCAAGATGGCAATTGTTGTCGAATAACGATTACAGAATATGGTTACAAAAGAGAATCAATCAAAAGGTAAGAGAGTCTTTGAATCGAAGATACTTGGCTTGCTGCAGCTCCAACCTTTTCTTGCACCAGGCGTTTTCCTGCACTAGTTTGGCAATCTGAGCGTCGAGGCTTTGAGCCCTCTCAGCGAATTCCAGGCCTTGTTTGATCTCAGTTTGGCTCTCGGTGTCTGAGATGGTCGAAAGAAGTTCCTCCTTGCGTACAGTATTGGCGTTTATCTTCGCCTCTATTTCTGCGATTTGTGCCCGGAAGGAAGCATTCTCTCGATCAATGGCATCGATTTCTTCTTGCGTAGATGCTTTTTGTCTCGACAACTCTGCAATTCGAGAAGTCGAATCTGAGACAGCAGTCCACGCAGAGGAGCTTTTGCCATACAACACCTCAAGCTGACTGTTAAAACCTCTTTGGCGCCTATAGTCTGCTGAGACTTGATCAATCATAGAGTGTAACTCCATGATCAAGCTTGAAACTTTTGGGGCTACAGCTTCAAAGTCGACAGCATTCAAGACCTCCTTCAAGCATGATGGAGTAGTGGGGTCCCCCTCTAAAGCCTTCATCAAGTCCCTCTTGAAGAACTGGGCCTTAACCTTCGCCAAAGCATCATCAAGGGGAGAAGTTTCAGTAGACTTCCCCGACAGGGTAGGAACTTCCTGACTAGTGTCAGATGAACTTTTGCTCTCGATGATGGCGTTGAGATAGCTAACAGGGTCAGTTTGTTTCAAAAGTTCCAAGTCCTCTTTTGACCTGTGCTTCGAGGAGGTAACCCTTGCAACAGTATTGTCTTGGGTTTGAGGTTCTTGAGTGTTAAGTGCCTCGACTGGTTGCTCTTCGACTCGGACTGGGGCACCACCAGCGTCAACTTGTGGTTCTTCGCTAGCATCACCCTGGGGCCCTTCGCCAGCGTCATCTTGGTGTTCTTCGCTAGCGTCACCCTGGTGTCCTTCGCTAGTGCCACCCTGGTGCTCTTCGTCAGCAGCATCCTGATTTTCTTCGCCATTGCCTTGGTCCATTTCTTCATGATTCTCTTCTGACAGATCCACCACCTGAACCGTTTCTGGCTGTTGTTCCTCCACCAGGGGTTCCTCTGTGGGTTTCTCTACCGTTTCAGCATTGGCCTCATTCTCAGTATGGGCTTCGTCATTACCCAAGCCTTTTTCCTGAGGCCTGCTAAGTTCAGCAGATTCCAGCGTTTCTGAAGTCCTTGGCGGAGAACTTTCAGTAGTGTCCTGAAAAAGGAAAGAAGACAAATCTTCAGAGATCGAAAGAGACACAATCGAATATGGGTATCTATGCCTAAATTATAAAAGGGTCTAAGAGATTACCTGTGGATTAACTTCAGCCCCAGGGCTGGAATTGTCACTTTCGACAGGCTTGTTAAGAAGAATGTTTAGTTCCTCCTCAGTTGGCTCCTCGATGATCACTGGAGGTGGCCTAGGCTTTCTCACAACAACCTTTATTCTGACAGTTCGACCTTCAGGAGCAGGAGCAGGAACAGAAGCATCCTTCGTCAACTTTCGCCTTTTTAAGGGGGCATGAGGGGAATCACTTTCTTCATCACTCCCAGATTCGACCACCAGTCCTGGCCGTTTCTTGGGCGAAGGTGCCTAGAAAACCAATGGGAATTCGATTTAATAATTACATCGAAAATCAAAATCGAAAGCCAGAGGAAAAATGAAGAAAGTCTGGTTACCGATATAGAAGGCCTCTTCGAAGAGCCTTCCCCCTGTTGGTTGCCTGTGGTCTTCGCCGGCGCTGTAGTCTTCGCCGGCGGTGGAGGTTTTGTTGAAGGGCCTCCTCCCTGTTGGCCTTCTGTAGACTTCTTGGCTACAGGCTTTCGAGCAACTGAAAGCAAATAAAAAGTTAACAGGCTAGCAGTCGAAGAGAAAGACAAAAAGTAATGTGAGAGAATGAACTTACATTTCTTTATTTTGTCCAACACAAGGACAAAAGACTTCTGCAACTCATCCATGAAGTCCTTCTCGTCGAAGAAATACTCAGCATAATAGCTTCTCCACCACTCCTCGAAGGATGGTGAGCAAAGGAAATTGAGCTGGTAGTCAAACAGCGAGAGGATTGTTCGACCAGCATATCTTCCGATATGTTTAATGGCCGCTTCTTCCGTGTAATCATTGCAGAAGTACAGCATGGACTTCTCTCTTTGAAAAATCGGAGAAGGTAGGGTTTGGATAATACCAAACTGGCGAGATACCAGATTTGGTTGGTAGGCAATCAGACTCAAATGAGTCTTAGAACTCTTGAATCGAAGAGGCATGATCCTTGGTGTAAGGAACGCCTCCCACAGTATTGTATGCTCATCGACATTGGGACCACTCGACGCCTTTGGATGTGGCCTTGTGAACCATGCTGGGCCCACCCGCCGTTGAGAAAATGGAGCCATAGTTGAAACAAACTCCTTCCTTCGAGCAAACATTAGAACGAAGTTGGTGAAGGTTTGTTGAAACTCCAGTCCATCTTCCATAGGTGTCAGCAGAGCCAGCCTGGTTCCTTCGACGCGTCTATTCGCTATCGCTGGAGCCTGTTCATTTATCTGCACCTTCTTGGGCAAGAAAGATTCGAAAGTGGCATTGAGCCACAGTTGGAGTAGCCAAAAAGGCCCAGCGAGTAGCAAACTGGCCCTGTCTTCGATATGTTTCAGAAGAGTTGCCCCATTGCTGATCGAATCATAGAGGCTAGCCAGAATCAGTTCTGCCAAACAGATGTTTTGGCGGTGATGCAGTTGAGTAGCAAGAGTGACCATCTTTTTGGTCACTTGTAGAGACTTCGAGCAAAACACAAAGCGAGTCAGCCATAAGGCTAGAAACGCTATGTGTTCGACATCCGACACAGCATCTGTCGACCTGTCGTGATAATGGTTGATGAAAGTGGTGTATATGGGTTTGGTCTCAGAGAAACCAATTTGGTCCTCCGACATCTCCTCCGGATCGAAGTAATCCCCGGTGGGTCGAAGGCCAGTAATAGCGGCCACATCGAAGAGTGTGGGAGTTAGCATCCCACAGGGAAGATGAAAAGTAAAGTGGGAGTAGTCCCAGAACAACAGTGAAGCTATCAGCATCTCCGGGGAGTAGTTCAAGCCTGTCTTCGACAGCATCACTAGGTCGAAGATTCCCATATCCTTCCAGATTGGAGTTTGATGTTTCTCCATCTTTGTTAGCCAAGCAACATAATCGGAGGTAAGGTTAGGGCAAGACCTGAAGACCCTAACACCTCTGTTGAAGAAGCGGAGGTCGATTTTTTCACGTGCAGGGTCTTCATTGTCTTCTGCGTCTTTCTTGGCGCATGCGACTGGTTTGAGTTTCTCGACTATCGGGAAATAGCTCTTGATCTTCAGAGCCTCAGAAATACTTGGATTCATGGGGCCAGACATTGCAAAGATCTGGTTGGAGTATCCAACCGGGATCATCAAGTGGCGCGAGTAAGCATCGCGAACGGCGATGTCAGAAGGTTCAGGAACCCTTCGTTTGCCTGTAGAGTTTACTACTGGGGCAGTGACGAAAACCTTGGGTTTAGCATGTTCAGTTGGTGCGTTAGCACTAGGGGCAGTAGAACCAGAGGCCATGGTTTGGTGTTGAGTTTGAAGTGAAATTGAAGATGAAATGAAAGAGTTTCTGCAAAGATAACAAGCTTGTATGAAAACAGGGAAGTTTGAAGGCTAGATGGCGTAAAAAGTCCCACAATGGGATATTCACTGCTATTTATAGTAGTGGGAAAAATCCCCAATAACGAGGACATTAAATGCCATTTAATGCTGCAGGAGTTAGTGGGACGCGTGGCAGCCCCCTGTTGTTTTGGCCGTTTCTGCAGAAATAGAGGGACGCAGCGTGCGTCCTCGTTTTTGGGAATTGTCATAATGACAAATTCTGAAATGACGTTTGGTACTGCACGCCGTATTGAAAGTGACGTCCTAGGATCAAATCAATGATGGTTTTCTTGGGATTGCCAATAGTTGGTAAAAAGAAACAAAAAGTGCACAAGTTAATTTGTGACTAAGCGTGGAAAGACAGGTGTCGAATGGCGTTTCAAAGAATGCCTTTTTCTTTCAGAGTCGAAATAAGGCATTCTTGGGGGGCAATTTGTTGGCTCCTAAATTCGACACCTTTGTTTTGATTGATGACAGCCATTAAAGCTGAAGAATGTCTTCGACTGGCTAAGTCTGTCGAAATGCCTGTCGAAAGATGGCAAAGTACTTAGAAGATTTCTTCCAAGGAAGAAGACTGATTGCCTTCGACGTCGAAGGCGTTTCTCGTCGAAGATGTCTCTTGACGAAAGTGTTCGATGGTCCAGAGTGGAGCAGTTTTGAAATTCAAGCTTTTGGAGGGAAAACGGTTTCCAGCAGTTACCACGTGCAAACGTGCAAGGATCTGGAGCGTCGAGCATGGAGAACGTGCCAAGTGGATTGATCTCGAAGCAGTGTAACTGCCCTACGGTTACTTGGGATGTTTTAGTATAAATAGGAGTAGACATGTAGTTTCTCGCGTGTGTTCACAATTCTATACAAAGTCACTCATATAGATTCGAGTACCCAGCGTGTGAGAAAGAATTGTTGAGAAATGTATGTGTGAAACACCAATTTTATCAATTAAAGTCATTTACTTTTCCAGAAATTTACTTGCTTTTCTCTTTAAATTCCTGTCGAAACCTCTTACTTTAAGCCTTGTTTATTTTACCAAGTTTTTCCTTCTTGCAATTCATTTAAAGCCAATTTATTTAAAGCCTTATCCAACTTAATCAAACTTCAAAATCAACCTATGTCCTAGGATCAATCTGATCGATCCTGCGAGTAACCACATAAGTAACCATTTGGAGGATCAGCGGTTGTTTACCAAAACCCAAGGTAAACACTTGCTCATTTGTGTTTTCAAAATGTTTGCTTTTCAATTGTGAGTGGGTTTGAAAAAGTTTCGTTTAAAAGTTTCGGAATAACTCTTGTATCAGTCCTCAAGAGTGTTTGAAAAATTATTTTGAAAGCTTTTTGAAAGTGTCGGTGTGAAAAGAGTTTTGATTTGTTTTTGAATAGAGCAAGTATCTATGAGTCATCTACCTACCCTAAGGAATTAGGCTGTGTAAATGTCCTTAAGGTAGTGCCATCCCACCATTGAGGGGTAGGTAGCACCACCATTGGAGGTGTTCGGGTCAATTCGATTAAGGGACAGGGTGGTCACCAGAGCAACAGTAGGACACCTTAGAAGCTACCCTTATGCCATTGATCCTTTTTTAATTCGAGGCAACTTTTCCGAGGCAACTGGATCATGTTATGGACATAAGGACTTACTAAAACGTCCTATACTCGACGACCACGTTTCGAAGGCAAGGCAACAGTGAGGCGTACCCTAAGAGTGGTGTGTGAATTTGTGTGTTATTTTCAGTTATGTTTTATCTTGTACATGTATCATGGTGATCTACGCTTGTTTTTAATTTAGGCCATTCATTCTTTCATGCAAAGTTTAGCAGTTTAAAAGTGCGGAAATTAAAGTGCGGAAAGATAAATCCTACGCTATTACAAGGCGCGGGTCTATACATCGCCAAATTAACAAAGACCCGTTTTGAATAAAAATGCGGAAAGTAAATAAATTCCTAATTACTATTACAAGGCTTGAGCAATTACATAATATTCACAAAGAAAAATAAGAATAAATGCGTGAAAGAATTAAAGTTGAACGTTCGAGGGCGTTGGACCCTTTTGAAATTAAATTGAAATAAGAAAGCTAATTAATTATTTAATGATAGGAAAGAAATGTTTTTTTTTAGTTTTTGGTATTTATGAAATAAAGAAAATTAATTAGAAGTTAAATGAAACTCTAGTTCTAAGTATTTTTAATTATTAAAACAAAAGATTAAAGTTTAACCTAATTTACTAAATATTTATGTATATGTTTATTTACAAAATAAATTAGTAATTAATAATAATAATAATGATGAAAAAAATTATTTATTAAAAAAATGATGAAAAGTTAAAAACCTAATTTCTACATATTTTAATTTGTTAAGAAAAAGATTTAAGCTTTAAAACCTAATTTAACTAAATTAATTATTTAACATTTATTTACAAAAAAAATTTAATAAGTAAATTAATTAATATATTTTAGTTTCTGATTTTTAGATTATGAAAATTAATTATTGGAATTTAAAGAAAACAATTAAAATAATTAAAAGAAAAGAAAAAGAAATTAAAAGAAAGAATACAAACAATGGGGGTGTCTGACCCAAGGGGAGGCTTTTTTTGAAGTATTCTGGCCCATTAGACAAAAAGTCTTGTTTGACTTTCTGGCATCACGTGCGTGTTCATTGACTCCTGAGTACCGTGGTCTGCATTCTTTGGCCATTGGATTGGGTTTCATGGCCATTTGTGTTCTGGCTATTGGCCATTTGTCTTCTGGCCTCAACGTTCCTTAATCTTCTCAGGATGTCTGTCTCGTCATACATAAGTTGTTCTACTTTGGCCATTTGGATTTTGGCTTTTGGCTTTTGGCTTTTGGCTTTTGGCCATTTGGCTTTTGGCTTTTGGCTTTTGACTTTTGGCCATTTGGCTTTTGGCCTCAACGTTCCTTAATGAACCTGCATGGGATCCTGTCTAAATCCTTACTGGAAAAGTAGTGACATGAATGCTTTTATGCCTTTTGGATCATGGAGATCAATCCAGCCTTACCCTTACTGAAGAAGTAGTGAGGTGTTGGTTTGTAACTGTGATGACTTGTTTGTAGTGAGAGAGGGATTTGTAATAAGGATTTCAAGGTTTTAGGGTTCTTGAAAGAATTTGATATTCTAACAGTGTTGTGGCAAGGTTTTTTCTCTCTTTTTCTCCTCTCTGGTTTGTGTGAAAAGAAGGTGATTATATAATGGAAATTAGGGTAAAGAAAATGGGCTTTGAATGTGCAATTGGGCCTCCAATGTTCACTTGAGTTCGTCACTTTCCAGGCTAAATCGCAGGGACTTAAATGCAATTTTTGAAGTTGAAATGTGAAAACAAAATGTAGCCTACATTGAGAACTAACTCCTGTCTGAAAATTGGCTCAATCGGATAAACGGTGAATTAGTTATGAATTTTTGAAGTTTCAGCTCAGACAAACTTATTTTGGGCTCCAGTGTCGACTCTGACACGTTCTTCAATAAAAAACTGGTATTGATCGGTGCATAATTTGGTCTCGACTTTTGAAGCAAAGTTGTAGATCTATGAGTCAGTGGCCTTGTGTAAAAATATGAGTCCAATCCGATAAAAATTGACCGAGTTATGAATTTTCGAAGTTTCAGCTCAGATGAAATAATATTCAGCATTCAGGATTTTCAGCGTGTCACGCGCTCTGAGCAAAAAACGAAGGCCTTTTGAATACCGTTTGAACTCAATACCTTCTTTGAAAATGTAACCAACTCAATTTGTGAAATTTTGGCGCCGAAACCAGCTCGATACGATGAAAATCGACCAAGTTATGATTTTCTGAACATGATGCAAATAAACTTCTGTCACAAATTTTCTGTACGAAAATACTTGATAAATCCACATTTTTTAAGACCTTCTGATCGAAATTGGCTTCCAGTCGTGAGAGATGAAAACGTAGATAATGTCAAGAAGAAATTTTGGCCACCGGAACGGGTTCAAAACGAGTCACGATCTTCAAGTTATGAATTTTTTAGCGCATAAAAACTGCACTTTTAGCACACTTTTTCACCATATTTCTTCGAGAAAACTCACACATTCGGATACCTTCTTTAAAGAATTGACTCTTGAGCCGAACCTGAATTTGAGAATATGTTATCAGAGATATCTTGGCGAAAGAATACCTGAATATGACGCGCCGGGTTGAACTTGTGAATTTTTCTTGAAATATTTTGAGAAATATGGGAGGGCAAATTTTGGGGTACAACAGTTGCCCCTGTTCAATCTTCTTAAACCTGAGGATGTAGATTGGCTTGCGTACCTTTCGTGATCCGAAGGTGGAAGATGATTGAACACTAAAGTGCCCAAAAATTTGCGCTCACATAGAGTGTGTTAGCAGTATGATGTAGGGAATGGGCTTATAGATGCCATTTGGAGATTGATGGATATGAGAGATGGGCTTATAGATGCCATCAGGAGGTTGTCGATCGCGTAAGAGATTACTTAGCGAGAAACTTGCGTACCTGAGAAAGAAAAATAATTACCTGGCCTGTTACAGGAGTTGATCTTCAAACTCTTTATGTAGATGTGCCCTGGCTGGATACATGAATCGAATCTTTAAACTTTTCAGACGTGCCCTGGCGAGATACAGGAATCGAGTCTGGAATTAGTCGTCAACAGATACACCCTGGCAAGATACAAGAATCGGATCTTCGAACTCTTCAGACGTGCCCTGGCAAGATACGGGAATCGAGTCTGGTAATGTTAGTCGTCAACAGATACACCCTGGCAAGATATAGGAATCGGATCCTCGAACTCTTCAGACGTGCCCTGGCGAGATACAGGAATCGAGTCTGGAATTCAGAGAGGTTGGTGAGTTGTCTCTACCGACAGGTTATTTCCCTGGACGGGTGGTCTTTAACGACGAGTGTCTATAACGATGAGTGTCTATAATAACGAGTGTCTATAACGACGAGTGTCTATGACGACGAGTGTCTTTGACAACGAATGTCTATGACGACGAGTGTCTATGACGACGAGTGTCTATGACAACGAGTGTCTATGACGACGAGTGTCTATGACGACGAGTTTCTATAACGACGAGTGTCTATAACGACGAGTGTCTATAACGACGAGTGTCTATAACGACGAGTGTCTATAACGACGAGTGTCTATAACGACGAGTGTCTATAACGACGAGTGTCTATAACGACGAGTGTCTATAACGACGAGTGTCTATATCGACGAGTGTCTATAACGACGAGTGTCTATAACGACGAGTGTCTATAACGACGAGTGTCTATA
The DNA here is from genome assembly GCA_948472305.1 of Vicia faba. Lineage (NCBI taxonomy): Eukaryota > Viridiplantae > Streptophyta > Magnoliopsida > Fabales > Fabaceae > Vicia > Vicia faba. The sequence goes on along the minus strand of OX451738.1, from coordinate 691,419,755 downwards.
ACGACGAGTGTCTATAACGACGAGTGTCTATAACGACGAGTGTCTATAACGACGAGTTGTACCAGAGAAGTCTTTAGGCATTGATTTAACAGGATTTGTATTCTTTGACGGGGTTGGTCTCTTTTGACTGTATTCGTCTACATAGCTGATCATTTAAATGTATCCTTCCTGAAAGGTAAAGGTCAGTCATATGCAATGCATGATATGAATCAAGCAATGATGTTCTCAACACATGAGATTGTATGATATGATGCGTATATGCATGTATCATGATGTATAACAATGTGCTGTTTATGAATGTATCTTCATCTGGGAAAATAGATCCTTGACGGATGCCGGGAAGTCAAATCCTGGGCTGATGTTGAAGAGTGAGATTCTTCGTTTCCGTTGGGGATGATGATTGCAAGAATACCGGTAGGAGAAGATGACTCCGTTGGGGAATAAACTTGGCGAATAGATTACTCTGCAGGGAGATGCTCTGTGGGGAGAGAGATACTTTGCTGAGATTTGATGATAACTCCGCTGGGGATACCATTGTTATGCTCTGTTAGAAGATTGGATGAACTCCACTGGGGGATAGGAAGACTTCGTCGGGGGCGATCTTTCCGTGGTAATTAGCTGAGGATAACCCAGTTATATCCTGGTGGGGAAATAACCTTTGAATAAAGCCGGGAGACACGTTCGCTCTGCAGGGAGTGAGGGTATCTTGGTCGCATTCTTCAGCTGAATTTACCTTGGCACTTCGGTGGACAGGGCAACCGGATCATTTAGACAACTCATTATTGCCCCAGTTTCTGTTGGAGAAGAAGGTACCTGTGAAGGTGTTTGATGACTGCCGTTTGACAAATCTTCTTCTGGTAGGCAAGTGACGAGATGACAGGACATAGTCGTACGCTTTAATCCCTAACTTTTTCCTGGACCGCCCCTTCGGGTTTTCAGTCCACCGGGATACCCATTTTTGCCCAAGCCGCCTTTTCAGGTTTTCGGCTTGCCGGGTGTACAGATTTTTTCATATTCATCCCTTATTTTTTCCCGAACCCTTTTGGTTCGCCAGGAAGCCCTTATTTTTGCCTAGGTGTGTCAACCTAACGGGTCTTTAATTTTGCGTAGTATTTTTTCGACTATGTCCACGCTCTCAGGATGTAGGGAGGTGCCCCTGTCATTAGTGTAGTGTTGCCATACCACCAGAAGATGTCTGATCATGCAAGACTCGTTGCTGGAATTCATGTCTAATGCCCCAAGTGATCCAGATGGAGATTTGCCCCTAGCTGCTTGGCATCGTTGAGAGATTCTCTGGATCTTGACTTAACTGCCCCAGATGGTAGACCATGATCATGTCGTGCCCCTTGATTGGAGATACTCTTGTTCATTAGACTTTCGTCATGCGAATTTCTCTGATGTTCAAACAACTAGTCATATGCAAACAATGTTATATTTGAAATGCAAAGCTTATGTCTATCTTGAAGTTTTTTGAAAATGCATTTTTTAGTAAAAACAAGTGAATTTTGTAAACTGCGATGTCAACTCGTTATTTTACCGCAAGCCTTAAGGAGTCAGGATACCTTTTGTAACAATATGCTTTCGAACTAACCCATGCTTCAGCTAGGACTTTTTAAGGGTTATAACGTGGCCTGGTTCACGGTTTAAGAAACAAAGGATAAAGGCTCAAATTATTTGTACCCACCCGTTCTTCGTGATGTTCTTCAAACCTAAGCTCAGTTGATCGTGCGTTAGAACTTGTTCGAGTCTTTGCTCTGATATTCCAATGATGGTTCGGATATTGACAATTTACTTTGAATAGGCAGTCATTTCTTTTTTTTGTTGAGGGTTTGTAGGACCTCTTTCTTTTTTCGTTATCCCTATTTTTTGCCTGAACTGTTTCTTTTGTGATTACAGTCAGCGGGATGCCCCAGTTTTGTAAGTCTCCTTCATAGGTTTTGACTTAATGGGCATTTATTTTGAGAAATGATGACTGCCTATCTTTATGATTATTCGGAACCATTACTGTCTTTTATTTTGTAAGGACCTTTTTGGTGCCATTCGTTGTGCACCTGGATCAACTGAGAGAACTATCCTGCCCCAGGTTATGATTAAGGGTTTTAATTTTCGAAAAGAAAAACTCCTACTTCTTTGGCTCAAAGGGGTTGACGAGGGATTATCTTCCTTATAACTCCAGTGTTTAGGGATTGAAACAATGCCTGTACCTCATCAGCGGGGTCTGTTCAAAAGCATACTGTAAGGATCGTGGTATCGTTTTCGTCATCCTCCCTCAAGAGGCTTAGAATTATTAATTGAGAGTTGACATCAAAAAATGAAAGCAGTTTGAATATAGTGAATGCGAATATATTGATTCAAAACAGACATATGCGATGCATTAATGAAATAACAACGTTTGACATGAATAAAATGTTTGAACAATCAAAAGAAAATTACAACTTGAAAATTCTAATGGGTAAAAGGTCTTCTCATCTCAGGACTTGTTACTTCAAATGATGCATCCTGTAGGGATAGTAGAAGAACTCAGCCTGACCCACTTGGGTGAAATCTAATGCTCCTTCATTAATCAGGTCCTGGACCTTGTTTTTCAGCGCCCAGCAGTCGGCAGTGTCATGTCCGGGACTATCAGAGTGGTATGCACACCTTTTGTTGGGATGATAGTTAGGAGCAGAGATGTTGGGATTCCGGGGAGGAGCTCTTAGTGTAATCAGATTCAGTCTCAACAGGTGTTGTAAAGCTTGAAACAACGGCATGTTAAGCTGGGTGAACTGCCTCTTGGACCTGCTTAGCTTATTCTGATCAACCTGTTGCTCTGGGCGAGGTTGATGCTGGGCTTGTGAAGTGGTAGCAATTTGGAGAGTTCTATTCTTCACCATACCAGATTATTTTCCTCTTGGAAGCTGATCAAAGACCCGGTCCCTGACTTGGACTGATTGGTTCATGTCTGATTTGTCTTGGTGGAGCTGACTGATCATGGTCCTCAACTCTTCTTGCTCCCGAGCTAAACCTTGGATGAGAGCCCTTTGCCCCAGCATCTGGGTTTTCATTGTATCTACCTCAGCTTGCAGACGTTTCAGCCGTTCGTCTTTGTCATCTCCGGGACTTTTCTTGGCCAGATTCCCCATGAGGAGTGCCCTTAACTCTTCCTGCCCCTTGGATAGGCTTAGGAAGATCTCCCTGAACTGATTCTCTTGAGCGTGAAGACCCTGGTTATCTTGTTGGGAAGCCATTGCTGAAATAAACAGCGAAGAAGGTAAGTGACCTGTAACAAGGATACCTGTAATGCAATGATGTATATGATATGCATGCAATGTTTTCAAGGACCTCGCGGGGTAAACAAGAAGATTATTAGAATTGGAAACCGGTAGCTTGATTGAAGGAACTTCATGTTGTTGAGAGTCCTTCTTCAAGGGTCAAAGGCTCACCATATCCAGTGGGTCATAGCCCCTGACAACCTTGGCTAGAGGAAAATGAATCCCCTTTGCCCCTTGCTAGACATGTTGGTTCATCATGACCTGCATCACAAGCCCTTGAGATCCTTGAAATGGGTTAGTCTTTATGCAGGATGCATGCAATGGTATGATGTTATGCTATGCATGGGGTAATGTAGGTAAACCCTGTTATGAGTCCCAATTAAGGACTGTAAACAAAACCTGCAAGAAACTCAAGTGTCAGATAACAAGCATGCAAATAGTCAAATTGGAAGGCACACAAGTCACACAAGAGAGCCCTTAGAGTTTAGGCCAGCATGAAGTTTGGGGTACTACCCTCTTGAAGTTGGTGGGCTTAACCTGTCCTATCAGAAGTAACCGGGTTCTAAGGGTCCCAATATCACTGACTACCCTCAATCGGTCATAACTCCAGCATCACAATCTTTTCTTGCGGCCAGAACCATCACGAGAGTTTAGCCTCAATGGGCGTAGCATACTGCTACTGTTCTATTGGCCAAGTTGGGTCATTTAAGGTTCTAAGGTTGGTTGGTGCTTAATGACTCCTCAGAAGACCCATATTCTCCTCGTTGCGACACAAGGGATATCGGTACAGACCAAGGTGCCACACCAACGTAGCCACTGCTTCACCCATGTCGGTCTACGCCGGACAGGTCCCTCACAGCTTATGCTACCTAACAGGGTATCCCCAGATCCGGGTTAGGATCTATGTAACTCCGATGCAGCCCACAATAATAAAGCAAACAAACACAACAATTGAAAACATAAGTCTGAGCTATCCTAAGGTACACCTCACTTTAAGTTTATCCCCAGCAGAGTTGCCAGTTCTGTGATCGGTGGATCTGGAACTGACTGTTTAACGCTGGTTCGCGAAATGTCGCGGTAAGCAAGAGTCGCCACCGTCTTTTATTTTCTCCAACATGGACAGGACAAAAGCACAGCAAAATTCCTTATGAGATAGTTTCTCGGTTCGGGAGGTAGATTTATAGAAAGGGAAGGTGTTAGCACCCTTTCTATCCATGGTTATCCATGGGATCTTAGATACTTGCTCATTTGTGTTTTCAAAATGTTTGCTTTTCAATTGTGAGTGGGTTTGAAAAGTTTCGTTTAAAAGTTTCGGAATAACTCTTGTATCAGTCCTCAAGAGTGTTTGAAAAATTATTTTGAAAGCTTTTTGAAAGTGTCGGTGTGAAAAGAGTTTTGATTTGTTTTTGAATAGAGCAAGTATCTATGAGTCATCTACCTACCCTAAGGAATTAGGCTGTGTAAATGTTCTTAAGGTAGTGCCATCCCACCATTGAGGGGTAGGTAGCACCACCATTGGAGGTGTTCAGGTCAATTCGATTAAGGGACAGGGTGGTCACCAGAGCAACAGTAGGACACCTTAGAAGCTACCCTTATGCCATTGATCCTTTTTTAATTCGAGGCAACTTTTCCGAGGCAACTGGATCATGTTATGGACATAAGGACTTACTAAAACGTCCTATACTCGACGACCACGTTTCGAAGGCAAGGCAACAGTGAGGCGTACCCTAAGAGTGGTGTGTGAATTTGTGTGTTATTTTCAGTTATGTTTTATCTTGTACATGTATCATGGTGATCTACGCTTGTTTTTAATTTAGGCCATTCATTCTTTCATGCAAAGTTTAGCAGTTTAAAAGTGCGGAAATTAAAGTGCGGAAAGATAAATCCTACGCTATTACAAGGCGCGGGTCTATACATCGCCAAATTAACAAAGACCCGTTTTGAATAAAAATGCGGAAAGTAAATAAATTCCTAATTACTATTACAAGGCTTGAGCAATTACATAATATTCACAAAGGAAAATAAGAATAAATGCGTGAAAGAATTAAAGTTGAACGTTCGAGGGCGTTGGACCCTTTTGAAATTAAATTGAAATAAGAAAGCTAATTAATTATTTAATGATAGGAAAGAAATGTTTTTTTTTAGTTTTTGGTATTTATGAAATAAAGAAAATTAATTAGAAGTTAAATGAAACTCTAGTTCTAAGTATTTTTAATTATTAAAAAAAAAGATTAAAGTTTAACCTAATTTACTAAATATTTATGTATATGTTTATTTACAAAATAAATTAGTAATTAATAATAATAATAATGATGAAAAAAATTATTTATTAAAAAAATGATGAAAAGTTAAAAACCTAATTTCTACATATTTTAATTTGTTAAGAAAAAGATTTAAGCTTTAAAACCTAATTTAACTAAATTAATTATTTAACATTTATTTACAAAAAAAATTTAATAAGTAAATTAATTAATATATTTTAGTTTCTGATTTTTAGATTATGAAAATTAATTATTGGAATTTAAAGAAAACAATTAAAATAATTAAAAGAAAAGAAAAGGAAATTAAAAGAAAGAATACAAACAATGGGGGTGTCTGACCCAAGGGGAGGCTTTTTTTGAAGTATTCTGGCCCATTAGACAAAAAGCCTTGTTTGACTTTCTGGCATCACGTGTATGTTCATTGACTCCTGAGTACCGTGGTCTGCATTCTTTGACCATTGGATTGGGTTTCATGGCCATTTGTGTTCTGGCTATTGGCCATTTGTATTCTGGCCTCAACGTTCCTTAATCTTCTCAGGATGTCTGTCTCGTCATGCATAAGTTGTTCTACTTTGGCCATTTGGCTTTTGGCTTTTGGCCATTTGGCTTTTGGCTTTTGGCTTTTGGCTTTTGGCCATTTGGCTTTTGGCCTCAACGTTCCTTAATGAACCTGCATGGGATCCTGTCTAAATCCTTACTGGAAAAGTAGTGACATGAATGCTTTTATGCCTTTTGGATCATGGAGATCAAGCCAGCCTTACCCTTACTGAAGAAGTAGTGAGGTGTTGGTTTGTAACTGTGATGGCTTGTTTGTAGTGAGAGAGGGATTTGTAATAAGGATTTCAAGGTTTTAGGGTTCTTGAAAGAATTTGATATTCTAACAGTGTTGTGGCAAGGTTTTTTCTCTCTTTTTCTTCTCTCTGGTTTGTGTGAAAAGAAGGTGATTATATAATGGAAATTAGGGTAAAGAAAATGGGCTTTGAATGTGCAATTGGGCCTCCAATGTTCACTTGAGTTCGTCACTTTCTAGGCTAAATCGCAGGGACTTAAATGCAATTTTTGAAGTTGAAATGTGAAAACAAAATGTAGCCTACATTGAGAACTAACTCCTGTCCGAAAATCGGCTCAATCGGATAAACGGTGAATTAGTTATGAATTTTTGAAGTTTCAGCTCAGACAAACTTATTTTGGGCTCCAGTGTCGACTCTGACACGTTCTTCAATAAAAAACTGGTATTGATCGGTGCATAATTTGGTCTCGACTTTTGAAGCAAAGTTGTAGATCTATGAGTCAGTGGCCTTGTGTAAAAATATGAGTCCAATCCGATAAAAATTGACCGAGTTATGAATTTTCGAAGTTTCAGCTCAGATGAAATAATATTCAGCATTCAGGATTTTCAGCGTGTCACGCACTCTGAGCAAAAAACGAAGGCCTTTTGAATACCTTTTGAACTCAATACCTTCTTTGAAAATGTAACCAACTCAATTTGTGAAATTTTGGCGCTGGAACCAGCTCGATACAATGAAAATCGACCAAGTTATGATTTTCTGAACATGACGCAAATAAACTTCTGTCACAAATTTTCTGTACGAAAATACTTGATAAATCCACATTTTTGAAGACCTTCTGATCGAAATTGGCTTCCAGTCGTGAGAGATGAAAACGTAGATAATGTCAAGAAGAAATTTTGGCCACCGGAACGGGTTCAAAACGAGTCACGATCTTCAAGTTATGAATTTTTTAGCGCATAAAAACTGCACTTTCAGCACACTTTTTCACCATATTTCTTCGAGAAAACTCACACATTCGGATACCTTCTTTAAAGAATTGACTCTTGAGCCGAACCTGAATTTGAGAATATGTTATCAGAGATATCTTGGCGAAAGAATACCTGAATATGACGCGCTGGGTTGGACTTGTGAATTTTTCTTGAAATATTTTGAGAAATATGGGAGGGCAAATTTTGGGGTACAACACAAGGAAATAGCCATTTTTGGAAGAAAGGCAACATTGCCATTTTAGAAAAGCATGCTTTTTGCATTTTTTTCATCTCTTGAGCCTTGGACTTGTTCTTTCTGCACAAACCAAGTCTCTAAACCTGAGCAAAACATGTTTAAAGCTTCAAGCCACCCTATAAGATCAGATTGGTACCTTAAGAAGTCACTTCTCACACTTGCTTCAAAAACAATAAATGTAGCAAGACATGTAATCTTGTACTTCTGAGCAAGCACAAATCCTCCAACCTTTTTCTCTATATAAAGCCATAATTTTGCAACTAAAACCACGGATGCCCAAGCCTTGAAACACCTTAGAATCAGAAATTGCATACCAAGCCTCCAAACTTGCCATTTCTGACTTGTGAACTGAATCTTCCATTCCACTCGTGCGTTTTCAGGCCTTTTGCTTTCCCAAGCTTCCTTACCATACAAGTAAACCATCCCATACCCTGAAACATCACTGTAACTCCATCTTCCCCATTGTTGAAGTTCAAAAACAGAGCAACACATGTGGACTTCTCCATACCATTCCAACCACCCTCAAGATAAGCTAAGCATTGCATTAGCTTCCTAGAGGTTCAAGGAAGCTAACCTGATCATCACAGCATCCTAAAGCAAGCTCACTTTCAAAACACGATTTCCATTTTCAAGGCGAGTTTTCTGTTTTTCTAACTCTTAATACATGCATAGTTAGCTTTCCATTTGTAAATATAGAATGTAGATATCATTTCTATGAAGCTGTACATATCCATAGTTTGCATTTATTTGGCTTGAGTTTAGAGAATTTTAAGTTTGAAGTTTTTGAAAAAATTAGGTTAAGAATTAGGGCCAACAAAATTCTATCTGATCTTGGACTTATAGTTTTAGTTATGCACATGGTTAGAATCGTGAGGTAAAATGCTATAATGTTCATGTTATCACTTTCCATTTTTATTGAGAAATGAAAGAGTTACAGGGGGTCCGGCTGGCTAGAGGTTGAAGATGAAGTACATGGCAAGGAAGTGTTTTATGTTATGTATTTTTGTTTTCATTTGAATTAACGGATGTACAACCACCCCAGTGGCAAGGCAGCACGCATAAATGCCTTAGGTCACGGTTTCGAGCCTTGGCGCTGCCTTTTGCAATTTTCCACATTTTCATCTTTTTTTTGTTTGCAACATGGGCTTATGAGCATTGGGCCTGATATTTTTACTAACTTTCTGCCTCCAGTTTACTCATGGCACCCCTGGCCCATATATTTTATTTAATATTTTTTATTTTCATTATATTTTATCAAATATATTTTTCTTAATAATATAAAATCATAAAAAATATAAAAATGATAAATATTATATTTTGTTTATATTATTTTATTTTCTCATAAAAAATATTTTTATTTAAGTTATATATTAATTATTTTTCTTAATGAATTTATGAATTAAAATAGAATTAGGTTAATTATTTATTCTTTTTTTCTCACACTTATTAATATTTATTTTAATATATAAAAAGACTAAAATATTTCATAAATACCATATATTATTTTCAATACAAAAATACATAAATACTTAAAAAAATTTATTTCCTTTTAATAAATTAGAATTAGGGTTTAATCAAAATCTTTTCTAAAAATAATTTCCTTCCTTAATTAATCTAAGTTTAATCTCAACTTGTTTATTAGGCTTAGGTTAAAATTTTTTTACATAAAAAGAACCAAATAAAATCTTCTTTGCATTCATACATAATTACATATTTGATTTATCTTGTATATTACTTATTCCAATAATTGTACATATTCAATTTGGTTGTAATAGCTTAATTAGGTTTATATTATTGCAAATCCCCATTCATAAATTGTATTTCCCCCTCCCACAAAGTGTTGTAATAGCGTAGTAATCTTTAAATTTCGCAATTTATCGCTTTTATATAATATGCTAGTAATTAGGGTTTGTATGGCAAGATAAAATCAATCAAGTAGAAAACCCTAATCCAAGACAAAATCAAGCATGAAAATGACACACTTGCACACAAACATCCCTAGGGTTACTCCACTTGGTTGCCTTGAACAAAAATGGCCATATTATGCATGTGAAGTATCTTAGCGAAACAAAAAAATATAAGATCATAGTCCCTAGATGACACTATCCAAAGTTGCCTTACAAAAATGATCTTAGTCCCTCAAAAATGCTAAGATACTTTACAACATTGCTAATCATGGTTATACCATGACCCACGCCCGTCCCGTTTACATCCGAAGATAAGGTTGCTTACCAAATCAATGGTAAGACAACAATATCAAAGGAAAATAAAATGAACAAGAAAGACATTTGAGTAGGTAGATTACTTTTAGTTACTTGCTCCATTTCAAACAAACATCCTTGCTATTTTCAAAACAAACACACACATTTCAAAACATCTTACAAACTTGAAAAAAAATTCAAAAAAAGACAAACATCTTTGTATACATTCTTACGAACAAGAATAATTACAAAGATTTCCTAAACAATGACCTCTTTTACAAAATACTTTCAAAACCACACAAAGCACAATTTCAAACAAAAGCAAGTGATCTAGAAAGTAACTAAGAGCCCATGGAAAACCATGGATGAAAAGGGTACTAATACCTTCCCTTTTCAAAATCTACCCCCGAACTCAAGAAAACATCTCTAAAGGTATTTCCTGTGCTTTTTCACCTTTCCTTTTGGATAAAAGAAAAGTAGGTGGTGACTCTTGCTAAACCGCAACATTTGCAAACACAAACGCAAAACAATCAAGTCAGTTCTCCCACTGTATCACAGAACTGGCGACTCTGCTTGGGAACATTATAAAAGTGGGGTTACCTTAGGGATTAGATCATATTTACTTGCTTACATTGCTTGATTTGTATGCTTTACATTATGGTTCTATGTTTGGGTTTGAATCCTCTACCCAGATTTGGGATACATTATAGGTAAGTAGCAATACATTATGGAAACTGTGTGGGGTATACCAACATGGTCTAAGAAATAGCTACGTTAGTGTGACATATTTGTGGGTACCGGTAGCCTTTGAGTTAATCAAATAGAATACGGGGCCGCTGAGTGATGTCATGAAACACTAATGAACTTCTAGAACCTTTACTTGACCAACTTGGCCTTTAGGATGTAGTGAGATGACTGGCTTTGGTGCAGTCCGAAGTTGGTAGATACTCGATACTACACTCATTGAGGTTTGGTTTCTTGGGATATTTTGGTCGCCATTAAAGAGGCTTGAGCTGAAACAATGACCAAGGAAACAATCCAGTGATATTGAGCTCCTTAGAACCCGATTACTATTACTAGGACAAGTTTGAGCCAACTAAACATCAAGAGGGTACATACCTTTAAAACTCCATGCAAGCCTAAACCTAAGGAATTGTTTTTCTCTGCTTGTATATGCATACTTCTACATAACATCATGGACATCATGAACATCATATACATCCACTAACCATTTCAAGGATTTTTAGATTCATCTTTGTTCTTGTTTTGTAGGATATGGATTCACTTCGCAGGAAAACTATTCAAGTCAACCTTGTGAGAATTCCTCTACAACTAAAGGAGCTAGCTTCAAGAATTCCTGAAAACTCTCCATTCACTGAGAGACATGGTCGCCTGCTCAACTTGGTCACCTCCAACATAGATGAGGACATGATGAAGGCGCTCTTTCATTTCTTTGATCCTTTGCACCATTGCTTCACATTCCCCGACTATCAACTTGTGCCTACTTTGGAAGAATTCTCCCAACTCTTGAGGATTCCCATTCTCAATCAACTACCTTTCAACGGTACGTAAAGATACCTAAATCCATAAGAGATTGCTCAAGCTCTACACTTGCAATCATCTGATGTCACAACTCATTGGGAAACAAGGAGTGGTGTCAAGGGTTTCCTAGCAAAGTTCTTGTTTGAGAAAGCCCAAAACGGTTGGAACTCTTTGGATTTGCAAGCCTTTGAAGAAATTGTGGCTCTCCTCATCAATGGGATGGTTTTGTTTCCAAATCCTGACCAACTCATAGATGTGAACGCCATCAAAATCTTCATATATCGTAACCCGGTGCCTACATTTCTAGGAGATATCCTACACTCTTTTCACACTCGCACAATGAGGAAAAGAGGTGTCCTTATGTGTTGCACTCCTCTCTTGGCAAGATGGTTTATTTCTCATATTCCCCAATCAGTCTTAAAGAATGAGCAAGGTTCAAGGTGGTCATAGAGATTGATGACGCTCAAACATTCAGACATTCATTGGTGCTCCCGTTCCAAAGAGAATGTTATCATTGTCGACCATTGTGGAGAATTTCCTAATGTCCCTTTACTTGGCATTAGGGGAGGAATCACCTACAACCCATGCTTGGACTTAAGGCAGTTTGGTTATGCCCGAAGGGATGGCCCGCACGAAATGTTGATTCAAGGTTTAGTATTCGACTACGACAACAACAATCAAGGTCTTCGCCTGATATTTATCCGAGCTTGGAGAATGATAAACAAGGTGGATAGCAAGACTTTAGGGCACAAGAATTCCATCCCTCTTGAGCCTTACCTCAAATGGGTACAAACTCGTGCTCAGAGTCTTATGATGCCTTACCCCTCCATTCTCCCGGTAATCATTGAGCCTGTTAAGGAAGGAGATGTTCCATACACTAACCTACATCCTGACATGCCCACATCTCTTGAAGACCTCCAAAGGGATTGGATACAACTCAAAGGAGAGCGAGATACTTTTGAATCCCAATTCTACGCAAGCGAGAAGAAGGTTTTGGAACTCACTAGGCTACTTCATGAGGAGAAGAATTTGAATTCCTACATTGCACCAAAGAGGATGCACACTACTTTTCTATCTTAGAGTTTTTGTATTATTTTGCTCAATGGGAATTGATGTACTCAAACTTTATCTTATTAATATAACATGTGTTTCCTTTTTGTCTAAAACAAATGTGAATCTTTTAAATCCTTAAAAACATTGCATATGCATATATAATTCATCATAACATAAACAGGTCTTTTGCAATAAGTCTCATCATCTCTCTACTGTTTATTTCAGTAAGATGGATCTCGAGCAAACAGTGAAAGATCTTCAAGCTCAGAATACGCAGTTTCAACAGTTGCTCATGACCCTAGCCAAGGGGTAAGAAGAATTGAAGACTCTGCTGGATGAAGAGAGGAAAAAGAAAACAAAGAAGGTGACTGGAGTCTTAAACATGGGAAGAAGATTTCATGGGCAGGCAAGAAGGACTTTGGACTTTGCAACAACATCCAGTGAAGGAGAGGGGAAAGGCAAGGAAACAGTTGTCCCGTCAGAATCGGAAGAAGAGGAAGAATACTCTGAGGAACAGTAACCTCCAGCTAATGATAAGTATAAACATCTTGAAGAGCGGTTGAGCGCGATGGAAATCCAAAAGGTGCCAGGTTTGGACTTTGAGGAATTGGGACTAGTGTCGGGGATTGTGATTCCTCCGAAATTCAAAGTGCCTATATTTGCCAAATATGATGGAGTGTCATGCCCTAAAATGCATCTTCGGTCATATGTGAGAAAAATCCAACCCCATACCACTGATAAAGACTTATGGGTGCACTTTTTCCAAGACAATCTGTCTGGAACTCAACTTGAATGGTTCTACCAATTAGAAAGAGCTAATGTTCATAATTGGGAAGATCTTGTTGTAGCTTTCTACAAGCAATACCAGTACAATGTTGATTTGGCACCTACCCATACTCAACTCTAGAGTATGGCCATGGTTTCTAATAAAGGTTTCAAGGATTACGCACAAAAATGGAGAGATTTGGCTGGAAGAGTTCAACCCCTCTATCTGAGAGAGAATTGGTAGACATGTTCTTAGGCACCTTATTTGACCCCTTCTTCAACCATTTAATCGGAAGTTCATCTGCTGGCTTTACTGAACTAATATTAACCGGAGAGAGGGTGGAAGCTGGAATAAAAAGTGGAAAGATTCAGAAGGATTCATCCTCTTCTACAGTTGTAAGGAAGCCCTTTATCGGAAAGAAAGAAGTAGCTGCCATATATCCGCAAAGAAACCAAGAAAGGGCCGAACGCCGACCAGCGGTGGGGGCTGTTATGATCCCAAAGCCTATATCTGATCAATAAAGAAATAATCAACCAAGGGTAGAAAGGCCAGTCAGGCAGTTTACTAGAATCAACATGACTCTATCTCAAGTATTACCTCATCTGCTAATATCCAATTTGGTGACCTTGAAAGAAGCTCCGAAAAACCTCAATACAACATCCCCTCATTATCATCCCAATGCCCGTTACGCATATCACTCTGAAAGTCCTAGTCACGATACTAATAACTGTTGGGCCTTGAAGAACAAAATAAAAGACCTCATTGAAGCAAAAGAAATTGAGTTTGATGCGCCCGAGAAGCCAAATGTCATTTATGCTCCTATGCCCAGACATGGCCACAATACCAATGCCATTGAAGAAGATTTATTCGTTACCTCAGTTGATGAACTTATGACCCCACTTCTGACTGTTAAAATGAACTTGTTGAAAGCCAGTGTGTTTCCAGGCTGTAATAAAGTTTTCCATCTCTGCTTATCCTCGCCAACTAGTTGTCCTTTGTTGAAGGCAGGTGTTGTACCCCAAAATTTTCCCTCCCATATTCTTCAAGATTTATCAAGAATCATCTTCAAATGGTTCAAGACTACTCAAAGGTTGCACAGTCCAAATGCCTCCTAAGCCAGCTGAAATTAGGGATTTGATTCTCTCAAGGAATTTGAGGTTTTCAATGGCTCAATCAAGTCCCATAGGCCTATATACATTGTCAAGCACCTATATGTCAAGTCTCAAGACTCACAGTGCCAAATTGCACAGTCAAAAGCCTTATTTGATCCACAGTCAACTGCAGGGGCAAAATGGTCATTTTGCATTCAAAAGTCAAAATTTTTGGTCAACATCTTATTTTGAGTACACAATCATCATTTGATCAAGTCTTGATCATGATTCCTCAAGGATAGCTCAAAAATCATCAAGATGCCAGAAGTTACTATTTTTGGACAGAAGAAAAGTCAACTGTATCTTGACCAAGGCATAACTTTTTCATGGTTCAACAGAAAAATTCCATCCAATGCTCATTTTGAAGGGGATGACATTTCCTACAACTCATATTCACATTCCAAGTCCAAGAAATGCTCTCACAAAAAGTTATCAATTTCTACATTATAGGTCAATTTCAAAAGTCAACAAAAATGCACTTTAAGTCAAAGACCATAACTTGAGATTGGTAAATCCAAATGTCATGGGACCAAAGGCATTGGTTAGAGGACTTCAAGACCTTTCCAAAATGTCCAAGAACATGTTCATATGATCAAAATTGAGCAAGATATGCATTGGAGAAGTTGGGAAATTTTTGTGAATTTGCAAAAGTCAACTTTGCTCAAAATACCTTATTTTTGCTAATGGGCCTCAAATTTCTTCTTGAAACTTTGTCTAAAGCTTATGCACGACCCATTGAGATTAAATTGAATTATTTTCTTATTTTTTATTAATTAATTGGATTTTTAATTGATTTTAATTCATTTAATTAATTTAAAATGTAGGAAATTCAAATATTTGATTTTTCAATCTTTTGGCGAAGCAAACAAGCTCAAGATATGTTGGCAAATTCGTGTGCCAATCAAAGGGACAAAAATCTCCAAGTTTGGCAAGTTTTCTCAATCAAAAAGATGCAAAAAGATATGATTGCAAATCAAATATTGAAACCATCATTTCATGGATTTCCTTGCAAGATTGTAACCTAATTCCCTTCTACTATATATACACAAGTCAAACCTAATGCCATGGACGTGAAATCTCTGCAAGAAAGCCATAAGCAACATTGAAAAAAATCAAAGAAACTTGAAAACTATTTTCAATCTTCCAGGCCAATTCAAGGACTTTGGTCGTTTCTAACACATTGTTAGAAGTCTCAGAGACACATTGCAATCAAAACCACGTGCTAAAGCTTGAGAAATCACTCTAAACAGATTCACGGTTTGCTTACTATTTTGAAAATCGAAACTCATGATTCATGCATATTTAATATGTTTTTTTGTTGGTTTTGCATTGCTAGCACTCACAGGAAACTAATGGCATAAGCTAATTGGATTATAGTGTACAGAATCGTGAATTGCCATTGAAGAAATTTAGGGTTCTTGAGCTTCCAAATTGGGGCTTTATTATCCAGGCAAAATTAGAGCCTCTAATGCATATGGTTGAGACCGTCAGAACAAGACGAATCTAGTGGAACCCTCGCGAAATATTTATCTTCATCCTAGGGCTAATCGCTATTATTCGTGGTTGCAGGTTGTCGGGGTTAAAAACCCCCGCTATCTATTTGTTCTTTTTTACAGGGAAACGAGGAAGATGACTGCGTGTTGGTTCGTGATTGGAACATTTGAAAACGCGCGCGTGTTTTGCTTTTGTGCAACATATGAATTGGTTATTTAATATAATGTTTGTTTGTTAATTCAATGATGACTGAAGCGTGATGGCCTAGTGGAGGACGTGCTGGCATGTAACCATTGGGACCTGGGTTCGATTCCCAGGTCCCCCCAAATATTTTTTTCTATTTTTTCTAACATAATTGCATGCAGACTTCCTAGCGTGATTCACCATATGCCCCCAACCAACAACACGCCATGTGTCTACATGCACTAATCCAGTGGTCAAAAGAGAAGGAACACCATGTTTCCCAGTCAAAGCAACGTGCAGACAATTCCAGAAGTCAAACAAGGCTTGTGGCTTAATGAGCTTCAGATTGCCTTTCTAACCTCCATCTGGGCCAACACCCCCCCCCTGGGTTCTTCTTTTCTTTTCCTTTTTTTTTCTCTTTTATATTTCTTTTTTTAATTATTTTCTTTTACTAATTATTATTATTAATTACTATTATTATTATTTAACTAACAAATAATTATTTTTATAATTAATTCAGAAAACAATATTTTCTTATTATTATCATTATTTATTAATTTCACTATTAATTATTTTGTAAATAAATACTAATATAACTAATTTAGTTTAATTAGGTTTAAATTTTAACTTTTTTTACAATAAATAAAATTAGCCTAGAATTAGGGTTTTGATAATTTTAATTTCTTTTTATTTTATTTTCATTAAAGACATAAAAAACACAAAAATACTTTTTTTCTTTTAATTAATTAATTAATTAGTTTTAGGTTAAATATTAATTTAATGCAAAAGGACCAAATTTCTTTATTTCTCAAAAAGGGTCAAAACCCTAAAGACGTCCCTGATTTAATTTCTTTGCGCGCATATTTATTTTTGATCATATTTATGTATCTGCTCAGAGGATGTAATAGATAATTAGGACTTTTATCGTTTTCTTTATTTTCTCGCATTTTATTTTCCAAGGGTTATGTTTTTGGCGATGTAAATACCCGACGCCTTGTAATAGCGTAGATTCACTTTCCGCAATTTATTTTCCGCAATTATTAACTGTTAATTATGCATGACAAGACTTGTATGAAAAATAAAATCAACCCGTAGCTCACAATAATACATGTGCAAAGATAAACTTAACATGAAACATGACACACTCGCACATGCCACTCCTAGGGTACGCCTCACTTGGTTGCCTCGAGGTGGTCATTAAGTATATGGTGTTTTAGAGGTCGCCCTTCTGTCTAAATATCCAGTTGCCTCGAAACGGTTGCCTCGGATAAAAAGGATCTAGGACATTAGGGTTACCGCTAAGGCGTCCTACTATTGCTTTGGTGACCACACATGTCCCTATAATCGAATTGACCCGAATAACTCCAACGACGGTGCTACCTACTTCTCAATAGTGGGATAGTACTGTCTAAAGGACTCTTACACAACTTAATTCCTTAGAGTAGGTAGATTCCTCCTGGGTACTTGCTCTTTCGAAACAAAAACAAAAAACAGCTTTTCGCACCTACACTTTCAAAAAGTTTTCAAACAAACACTTCATACACTCTTGAGGATTGATACAAGAGTTACCTAGAAGTTTTTAAAACGAAACTTTTTCAAAACCCACAAACACAAGAAAAGCAAACATTTTTGAAAACATAGTGAGCAATTACCTAAGAGCCCGTGGATAACCATAGATAGAAAGGGTGCTAACACCTTCCCTTTCTATAATCTACCTCCCGAACCGAGAAACATCTCGAAAAGGAATTTTGCTGTGCTTTTGTACTTTCCTTGTTGGAGAACATAAAAGACGGTGGCGACTCTTACTTACCGCAACATTTCGCGAACCAGCATTTCAAAAATAGTCAGTTCTATTTCCACCGATCACAAAACTGGCGACTCTGCCTGGGACTCTTATAAGTGAGGTGTACCTTAGGATTAAATCATTCTATGTTTTCAATTGCATGCTTTGTTTGATTTATATTTGTGGGCTTGCATCGGAGTTTCATAGATCCTAACCCGGATCTGGGGAATACCCTTTAGGTAGCAAAAGCTGTGAGGGACCTGTCCGGCGTAGACCGACACGGGTGAAGCAGTAGCTACGTTGGTGTGACACCTTGGTCTGTACCGATATCCCTTGTGTTGGAACGAGGAGAATATGGGTCTTCTGAGGAGTCATTAAGCACCAACCGACCTTAGAACCTTAAATTGACCCAACTTGGCCATAGAACAGTAGCAGTATGCTACACTCATTGAGGCTAAACTCTCGCGATGGTTCTGGCCGCAAGAAAAGATTGCGACGCTGGAGTTATGACCGATTGAGGATAGTCAGTGATATTGAGATCCTCTAGAACCCGATTACTATTTTCTAGGACAGGTCTTAACCAACGAAACTGAAAGAGGGTAGTACCTAAACTTCATGCTGGCCTAAACTCTAAGGGCTGTCTTGTGTGACTTGTGTGCCTTACCATGTTTGCCTTTTGTGAGTACTTGTGGTGTGCTTTCCCATAACATCATACCATCATAACATTGCATGCATCCTGCATAAGGACTAACCCATTTCAAAGACAAGAGGGTTTCATCTTTGCTCTGTTTTGTAGGACATCATGATGCCTATGCGAAGGAATACTATCCGGCTCAACTTTGTTCACCCACCTGAGTTGCTTAAAGAGTTGGTTGATAGGATTCCAAACACTACTTCCTTCATCAAGAGGCATGGCTCTCTTCTCAGTTTAGTCACTTCAAAGTGGGACCAACAACTGATGAGTGTCCTGACCCAGTTTTATGATCCCCTGTACCATTGCTTCACCTTTCAAGACTTCCAGTTGGTCCCTACCCTGGAAGAATTCTCTGATTTGCTTGGTATCCTTGTTTTGGAACAGACTCCCTTCACTGGTTGGGAAAAGACTCTTAGGCTTGAGGAGATTGCTGTAGCCCTTCCCTTGACTACCAAAGAGGTAATGGATAACTGGGAGACTAGAAGCAGAGTTAAGGGCTTTTTGGCTAAGTTTCTTATTGGTAAAGCTAACAGTTTCTGGAATGACTTAGACTTCAGGGCGTACGAAGACATTCTGGCTCTCTTAATCTATGGTATGGTTCTGTTTCCAAATCCTGATAACTTTGTCAATGTCAATTCCATAAGGATCTTCATGTCTTGGAATCCTGTACCCACTCTCTTGGGTGATATCCTATAACAACTCTATGCTCGTACTGCCCGAAGACGGGGAACTCTGTGGTGTTGTGCTCCTTTGTTAGTGAGGTGGTTTATTTCGCACCTCCCTAAGTTCGTGCTGAAGAATAAAGAAGGAAGGGGATGGGCTCATAGGTTAATGTCTCTCACTGATAATGACATCATTTGGACTCTCAGAGGTTTGGATGAGGTAGCTGTTATTGATCGTTGCGGAGAGTATCCTAATGTTCCATTGATCGGTACCCAGGGAGGAATCTTTTATAACCCGTGTTTAGCTCTCCGTCAGTTTGGAAGAGCCAGAAGAGCAGGGCCTCATGAAATGTTGATACCCCACATCAGTTTTGAGTTCCAGGTAGATAGTGACGAACTACGTCGTAGATTCATCAAGGCTTGGGACAGAATTCACAAAGCTGACCCACAAGAGTTGGGACCGAAGACTTCTCTGCCTATGGAATCCTACTACAAATGGGTCCGCATCCGTGCTCAGAAGTTAGGTATGCCATACGAAGCGGTCAGGCCTATTATTTTTGAATTTCCTGATAGAGACGGGGTTCCTCCAACTATCCTCCCTCCTCAGATACCCACTAATGTTGATACACTAAAAAGGTCTTGGGCGCAACTACAGGAAGAACGGGATTCTTATCGGGAAAGGTTCAATGAACAAGAACAGAAAATCCAGAAGCTGACCAAGCAATTGGAGAACGAGCGGATCTTGAATGACTATATCCGTACTGAGAAGAGGAGACCATGGGAACAGTGATGGACTTCAGATGTTTCTTTTACAGCTTTTATTTCCTTTTCAGTATTTTCATTCTTGTAACGCCTAAGGGCAATTTCTTGAACAATCTAAAGTTTGAATCTAATAAAGTGTGTTTCCTTTTTGTCTACAAAGTTGAATCCCGATTGTCTTTGAAAACATAAATCATACGCATTCCATTCATCATATGCATCACAGGTACCCTTTTTCTACAGGTTGCTTAATCTTCTTCGCTGTTTATTTCAGCAATCATCATGTCTTCCGAGCCTACTACTGAACAAGCTATCAAGGCCCTCCAGGCCCAGAACGCCCAGTTCCAGGAGTTGGTCATGAGCTTAGCCCAGGGTCAACAGGAGTTGAAGACTCTGATTCTGAAGAAGAAGAAGAAGAAGAAGAAGAGGACTGTGCTGTTCAACACCGGACGCAGATTCAGAAGTGGACTCCAAAATGAGGCTGATCTGGCTACTTCCTCTGTAGGGAAAGACAGTCCCCAAGAGAGAAGGGTTCCTAGTTCCGTGGTCTCCAACAACGAGACGGACTACAATGATGAACAGTACCCTCCTGCTGAGGACAGGTATAAACAGCTAGAGGACCGTTTAAGTGCCATGGAAATTCAACATGTGTCCGGGTTGGACTTTGGAGACCTAGGCTTATCCTCTGGGGTGGTGATCCCCCACAAGTTCAAGGCGTCTGCCTTTGCAAAGTATGATGGAGCTTCCTGTCCTAAGATGCTTCTCAGATCATATGTAAGGAAGATCCAACCTTATACTGCGGACAAGAACTTATGGATCCATTTCTTCCAGGATAGTCTTTCAGGGACTCAACTCGAATGGTTCTATCAGCTGGATGGAGCCAGTATTCGTAACTGGGAGGACTTGGCTACTGCATTTTATAAGCAGTATCAGTACAATTCCGACCTTGCTCCTACGCGTACCCAACTCCAAGGTATGTCACTGGGGACGGGCGAAGGATTTAAGGAGTATACGCAAAAGTGGAGAGACTTGGCTGGAAGGGTGCAGCCACCCTTAACTGACCGTGAGCTCGTTGATATGTTCCTGGGGACCCTGTCTGGTCCGTTCTTCAACCATCTGATTGGGAATTCTTCTGCTGGGTTTACAGATCTGATCTTGACTGGTGAGAGGATAGAAGCTGGTATCAAGTCTGGGAAGATACAAAAAGGGGCCTCCTCGAGCTTTGAGAAGAAGCCCTTCAAGAAGGAATCTAGTGCTGTCTATGGTTCAAGGAGACAAAATAAACCGGAACGCCGCCAAGCTGTCAACGCGGTGGTAATTTCAAAGCCTGCTGCTGCTCCTCAGCAATATAACCAACCAAGGGGTGAGAGGCCCAAAAGGAAGTATACTCGGCTCAGTATGACCCAGTCTCAGATATTACCACAACTACTGTCAACCAATCTGGTAACTGTCAAAGAAGCTCCGAAGGTTGTAAACACGATATCTCCAAAGTACAATCCTAACGCCCGCTGCGCTTATCTTTCTGACAGCCCGGGGCATACTACGGATGATTGTTGGGCTCTGAGGAATAAGGTTCAGGACCTTATTGATGCTAAAGAGATAGAGTTCGAGGCGCCCGAAAGGCCCAATGTTGTGACTGCTCCCATGCCCCAGCATGGAGTGAATGCTGTGGAAGAAGACCTGTATGTAGCCTCTGTGGATGAGATTGTTACTCTGTTGTTGACTGTCAAAAGGAACCTATTGCTAGCCGGTTTATTTTCGGGATGTAGTAAAGGTTGCCGTCTATGTTCTGTTTCACCTGCTGGTTGTCCTTTGTTGAAGTCAGGCGTCCAAAACCTGATGGATAACAAAGAGATCTTGTTCGAGAAGATTGCTGTTCCTGCTGTCCATACTGAAGAAGTGTCCATTGTTACTGTTATACCCCAAAATTTTCCCTCCTCTTTTTCCACAAGAAATCACAGCTTCGGGCTTTTCCTGATTTTTCAGACTGGCTCAAGAATCGGTCAAACAGACTTTTCTCGTCAGTCAGACAATATTTAGGGTTTTCATTGATTTTAAAGCAGTTCAAGCAGATTGCTAAGGTTTGGATGAGTTGGCTCAGGTTTTGATCAGGCGGACGCTTCTTTGACATTTAATCAAGAATCAGGTTTTTGTGCGTGCATTTTCAGAAAGAATTAATTCTACAGTTCTTTTCAATTTACTCTGAGATTTGGATTGAGGCATTTGAATTGAGAACTTGCAGTGTTTTGTTTAATCAGTAAAGGCAAGGGCATAAGGATGTTGGTTTGATTCGACTGTGCAATGCTTATGGCCATTTGAAACGCCGCGTTTATTAGTGATTGATGCTAAGACCACAGTGTTTATTAATTATTTATTTATTCTAAGTTAGAATAATTGGGATTTATTTCCATTTGATTATAATTTGAGAATTATAAATAATTTAATAAACATTTAAAGAAGAAAAAGGAATATCAATAAAAAGGCTTTTATTTATTTTTAATTATTTGTACAATTATTATTTAAATACAGTAATTATTTACAAGTATTTACAATAATAATGCTACAATGATTAAACGGAAAATAAAATTGCATCCTAAATTTTTCTAAATCTTCCTCCTCCATTTGCTGCTCCCCATTGCTCAATTGATTTTCATCTGCAAAACAAAGAAAAAGAAGTCAAAAGCAGATAAAAGAAACAGACAGTTAATTTAAAAGTTCATCATTAAAAGTAACTGGCCGGAATCAGTTTGTTTGCCCTCTCTGCAAATCACAAGATTTCTCTTGGTTCACAAAGAGGGATAGAAATAGTGTTTGCAAATAAAATGTGAAATGCACAAAAGCTACCATACTGCATAAATTTTCAAACATACTGCATTGTCAACAAGCTGCATAGTCAAAGGCAAATAGCAAACCAAACTGCATAGCTTACAAAGTTCAATATGCCAAAACAAGTCACAATTTCAAACTAAGCCAAAGCTGTCAAAAATTGTCCAAGGATATCAAAAGATATCAAACACCAAAAAGCTGTCAACAAAGTACACAAAGTATGCAGGAAATATGGAGAGTATGAAAAGGAAAGACCATATTGCAAACATATTCAAAAAGTGCATCACTTTCTAGCCAGTTACTTTTTCAGAAAAAAGACAAATTTAAGCAATAAAAATGCTTTTCTTTAATCTGGAGAGAGAAAGAGAGAGGAAGGCAGCTTACAGTATAGCAGGCTAGAAGCTAAAAAAGAGATATAAACAGGATGTATCAGAACACATAGAGGGAAGAGGCAGAATACATACAGCAGAGGATATCATAAAGAATGAAAACCTCAAGCCTTGCAAACCTGCTCAGGCATTGGAATCCAAACTAAGACCAAATTCAAAAAGAGAACGAATATACATAAAGAATATAACTCTTCCTGCCTTTCAAAAAAAGGAAAAAGCCAAGACCCTGTAAGATATAAAACAAAGCATTAGAGCCTTTATTAAAACAGAGAAAAAAGAGCCCTCAAAGTTTTTTAGAGAACTACAAACAGCAACTCTCAAGCATAAGCCCAAAAGCAAAAAACATCCAGCAAATCACCAGCCTGCCTAAGCCTCCAAACAAGAAGAACTACACCAAGCCTTAACCTGTTTCAAACAAGCCAAGGCCAAACCTGTTTCAACTCAACTTCAAACAACCAACAAAGCCATAGCCTTGAACATACAAACTGAAACAAAATTCAAACAAGCCAAAAGCCTGTCAACTAACAGCCTGAAGCCTGTCTTCAAACTCAACCTAAACCTTGAAGCCTCAAGCCCTGTAAAACCATAAAAAAGCTTCCAGGCCTGTAAACCAAGCTTAAACAAAAAAAACATAAGCCATCCTGTGACCACAAAAAGTCTAAACCTGTTCAAGTCTCAACATTACCTGCTAAGCATAAGTCCTGAAACAAGCCTCAACATTGTCTAAGCATTCAAACCAACAACCACACCCTCAGAATGTTTTCATCACAGGGTTAATATCCAAGGCAAAATCATCATGTCAAGCAGATCAGAAGCACACAAGCATTCAAGGCAAGTCAGATTCAATCAAGCCAAACAAACTCTCAGAACTTAAAGCTCTTCATTGAGTAACATTTCAACAAATATTCAGAGGCAAACGTTCAAATAAGCAGAAGAAGATCAGAGAAAGCACTCAAGAAGCAGAAGAGGAAAAGAAACAGATAAAGCAAAGGTTTTCAGAAGATCATCATCATAAAACCCTAAAAAGGGCAAAGACAAAGGTACTGGATTTCCAAGCTAGCCAGCATCATCTCCCCTCGCCTCTGGCCGCCCTAGGACGCCACCGTCCTCCTCCGTCTCCAACAAAGGTAGTATTTCTTCTCCCTCCTTTCACGCCTCAAGTGAACAATAATACATAAAAATCAGAATCAATAAATGAAAAATAATGACATGCAAGGACAGAAATCTAAAAACCCTAAAACGTCCAAAATTCGTTACCTTTATTTCCGTCATTAACTGAACAACTGTGAGGAGATGAGGACGGAAGCGGCGCCTGGTAGCCTAAGGTTGGAGGGGGATCAACGGCCTTGGTTTGAGAGATGAAGAAGACGAAAGAAGCGATGAAGGAACGGCGCCGCGCCTCTGTAACTTGCCTAACCCTAATCCAAAATGAAACAAAATTGACTTAACCCTTACAAAATATTGTTCAAACCGGTTGGGCCTTGCCCCATACAAAAATGCCTAAAGCCCTTTGATTTCTTACACTTGACCCCCCTCCTGGCGCACATACCCCCCTGTTTCTCTTCTCATGTTTTGTTTGTTTTTTATTTTTGTTTTGTTTGGGCCATAAGTCTCCTAAGCCCACTTAACCTTTTCCTTTTTTACAAACTAACATTTTCTTTTTTTATCATTTTATGTCTTATTTTTATAATTTAAACTAATATATGCCATTTTTGTTTATAAATAAAATAATACATTAATTTCTTTTTCTTGTAAAAAATCTTACTAATTTTGTTTATCATACTTAATATATAAATATTAGATTTCTTTTATTATTAGGTTTAAACATTTTTTTTTCTTTAGAACTTTTTTTTTATTTAAAAAAAGAGGAACCTTTGTATATAAACTAAAATACAAATAAGAATTTTCTTTAAACTTAAAACATTTTTTTTCTTTCTTTAATTAAATTCTTGTACATAAAATACTAACTAAAAAAGTACATAGAAACATTAATTCTTAAACATTCTTTTCTTTTATTAAAACCTTTGTTTGTACATACTTAACAAAAATACAAAAAGATAATAATACTTAATACTTACTTAATTTTCCATTAAGTTAACATTCTTACCCCCTTATAAATATTCACATACACATTTACAATACACATTTTGTTTCTCTTTAATCTTATACATTCTTATACATTGCTACATTTATATTGCGATTGATTCGATTTGATTGTAAATTATTTGGATGATACTCTCCTAATAAGTCTCATTCCCCATTTGTAAATATTTGTACCCCCACTCCCGGATACTTATTTGTAATAGCGTAGACTTTAAATTCCCGCAATTTATCGCTTTCAATTATACCATGTTTAGACCTAGGGTTTGTATGTAAATAAAATCAAACGCTAGATAACCTAACACAAGACAAATGCATGACAATTAATACACCATTCACACTTGCACCCCTAGGGTAATCCCGTTTGTTGCCTTCCAAAATGGGCCATGCTTGCACGTTGAGTTTCTTTGGCAAAACAATTCAAATGATCATAAGTCCCTCGATGACGCTTTCGAAAGTTGCCTAAATGAAATGATCATAGTCCCTTCAAGCAAAATTGCCAAAGACACTTGGCACCATTGCATTCATGGTCCATACGATGACCTGCGCCTGTCCCGTTAACATCCTAACACAAGATTGTCCACCAAATGCAATGGTGGAACAATACTGTTAAAAGGGTTAAAACATGAGAAAAACCTTTGAGTAAATTTAGGGGTAGACAACTCTTAGTTACTTGATCAAACTTGCAAAACACACTTGCCTACTTTTCAAAATCCACTCCACAAACACTTTCAAAAACACACTTTCAAAAACATTTGAAATATCTTTTCGAAAAGACAAACACCTTTGTAAAACATTCGAGTAAAGAATTGTTACAACGGTTGCCTAGACAAGGCATCTTTTTCAAAACATTTTCAAACACACACACACACACACCACAATTTCAAGCAATTAAAAATCAAAGGCAAGTGATCTAAAACAAGTAACTAAGAGCCCATGGATAACCATGGATGAAAAGGGTGCTAATACCTTCCCTTTTCATAATCTACCCCCCGAACCTACGAAACATCTCAAAAGGTTTTTCCTGTGCTTTTTAACCTTTCCTTAGGATAAAATAAAAAGTCGGTGGTGACTCTTGCTAAACCGAACAAGTGCGAATACAAACGCAAAACCTCAAGTCAGTTCTCCCACCGTATCACAGAATTGGCGACTCTGCTGAGGAAAAACTTAAAAGTGCGGTTACCTTAGGGTTTAGATCACCTTTACATACTTGCTTTGATTGCTTTACTTTTGGGGTCCTTGTTTGGGTTTGTGGTAAATCCTACACCCGGATTTGGGGGCACCTTTTTAGGTAAATAGCAATAAAACTGTGAGGGAACTGTGCGGGGTATACCGACATGGTTGAAGCAGTAAGCTATGTTAGTGTGACATATTTGTGAGTACCGGTAACCCTTGAGTTCAATCAAGGAGAGTACGGGGCCGCTGAGTGATGTCGTGAAGCACTAACGAACTCTTAGAACCTTACTTGACCATCCTAGCCTTTTTAGGGGTAGTGAGATGACCGACTTTGGTGCAGTCCGAAGTTGGTAGATACTCGATACTACACTCATTGAGGGTAGTTTTCTTGGAATATTTTGGTCTCCAGTTAAGTGGCTAAACCAAAACAATGAACACAGAAAATAATCCAGTGATATTGAGCTCCTTAGAACCCGGTTTCTATTTTAGGACAGGATGAGCCAACTAACTTCAAGAGGGTACTTACCTACAAACCCCATTGTGATCGGTGGATCTGGAACTGACTGTTTAACGCTGGTTCGCGAAATGTCGCGGAAGCAAGAGTCGCCACCGTCTTTTATTTTCTCCAACATGGACAGGACAAAAGCACAGCAAAATTCCTTATGAGATAGTTTCTTGGTTCAGGAGGTAGATTTATAGAAAGGGAAGGTGTTAGCACCCTTTCTATCCATGGTTATCCATGGGCTCTTAGATACTTGCTCATTGTATTTTCAAAAGTGTTTGCTTTTCAATTGTGAGTGGGTTTGAAAAAGTTTCGTTTAAAGATTTCAGACCGACTCTTGTATCAGTCCTCAAGAGTGTTTGAAAAATCGTTTTGAAAGCTTTTGAAAGTGTCGGTGTGAAAAGAATTTTGATTTGTTTTTGAAGAGAGCAAGTATCTACGAGTCATCTACCTACCCTAAGGAATTAGGCTGTGTAAATGTCCTTAAGGTAGTGCCATCCCACCATTGAGAGGTAGGTAGCACCACCGTTGGAGGTGTTCGGGTCAATTCGTTTGTTAGGGACAGTGTGGTCATCGGAGCAACAGTAGGACACCTTAGAAGCTACCCTTATTCCATTGATCCTTTTTTATTTCCGAGGCAACCGTTTCGAGGCAACTGGATCATGTCATGGACATAAGGACTTACTAAAACGTCCTATACTCGACGACCACGTTTCGAAGGTAAGGCAACAGTGAGGCGTACCCTAGAAGTGGTGTGTGAATCTGTGTGTTGTTTTCAGTTTAGCAATTATCTTGTACATGTATCATGGTGATCTACGCTTGTTTTTAATTTAGTCATTCATTCTTTCATGCAAAGTTTAGAATTTAAAAGCGCGGAAATTTAAATGCGGAAAGTAAATCCTACGCTATTACAAGGCGCGGGTCTATACATCGCCAAATTAACAAAGACCCGTTTTAATAAAAATGCGGAAAGTAAATAAATTCCTAATTACTATTACATGGCTTGAACAGTTACATAATATTTGAAAGAAAATAAATAAGAATAAATGCGCGAAAAGAATTAAAGATAGAACGTTCGAGGGCGTTGGACCCTTCTGAAATTAAATTGAAATTAAAAGTTAATTAATTATTAAATTAAAGAAAAGAAATGTTTTTTAGGTTTTTTTATATTTATGAAATAAAGAAATTAAAATTGAAGAGAAACCCTAATTCTAAGTTGTTTTTAATTATTAAAGAAAAATATTAAAGTTTAACCTAATTTACTAAATATTTAATATACATATTTATTTACAAAAATATTTAATAATTAATAATAATAATAATGATGAGAAAATTATTTATTAAAAAAATGATGAAAAGTTACAAACCCTAATTTCTACATATTTTAATTTGTTAAGGAAAAGACTTAAATTTTAACCTAATTTAACTAAATAATTAATGTACGTTTATTCACAAAAATATTTAATAAGTAAATTAATTAATATATTTTAGTTTCTGATTTTTTATATTTATGAAAATTAATTATTGGAATTTAAAGAGAACAATTAAAATAATTAAAAGAAAAGAAAAGGAAATTAAAAAAAGAATACAAACAATGGGGGTGTCTGACCCAATTTGGAGGTTTATTGTGAGAAATCTGGCCCAAGAATGCAAAGCCTTTTTGACTTTCTGTGCTTGCATGTGGAGTGGTTAACTAGCGTGCATGGTGGAATCCACGTTATGGCCATTAGATTGATCCTCTAAGACACTTGGCAGGCACAGGCGTTGGGATGTATGGTGGAAGACTTGAAGAGAACAACCATGTGAAGACACGCATGCGTCTTCTTCCTTTTTCTGCCTGTAACATAATTAAATAGCAGGGGTTTTAAACCCCCACTTACAATTCTTGAGGTCTGGAGATCTGGTTTTGATTGCAAATGCTTCCTGGATGTCTTAGCAATGTTTTGAAATCCTTTTGGAGCTTTGAAACGCTTTGTAACTAGGTTTTCAGTTTTCAAAAGTTTGATGAAAATTTGCAATTTAGTGTGCAGCCTCTGAGCAATATTTCGTGTCCAATGGAATAGGTTTAGGTTATGCATATGTAAGTGAATGGAATTAGGTCAAAACCAAGCCCAAAGATCCATTGATTTAATGATTCAATATTTGATTTTGTTCACATCTTTTTTCAATCTTTTTGCCATGGAAACTTGCCAAATTTAGATGATTTTGTCCCCTTGAGAAGGTGCACGAAATCTCTTACATGTGTGGAAGAGATTTGTTGCATAAAAGAGATTTGAAAACATGATTTGGTATTTTTCTTATATTTAAATTTAATTAAATGAATTAATGATAATAAAAATTCAAATAATTAATCAAAAATAAGAAAATAACTCCCTTTTAGGTCAATGGATCGTGCATAGCCTTTGGGTAATGATTCATGGAAGAATTGAGGCCCATTAGCATTTTTGAAGCCTTTTGTGCAAAGTTGACTTTTCAAAATTCCTAAAAATTTCCCAACTTCTACAAGGCATATCTTGCTCAATTTTGAAGCTATGATCATGTTCTTGGACATTTTGGAAAGGTATTGAAGTCCTCTAACCAATGTCTTTTGTCCCATGTCATTTTGATTTACCAATCTCAAGTTATGGTCTTTGACTTAAAGTGCCTTTTTGTTGACTTTTGAAAATGACCTATAATGTTGAAATTGATAACTTTTTGTGAGAGCATTTCTTGGACTTGAAGTGTAAAGATGAGTTGTAGGAAATGTCATTCTATTAAAAATGAGCTTTGAATGGAATTTTTCTGATAAACCATGAGGAAGTTATGCCCTGGTCAATTTGCAGTTGACTTTTTCAACTTTCCAAAAATAGAAACTTTTGCATCTTGAGACTTTTTGAGCCATGCTTTGAGAATCATGATCAAGAATTAATCAAATGATGTTTGTGGCTTTAAAATAAGATGTTGACCAAAAATTTTGACTTTTGACTGTCAAATGACCATTTTGCCCCTGCAGTTGACTGTGAAGCAATTAAGGTTTTTGACTGTACAATTTGATGCTGTGAGTCTTGAAACTTGGCATAGGGATGCTTGACAATGTATATAGGCATATGGGACTTGATTGGACCCTTGGAAACCTCAATTTCTTTGCCATAACCAAAACCCTAATTTTGACTGTGTTAGGAGGCAATTGGACTGTGCAACCCTTGAGGGATTTTGAACCATGATTTTGCCAAATCTTGAAGAATATGGGAGGGCAAATTTTGGGGTACAACAGTTTCCCCTGTTCAATCTTCTTAGACCTGAGGATGTAGATTGGCTGTCGTGCCTTTCGTAATCCGAAGGTAGAAGATGATTGAACACTAGAGTGCCCAGAAATTTGCACTCACATAGTAGAGTGTCAGCAGTGTGATGGCGGGAATGGGCTTACAAATGCCATTTGGAGACTGATGGATAGGAGAGATGGGCTTATAGATGCCATCGGGAGGTTGTCGATCGCGTAAGAGATTCCTTAGCGAGAACTTGCGTACCTGGGAAAGAAAAATAATTACCTGGCCTGTTACAGGAGTTGATCTTCAAACTCTTTATGTAGATGTGCCCTGGCTAGTTACATGAATCGAATCTTTATACTCTTCAGACGTGCCCTTGCGAGATACAGGAATCGAGTCTGGAGAATATAGTCGTCAACAGATACACCCTGGCAGGATACAGGAATCGGATCCTCAAATTCTTCAGACGTGCCCTGGCAGGATACAGGAATCGAGTCCGGTAATGTTAGTTGTCAACAGATACACCCTGGCAAGATACAAGAATCGGATCCTCAAACTCTTCAGACGTGCCCTGGCAAGATACAGGAATCGAGTCTGGAATTCAGAAAGGTTGGTGAGTTGTCTCTACTGATAGGTTATGTTCATGGACGGGTGGTCTTTAACGACGAGAGTCTATAACGATGAGTGTCTATAACGCTGAGTGTCTATAACGACGAGTGTCTATGACGACGAGTGTCTATAACGACGAGTGTCTATGACGACGAGTGTCTATAACGACGAGTGTCTATAACGACGGGTGTCTATAACGACGAGTGTCTATGACGACGAGTGTCTATAACGACGAGTGTCTATGATGACGAGTGTCTATAACGACGAGTGTCTATAACGACGAGTGTCTATAACGACGGGTGTCTATAACGACGGGTGTCTATAACGACGAGTGTCTATAACGACGAGTGTCTATAACGACGTGTGTCTATAACGACGGGTGTCTATAACGACGAGTGTCTATAACGACGAGTGTCTATAACGACGAGTGTCTAAAATGACGAGTGTCTATAACGACGAGTGTCTATAACGACGGGTGTCTATGACGACGAGTGTCTATAACGATGAGTGTCTATCACGACGGGTGTCTATAACGACGGGTGTCTATAACGACGAGTGTCTATAACGACGAGTGTCTATAACGACGAGTGTCTATAACGACGAGTGTCTATAACGACGGGTGTCTATAACGACGAGTGTCTATGACGACGAGTGTCTATAACAACGAGTGTCTATAACGACGAGTGTCTATAACGATGAGTGTCTATAACGACGGGTGTCTATAACGACGGGTGTCTATAACGACGAGTGTCTATAACAACGGGTGTCTATGACGACGAGTGTCTATAACGACGAGTGTCTATGACGACGAGTGTCTATAATGACGGATTGTCTTTAATGACTTTAGGAATTAACTTCAACTGGACTTGTCTTCTTTGACTGGATGAGCATCAGAAAAACCTTTGGGATTTAACTGCACTTGTCTTTTTGACTGGATTTGTCTCTTCTGACTGTATTTGTCTATTCTGACATAGCTGATCATTTAACTGTATCCTTCCTGAAAGGTAAAGGTCAGTCATATGCAGTGCATGATATGGATCAAGCAACGACATAAATGAGATTGTATGACATGATGCGTATATGCATGTATCATGATGTATGAAAATGTGATGTTTATGAATGTATGTTCGTCTAGGAAAATAAATCCTTGACAGGTGCCGGGAATTCAAATTCTGGGCTGATGTTGAAGAGTAGAGTTCTTCGTTTCTGCTGGGGAGATTGTTGTAAGAATAAACCGGTAGGAGAAGCTGACTCCATTGGGGAATAAACTTGGCGAATAGATTACTCTGCGGGGAATGCTCTGTGGGGAAAGAGAGGTACTTTGCTGAGGTGCTGATGATAACTCCGCTGGGGATACCATTGTTGTGTTATGTTGAAGGAATTGATGAACTCCGCTGGGGAATAGGAAGAACTTTGTCGGGGACGATCTTTCCGTGACAATTGGCTGAGGATAACCCAGTTATATCCTGACGGGGAAATAACCTTCTGAATAAAATCGGGGGAGCGTTCGTACTCTGCAGGGGGTGAAGGTATCTTGGTCGTGTTCTTCAGCTGAACTTACCTTGGTACCTCGGTGGACAGAGCAACCAGATTGCTTAGACAATTCTTATTGCCCCAGTTTCTGTGGGAGAAGGTACCTGTGGAGGTGCTGATAACTGCCGATTGACAAATCTTCTTCTGGTAGGCAAGTGACGAGATGACGGAACATAGTCGTACGCTTTGATCCCTAATTTTTTCCTGGACCGCCCTTTCGGGTTTTCAGTCCACCGGGATACCCTTTTTTGCCCAAGCCGCCTTTCCAGGTTTTCGACTTGCCGGGTGTACAGGTTTTTTCATTTCATCCCTTATTTTGCCCGAACCCTTTTGGTTCGCCGGGAAGCCCTTATTTTTGCCTAGGTGTGTCAACCTAGCGGGTCTTTGATTATGTGTAGTATTTTTTTCGACTATGTCCATACTCTCAGAGTGTAGGGAGGTGTTACTGTCAGTAGCGTTGTGTTACCATACCACCAGAAGATCTTCGTTTGATCGTTCAATGCCCCTAAGTGATTCAGATGGAGATTTGCCCCAAGCTGGTTGGCCTTTTGAGAGATTCTCCGAATCTTGACTTAACTGCCCCAGATGATGGACAATGATCATGCCATGCCCCTTGATTGGGAGTGCTTTTGTTCACTAGATATTCTTCGTGCGAATTTCTATGTTGTTCAAACAAATAGTCATATGCAAACAATGTTATTTAAAAATGCAAAGCTTATGTCTGTCTTGAAGTTTTTGAAAATGCAGTTTTTAACAAGCGAATTTTTCGTAAAACGTGATGTCAACTCAAGATTTTACAGCGAGCCTTAAGGAGTCAGGATACCTTTGTAACAGTATGCTTTCGAACTAACCCATGCTTCATCTAGGACTTTTAAGGGTTATAACGTGGCCTGGTTCACGGTTTAAGAAACAAAGGATAAAGGCTCAAAGTATTTGTACCCACCCGCTCTTCGTGATGTTCTTCAAACCTAAACTCAGCTGATCATGCGTTAGACCTTGTTTGAGTCTTTGCTCTGATATTCCTGTGATGGTTCGGATGTTGACAATTTATTTTGACTAGGCAGTCATTCCTTTTTGTTGAGGGTTTGTAGAACCTCTTTCTTTTTTGATTTCGTTATCCCTGTTTTTGCCTGAACTGTTTCTTTTGTAATTACAGTCAGCAGGATGCCCCAGTTTGTAAGTCTCCTTCATAGGTTTTGACTTATTGGGCTTTTATTCTTTTTTGATTGGTAATGACTGCCTGTCCTTATGATTATAGGGAACCATCACTGTCTTTTGTTTTGTAAGGACTTCTTTGGTGCCATTCGTTGTGCACCTGGATTAAACTGAGAGAACTACCCTGCCCCAGGTTATGATTAAGGGTTTTAATTTTTGAAAAGAAAAACTCCGACTTATTTGGCTCAAAGGGGTTGACGAGGGATTATCTTCCTTATAACTCCAGTGTTTAGGAATTGAAATAATGCCTGTACCTCATCAGCGGGGTCTGTTCAAAAGCATACTGTAGATCGTGGTATCGTTTTCGTCATCCTCCCTCAAGAGGCTCAGAATTTTAAATTAAGAGTTGATTCTCACAGAAAATATGAAAATAGTTTGCATATAGTGAATACGAAATAATTACTTCAAAACAGACATGTGTAATGCGTTAATGAAATAACCAAGTTTGACATGACATCAAATGTTTGAACAATCAAAGAAAATTACAATTTAAACATTCGAATGAACAAAAGAAATTCCAATCCTAGCCATGCTTTGGCAGGGGAGCAGTGATCACATTCAGAGTCTCTGGAGAGTCGAACTGGACTTCCCTCGCGTCGATCAGATCCTGAACCTTGTTTCTCAAAGTCCAACAGTCATCTGTAGCATGCCCCGGGCTTTCAGAATGATAGGCGCAGCGAACATTGGGGTTGTACCTTGAAGGTGTCCTGTTAGGATTCTTTGGAGGGTCCATGAGAGTTACCAACTTGGTTTCCAGCAGCTGTGGCAATATCTGTGACAAGGTCATGCCGAGGGGAGTAAATTGCCTTTTAGGTCTTTCTTCCCTTTGTTGATTGTGACGCTGAGGAGCACCGGTCGGCTTTGCAATAGTTACCGTGTTGGCAGCACTAGATTCTCTCTTGGATGGTTTCTTCTCAATGTTTGAGGAGTCACCATTATGTATTTTCCCCGACTTGATGCCAGCTTCTATTCTTTCCCCGGTCAAGATCAGGTCTGTAAACCCAGCAGCAGAATTCCCAATCAGGTGGTTGAAGAATGGACCAGCCAGGGTCCCCAAGAACATGTCGACGAGCTCGCGGTCAGTCAGAGGTGGTTGTACCCTTCCAGCAAGGTCCCTCTATTTTTGAGCATATTCTTTAAAACCTTCGCCTGCACCCATAGACATTCCCTGAAGTTGGGTGCGCGTGGGAGCAAGGTCGGCATTGTACTGGTATTGTTTATAGAATGCAGTGGCTAAGTCCTCCCAGCTGCGGATGTTGGCTCCATTCAGTTGATAGAACCAGTCGAGTTGAGTCCCTGCCAGACTATCCTGAAAGAAGTGAATCCACAAATTCTTGTCAGCCGTGTAGGGCTGGATCCTCCTTATGTATGACCTGAGATGCAACTTAGGACAGGAAGCCCCATCATATTTTGCAAAAGCAGGTGCTTTGAATTTATGTGGGATTACCACCCCAGACGACAGACCTAGATCTTCGAAGTCCAGGCCGGGCACCTTTTGTATCTCCATAGCACTTAGTCGGTCTTCCAATTGTTTATACCTATCCTCAGCTGGAGGGTACTGTTCATCATTGAACTCCGTCTCGTTGTCGGAGACCACTGGACTAGGAACCTCTCTCTCATGGGGACTGTCTTTCCCAACAGATGGGGCAGTCTTCTCAACTTCATTTTGTGATCCATTCCCAGATTTGCGTCTAGGGTTGAACAGCACCGTCCTCTTCTTCTTCTTTTTCAAAAGCAAGGTCTTCAGATCTTGTTGCCCCTGGGCTAGACTCATGATCTGCTCTTGGAACTGGGCATTCTGAGCCTGGAGGGCCTTGATGGATTTCTCAGTAGATGATTCAGGATTCATGATGACTGCTGAAATAAACAACGAAGAAGATAAGTGACATGTCAAAAGGGTACCTGTTATGCAATGATGTATATGAATGCATGCAATGTTTTCAAGGATCTCGCGGGGTAGACAATAAAATTGTTAGAGTTGGGATCCAGTAGCTTGATTGAAGGAACTTCATGTTTGTGGAGAGTCCTTCTTCAAGGGTTAAGGCTCGCAATATCGAGTGGGTCATAGCCCCTGACAACCTTGTCTAGAGGAAAATAAATCCCCTTTTGCCCCTTGCTGGACAGTTGGTTCATCATGACCTGCATCACAAACCCTTAAGATCCTTGAAATGGATTAGTCCTTATGTAGGATGTATGCAATGGTATGATGTTATGCTATGCATGGAGTGATATATGTAAACCCTATTATGAGTCCAGATTAAGGACTATAAACAAAACCTGCAAAAAACTCAAGTGTCAGATAACAAGCATGCAAACAGTCAAGTTGGAAGGCACACAAGTCACACAAGAGAAACCCTTAGAGTTTAGGCCAGCATGGGGTCTAGGTATTACCCTCTTTCAGTTTGTTGGTTAAGACCTGTCCTATCAAAAGTAACCGGGTTCTAGAGGATCCCAATATCACTGACTACTCTCAATCGGTCATAACTCCAGCATCACAATCTTTTCTTGCGGCCAGAACCATCACGAGAGTTTAGCCTCAATGGGCGTAGCATACTGCTACTGTTCTATTGGCCAAGTTGGGTCATTTAAGGTTCTAAGGTCGGTTGGCGCTTAATGACTCCTCAGAAGACCCATATTCTCCTTGTTGCGACACAAGGGATATCGGTACAGACCAAGGTGCCACACCAATGTAGCCACTGCTTCACCCATGTCGGTCTACGCCGGACAGGTCCCTCACAGCTTATGCTACCTAACAGGGTATCCCCAGATCCAGGTTAGGATCTATGTAACTCCGATGCAGCCCACAATAATAAAGAAAACAAGCACAACAATTGAAAACACAAGTGATCTTAGTCCTAAGGTACACCTCACTTTATAAGTATCCCCAGCAGAGTCGCCAGTTCTGTGATCGGTGGATCTGGAACTGACTGTTTAACGTTGGTTCGCGAAATGTCGCGGAAGCAAGAGTCGCCACCGTCTTTTATTTTCTCCAACATGGACAGGACAAAAGCACAACAAAATTCTTTATGAGATAGTTTCTTGGTTCGGGAGGTAGATTTATAGAAAGGGAAGGTGTTAGCACCCTTTCTATCCATGGTTATCCATGGGCTCTTAGATACTTGCTCATTGTGTTTTCAAAAGTGTTTGCTTTTCAATTATGAGTGGGTTTGAAAAAGTTTCGTTTAAAGATTTCAGACCGACTCTTGTATCAGTCCTCAAGAGTGTTTGAAAAATCGTTTTGAAAGCTTTTGAAAGTGTCAGTGTGAAAAGAATTTTGATTTGTTTTTGAAGAGAGCAAGTATCTACAAGTCATCTACCTACCCTAAGGAATTAGGCTGTGTAAATGTCCTTAAGGTAGTGCCATCCCACCATTGAGAGGTAGGTAGCACCACCGTTGGAGGTGTTCGGGTCAATTCGTTTGTTAGGGACAGTGTGGTCATCAGAGCAACAGTAGGACACCTTAGAAGCTACCCTTATGCCATTGATCCTTTTTTATTTCCGAGGAAACCGTTTCGAGGCAACTGGATCATGTCATGGACATAAGGACTTACTAAAATGTCCTATACTCGACGACCACGTTTCGAAGGTAAGGCAACAGTGAGGCGTACCCTAGAAGTGGTGTGTGAATCTGTGTGTTGTTTTCAGTTTAGCAATTATCTTGTACATGTATCATGGTGATCTACGCTTGTTTTTAATTTAGTCATTCATTCTTTCATGCAAAGTTTAGAATTTAAAAGCGCGGAAATTTAAATGCGGAAAGTAAATCCTACGCTATTACAAGGCGCGGGTCTATACATCGCCAAATTAACAAAGACCCGTTTTAATAAAAATGCGGAAAGTAAATAAATTCCTAATTACTATTACATGGCTTGAACAGTTACATAATATTTGAAAGAAAATAAATAAGAATAAATGCGCGAAAAGAATTAAAGATAGAACGTTCGAGGGCGTTGGACCCTTTTGAAATTAAATTGAAATTAAAAGTTAATTAATTATTAAATTAAAGAAAAGAAATTTTTTTTAGGTTTTTTTGTATTTATGAAATAAAGAAATTAAAATTGAAGAGAAACCCTAATTCTAAGTTGTTTTTAATTATTAAAGAAAAATATTAAAGTTTAACTTAATTTACTAAATATTTAATATACATATTTATTTACAAAAATATTTAATAATTAATAATAATAATAATGATGAGAAAATTATTTATTAAAAAAAATGATGAAAAGTTACAAACCCTAATTTCTACATATTTTAATTTGTTAAAGAAAAGACTTAAATTTTAACCTAATTTAACTAAATAATTAATGTACATTTATTCACAAAAATATTTAATAAGTAAATTAATTAATATATTTTAGTTTCTGATTTTTTATATTTATGAAAATTAATTATTGGAATTTAAAGAGAACAATTAAAATAATTAAAAGAAAAGAAAAGGAAATTAAAAAAAGAATACAAACAATGGGGGTGTCTGACCCAATTTGGATGTTTATTGTGAGAAATCTGACCCAAGAATGCAAAGCCTTTTTGACTTTCTGTGCTTGCATGTGGAGTGGTTGACTAGCGTGCATGGTGGAATCCACGTTATGGCCATTGGATTAATCCTCTGGGACACTTGGCAAGCACATGCGTTGGGATGTATGGTGGAAGACTTGAAGAGAACAACCATGTGAAGACACGCATGCGTCTTCTTCCTTTTTATGCCTGTAACATAATTAAATAGTGGGGGTTTTAAACCCCCACTAACAATTCTTGAGGTATGGAGATCTGGTTTTGATTGCAAATGCTTCCTGGATGTCTTAGCAATGTTTTGAAATCCTTTTGGAGCTTTGAAACGCTTTGTAACTAGGTTTTCAGTTTTCAAAAGTTTGATGAAAATTTGCAATTTGGTGTGCAGCCTCTGAGCAATATTTCGTGTCCAATGGTATAGGTTTAGGTTATGCATATGTAAGTGAATGGAATTAGGTCAAAACCAAGCCCAAAGATCCATTGATTTAATGATTCAATATTTGATTTTGTTCACATCTTTTTTCAATCTTTTTGCCATGGAAACTTGCCAAATTTAGATGATTTTGTCCCCTTGAGAAGGTGCACGAAATCTCTTACATGTGTGGAAGAGATTTGTTGCATAAAAGAGATTTGAAAACATGATTTGGTATTTTTCTTATATTTAAATTTAATTAAATGAATTAATGATAATAAAAATTCAAATAATTAATCAAAAATAAGAAAATAACTCCCTTTTAGGTCAATGGGTCGTGCATAGCCTTTGGGTAATGATTCATGGAAGAATTGAGGCCCATTAGCATTTTTGAAGCCTTTTGTGCAAAGTTGACTTTTCAAAATTCCCAAAAATTTCCCAACTTCTACAAGGCATATCTTGCTCAATTTTGAAGCTATGATCATGTTCTTAGACATTTTAGAAAGGTATTGAAGTCCTCTAACCAATATCTTTGGTCCCATGTCATTTTGAGTTACCAATATCAAGTTATGGTCTTTGACTTAAAGTGCCTTTTTGTTGACTTTTGAAAATGACCTATAATGTTGAAATTGATAACTTTTTATGAGAGCATTTCTTGGACTTGAAGTGTGAAGATGAGTTGTAGGAAATGTCATTCTATTCAAAATAAGCTTTGGATGGAATTTTTCTGATAAACCATGAGGAAGTTATGCCCTGGTCAATTTGCAGTTGACTTTTTCAATTGTCCAAAAATAGAAACTTTTTCATCTTGAGACTTTTTGAGCCATGCTTTGAGAATCATGATCAAGAATTTATCAAATGATGTTTGTGGCTTCAAAATAAGATGTTGACCAAAAATTTTGACTTTTGACTGCCAAATGACCATTTTGCCCCTACAGTTGACTGTGAAGCAATTAGGGTTTTTGACTGTACAATTTGATGCTGTGAGTCTTGAAACTTGGCATAGGGATGCTTGACAATGTATATAGGCATATGGGACTTGATTGGACCCTTGGAAACCTCAATTTCTTTGCCATAACCAAAACCCTAATTTTGACTGTGTTAGGAGGCAATTGGACTGTGCAACCCTTGAGGGATTTTGAACCATGATTTTGCCAAATCTTGAAGAATATGGGAGGGCAAATTTTGGGGTACAACACCCATGCAAGCCTAAACCTAAGGAATTGTCTGTTTTGTGTGAATATGTTTACCTGTATATACGCTTACTTGCTTTTGCATACATGTACATAACATCATGACATCATACCATAGCATTTTTTTCACTAACCATTTCAAGGATCTCGAGGGTTCTTTTGATGCAGGGTTATGTTGAACCAGACATCTACCAAGAGGCAAGAGGATTCTCCTCTAAACAAATGCCATCAAAGATCAAGTGCAACAACTTGAATCAGGGGCTATGACCCACTTGACATTGTGAGCTTGATTCTCGTGGAAAGACATCCACCGGTGCAAAAGTTCTCCAATCAAAGATCAAAGTTCAACCTCTAACATTCTCTTGTGTCTACCCCAAGAGATCGTTGAAAACGTTGCATATATATCACGCATATCATTGCATAACAGGTTTCTCCCATACAGGTCTCCTTATCTTCCTACTGTTTATTTCAGTAAGATGGATATGGAACAAACGGTGAAAGATCTCCAAGCTCAAAACGCTCAATTCCAACAAATGCTTCTGGCTATGGGGAAAGGGCAAGAGGATCTGACAACTCTCCTTCTCAAAGACAAGAAGAAGAAGTCCAAGAAGGCAGCGAGCATCCTGAACTTTAGAAGAAGACCTAAGACCCTAGACCTTGCAACTCCATCCAACATAGGGGATAGTCTTGAAGAAGACCATAATTTGGAGATTGATGAAGCTGGTTACTCCGAAGAACAATATCCTCTCGCTGATGACAAGTACAAAAAGTTGGAGGATCGCCTCAATGCTATGGAGGTTCAACAAATACCTGGCTTTGATTTAGGAGACATGGGTTTGGTTCTCGGATTGGTCATCCATCCAAAGTTCAAAGTCCCTACCTTGGCTCTGTACGACGGAGTCTCTTGCCCTAAGATGCATCTAAAGTCTTATGTTCGCAAGATTCAACCATACACAGTTGATCCAAGGCTTTGGATCCATTTCTTCCAAGAAAGCTTGGTAGGGGCTCAACTCGAGTGGTTCTATCAATTGGAGAGTTCTCGCATCCACACCTGGAAGGACTTAGCTGTTGCTTTCTATGAGCAGTATCAGTACAATGCTGATCTTGCACCAACTCGTGTGCAATTGCAGAGCATGACCATGGGTTCTGACGAGAGCTTCAAGGGATATGCCCAAAAATGGAGAGACCTGGCTGGTAGGGTGCAACCCCCTTTAACTGACAAAGAGCTGATTGACATCTTCATGGGAACTTTGACAGGGCCTTTCTTCAATCACTTAATTGGGAGCTCCTCAGCCGGGTTCACCGAGCTAATACTGACCGGCGAGAGGGTCGAAGCTGGCATCAAAAGTGGAAAGATCCAAGGAACTACATCCTCGGATACTCAGATAATTCCCTACAATGGGAGGAAAGAGTCCAATGCTGTGAACAGTCAGAAGAATCGCCGTGACCAACATGCAGGGGAAGTCCTGATCTCTGGTTCTACGTCACGCTGACAACAGCCAAAGGGAAATCAACAAAGGACAGACGAGCCTAAGAGGCAGTTCACCAACATCAACATGCCTCTGTCTCAAGCACTGCAACACTTGTTAAAGATGAATCTGATTGCATTGATAGGGCCTCATCCAAACCCCAAGACTTCATCTCCTAACTACAATCCTAATGCAATATGTGCTTATCATTCCGACAGTCCCGAACATGATACTGACGACTGTTGGGCATTGAAGTACAAGATTCAGAATTTGATTGATGCCAAGGAGATTGAGTTTGGTCCTCCAGAGACCCCAGCATGATCACTGATCCAATGCCAAATCATTGAGATTGTTTTTCTTTCATTTGAATTTTCAAAGTTGTAATATCTTTTGTTATTCAGACTATTATCTATTAATGTCAAACTTTGTTTCATTAATGCATTGCATATGTTTGTCTTGAATTCATCCATTCGTTTTCACTACTCTTATGCTTTCTTTATGATATTTAACTCTTGATAAAAAGCTGCAAGCCTTTAGAGGGAGGATGGCGAAATAATACCATAATCTCATACAGTATGCTTTTGAACAGACAGTGCAGATGATGTACAGGCATTTCTTTCAATTCCCAAACACTGGAGTTATAAGGAAGATAATCCCTAGTCAACCCCTTCGAGCCAAAGAAGTAGGAGTTTCCTGTTCTAAACAAATCGAAACCTTTGATATAAACCTGGGGCAGGGTAGTCTCTCAGTTAATTCAAAAAGGTGCGCATTGAAGCCGCAAACTCTCAGTTCGTAACACAACGAACGACATCAAAAAGAAAAAAACATTCCTTTGGAATTAAAAGACAGTGATGGTTCCTTATCTCATAGGCAGTCATTATCTCTAAAAATAAAAGCCCACTGAGACAAAACCTATAAAGGAGGCTTAAGAAAGATGGGGCATCCCGCTGACTGTAATCTCGAAAACAGAAACAGTCAGGCAAAAGTTAGGGATAACAAATCAAAAGAAAGAGGTCATTACAAATCCTCAACAACATGAAAAATGTTGCAAAAGAAAAAGGAGATGATGACTGTCTTCCAAATTCAATTGGTGAACCATCACCCAAAAGTCGTTCCAAACTCGAACAGAGTGCGACGCACAATTAACTGAGCTTAGGATTGAAGAACATCACAAAGAGCGGGTGGGTACAAATATACTTTGAGCCTTTATCCGTTGTTTCTTAAACCATGAACCAAGCCACGTTACAGCCCTTCAAAAGTCCTAATTGAAGCATGGGTTAGGTCGAAAGCATACTGTTACAAAAGGTATCCTGACTCCTGTAAGGCTTTGCTCTAAAATCTTGTGTTGATTTTGTAAAAAAAAAAGTTTTCTGCTAAAAAACGCATTTTTCAAAACTTTGAGACAAACATAAACTTTGCATTGCTTGAATATCACTGTTTGCATTTGACTATTTATTTGACAGCAAAGAAATTCATACAGCGAATGTTCGGAGAAACGAAAACTCTCTCAGTGAACAAAATCACTTCAAAAAAGGATGACACTTCCATTACGAAATCTCCTATCAACAAAGGGGCATCACATGTCACTATCCAGTTAACCTGAGGCAGTCCAGTCAAGGTTTCAACAAATCTTTCAAAAGTTCAGTTAACCTGGGGAAGTCCAGTCAAGGTTTCAACAGATCTTTCAAAGTTCAGTTAACCTGGGGCAGTCCAGTCAAGGTTTCAACAGATCTTTCAAGGTTCAGTTAACTTGGGGCAGTCCAGTCAAGATTTCAAGAAATCTCTCAATTTGCAGAGTAACCTGATTCAAGACTCCTTCATCATCACTTGGGGCATTCGAATGTCAAAAGTGTCCAACAACTCCTTCATCATCACTTGGGGCATTCGAATGTCAAAAGTGTCCAACAATTCCTTCATCACCTATTGAAAGATGCAGTTTTACACGGACTCATCATGAAGCAACCCTACACCGGTTCCTTCACAAATCCAAGATGCAGTTTTACACGGACTCATCATGAAGAAACCCTACACCGGTTCCTTCGCAAACCAGATGCAGTTTTACACGGACTCATCATGAAGCAACCCTACACCGGTTCCTTCGCAAACCAGATGCAGTTTTACACGGACTCATCATGAAGCAACCCTACACCGGTTCCTTTGCAAATCAAAGATGTAGTTTTACACGGACTCATCATCAGGAAACCCTACACCGGTTCCTTCCCAACCTCAGATGCAGTTTTACACGGACTCATCATCAGGAAACCCTACACCGGTTCCTTCTCAACTTCAGATGCAGTTTTACACGGACTCATCATTAGGAAACCCTACACCGGTTCCTTCTCAACTTCAGATGCAGTTTTACACGGACTCATCATTAGGAAACCCTACACCGGTTCCTTCCCAACCTCAGATGTAGTTTTACACGGACTCATCATCAGAAAACCCTACACCGGTTCCTTCTCAACTTCAGATGCAGTTTTACACTGACTCATCATCAGGAAACCCTTCACCGGTTCCTTCACAACTTCAGATGTAGTTTTACACGAACTCATCATCAGGAAACCCTACACAGGTTCCTTCTTTCAACTTACCAGATTCCAATTCAACAATCATTCTGGGATGGCATCTTTAAGCCCATCTCCGACATCATAACACCTGCAGCAATCAGAAGATTCTTGCAATCCCCAGAGGAACTAAAACTTCCAACTATCAATCCCCAAGCAGAATGAAGACTCTCATTCTCTGTGTCCTCACAGAATATTCGAATATTCTCCAGTGAAGATCCCCTCAAGACAGGAATCCACAGTAGATTGGCATACAACCCAAGCTCCTGATTCCCCAACAACGGTCCCAGGACTTCTCAGTTTCAACAATCAAGAGATTCTTGCCCTCCCCTGCAGCAGTCAAGGATTCACTTTCCCCGACAGCAGTCAAGATTCTTTTATCTCCTGCCATCCAAGATTCATCTATCCTCAGCAAGATAGCTCATCAGCTTACATGCACATTCATCACGTTCATATCATAAACATTGATAT
Source organism: Vicia faba (assembly GCA_948472305.1). NCBI lineage: Eukaryota > Viridiplantae > Streptophyta > Magnoliopsida > Fabales > Fabaceae > Vicia > Vicia faba. Next base: position 691,375,727 of record OX451738.1, on the reverse strand, counting down.
AACATACATTGCATCATGCATCATGACATTGCATACAACTAACTCTTTACCTTTTCAGGAAAGATCAGTCGACAGACAAAGATCATCATCTTCCGAGATTCTTCCTAGAAATAGTTCAGATGTGACCCATACATGGCGACATTCTGATACTTATTCCAGATTCACCCAGAGATAATTCAGATGTGACCCAGACATGGCGACATTCTGACACTTATTCCAGATTCATCCAGAAGTAGTTTTACACGAACTCATCATCAGGAAACCCTACACCGGTTCCTTCTCAACTTCAACTTTTGAAAACAGTTTACGAACACTTCCCAACAACGGATGCTGCTCTATTGCTTATTCAACTTCAAGACTTCTGAAAATAGTTCACGGGTTCTCCAGATACGGATGTCAACCTATCGCTTGTTCAGATTCTTCTCAACTTTTGAAAACAGTTTACGGATGCTTCCAAATACGGATGTCAACCTATCGCTTGTTCAAATTCTTCTCAACTTTTGAAAACAGTTTACGGATGCTTCCAAATACGGATGTCAATCTATTGCTTATTCAGACCCTCAGTTCAGGAATGTTCCAAAACATGGATACCTTTCTGATACTCATCCACTCATCAACAGCATACAGTTCAACATTTCCAGATGGCATCTCTAAGCCCATCCTCCTATCAGCAATTTCCAGATGGCATCTTTAAGCCCATCCCCCGACAAGATTCTGTCACATCCCTAGATGGCATATCTAAGCCCATCACCAAATGGCATCTTTAAGCCCATTCCATCTACCATCACATCACCGAGTGCAAATTTTTCGGGCACTCTAGTGTCCAATCTCCTTTTACCCTCGAGTCGCGAACGGCAAACTTGCCAATCTAACTCTTCAGGTTCCAGAAGATTGAACAGGGGCAACTGTTGTACCCCAAAATTCGCCCTCCTCTTTTTCCACAAGAAATCACAGCTTCGGGCTTTTCCTGATTTTTCAGACTGGCTCAAGAATCGGTCAAACAGACTTTTCTCGTCAGTCAGACAAAATTTAGGGTTTCATTGATTTTAAAGCAGTTCAAGCAGATTGCTAAGGTTTGGATGAGTTGGCTCAGGTTTTGATCAGGCGGACGCTTCTTTGACATTTAATCAAGAATCAGGTTTTTGTGCGCGCATTTTCAGAAAGAATTAATTCTACAGTTCTTTTCAATTTACTCTGAGATTTGGATTGAGGCATTTGAATTGAGAACTTGCAGTGTTTTGTTTAATCAGTAAAGGCAAGGGCATAAGGATGTTGGTTTGATTCGACTGTGCAATGCTTATGGCCATTTGAAACGCCGGGTTTATTAGTGATTGATGTTAAGACCATAGTGTTTATTAATTGTTTATTTATTCTAAGTTAGAATAATTGGGATTTATTTCCATTTATTATAATTTGAGAATTATAAATAATTTAATAAACATTTAAAGAAGAAAAAGGAATATCAATAAAAAGGCTTTTATTTATTTTTAATTATTTGTACAATTGTTATTTAAATACAGTAATTATTTACAAGTATTTACAATAATAATGCTACAATGATTAAAAGGAAAATAAAATTGCATCCTAAATTTTTCTAAATCTTCCTCCTCCATTTGCTGCTCCCCATTGCTCAATTGATTTTCATCTGCAAAACAAAGAAAAAGAAGTCAAAAGCAGATAAAAGAAACAGACAGTTAATTTAAAAGTTCATCATTAAAAGTAACTGGACGGAATCAGTTTGTTTGCCCTCTCTGCAAATCACAAGATTTCTCTTGGTTCACAAAGAGGGATAGAAATAGTGTTTGCAAATAAAATGTGAAATGCACAAAAGCTACCATACTGCATAAATTTTCAAACATACTGCATTGTCAACAAGCTGCATAGTCAAAGGCAAATAGCAAACCAAACTGCATAGCTTACAAAGTTCAATATGCCAAAACAAGTCACAATTTCAAACTAAGCCAAAGCTGTCAAAAATTGTCCAAGGATATCAAAAGATATCAAACACCAAAAAGCTGTCAACAAAGTACACAAAGTATGCAGGAAATATGGAGAGTATGAAAAGGAAAGACCACATTGCAAACATATTCAAAAAGTGCATCACTTTCTAGCCAGTTACTTTTTCAGAAAAAAGACAAATTTAAGCAATAAAAATGCTTTTCTTTAATCTGGAGAGAGAAAGAGAGAGGAAGGCAGCTTACAGTACAACAGGCTAGAGGCTAAAAAAGAGATATAAACATGATGTATCAGAACACATAGAGGGAAGAGGCAGAATACATACAGTAGAGGATATCATAAAGAATGAAAACCTCAAGCCTTGCAAACCTGCTCAGGCATTGGAATCCAAACTAAGACCAAATTCAAAAAGAGAACGAATATACATAAAGAATATAACTCTTCCTGCCTTTCAAAAAAAGGAAAAAGCCAAGACCCTGTAAGATATAAAACAAAGCATTAGAGCCTTTATTAAAACAGAGAAAAAAGAGCCCTCAAAGTTTTTTAGAGAACTACAAACAGCAACTCTCAAGCATAAGCCCAAAAGCAAAAAACATCCAGCAAATCACCAGCCTGCCTAAGCCTCCAAACAAGAAGAACTACACCAAGCCTTAACCTGTTTCAAACAAGCCAAGGCCAAACCTGTTTCAACTCAACTTCAAACAACCAACAAAGCCATAGCCTTGAACATACAAACTGAAACAAAATTCAAACAAGCCAAAAGCCTGTCAACTAACAGCCTGAAGCCTGTCTTCAAACTCAACCTAAACCTTGAAGCCTCAAGCCCTGTAAAACCAGAAAAAAGCTTCCAGGCCTGTAACCCAAGCTTAAACAAAAAAACATAAGCCATCCTGTGACCACAAAAAGTCTAAACTTGTTCAAGTCTCAACATTACCTGCTAAGCATAAGTCCTGAAACAAGCCTCAACATTGTCTAAGCATTCAAACCAACAACCACACCCTCAGAATGTTTTCATCACAGGGTTAATATCCAAGGCAAAATCAGCATGTCAAGCATATCAGAAGCACACAAGCATTCAATGCAAGTCAAATTCAATCAAGCCAAACAAACTCTCAGAACTTAAAGCTCTTCATTGAGTAACATTTCAATGAATATTCAGAGGCAAACGTTCAAATAAGCAGAAGAAGATCAGAGCAAGCACTCAAGAAGCAGAAGAGGAAAAGAAACAGATAAAGCAAAGGTTTTTAGAAGATCATCATCATAAAACCCTAAAAAGGGCAAAGACAAAGGTACCAGATTTCCAAGCTAGCCAGCATCATCTCCCCTCGCCTCCGGCCGCCCTAGGACGCCACCATCCTCCTCCGTCTCCAACAAAGGTAGTATTTCTTCTCCCTCCTTTCACGCCTCAAGTGAACAATAATACATAAAAATCAGAATCAATAAATGAAAAATAATGACATGCAAGGACAGAAATCTAAAAACCCTAAAACGTCCAAAATTCGTTACCTTTCTTTCCGTCATTAACTAAACAACTCTGAGGAGATGAGGACGGAAGCGGCGCCTGGTAGCCTAAGGTTGGAGGGGGATCAACGGCCTTGGTTTGAGAGATGAAGAAGACGAAAGAAGCGATGAAGGAACGGCGCCGCGCCTCTGTAACTTGCCTAACCCTAATCCAAAATGAAACAAAACTGACTTAACCCTTACAAAATATTGTTCAAACCGGTTGCGCCTTGCCCCATACAAAAATGCCTAAAGCCCTTTGATTTCTTACACTTGACCCCCCTCCTGGCGCACATACCCCCCTGTTTCTCTTCTCATGTTTTGTTTGTTTTTTATTTTTGTTTTGTTTGGGCCATAAGTCTCCTAAGCCCACTTAACCTTTTCCTTTTTTACAAACTAACATTTTCTTTTTTTTATCATTTTATGTCTTATTTTTATAATTTAAACTAATATATGCCATTTTTGTTTACAAATAAAATAATACATTAATTTCTTTTTCTTGTAAAAAATCTTACTAATTTTGTTTATCATACTTAATATATAAATATTAGATTTCTTTTATTATTAGGTTTAAACTTTTTTTTTCTTTAGAACTTTTTTTTTATTTAAAAAAAAAGGAACCTTTGTATATAAACTAAAATACAAATAAGAATTTTCTTTAAACTTAAAACATTTTTTTCTTTCTTTAATTAAATTCTTGTACATAAAATACTAACTAAAAAAATACATAGAAACGTTAATTCTTAAACATTCTTTTCTTTTATTAAAACCTTTGTTTGTACATACTTAATAAAAATACAAAAAGATAATAATACTTAATACTTACTTAATTTTCCATTAAGTTAACATTCTTACCCCCTTGTAAATATTCACATACACATTTACAATACACATTTTGTTTCTCTTTAATCTTATACATTCTTATACATTGCTACATTTATATTGCGATTGATTCGATTTGGTTGTAAATTATTTGGATGCTACTCTCCTAATAAGTCTCATTCCCAATTTGTAAATATTTGTACCCCCACTCCCGGATACTTATTTGTAATAGCGTAGACTTTAAATTCCCGCAATTTATCGCTTTCAATTATACCATGTTTAGACATAGGGTTTGTATATAAATAAAATCAAACGCTAGATAACCTAACACAAGACAAATGCATGACAATCAATACACCATTCACACTTGCACCCCTAGGGTAATCCCGTTTGTTGCCTTCCAAAATGGGCCATGCTTGCACGTTGAGTTTCTTTGGCAAAACAATTCAAATGATCATAAGTCCCTCGATGACGCTCTCGAAAGTTTCCTAAACGAAATGATCATAGTCCCTTCAAGCAAAATTGCCAAAGACACTTGGCACCATTGCATTCATGGTCCATACAATGACCCGCGCCTGTCCCGTTAACATCCTAACACGAGATTGTCCACCAAATGCAATGGTGGAACAATACTGTTAAAAGGGTTAAAACATGAGAAAAACCTATGAGTAAATTTAGGGGTAGACAACTCTTAGTTACTAGATCAAACTTGCAAAACACACTTGCCTACTTTTCAAAATCCACTCCACAAACACTTTCAAAAACACACTTTCAAAAACATTTGAAATATCTTTTCGAAAAGACAAACACCTTTGTAAAACATTCGAGTAAAGAATTGTTACAACGGTTGCCTAGACAAGGCATCTTTTTCAAAACATTTTCAAACACACACACACACACACACACACACACACCATAATTTCAAGCAATTGAAAATCAAAGGCAAGTGATCTAAAACAAGTAACTAAGAGCCCATGGATAACCATGGATGAAAAGGGTGCTAATACCTTCCCTTTTCATAATCTACCCCCCGAACCCACGAAACATCTCAAAAGGTTTTTCCTGTGCTTTTTAACCTTTCCTTAGGATAAAATAAAAAGTCGGTGGCGACTCTTGCTAAACCGAACAAGTGCGAATACAAACGCAAAACCTCAAGTCAGTTCTTCCACCGTATCACAGTTACCATTTTCAACAACTCTCCTAAGGCTCCCTCAAAGAAGCCTGTCAAAATCATGTCTACTCAGAAGATTGCTCCTATCATCATCACCGTTCCGGGACCCCTCCCCTATACATCTGACAAAGATGTCCCTTGGCACTATGGGGCAGATGTTTATGTGCTTGGAGTTAAACAAGAGTTTGATACTGGTACCAGCGTCAGCAACATCACCGGGCCTGCCAAAGTCACCCGCAGTGGTAGGCTCTTCTCACCTGATATTGCACCACCAGCCATCCAGAGGCCTATTGTCATCACACCTGCCAGTGTGCGTGCTTCCCTTCCTGACCAAGTTCCTATTTCTACCCCTGCTGCGAGTCATCTGACGCTCTGGGCAAAGGGATGGCTACTGATGTGCCTGCCCAGACGGAGGTACGAAAGACAACCAATGTTGAAGCTTCCAAGCAAGATATGGAAGAGATTCTTAAGATTATCAAGAAGAGTGATTTCAATGTAGTTGAACAGCTGGGGCACACCCCATCTAAAATTTATATGCTATCACTGTTATTGTGTTCAGAGGCCCATGCCAAGGCTCTGATTACCTTCCTGAAGACGGCCAACGTGCCACAAGAGACATCAGCTGATCAATTTACCGAGTGTATATCCAACTTAACTGCTGATAATGGTTTAGGTTTCTCCGACGCTGATCTGACTGCTAAAGGGAAGAACCATAACGATGCCCTGCATGTCTCCATTGAATGCAGGGGCACTACTCTTACCCACGTGCTGGTTGACATTGGTTCCTCGTTGAACGTATTGCCCAATAAAGCTCTAGACAAGCTGGATTGTGAGGGTTTAGAACTCAAGCCAAGTAACATTGTTGTTCGGGCCTTTGACGGGTCCAAAAGGATGGTACATGGTGAAGTTGACATTCCAATTAGAGTTGATTCGCAGGTCTTTGATTCAACATTCTATGTGATGGACATCCGACCGTCCTACTCTTGTTTGATGGGTCGTCCTTGGATCCACAAAGCTAGAGTTGTGACCTCCACACTACATCAGAAGCTGAAATACCCGGTCAGGGGGAAGATTGTGACAGTTCAGGGGGAGGAGGAGTATATGGTCAGCCACCTTAACTCGTTCCGATACATAGAAATGGATGGGGAGTTCATTGAGACCCCCTTTCAACACTTTGAAGAGGTACCTCAGACATTGGCATCAGCAGAGACAGTGATTGAAGATTCTCCGTTGAAGATGGCTTTCTTGAAGGATGCTCGGGCTGTGGTTGAGAAAGGTGAGTGCGCAAACTGGGGCCGACTTCCTGATTTCACTCTGAAGACTGACAAATTTGGTTTGGGTTTCACTGCAGAAGCTCATAGGGCTGTTCGTAAGGCAAGGATTGGAAGACCTCCTATATTCATCACCAACCCGGGAGTGAATGCTATTGAAGACGACGTGGAGGAATCTGAATTCGACAGTTGGATCTACCCAACAACCAACGGTGGACCGAACAACTGGACTGCAAAAGACTTCACACCTATTACTTTTGTCACTCAGTAATGAACTCCTTTGTTTTGAATTTGTAAACAGACAATAATTTGAAACTTTATGGCCCGGTGTCTTACCCGGGGCACTGTGGCTTCATTTGTGAGGGCTTTTGTGTGTCATTTTCATATATCATTAATAAAAGCATTGGACGTTTTTTGCATTTCAAATCTTGCGCTCCTTTTCTTTCTTTATTACATATATTGCAAAACAGCTATATTTACACACACTCACCTATACAGGTTCCAATCCACTCTGGATCTCACTGGTAACAACTCTGCTACTGCCAGTTATGACTTCGAAAATCTGATCAACTTAGCCGAAGACGAAGGTGAAGATGATTGTGAGGTGCCTGGTGAGCTTGAAAGACTGTTACTCCAGGAAGAGAGGGCCATTCAGCCACATGAAGAGCCAGTGGAAATGGTAAATCTGGGTACTGAGACAGACATAAAGGAGGTCAAGATTGGTGCCAATCTGGAGTCTAGTGTGAAACAACGGTTGATTCAGATGCTGCATGACTATGTGGAAATCTTTGCCTGGTCTTACGAGGATATGCCTGGGTTGGATACTGACATTGTGGTTCATCACTTGCCTACCAAGGAAGAATGCCCTCCGGTAAAACAGAAGGTCCGCCGTATGCGTCCAGAAATGTCTGAGAAAATCAAAGCTGAGGTTATGAAACAATTCGACGCTGGGTTTCTAGCAGTGACTTCTTACCCTCAGTGGGTCGCCAACGTGGTTCCAGTGCCGAAGAAAGATGGTAAGGTCCGAATGTGTGTTGATTACAGGGATTTGAACAGGGCAAGCCCCAAGGATGACTTCCCTCTGCCTCATATCGACGTTCTGGTTGACAACACTGCTCAACATAAGGTGTTCTCCTTCATGGACGGGTTCTCCGATTATAATCAGATCAAGATGGCTCCTGAAGATATGGAGAAGACCACTTTTGTTACTCAGTGGGGAACCTTTTGCTACAAGGTCATGCCTTTTGGGTTGAAAAATGCTGGGGCAACCTACCAACGTGCCATGGTTGCTTTATTTCATGACATGATCCATCATGAGATTGAAGTATATGTCGATGATATGATTGCAAGGTCCCAATCTGAGGAGGAACACCTTGACCATCTACAAAAGTTGTTTGACCGTCTGAAGTTGTACAAGCTGAGGTTGAACCCGAACAAGTGCACCTTCGGGGTAAGATCTGGAAAATTGCTAGGCTTCGTCGTGAGCGATAAAGGTATTCAAGTGGACCCTGCCAAAGTGAAAGCCATACAGGAGATGCCAGTTCCCAAGACAGAGAAATAAGTCAGAGGCTTTCTAGGACGTCTGAACTACATTGCCCGATTCATCTCACATCTAACTGCTACCTGTGAACCAATCTTCAAGCTACCGAAGAAAGATCAAGTAGTACGTTGGAACGATGAATGTCAGGCCGCTTTCGAAAGAATCAAAGAGTATCTCCAAGAACCACCCATTCTTATGCCACCGGTTGAAGGGAGACCTCTAATCTTATACTTGACAGTACTTGACAGCTCAATGGGGTGTGTGCTGGGGCAGCATGACGAGTCTGGCCGAAAAGAGCACGCTATTTATTACCTTAGCAAAAAGTTTACCGACTGTGAGACCCGATACTCACTGCTCGAGAAAACTTGCTGCGCTTTGGTATGGGCTGCTCGCCGGCTGAGACAGTATATGTTGACTCACACTACTCTATTGATTTCAAAAATGGATCCAATCAAGTAGATCTTCGAAAAGCCCGCTCTGTCCGGAAGAATAGCAAGATGGCAAATGATCTTGACCGAATATGACATCCAGTACACGACTCAAAAAGCAATCAAGGGAAGTGTATTGACAGACCATTTGGCATATCAGGCAGTGGATGACTACCAGTCCATGAACTTTGAGTTTCCAAACGAGAACATCATGGTAGTGACTGATTGTGAAGTATCGGGACCGGATGAAGGACCTGAGGAAGGATCCCGATGGTCTATGCACTTTGACGGAGCCTCAAACGCTTTGGGTAACGGTATTGGCGTTGTGATCATCTCCCCTAAAGGCACTCATACTCCACTTACCGCCCGACCATGTTTCAACTGCACCAACAACATGGCGGAGTATGAAGCATGCATCATGGGTCTTCGAGCTGCAATTGACCTAAAGATCAAGTTTCTGAGTGTCTTCGGAGATTCCGCTCTCATGATCAGTCAGATCAAAGGCGAGTGGGATACGGAACACCCAAATCTTATTCCTTACAAGGAGTACGTATTGACGTTGATTCCCCATTTCGAGGAGATAACTTTTGAACACTTCCCAAGAGAAGAAAATCAGTTGGCGGACGCGTTGGCTACGATGTCTTCTATGTTCAAAGTCAAATGGGACAACGAGGCTCCCTGGATCATTATCTGGAAATTGGATGAACCTGCACATTGTTGTGATCTTGAGACAGAGGAGGCAACTGAAAAACCCTGGTATCATGAAGTAAAGAGGTACCTGGAAGCTCAAGAATACCCCGAGGGTGCATCCGTTAATGACAAGAAGTTTCTGAGAAGGTTCGCGGCGAAGTTCTTCCTCAGCAATGACATTCTCTACAAGCGAAACCATGATTCAACCTTACTGTGTTGTATGGATAAAACTGAAGCAGAAAGGATCATGGCAGAGCTGCATGAAGGTACCTTCGGAACTCATTCCAGTGGACATACCATGGCAAAGAAAATCCTTCGGGCAGGATATTACTGGTCCACAATGGAAGCCGACTGTTATCAACATTCTCGGAAATGTCACAAATGCCAAATCCATGCTGATAAGGTGCACATTCCTCCAGTTCCTCTGAACGTCTTGACAGCACCTTGGCCTTTTGCAATGTGGGGAATTGATATGATCGGCGAGATCAGACCTACGGCATCCAACGGGCATCGCTTCATCCTGGTAGCAATTGATTACTTCACGAAGTGGGTTGAAGCAACCTCTTTTGCTACCGTAACCAAGAACGTCGTGGCGCGGTTCATTCGGCACAACCTGATCTGTCGATACGGCGTCCCTGAGGGGATCATTACAGACACTGGTACCAATCTTAATAACAAGATGATCACTGAGCTCTGCGAACAATTCAAGATACAGCACCACAACTCTTCTCCCTACCGGCCGAAGATGAATGGGGCTGTAGAAGCGGCTAATAAAAATACCAAGAAGATTGTGCAGAAGATGACAGTGACCTACAAAGATTGGCACGAGATGTTACCTTTTGCTCTTCATGGGTATCGTACCTCATCAAGGACGTCAACAGGGGCAACACCATTTTCCTTGGTCTACGGCATGGAGGCATTCTTGCCCATCGAAGTTCAGATACCCTCTCTCCGGATAATGAAGGATGCAGGTTTGAGCGAAGATGACTGGATCCAGACTCGGCTTGATCAACTAAACCTAATCAACAAAAAGAGACTCACCGCTATTTGTCATGGTCAGACGTGCCAAAAACAGATGATCAAGGCTTTTAACAAGAAAGTCAGACGGCAAGAGTATCAAGTTGGGGATCTGGTAATCAAGCGCATCATTCTACCTCAAGGTGATCCCAGGGGCAAATGGACCCCTACGTAAGAAGGGCCATTTGTGGTTAAGAATATCTTCTCGGGAGGAGCTATGATTCTAACCACCATGGATGGTGACGACCTTCCTCACCCCGCCAATGCAGACATAGTAAAAAGATACTACGCATGAATTAAAGACCCGCTAGGTTGACACACCTAGGCAAAAATAAGGGCTTCCCGGCGAACCAAAAGGGTTCGGGCAAAAATAAGGGATGAAATGAAAAAATATGTACACCCGGCAAGTCGAAAACCTGAAAAGGCGGCTTGGGCAAAAATGGGTATCCCGGTGGACTGAAAACCCGAAAGGGCGGTCCAGGCAAAAGTTAGGGATTAAAGCGTAATACTATGTCTCATTGGATCACCTTGCATCCAGACTTCGGTATCAACAATCAGGCTCAGACGGCACCAATCAGTCAGCTTCATCTTCAACTAAGCAGTAAAGTGATGAGACGCTTGAAGACATAAAGGCGATAGCAGAGTTGGAACCCAGTGGGATTTTTCACATAGCTGTTTTTTTTCCCTTTCAAAAAATGTATAAACTCTGTTGTTCGGCGGTGTTCTCTTACTAGGATGTCAACCTCTTATACACAAACGCCTATTTATAGGCAAAATTTCAAAATCAATACAAGCTCATCTTTTCCAGACAAATTGCCAACTGTTTTTCCTTTATCTGTTTGGTTTTGCAAAGAACGTCCAATGTTCATTTTTGATATATGCATTTGACATTAATTTCTAACTCATAAATATTTGCATGCGAAACAAAGGACTAATTACAGGTGACATCAGAAATAGGGGAAATAATGAGTTGTCTAAGCGACCTAGTTGCTCTGTCCACCAAGGTACCAAGGTAGGTCCGGCTGAAGAACGTGGCCCAGATACCTTCACTCCCCGTAGAGTAAGACAAAATTCAACAATACTCTCTCCAAGCAGAGTTGGTCTCCCATCATCCCCGAAAAGGCACAGTATCCCTAGCAAGTCAGCAACGCTCTCCCCAAGCAAAGTTAGGCTACTGTCAGCCCCAAGGAAGTTGGGTATCCCTGGAAGATCTCAATATTCCCTAGCAGAGCATACATATATTCCTCAGCAAGCATCCCCGGCAGTCTTAATATAAGATTGTTCCCCGACGGAATACAGACACCCCAACGGAGCCATGTCCCCAGTGTAGTCAAAAGTTTCCCCAGGAGAGTTGAATCATCTCCCCAGTAGATTCTGGAAGCTTGTCCCCTACAGAGTACAAATATCTCTCCCCGACAATGTTCAAAGGTTATTCCCCACCAAAGCCTAACTGGGTTATCCTCAGCAAATTACAAACGGAAAGATCGTCCTCGGCGAAGTTCTTCCTACCCCCAGCGGAGTTCATCAAATCCCTCGACAGAGCTTATCAATGGAATCCCCAGCGGAGTTATCGTCAAATTCTCAGCGAAATATCCCTTCCCCACAGAGTAATTCCCCGCAGAATAATCTCTTCGCCGGGTTTATGCCCCAACGGGGTCATCTTCTCCTACCGGTTTATTCTTGCAAACATCTTCGTTCATCATCCCCAGCAGAGACGAAGAACTCTACTCTTCAACATCAGCCCAAGATTCAACGAACTTCCCGGCATTCATCAAGGATTTATTTTCCAGACGAAAATACATTCATAAACATATCACATCTCACACCTCCTATTCAAATACATGATGAAGTGCATACGACACGATCTCATTCATTTCGAGAACATCATGACATCATGCATTTCATACATCATGACATTGCATACGACTAATGTTTTGCCTTTTCAGGAAAAAGGTCAATCAAAAGACGATTACCATCAACTTTTGAAGTTCCAGATTCGATACCTGTATCTAGCCAGGGCATATCTGTGAGCGATTGATTAGAGGTCTACACCTGTATCCAGCCAGGAAAGCTATCTCGATCAACCTTTTGAAGTTCCAGATTCGATACATGTATCTAGCCAGGGCATATCTGTGAGCGACTGATTAGAGGTTTACACCTGTATCCAGCCAGGAAAGCTATCTCGATCAACCTTTTAGAGTTTCAGATTCGATACTTTATCTAGTCAGGGCATATCTGTGAGCGATTGATTAGAGGTCTACACCTGTATCCAGCCAGGAAAGCTATCTCGATCAACCTTTTGAAGTTCCAGATTCGATACCTGTATCTAGCCAGGTCATATCTGTGAGCGACTGATTAGAGGTCTACACCTGTATCCAGCCAGGAAAGCTATCTCCATCAACCTTTTGGAGTTCCAGATTCGATACATGTATCTAGCCAGGGCATATCTGTGAGCGACTGATTAGAGGTCTACGCCTGTATCCAGCCAGGAAAGCTATCTCTACCAACCTTTTGAAGTTCCAGATTCGATACCTGTATCTAGCCAGGGCATATCTGTGAGTGACTGATTAGAGGTCTACGCCTGTATCCAGCCAGGAAAGCTATCTCGATCAACCTTTTGAAGTTCCGGATTCGATGCCTGTATCTAGCCAGGGCATATCTGTGAGCGACTGATTAGAGGTCTACACCTGTATCCAGCCAGGAAAGCTATCTCTACCAACCTTTTGAAGTTCCAGATTCGATACCTGTATCTAGCCAGGGCATATCTGTGAGCGACTGATTAGAGGTCTACGCCTGTATCCAGCCATGAAAGCTATCTCGATCAACCTTTTGAAGTTCCGGATTCGATACCTGTATCTAGCCAGGGCATATCTGTGAGCGACTGATTAGAGGTCTACACCTGTATCCAGCCAGGAAAGCTATCTCGATCAACCTTTTGGAGTTCTAGATTCGATACCTGTATCTAGCCAGGGCATATCTGTGAGCGACTAATTAGAGGTCTACACCTGTATCCAGCCAGGAAAGCTATCTCTACCAACCTTTTGAAGTTCCAGATTCGATACTTGTATCTAGCCAGGGCATATCTGTGAGCGACTGATTAGAGGTCTACGCCTGTATCCAGCCAGGAAAGCTATCTCGATAAACCTTTTGAAGTTCCAGATTCGATACCTGTATCTAGCCAGGGCATATCTGTGAGCGATTGATTAGAGGTCTACGCCTGTATCCATCCAGGAAAGCTATCTCGATCAACCTTTTGAAGTTCCAGATTTGATACCTGTATCTAGCCAGGGCATATCTGTGGACGACTAATTCCAGATTCGATACCTGTATCTAGCCAGGGCATATCTGTGGACGACTAATTCCAGATTCGATACCTGTATCTAGCCAGGGCATATCTGTAGACGACTAATTCCAGATTCGATACCTGTATCTAGCCAGGGCATATCTGTAGACGACTAATTCCAGATTCGATACCTGTATCTAGCCAGGGCATGTCTGTGAGCGACTGATTAGAGGTCTACGCCTGTATCCAGCCGGGAAAGCTATCTCGATCAACCTTTTGAAGTTCCAGATTCGATACCTGTATCTAGCCAGGGCATATCTATGAGCGACTGATTAGAGGTCTACGCCTGTACCCAGCCAGGAAAGCTATCTCGATCAACCTTTTGAAGTTCCAGATTAGATACCTGTATCTAGCCAGGGCATGTCTATGAGCGACTGATTAGAGGTCTACGCATGTATCCAGCCAGGAAAGCTATCTCGATCAACCTGTTGAAGTTCCAGATTCGATACCTGTATCTAGCCAGGGCATATCTGTGAGCGATTGATTGTAGATATATACTTGTAACTAGCCAAGAAAGTATCTGCATGATGAGATTGAAAATCAACACCTAAAACCAGACACGAAAGCTACCTTTCTTTCTCCAGTATGCAAGTTCTCGCTAAGGAATCTCTTACGCGATCGACACTCCAGATGGCATATTTAAGCCCATCTCCACAACTATCCATTACATCTCCAGATGGCATCTATAAGCCCATCCTCCTATCCATCATCTCTCCAAATGGCATCTGTAAGCCCATTCCCGACATCACATTGCTGATACTCCACTATGCGAGTGCAAATTTTTGGGCACTCTAGTGTTCAATCATCTTCCACCTTCGGATCACGAAAGGCACGCAAGCCAATCTACATCCTCAGGTCTAAGAAGATTAAACAGGGGCAGCTGTTGTACTCCAAAATTTTCCCTCCCATATTCTTCAAGATTTATCAAGAATCATCTTCAAATGGTTCAAGACTACTCAAAGGTTGCACAGTCCAAATGCCTCCTAAGCCAGCTGAAATTAGGGTTTTGATTATCTCAAGGAATTTGAGATTTTAAATGGCTCAATCAAGTCCCATAGGCCTATATACATTGTCAAGCACCTATATGTCAAGTCTCAAGACTCACAGTGCCAAATTGCACAGTCAAAAGCCTTATTTGATCCACAGTCAACTGCAGGGGCAAAATGGTCATTTTGCAGTCAAAAGTCAAAAAATTTGGTCAACGTCTTATTTTGAGCACACAATCATCATTTGATCAAGTCTTGATCATGATTCCTCAAGGATAGCTCAAAAATCATCAAGATGCCAGAAGTTATTATTTTTGGACAGCAGAAAAGTCAACTGTATTTTGACCAAGGCATAACTTTTTCATGGTTCATCAGAAAAATTCCATCCAATGCTCATTTTGAAGGGGATGACATTTCCTACAACTCATATTCACATTCCAAGTCCAATAAATGCTCTCACAAAAAGTTGTCAATTTCTATATTATAGGTCAATTTCAAAAGTCAACAAAAATGCACTTTAAGTCAAAGACCATAACTTGAGATTGGTAAATCCAAATGACATGGGACCAAAGGCATTGGTTAGAGGACTTCAATACCTTTCCAAAATGTCCAAGAACATGTTCATATGATCAAAATTGAGCAAGATATGCATTGGAGAAGTTGGGAAATATTTGTGAATTTGCAAAAGTCAACTTTGCTCAAAATACCTTATTTTTGCTAATGGGCCTCAAATTTCTTCTTGAAACTTTGTCCAAAGCTTATGCACGACCCATTGAGATTAAATTGAATTATTTTCTTATTTTTTATTAATTAATTGGATTTTTAATTGATTTTAATTCATTTAATTAATTTAAAATGTAGGAAATTCAAAGATTTGATTTTTCAATCTTTTGGTGAAGCAAACAAGCTCAAGATATGCTGGCAAATTCGTGTGCCAATCAAAGGGACAAAAATCTCCAAGTTTGGCAAGTTTTCTCAATCAAAAAGATGCAAAAAGATATGATTGCAAATCAAATATTGAAACCATCATTTCATGGATTTCCTTGCAAGATTGTAACCTAATTCCCTTCTACTATATATACATAAGTCAAACCTAATGCCATGGACGTGAAATCTCTGCAAGAAAGCCATAAGCAACATTGAAAAAAATCAAAGAAACTTGAAAACTGTTTTCAATCTTCCATGCCAATTCAAGGACTTTGGTCGTTTCTAACACATTGTTGGAAGTCTCAGAGACACATTGCAATCAAAACCACACGCTAGAGCTTGAAAAATCACTCTAAACAGATTCACGGTTTGCTTACTATTTTGAAAATCGAAACTCATGATTCATGCATATTTAATATGATTTTTTGTTGGTTTTGCATTGCTAGCACTCACAGGAAACTAATGGCATAAGCTAATTGGATTATAGTGTACAGAATCGTGAATTGCCATTGAGGAAATTTAGGGTTCTTGAGCTTCCAAATTGGGGCTTTATTATCCAGGCAAAATTAGAGCCTCTAATGCATATGGTTGAGACCGTCAGAACAAGACGAATCTAGTGGAACCCTCGCGAAATATTTATCTTCATCCTAGGGCTAATCGCTATTATTCGTGGTTGTAGGTTGTGGGGGTTAAAAACCCCCGCTATCTATTTGTTCTTTTTTACAGGGAAACGAGGAAGATGACTGCGTGTTGGTTCGTGATTGGAACATTTGAAAACGCGCGCGTGTTTTGCTTTTGTGCAACATATGAATTGGTTATTTAATATAATGTTTGTTTGTTAATTCAATGATAACTGAAGCGTGATGGCCTAGTGGAGGACGTGCTGGCATGTAACCATTGGGACCTGGGTTCGATTCCCAGGTCCCCCCAAATATATGTTTCTATTTTTTCTAACATAATTGCATGCAGACTTCTTAGCGTGATTCACCATATGCCCCCAACCAACAACACGCCATGTGTCTACATGCACCAATCCAGTGGTCAAAAGAGAAGGAACACCATGTTTCCCAGTCAAAGCAACGTGCAGACAATTCCAGAAGTCAAACAAGGCTTGTGGCTTAATGGGCTTCAGATTGCCTTTCTAACCTCCATCTGGGCCAACACACCCCCCTGGGTTCTTCTTTTCTTTTCCTTTTTTTTCTCTTTTATATTTCTTTTTTTAATTATTTTCTTTTACTAATTATTATTATTAATTACTATTATTATTATTTAACTAACAAATAATTATTTTTATAATTAATTCAGAAAACAATATTTTCTTATTATTATCATTATTTATTAATTTCACTATTAATTATTTTGTAAATAAATACTAATATAACTAATTTAGTTTAATTAGGTTTAAATTTTAACTTTTTTTACAATAAATAAAATTAGCCTAGAATTAGGGTTTTGATAATTTTAATTTCTTTTTATTTTATTTTCATTAAAGACATAAAAAACACAAAAATACTTTTTTTCTTTTAATTAATTAATTAATTAGTTTTAGGTTAAATATTAATTTAATGCAAAAGGACCAAATTTCTTTATTTCTCAAAAAGGGTCAAAACCCTAAAGACGTCCCTGATTTAATTTCTTTGCGCGCATATTTATTTTTGATCATATTTATGTATCTGCTCAGAGGATGTAATAGATAATTAGGACTTTTATCGTTTTCTTTATTTTCTCACATTTTATTTTCCAAGGGTTATGTTTTTGGCGATGTAAATACCCGACGCCTTGTAATAGCGTAGATTCACTTTCCGCAATTTATTTTCCGCAATTATTAACTGTTAATTATGCATGACAAGACTTGTATGAAAAATAAAATCAACCCGTAGCTCACAATAATACATGTACAAAGATAAACTTAACATGAAACCTGACACACTCGCACATGCCACTCCTAGGGTACGTCTCACTTGGTTGCCTCGAGGTGGTCATTAAGTATAGGGTGTTTTAGAGGTCGCCCTCCTGTCTAAAGATCCAGTTGCCTCGAAACGGTTGCCTCGGATAAAAAGGATCTAGGACATTAGGGTTACCGCTAAGGCGTCCTACTATTGCTTTGGTGACCACACATGTCCCTATAATCGAATTGACCCGAATAACTCCAACAACGGTGCTACCTACTTCTCAATAGTGGGATAGTACCGTCTAAAGGACTCTTACACAACTTAATTCCTTAGAGTAGGTAGATTCCTTCTGGGTACTTGCTCTTTCAAAACAAAACAAAAAACAGCTTTTCGCACCTACACTTTCAAAAAGTTTTCAAACAAACACTTCATACACTCTTGAGGACTGATACAAGAGTTACCTAGAAGTTTTCAAAATGAAACTTTTTCAAAACCCACAAACACAAGAAAAGCAAACATTTTTGAAAACATAGTGAGCAAGTACCTAAGAGCCCGTGGATAACCACAGATAGAAAGGGTGCTAACACCTTCCCTTTCTATAATCTACCTCCCGAACCGAGAAACATCTCGAAAAGGAATTTTGCTGTGCTTTTGTCCTTTCCTTGTTGGAGAACATAAAAGACAGTGACGACTCTTGCTTACCGCGACATTTCGCGAACCAGCATTTCAAAAACAGTCAGTTCTATTTCCACCGATCACAGCAGGCATTCAGGGACTGATGGATAACAAAGAGATTTTGTTTGAAAAAACTCCTGTTTCACCTATTCCTATTGAAAATGTTTCTATCATTACCATTTCCGCCAATTCTTCCAGGGTCTCCACCAAAAGACCCGTTAGAATTACATTGGTTACGAAAGAAGCTTCTCTAATAATCACAATGCCTGGGCCAATCCCGTATGAACCAGACAAGACCGTACCGTGGAATTACGGAGGGGAAATTTACTACCATGGCGTCAAGCAAGACTGGCCGGCCACCGAAGAGATAAATTCCGAAGAAAAAGATTCTGATATCAGTAATATTGCTGGAACTAGCAAAATTACCCGAAGTGGTAGGATCTTTTCTCCAGAAATTGCTCCCCCAAAAGCAGTTTCTGGACCCGTGATCATCCCTGTGGCTGTTCCAAAGGTTACTTCCGTACCCATAATCATCTCTGCAAGTACTCCCATTGACAAAGTTCTTACAACTCATGATATCATTCCTACAAACACTCCTGCTGCTGAAACTCGAGGAAAAAGTATTTTGGTCGAGCCTGTCCAGACGAAGGCTCAGTCATTGACTATCCCTGAGACCTCCAAGAAGGAAATGGAGGATATCTTAAAAATTATAAAGAGGAGCGACTATGATGTATTTGAACAATTGGGGAAAACTCCCTCTAAGATCTCCATGATGGCATTATTATTGTGTTCCGAGGCGCATGCAAAAGCCTTGGTGAAGTTCTTAAAAACAGCCCATGTTCCACAAGAGACACCTGCTGATCAATTTCAAGACTGCGCGGCCAGCCTAACTGTAGACAATGGTTTAGGTTTTTCAGATGTTGATCTGACGCCGAGAGGGAGAAAACATAATAAGGCATTGCATGTCTCAGTGGAATGTAGGGGCACCACTCCGGCACATGTTTTGGTGGATACTGGCTCATCTCTGAATGTATTACCCAAAAAAGCTCTTGACAGACTTGACTGTGAGGGGTTGACTCTGAAGCTAAGCAACATAGTAGTAAAGGCATTTGACGGCTCGAAGAGGATGGTACACGGGGAAGTGGATATCCCCATAAAGGTTGGAACTCAAACTTTCAATTCAACCTTTTATGTAATGGATATCCGCCCTTCTTACTCCGGCTTTCTAGGCCGGCCATGGATCCATAATGCTGGCGCTGTTACCTCTATACTGCACCAGATGTTGAAGTATTCGGTTCAAGGGAAGATTATCACCGTACATGGAGAGGAAGAATACATGATCGGCCATCTCAATTCCTTCAGATATGTGGAATTGGATGATGAATTCATCGAAACTCCATTTCAACACTTCGAAGAGGTCCCCCAAGAGGTGGCAGTGAACAAGACTGTGTCCCAGATTCCCAAGATTACAAGACCTCCACTCTGAATGTCATCACTAAAGGACGCCAAAACATTGGTAGAGGAAGGTGGATGCACCATCTGGGGGAAACTTCCGGATATCCCGTATAAATCTGACAAGTTTAGCTTAGGTTTCACTTCGAGTGCTCAAAAGGCTTTACGTCGTGCCCGTGCTGAAGGGCCACCCTTGAAGATCAGCAACCGTGAGGTCAACGCGGTAGAAGATAGTGAAGATGGTTTCAACCTAGAGGAATTGATCTTTCTGACTATCAATGGATGGCTCAGTAATTGGGAGGCTAGAGACTTCATCCCAATCACTTTCATCCCTCAGTAATTTATCTTTACATTTTGTTGGATCTGTAATATTCAAAACAATTCGCACTCTTAAAACCTTGTGTCTTACCTGAGGCACAATGGTCCATTTGTAAGGGTTATTATTTTATCTTCATATGACATCAATGAATCATGGACGTTTTCGCATTCAAACTTTTGTGCTCATTGTTTTTCTTTTACATTTTACTTTCTTTCAAAGATAGTTATACCCTTACACACACCCACACTCACAATGTAGGTATACATCCATTCTGGATTCCATGGGTAACGATACTGCTATGGTCTTTTGTGACTCTGAGAATCTGATCTACCAAGTCGAAGACAAAGGTGAGGAAGATTGTGAAGTACTAGGGGAACTTACCAGACTGTTACAACAAGAAGAGAGGACCATTCAGCCTCATTAGGAACCCGTGGATACGATCAACCTAGGTACCGAAGAAGATAAAAAAGAGGTCAAAGTGGGTACCAATCTGGAACCCAGTATCAAGAAGCGTCTGATTCAGCTGTTGCATGATTATGTCGAAGTCTTTGCCTGGTCATATGAAGACATGTCAGGACTTGATGAAGATATTGTGGTACATCGTCTGCCTACAAGAGATGATTGTCTGCCAGTAAAGAAAAAGGTTCGCCGCATGAGGCCTGATATGTCAGAAAAGATTAAAGCAGAGGTCATGAAGCAATTTAACGTTGGATTCTTGGCTGTCACCTCTTACCCCCAATGGGTTGCCAATGTTGTTCTCGTGCCCAAAAAAGACAGCAAAGTACGAATGTGTGTGGACTACAGAGATTTGAATAGGGCGAGCCCTAAGGATGACTTTCCACTCCCTCACATTGATATCCTAGTTGACAATACGGCGCAACACAGAGTGTTTTCCTTCATGGACGGATTCTCAGGTTACAACCAAATCAAAATGGCACCTGAGGACATGGAGAAAACAACATTTGTCACACAGTGGGGCACATTCTGCTATAAGGTGATGCCATTCGGACTGAAGAACGATGGGGCAACCTATCAGCGCGCCATGGTAGCTTTATTTCATGACATGATACATCATGAGATAGAGGTCTACGTAGACGATATGATAGCCAGATCACAAACGGAAGAAGAGCATCTTGACCACTTACAAAAATTGTTTGAGAGACTGAAGAAGTACAAGCTGAGGTTGAATCCAAACAAGTGTACATTTGGGATACGGTTTGGTAAACTCCTAGGCTTTGTTGTCAGTAACAAAGTTATTAAGGTTGATCCTGCCAAAGTTAAAGCAATACAAGAGATGCTTGCTCCCCGTACTGAGAAGGAAGTCAGAGGATTTTTGGGACGTTTGAACTATATCGCCAGATTCATTTCTCACCTGACAAATACTTGTGAGCCAATCTTCAAACTATTGAAGAAAGATCAAGTAGTCAAATGGAATGATGAATTCCGAGTTGCTTTTGATAAAATCAAAGAGTACTTACAAGAACCTCCTGCGTTGATGCCACCAGTCGAGGGAAGACCATTAATTATGTATCTGACTATTTTAGAAAACTCAATGGGGTGTGTATTGGGGAAGCATGACGAGTCTGGCCGAAAAGAGTACGCTATTTACTACCTGAGCAAAAAGTTTACCGACTGTGAAACTAGATATTCACTGCTCGAGAAAACTTGTTGCGCTCTGGCATGGGCTTCTCGCCGGCTAAGATAATATATGTTGACTCATACTACTTTGTTGATATCTAAAATGGATCTGATAAAATACATCTTCGAGAAGCCTGCTCTTTCTGGGAGAACAGCGAGATGGAAGATGATCCTGACAGAATATGACATACAATATACTACCCAGAAAGCTATAAAGGGCAGTGTACTAGCCGATCACCTTGCTCACCAAGCTGTGGAAGACTACCAGTCCATGAAGTTCGATTTTTTGAATGACGACATCATGACATTAGACAACTGTGAAGAATTCAGGCCATATGACAGACCTGAACAAGGATCCCGATGGACCATGTTCTTTGATGGGGCATCCAATGCACTTGGAAATGGTATCGGTGCTGTACTCATATCTCCGGAAGGGTGTCATACTCCCTTTACTGCCAGACTTTGCTTCAATTATACGAACAACATGGCGGAATATGAAGCGTGCATCTTTGGTCTTAGAGCTGCCATAGACTTGGGGATCAAATCATTGTATGTATTCGGAGACTCAGCCTTGGTCATCAGTCAGATCAACGGGGAATGGGACACCAAACACCCTAACCTTATCCCTTACAAAGAACATGTTTTGACATTGCTACCACATTTTGAGGAGATTACCTTCGAGCATTTCCCGTGAGAAGAAAATCAGCTAGCAGATGCTCTAGCCACAATGTCATCTATGTTTAAACTTAATTGGGATAACGACGCTCCCCAGATTACCATTGAATGAATGGATGAACCATCATACTGTCACGAGATTAATACTGAAGAAGTAGTGGACCAGCCTTGGTTTCACGATGTCAAGAGATATCTCGAGGCTCAAGAATATCCAGAAGGAGCTTCAATCAATGATAAAAAGTGCTTAAGGAGATTCTCTGCTAAGTTCTTCCTTAGTAATGGCATCCTGTACAAACACAATCATGACTCTGTATTACTTTGGGCGTAGATAAGGTTGAAGCTGAAAGGATCATGGCTGAATTGCATGAAGGCACTTTTGGCACCCATTTTAGTGGGCATACGATGGCAAAGAAAATCCTACAGGCAGGCTATTACTGGTCTACCATGGAAGCAGATTGCTATCAACACTCCGGAACCTGCCATAAGTGCCAAATTTATGCTGACAAGGTGCACATACCTCCACTTTCTCTGAATGTCTGAAGCTACCGGCAGAAAACACAGAGTCGCCACCGAACTTTATTTATCCTGAAGGAAGGGGAAATATCGATAAAACCACAAGGGAATGGATAAGATGGTCTTGCGACCAAGAGAAAGGGTAAGGGAGTCGGTTATGCGAGGGGAAGGTATTAGCACCCCTCACATCCTTGTTACTCAACGGGATCCATTTTGTTTGTTTGTCTTAAAGGGTGTGTTTATCTACAACTATGCTTGCTTAAAGGGAAATGGATGCTTTTTTGATTATTATTGCGCTCGTGAGGGTTTCACGACCATTTGCCTACGTATCCAATGAAGGAATCAGAACACCGTAGTTCCTCTAGAAAAAAGGTTGGTTTGTTTGTGTTTTTTAGTGGGCGACGGTAATGCACACATTCTAGCAATAGGCACGGCCGGTATCACGGTAGAACGAAGATAACATGCCCTTTAGGGGAGTTTTGATTTGTCGAGTGTTTTGCGGGTTTTAAAATAAATCCCGGTAATGATTAAGGGTTTTTGGATTTTTGATTTATGAATGATAAGTTTTAATGATTAAAGAAGAAGAGGATAAGAGGGAAACTAGAAAGAGCCCTAATGTTATCATGCATGGGTTTCATCCTAAGGTCTAATTAGTTCGCGTTTTAAAGAAGAGGAAACTAACATCCTACAGGAGCATGTTATAGGTATGAGGAGGCGGTGTTTGTGAAGGGTGGTTGTGTGTGGTGATCATGGTTCAAGTAACAAAATATGTAGTATTAGGAGAAGTGTAAATAGAATGCTTGGGGTATGGGGATTGAATTGGGTTATGATTAACCAAGAGGCGTGCTTGATTAATCTCGTGAGAGTAGGTGCTCCTACCCTTCACTATGAGACCCTTTGTGCATGGCATCACTTGGTATATGGAACAAAGTGGTTGATTCGGGTTATGGTTAACCAAGGGCAAAACTTGATTAACCTTGTGAGAATGGCCATGCCCAAACTCAGCTATGAGACCCTTTAAGAAGATGCTTGGTACATGGACCAAGGGGAAAGAAATTGCTTCAATGGATAAGATGAAAAGCCCATACAAGGTGGCTATATGCATGCTCCTAAAGAGTGGGACTGGCGTGGTGCTAATATTCTAAACGGCTAATTGAAACAATCGATCGAATAGTTGTCACTGTAGAATAGCCCAGGACCAAACTATGAAATGTGTGCGGGTGTGCATTTTGTCGGTTGATACCTGTTCATTAATGATGAGCCCAAGAGGAGGCCAAGTGTTCTAATTTGGAATAGATATGAATGATTAGCAATTTTTTAACATACTGAGAAAGAAATAGCAAAAAAACAAGGTTCTAAATTATTACAGACCATACGAGAATGGGGATACAAGTTTATGAATGGGGATGAATCGGATCGAAAGTTCGATTAAAAATCTAGTTAAACAAGCAATACGACCAAATCGAAAATTAATCAATAAACTAACTAAATATCTATAAAATTAACTATTCTAAATAACCATTAAAAGGAAAATTAGTTTAACAAATTATTAATAAAGTAATTAAATTTTTTTGTATTTTTATATGAATTTTTAGGTAATGAAAATGCTAAAAGAAAATTAAAACATAAATTCTAAACATATATTTTTTTTTGTGATTTTTATATTATAACTTGATTAAGAAAAATAAAAAAAAATCCTTTTTAGTTATTGTATCGAATAGATAAAATCATTGTAAAATTAAGGAGTAAAAAAATGAAATTGGGCTTGGGGATGATGCTGGAAAAAGAGGTGGTAAGGTGTAGCAAACAGACTGGGCTAAAAGGAACAATTTTTGTAAAGCCCAAAAAAATTAAACAAAAAAAAGTTATGAAATAAAACAACAAAAAAAACCCAAAAAAACATGTTGGGCTGGACCGGGTCAGAGAGGTCCGGACCCAACGGCCTCTTGAAGAACAAAAAGGGGTTAAGAACCCTAATTATGGTCCAACATTCCCTTGTTTCCTCTGTTTTTCTCTCTTTATCTCAACTCTGATCCGCTATGACTTTTTTTTCATCATCTCTATCATCGTCTTAATTCGTCATCACCTTCTTCAGTACAACTACTTTGTACTCTGACCCCGTCTCAACATCTCCTTCATTCTCTTTCCTCTCAATCGAAACAAACAAAAACACCTAATTCTACCAAGCGCTCTCGGTTACGCGACCGCGAGGTCTACACTCAAATAATTCATTCAAAAACTATGGCCTTAACATAACAAGCATAGAGATGAAGATAAGAAGATTCAAAAATTTATCGATCAGAGGCACTCTGATGGAGTCTCGCAGCTTTGCAATGACGAAGTCGAACAACAGTGCAGAATTCCTCAGAGAAATGGTTCAGGTACATTATTCCTTAAATTCTTTAAACTCTTCTTGCTTCTACAAATTTTCTGTGTGCGTGTGTTATGAGGTGCAATGTTGTTGATTCTGAATTTTCTGTTGTGTGATGCATTGATGGAGGTTTGAAGAAAGTTGATGGAATATGGTGTGAAGCGTTTATTAAAGATGTAAAGAGTGAAGAATACGTTGAAGATTTCTACGAGATTCTGATGAAGAAAAGTTGTGATGATGATGGAGGAATAACCGAAGGCTGAGAAAGGTGGTGATACCTCTGGAAAATGAAGAATGAATCAGATTCACGGTTAGTTTCTGGTTTTTTTTCGTGTGAATTTTTCTTTCTCTCTGAGATTTGTTTGTTGTTTTTGTGTATCTCTCTACTATGCTTATGGAAATTGTGTATTGAGATATGATTTTATGATTGCAAGTTTGATGAAGTTTGTTAATAGAGGTTTTGGAATGAGATTGAGAAGAGTTTTGACTGGGTTTTGAGTATGTGTTCTGCTCTATTGTTGGTGATTTTTTCAGCTTTCAGTTGGTGTAAAATGAGATGAGCCAAGTCCCCTTTTTTGTGTAATCTGAAGTTGTTATATAGGTGGATTGGTGAGTGTTTTAGGGGGAAAATGGGTGAGATTTGAACATATTTGCTGCTATGCTTTATTACTTTTTTGATGCAGTTTGCTTTGCCTATTTTTGTGCAATGTTACAGCAGTTTTTGGACTGTTTTAGGCAGATTTAATGCAGGTTTTTCTTTTCCTCTTTTATCTTTCTGTGATGCAAAGCTATTGCTTTTATTCCAATAAATCTGAAGGGTTTGCTTCTTTTGGAATATGATGACACAATAGGGTGTTTGGGATAATGTTAGCCTTCTATATTATTTGTTTTATTTGATGCTGCTGCCTGTTCTGTTGTTCTGATACTATTTGTTGTTTTGTAGTTGCGTTGCTGGCCTTGTTACAACGCTGTTTGGTTTCTTTTTGAGATGCAGTAGCTGCTATTATTCTGTTGCTTTTTATGCTACCTGTTTATTGTAGCTATGCTGTTGTTTGCTGTTTGTGATGCAACTTTTTGTGTTGCCTTGTTACATCACTATTTGTTGCTTTTTACGCTGCCTGTTTATTGTAGCTGCTAGCAATGTTGCTGTTTTACATTGGAAAAATATTTGCAATTTATTATTTTCTCCCTTTTTGTGAACCAAAGAAAACCAATTTTGTGATTTTCAATTTGGGAGAGAAAATAAACCATGATAAAAATAACTCCCTAACTGATTCCAAATGCAAACCCTTATGATGACATTTTCTCTTAACAAATAATTGTTTGGAAGTTTTCATGCGTTAGTTGCTTGCTAATTTTTGTCTTCTTTGTTTCATGAGCACGAGTATCGTATGGCAAGCGGGGTTATAAGAACATGGACGATTCTCTTGAAGAAGAAGCAACAACAATTGAAGGAGAAACACTTGATTCCCTTTTTGTCTTTGTAAATAACAATTGTAACTTGTAATTCGTGACATGCCTTGTAACTTCTTTTTTTTCTTCAAAAGTGTAACGAGCATAAACCGGAACGAAATATTTTTAATGAATTGGTTGTATGAAAATTAAATTGAACTCTTGAATTTTGAATGAAAGAAGCAATTTCCAATTGAATGATTTGAGTGCACATCTTGCTTTTATAACTGGAATTTCAAGAAATCATGAACGAATGTTGTAACTCATATTTCAAGCAATCAATGCGCCTTATCTTTCAAAATCCAATCAAACCCTCAAACAAAATAAATGCTTAAGAATTTAATTCCACTAGTTAATTTGAACCCAAAACACCGGTCACTTGAACCTTGATCTTCATATCATGCCTGAACCATATTTGCACTTCTCGACCAGAACCCTAATTTTTGATATTCAACACACAATAACCTGTAACTTAAGCAACAAAAACATGTCTTGACGATCATGAATCCTCAGCCTCATTTCTTGTACCCAAACTTCACATTTGTCAATTCAAACTTCGAATTCTCGACTCCACGGCTTAGAGACTTTAAGAAGAAACTTGAAATGCGAGGAGGTGAAATTCTTGACCTAATGCCCTGAGCTTTGAGCCATCCTCGAGGCAGGCGAAAGAAACATCTTCACAGAAACCGAAGACCCGAAACCCTAGCATCTTGACCAACAAAAATAGGGAAATAAACCCCAATCCAGGCTCCGATAAATTTGAGCGAGAACCAACCTTGTAACGTGATGAAAAAATTCGTTCCATGATCCACTAATCGAGAACCAGATGCGTTTCCCTTTTACCTGATAAGAAAACCTCAAAACAAGATTAGACATAAAGAGGGCGCAACCCTAATACCTCGAGCCAAAGCGCCTGATTCCATGAGATGCGGGATATGCAAATGACTGAGTGATAAAATGATGCAAATGGAATGCAAAGTTCAAAGCTAGAACAAAAGTTAAAAGAGATAGGGCAAATTTGGGGTACGACAGCTGCCCCTATTTAATCGTCTCGAACCTGAAGGCGAGATTGGTGTCGACCTTTCGAAAGTCCAAGGTAGAAGATGATTAAATACCAGGACCTGAAATTTGCCCTGGAAAGATGGTGTGAGTGTTATTCACTGGTGTGAATGTCTGCTTGGGGAAAGACAAATTGGTCTTCCGGTGGACTGGTCATGACGGATAAAACATGGATGAAAAAGGGTAGCTTGTACTGGGGTAACAGTGCCAATACAAGGTTCTTGAGGGAGCAGGTGGTAGAATGACTGAAAGGATATGGTTGACAATGTCGTGATGACTGAAAGTAGAATTACTTGATAAAATGATAACTTAAATACAATGAGTAGAACTTGATGGCGACAAAGAGTCTATCAAGCTGTATTTCACGACCCAAGAAAAAAGAAAGGTAAAGATAATGGGTAAAGATCAGCGTATAATCTATGACCCAAGAGAAAAGGTAAAGACAACGGGTAAAGATGGACGTATGATCTATGACCCAAGAGAAAGGTAAAGTGAGGGTAAGACCTACGAGCGACTTACGACCTTAGCAAAGATAATGTGAGGGTAATACCTACGAGCGACCTACGACCCTATGAAAGATAACGTGAGGGTAAGACCTAAGAGCGACCTACGACCCTAGCAAAGATAATGTGAGGGTAAGACCTACGAGCGACCTACGACCCTAGCAAAGATAATATGAGGGTAAGACCTACGAGCGACCTACGACCCTAGCAAAGATAACGTGAGGGTAAGACCTACGAGCAACCTACGACCCTAGCAAAGATAACGTGAGGGTAAGACCTACAAGCGACCTACGACCCTAGAAAAGATAACGTGAGGATTGAGAGTTAGGGGAGTACGACGTACTGGCACCATGGTTTATTTTAGTTGATAGTGTAATAACAGATGTTAACTGGGAATTATGAGGATGAAATTTTTTGTGAGGATGTTTTGTTTATTTGGGATAGATCTGGCTCATGCTTCATATGCATTTGAAGTGTGACATGATGATCCATGGATATGCTATGCGTTTGAGGATGCAATGCAGTATGTCATGATGAATATTGTATGCAAAATGTCAAAAACTCATTGGGATCTGTTGTCCGTCATCTTGAGGTACCAATATGGACTGGTGCTCGAAATTTGAGAGAAAAGAGTTAGCCCCGCCGAGTTCACTGGGGAATTAAATCTTGCTGACAAGAAATGACTTGATCTGGCTTCCTTCATGTGTTGGGCTTTTCGACTTAGCGGGTTATTCTCTTTTTTTTTCTTTTTTTAGCCCTAACTTTTGCCTAAGCCGCCCTTTCGGGTTTTCGACTTAGCGGGTCCTTTCATGCGTAGTATTTTTTGACTGAGTCTGAATTAACTGGAAGCGGAACGTCTTCCCCATCCATGTTTGTCAGGATTAGAGCACCTCCTGAGAAAGCTTTCTTCACGATGTACGGTCCCTCATAGTTGGGAGTCCACTTGCCTCTTGGATCAGTGTGGATTGGGAGAATCTTTCTTAAGACCAGGTCACCTGCGTGGAACTCTCGAGGCCGAATCTTCTTGTCAAATGCCCTCTTGAGACGCTGTTGGTATAACTGACCGTGACAAATGGCTTCCAGGCACTTTTCTTCGATGAGATTGAGTTAGTCGAGTCTCGTTTAAATCCATTCTGCTTCATCAAGTTTAGTATCCATCAGAACCCTTAAGGAGGGAATCTCCACTTCGACCGGGAGTACCGCATCCATACCATAGACTAGTGAAAACGGAGTTGGCCCCAGTGGAAGTACGCACCGAAGTTCGATAGCCATGCAGGGAAAAAGGCAACATCTCATGCCAATCTTTGTATGTTCTCACCATTTTCTGGACGATCTTCTTTATGTTGTTGTTAGCGGCTTCGACTGCCCCATTCATCTTTGGCCGATAGGGTGATGAATTATGGTGCTCGATCTTGAACTCTTCGCACATTTCCTTCATCATCTTGTTGTTGAGATTTGACCCATTATCAGTGATGATCTTGTTAGGAGTTCCATACCGGCATATGATCTCTCTTTTGATGAAACGAGTGACAACTTGCTTGGTCACATTCTTGTACGAAGCCGCTTCCACCCACTTGGTGAAGTAGTCAATAGCAACGAGGATAAACCTGTGTCCATTTGAAGCGCTCGGCTCGATGCGTCCAATCATATCGATACCCCACATTGCAAAGGTCCATGGTGAAGTCATCACATTCAAAGGAGTGGGAGGAACATGTATCCTGTCTGCGTAAACCTGACATTTATGGCACATTTTGGCATATACACAACAATAAATTTCCATCGTCATCCAGAAATAACCTGCTTGTAGGATTTTCTTGGCCATGGAATACCCACTGGCATGAGTCCCAAAAGAGCCCTCGTGTATTTCTCGTATAACGGATTCTGCCTCGTGTCTATCCACACATCTGAGCAGAACCGAATCATAGTTTCTCTTGTACAGAACGTCTCCTGATAGTAAAAACTTAGACGCCAACCTTCTGAGAGTCCGCTTATCATAAATCGTAGCACCCTCGGGGTACTCTTGCTTCTCAAGATATATTTTGATGTCGAAATACCACGGCCTTTCGTCTGATACATCTTCAGTTGTGAGACAATGAGCAGGGAAATATGTGCTGGCTCCTTGTAACGACAGATCCTTATACTGGGTGCATGATTCGGGTAATTGACTTTGAACATTGCTGCTAAAGTGGCCAGAGCGTCTTCCAGTTGATTCACTTCTCTAGGAATGTGCTCAAAGGTGACCTCATCGAAAGCGGGAAACAACTCAATTATGTAATCTCTGTATGGAACTAAATTAGGGTGCCGTGTATCCCAATCACCCCGTACTTGATGTATCACTAAGGCAGAGTCCCCATAAACTTCAATAATATTGATCTTCAAATCAATAGTGGCTTCAAGGCCCATCACACAATCTTCGTATTCAGCGACATTATTCGTGCAACCAAAACATAATCTGGCAGTGAAAGGTATGTGAGTATCGCGTGGAGAGGTCAGAACTGCCCTAATACCATGACCCATAGCATTTGACGCACCATCGAACGTGAGAGTCCATCGCTCCCCTGGTTCAGGTCCTTCATTGTCATCAAGTTTCATAATATCCTCGTCTGGAAAGTCGAACTTCATGGGCTGATACCAATGGTTGGTGAGCGAGATGATCAGCAAGAATGCTACCTTTGATGGCCTTTTGTGTGACATACTGGATGTCATACTCGGACAAAAGCATTTGCCACCGAGCCAATCTGCCGGTAAGTGCTGGTTTCTCGAAGATGTACTTTATCGGATCCATCTTAAATATCAGAAGCGTAGAGTGTGTCAACATATTCTGCCTCAAACTTCGGGCTACCGACGTAAGAGCACAACAAGTATTCTCAAGTAAGGAATACCTCGATTCACAATCATTAAACTTCTTGCTCAAATAGTAAATGGCGTGTTCTTTTCGTCCAGTGTCATCATGTTGTCCGAGCGCACAACCCATAGATCCTTCAAGCACAGTCAAATACATAATGAAAGGTCTCTCAGGAACTGGTGGTATGAGTATTGGTGGTTCTTGAAGATACTGCTTAATCTTCTCGAAAGCTTCTTGACAACTCTCATCCCAACAAACATCCTGATTCTTGCGTAACAATTTAAAGATGGGTTCACAGGTAGCGGTAAGATAGGAAATGAACCTGGCTATGTAATTCAAACTTCCAAG
This sequence comes from Vicia faba, assembly GCA_948472305.1. NCBI lineage: Eukaryota > Viridiplantae > Streptophyta > Magnoliopsida > Fabales > Fabaceae > Vicia > Vicia faba. The sequence continues at coordinate 691,344,334 of OX451738.1, read as the reverse complement.
GAAACCTCATACTTCCTTCTCATATTTCGGCGCCGGCATATCTTGTATTTCTTTTACTTTTTTTGGATCTACTTCAATTCCTCGTTGACTCACGATAAAAACAAGTAACTTACCCGACCGAACCCCAAAGGTGCATTTGTTGGGATTAAGCTTTAACCTGAACTTTTGCAAACGATCAAACAACTTCTTCAAATGAACCAAATGTTCTTCCTCAGTCTGTGACTTCACAATCATGTCGTCCATATACAGCTCGACTTCTTTATGAATCATGTCGTGAAAGAGAGTCACCATAGCTCGTTGATATGTTGCACCAGTATTTTTAAGACCAAAAGGCATGACTCTATAGCAAAAGGTACCCCAAGGAGTTGTGAAAGCTGTTTTATCCATGTCTTCCGGAGCCATCTTTATCTGATTGTAGCCTGAGAACCCATCCATAAAGGAAAACACCGAAGACTGAGCAGTGTTATAAACCAATACATCAATATGAGGCAACAGGAAATCATCCTTCGGGCTTGCTCTATTCAAGTCTCGGTAGTCAACACACATACGTACCTTACCATCCTTCTTAGGTATGGGCACAATGTTAGAAATCCAAGGCGGGTAATTTATCACGGATAAGAAACCTGCTTCGAGCTATTTCTGGACCTCTTCTTTGATCTTCAAGGCCATGTCAGGTCTGCTCCTTCTTGGTTTTTGCTTTACAGGAGGACATTCTGGCTTGAGTGGCAATTTATGCATTACTATATCAGTTTCTAAACCGGGCATGTCTTCATACGACCAGGAGAAGATGTCAGCATACTCTCGAAGTAATTCAATCAACCCATTCTTTTCTTCACTTTGCAAGGCGGCCCCTATCTTGACTTCTCTCTTTACCTCTTCAGTACTGAGATTGACGACTTCTGTTTCTTCTTGATACGGTCGGATGACCTTCTCTTCCTGTCTCAAGAGTCTGGCTAGTTCTTCAGGGACTTCACAATCTTCCTCATTATCTTCGTTAGCATGATCAATTGAATTCTCAAGGATATAAGGAGCCATAGCATTATCATTTCCAACGGAGTCCGAGACGGATCTGCATGATCGATGATTTTATGTTTTATTTTTAGAAAGTGCAAAAGAATATTTAGAATATGAAAAGAAAAGTATTTCCATTTTTATTTTGAAAAAGTAAAAGTAAAAGAAAAGACAGAGAACAAAATTGTATGCAAAAGTGCGATTTTTCATTCAATGTTAAACGAAGATTGAAACATAAGGGGCCCCTTCTACAAGCTGTTAGTATGCCTTGGGCAGGACACATGACTTAAAATGGAAACAAAAAATTACACATCAAGGAAAACAACTTCAGGGATGTCCACGGCAGTCCAATTGCTGAGCTCCTGGTCCGGCGCAACTTGATAGATAAATCTTGAAATATCTTCATCGTCAACTTCAGCATATGTGGAGAGTACTTGTCCTTCTTTGCTTACACCAGCACTGACGAACACTTCAGAAATTGGGGGAACCTGCTGTCCTTTGAGAGGAACCTAACCAGCTTGCACGGAGGATGATGGCTGATACCCAAGACCAAAACGATCTTTCTTCTCTGGAACTTCAATCAATTTTCCCCAACTGTCATGGGGAGGTCTAGCTTCTATGAGGGCTTTGGCATCCTTCAAAGAGGCCATAGGTATCTTAGACTTCTTACATTCCACGACGGGGAATTTGTCAACAGTAACAATCTCCAGAGCTTGAAAGGGCAACTCTCGTACCTCTCCTTCCACTTCCATATAACGATAGGTAGTTAGATTATTAATCACTATGTCTTCTTCCCCGCAAACAATGACAACTTGGTCATTCGCAATGAACTTCAGGCGTTGATGAAGAGTAGATGTCACAGCTCTTGCTACATGAATCCATGGACGTCCCAAAAGGCAAGTATAGGATGGACAAATGTCCATAACATAGTGTTGTACCCCAAAATTTTCCCTCCCATATTCCTCAAGATTTATCAAGAATCATCTTCAACTGGTTCAAGATTCCTCAAGGATTGCACAGTTCAAATGCCTCCTAAGCCAGTCAAAATTAGGGTTTTGGTTCTTTCAAGGAATTTGGGGTTTTAAATGGCTCAATAAAGTCTCATAGGCCTACATACATCCTCAAGCACCTACATGCCAAGTTTCAAGACTCACAGTACCAATTTGCACAGTCAAAAGCTCCATTTGACCTACAGTCAACTGCAAGGGTAAAATGGTCATTTCACAGTCAAAAGTCAGAATTTTTGGTCAACATATTATTTTGAGTACACAATCATCATTTGGTCAAGTCTTGATCATGATTCCACAAGGATAGCTCAAAAATCATCAAGGTGCAAAAAGTTACTATTTTTGGACAGTAGAAAAGTCAACTGTATCTTGACCAGGGCATAACTTTTTCATGGTTCATCAGAAAAATCCCATCCAATTCTCATCTTGAAGGGGATGACATTTCCTACAACTCATCTTCACATTACAAGTCCAAGAAATTCTGTCACAAAAAGTTATCAATTTCTACATTATAGGTCAATTTCAAAAGTCAACAAGAATGCACTTTAAGTCAAAGACCATTACTTGAGATTGGTAAATCCAAATGACATGGGACCAAAGGCATTGGTTAGAGGACTTCAAGACCTTTCCAAAATGTCCAAGAACATGTTCATATGATCAAAATTGAGCAAGATATGCATTGGAGAAGTTGGGAAATTTTTGTGAATTTGCAAAAGTCAACTTTGCTCAAAATACTTTGTTTTTGCTAATGGGCCTCAAATTCCTTCTTAAAACTTTGTCCAAGGCTTATGCACGACCCATTGAGATTAAATTGAATTATTTTCTTATTTTTTATTAATTAATTGAATTTTTAATCAATATTAATTCATTTAATTGTAGGAAAATATCAAGATATGGTTTTTCAATCTTTTCATGAAGCAAATATGACCTACAAGAGCTGGCAAATTCGTGTATCAATCAAGGGGACAAGAATCTCCAAAATTAGCAAGTTTTCTCAATCAAAAAGATTGAAAAATATTTGATTTTCAATCAAATATACAAACCATAATTCCATGGATTTTTGGTCAAAGATTTAACCTAAATTCAGTCCATTATATATACAGAACTCAACCCTAATGCATTGGACGTGAGAATTGCTGCAGAAAGCCATAGCCAATATTGAAAAAAATCAAAGAAAAGTGAAAACTGAATTCCACATTCCAACGTGATTCAAAGGCTTTTCTTGTTTCTAATACATTGCTGGAACTCTCAGGGACCTTTTGCAATCAAAATCACACGCCAAAGCTCAAGAAATCACCATTCACAGACCCACGGTTTGCTTAACTTTTTCAGAATCGAAACTCACATTTTATGCATCATTAACATGTTCTAATCATTGTTTTGCATTGCTTGAACCTTTACAAAGCTAATGGTATTGGTTAATTGCATTATAGTGTACAGAATCATGAATCACCATTGAATAATTTTAGGGTTCTTGAGGTCTCAAATTGGGGCTTTACAGCCTAGGAAAAATTAAGCTTCATGAAACCTATGGTTGAATTCGTCAAGGCCAGACGAATCAAACACCATGCTCGCGAAATATTTATGTGCATCAGGGACCTAATCGCTATTATTCGTGCTTGTAGGTTGTGGGGGTTAAAAACCCCCACTATCTAATTTGTTTTGTTGCAGGCATAAGGAAGAAGACAATACGTGCAAGCATGTGGTTGGTCCATTCAAAAATAGCGCGCGTTTCTTTACTTTCCAGCATAATTGATATGTTTCATATATTATATTCATTAGCTATTATAATTACAAAAGCAAGTGAATGGTGGAGTGGTAGATGCGCTGGCTATGTATCATTGGGACCTGGGTTCGATTCCCAGGTCCACCCCATATTTGTTTCTATTTTTCATAACATAATCATATGCAGGATTCTCAACGCGTTCCACCATAAACCTCACGCTTCAGCATGCCATATGGCCTTATGCATCAATCCAGTGGCCAAAAGGTGATGAACACCATGTTCCTGGTCAACCCACGCTCCAGGCAATCTCAAAAGTCCAAGCGGGCTTGCAGCTTAATGGGCCAGGAATTTCCAGAATAAACCTCCATTTGGGCCATCACCCCCCCTGGTTTCTTTGTTCTTTCTTTATTTTCTATTTTCTTTTATTAACTATAACTATTATTATTATTATTTAATTAATCCACAAACTTTTATTTTCATAATAAATTCAGACAATTAAAAATGTAAATATTACTTATTTTATTGTTTATTAACTTCACTTTAATTTAATTATTTTTGTAAATAAATGTAAATTAATTAATTTAGTCTTTTTATTAGGTTTAATTTTAATCTTTTTCATAATAAATAAAATAAATCTAGAATTAGGGTTTTTCTTTTGACACTTTTAATTTCTTTTTATTTTATTTTCATTAAAACATAAAAAACACAAAAATACTTTTTTTTTCTTTTAATTAATTAATTAATTAGTTTTAGGTTAAATATTTAATTAAATGCAAAAAAGGACCAAATTTCTTTCTTTTCTCAAAAAGGGTCAAAAACCTAAGGACGTCCTGACTCAATTTCTTTGCGCGCACTTTATTATTTTGATCATATTTATGTATCTGCTCCGAGAATGTAATAGATAATTAGGGCCTCTTTTATCGCTTTCTTTACTTTCTCGCAATTTATTTTCAAGGGTTATGTTTTTGGCGATGTAAATACCCGACGCCTTGTAATAGCGTAGATTTACTTTCCGCAATTTATTTTCTGCAAATTATTAACTGTTAATTATGCATGACAAGACTTGCCTGAAAAATAAAATCAATCCGTAGCTCAAAATGATACATGTGCAAAGATAATATAAACTGAATCCTGACACACATGCACATGCCACTCCTAGGGTACGCCTCACTTGGTTGCCTCGAGGTGGTCATTGAGTATAGGGTGTTTTAGAGGTCGCCCTCTTGTCTAAAGATCCAGTTGCCTCGAAACGGTTGCCTCAGATTAAAAAAAGGATCTAGGACATTAGGGTTACCGCTAAAGTGTCATACTATTGCTTTGGTGACCACACATGTCCCTATAATCGAATTGACCCGAACAACTCCAACGACGGTGCTTTCTACTTCTCAATAGTGGGATAGTACTGTCTAAAGGACTCTTACACAGCTTGATTCCTTAGAGTAGGTAGATTTCTCCTGGGTACTTGCTCTTTCAAAAAAACAAAAATACTTTTCGCACTTACACTTTCAGAAAGTTTTCAAACAAATACTTCATACACTCTTGAGGACTGATACAAGAGTTACCTAGAAGTTTTTTCAAACAAACTTTTTCAAAACCCACATACACAAGAAAAGCAAACATTTTTGAAAACATAGTGAGCAAGTACCTAAGAGCCCGTAGATAACCACGGATAGAAAGGGTGCTAACACCTTCCCTTTCTATAATCTACCTCCCGAACCGAGAAACATCTCGAAAAGGAATTTTGTTGTGCTTTTGTCCTTTCCTTGTTGGAGAACATAAAAGACGGTGGCGACTCTTGCTTACCGCGACATTTCACGGACCAGCATTCCAAAACAGTCAGTTCTATTTCCACCGATCACAGAACTGACGACTCTGCTGGGGATATTTATAAAAGTGAGGTGTACCTTAGGATTAGACCACTCTTGTTTTCAATTGCTTGTTTTGTTTGCTTTAATATTGTGGGCCTGTTTTGGAGTTTGATAGATCCTAACCCGGATCTGGGGGATACCCTTTAGAAGTAGCAATAAACTGTGAGGGAACTGTGCGGGATATACCGACACGGTTGAAGCAGTTGCTACATTGATGTGGCACTTTGGTGAGTACCGGTAACCCTTGAGTCAAGTCAAGGAGAGTACGGGGCCGCCGCGTGGTGTCGTGAAGCATCAACTGACCTTAGCAACCTTACTTGACCATCCTGGCCTCTTTAGGGGTAGTGAGATGACCGAATTTGGTGCAGTCTGAAGTTGGTAGATACTCGATACTACACTCATTGAGGGTTGTTTTCTTGGAATATTTTGATCGCCAATTCAGTGGCTAAATCAAAACAATGAACATAGAAAACAACCCAATGATATTGAGCTCCTTAGAACCCGGTTACTTTTGATAGGACAGGTTTTGAGCCCACCAACTTCAAGAGGGTAGTACCTGAACTTCATGATGGCCTAAACTCTAAGGGCTGTCTGGTGTGATTTGTGTGCCTTATCATGTTTGCTTTTTATGAATACTTGTGGTGTGTTTTTATCATAACATCATAACATCATAAAGCATCATATGCATTGACTAACCACTTCAAGGGTTCGAATCTTCATCTTTGTTCTTGTTTTGTAGGACATGGAGACTATCCGCAGGAAAACAATTCAGGTCAACCTTGTAAGGATCCCTCCCCAGCTTAAGGAGCTTACATCCAGGATTCCCGAGAACTCTTCCTTCAGTGAAAGGCATGGTAGACTCATCAGCTTGGTCAACACCAACATTGAAGAGGATATGGTGAAAGTGTTATTCCAATTCTTTGACCCCTTGCACCACTGTTTTACTTTCCCGGATTATCAATTGGTGCCTACTTTGGAAGAGTTTTCTCAACTTCTGAAAATTCCTATCCTTAGTCAACTACCCTATAACGGTACGGAAAAGGAACCAAAACTTGAAGAGGTTGCTCAAGCATTACGTCTGCAACCATCTGACATCAAGGGGCATTGGGAAATCAAAAGTGGTGTCAAAGGATTCTTGGCAAAGTTTCTGTTTGAGAAGGCCCAAGAATGTTGGAATTCCCTTGACTTACAAGCCTTTGAAGAAGTTGTGGCACTCCTTGTCTATGGGTTGGTGTTGTTCCCGAATCCGGATCAGCTTATAGATATCAATGCTGTCAAGATTTTCATGTCCAGGAATCCCATACCTACGTTGCTTGGGGACATCCTCCACTCATGTTACACTCGAACCATGAGAAAAAGAGGTGTTCTCATGTGCTGCACTCCTCTCCTGGCAAGGTGGTTTATTTCGCACCTTCCACAATCAGTTTTGAAGAACGAGCGGGGTTTGAGATGGTCACAACGATTAATGACTCTTACACATGCTGATATACATTGGTGTTCTCGGTCCAGAGAAAATGTCATTATCATTGACCGTTGCGGAGAATTTCCTAATGTTCCTTTACTTGGAATTAGAGGAGGTATCACCTACAGCCCATGTCTGGCTTTGAGACAGTTTGGATATGCTCGGAGGGATGGCCCTCATGACATGTTGATTCCTGACATAGTTTTTGACTTTAACAACGATACGCAAGGACTTCGCCAGAGATTTATCAGAGCTTGGAGGATGCCTAACAAAGTGGATAGTAAGACACTGGGGAACAAGAACTCCATCCCCCTTGAGCCTTATCTCAAGTGGGAATGAGCCCGCTCCTAGAAGCTTGTGATGCCATATCCTCACATTCTCCCCGTGATCAAAGAGCCAGTTATGGAAGGAGAGGTTCCGTACACCATTCAACATCCTGACATGCCAACGTCTTGGGAAGAAATGTAAAAGAGCTGGATCCAACTCAAGGAAGAGCGGAATTCTCTTGAAACCAGTTTACATGCCAGTGAGAAGAAGGTCTTGGAGCTCACCCGCCTACTGCACGAGGAAAAGACTCTCAACACTTACATCGCTCCAAAGAGGATGCGCAGTATCTTTTGGGATTAAATATTTTGTAATATTTTGCCCATGAGGCTCTGATGTACTGAACAGATTATTTCTTAATATAACGTGTGTTCCTTTTTTGTCTACAACGAACTTGAACTTTCGAACCCTTGAATGCATTGCATAAATAGCATATCATGCATCATGTGCATAACAGGTACTCTTTTTTTACAGGTCACTCATCTTCTTCGCTGTTTATTTCAGCAATCATCATGTCTTCTGAGCCTACTACTGAATAAGCTATCAAGGCCCTCCAGGCCCAGAACGCCCAGTTTCAAGAGTTGGTCATGAGCCTAGCCCAGGGTCAACAGGAATTGAAGACTCTGTTTTTGAAGAAGAAGAAGAAGAGGACTGTATTGTTCAACACTGGACGGAGGTTTGGGAATGCACTACAAAATGAGACTGATCTGGCTACTTCCTCTGTAGGGAAAGACAGTCCCCAAGGGGGAAGGGTTCCTAGTCCCGTGGTCTCCGACAACGAGACGGATTACAATGATGAACAGTACCCTCCTGCTGAGGATATGTACAAACAGCTGGAGGATTGTTTAAGTGCTATGGAGATCCAACATGTGCCTGGGTTGGATTTCGGAGACCTGGGTTTATCTTCTGGGGTGGTGATCCCACACAAGTTTAAGGCGCCTTCTTTTGCAAAGTACAACGGGGCTTCCTGTCCTAAGCTGCATCTCAGATCATATGTAAGGAAGATCCAACCGTGTACTGCTGACAAGAACTTATGGATCCATTTCTTCCAGGATAGTCTTTCAGGGACTCAACTCGAATGGTTCTATCAGCTGGATGGAGCCAGTATTCGTAACTGGGAGGACTTGGCTACTGCGTTTTATAAGCAGTATCAATACAATTCCGACCTCGCTCCTACGCGTACCCAACTCCAGGGTATGTCACTAGGGACGGGCAAAGGATTCAAGGAGTATGCACAAAAGTGGAGAGACTTGGCTGGAAGGGTGCAGCCACCTTTGACTGACCGTGAGCTCGTTGACATGTTCTTGGGGACCCTGTCTGGTCCTTTCTTCAACCATCTGATTGGGAATTCTTCTGCTGGGTTTACAGATCTGATCTTGACTGGTGAGAGGATAGAAGCTGGTATTAAGTCTGGGAAGATACAAAAAGGGGCCTCCTCGAGCTCTGAAAAGAAACCCTTCAAGAAGGAATCTAGTGCTGTTTATGGTTCAAGGAGACGAAACAAACTGGAACGCCGCCAAGCTGTCAACGCGGTGGTAATTTCAAAGCCTGCTCCTGCTCCTCAGCAATACAACCAACCAAGGGGTGAGAGACCCAAAAGGCAGTACACTCGGCTCAGTATGACCCTGTCTTAGATATTGCCGCAACTACTGTCAACCAATCTGGTAACTGTCAAAGAAGCTCCAAAGGTTGTGAATACAACCTCTCCAAAGTACAATCCCAACGCCCGCTGCGCTTACCACTCTGACATCCCGGGGCATACTACAGATGATTGTTGGGCTCTGAGGAATAAGGTTCAGGACCTTTTTGATGCTAAAGAAATACAGTTCGAGGCGCCCGAAAGGCCCAATGTTGTGACTGCTCCCATGCCCCAGCATGGAGTGAATACTGTGGGAGAAGACCTGTATGTAGCCTCTGTGGATGAGATTGTTACTCTGTTGTTGATTGTCAAAAGGAACCTATTGCTAGCCGGTTTATTTCCGAGATGTAGTAAAGGTTTCCTTCTATGTTCTGTTTCAACTGCTGGTTGTCCTTTGTTGAAGTCAGGCGTCTAAAACCTGATGGATAACAAAGAGATCTTGTTCGAGAAGATTGTTGTTCCTGCTACCCCTACTGAAGAAGTGTCCATTGTTACTATTTTCAACAACTCTCCTAAGGCTCCCTCAAAGAAGCCTGTCAAAATCATGTCTACTCAGAAGATTGCTCCTATCATCATCACCGTTCCGGGGCCCCTCCCCTATACATCCGATAAAGCTGTCCTTTGGCACTATGGGGCAGACGTTTATGTGCTTGGAGTTAAACAAGAGTTTGATACTAGTACCGGCATCAACAACATCACCGGGCCTGCCAAAGTCACTCGTAGTGGTAGACTGTTCTCACCAGATATTGCGCCACCAGCTATTCAGAGACCTATTGTCATCACACCTGCAAGTGCGCCCACTTCCCTGCCTGACCAAGTTCCTGTTTCTACCCCTGCTTCCGAGTCATCTGATGCTCGGGGCAAAGGGATTGCTACTGATGTGCCTGCCCAGACGGAGGCACCGAAGACAACTAATGTTGAAGCTTCCAAGCAGGAGATGGAAGAGATTCTTAAAATTATCAAGAAGAGTGATTTCAACGTAGTTGAGCAGCTGGGGCACACCCCATCTAAAATTTCTATGCTATCACTGTTGTTGTGCTCAGAGGCCCATGCCAAGGCCTTGATTACCTTCCTGAAGACGGCCCACGTGCCACAAGAGACATCAGCTGATCAATTTACCGAGTGTGTGTCCAACTTAACTGCTGATAATGGTTTGGGTTTCTCCGATGCCGATCTGACTACTAAGGGGAAGAATCACAACGATGCCCTGAATGTCTCCACTGAATGCAGGGGAACTACTCTTGCCCATGTGCTGGTTGACACTGGTTCCTCGTTGAACGTTTTGCCCAAGAAAGCTCTAGACAGGCTGGATTGTGAGGGTTTAGAGCTCAAGCCAAGTAACATTGTTGTCCGGGCCTTTGACGGGTCCAAAAGAATGGTGCATGGTGAAGTTGACATTCCAATCAGGGTTGGTTCTCAGGTCTTTGATTCTACATTCTATGTGATGGATATCCGACCATCCTACTCTTGTTTGCTGGGTCGTCCTTGGATCCATAAAGCTGGAGCTGTGACCTCCACATTACATCAGAAGCTAAAGTACCCGGTCAGAGGGAAGATTGTGACAGTTCAGGGGGAAGAAGAATATATGGTCAGCCACCTCAACTCATTCCGGTACATAGAGATGGATGGGGAGTTCATTGAGACCCCCTTTCAACACTTTGAAGAGGTTCCTCAGACATTGGCGTCAGCAGAGACTGTGACTGAAGAAGACTCTCCTTTGAAGATGGCTTCCTTAAAGGATGCCCGGGCTGTGATTGAGAAGGGTGAGTGTGCAAACTGGGGCCGACTTCCTGATTTCACTCCGAAGAATGACAAGTTTGGTTTGGGTTTCACTGCAGAGGCTCAGAGGGATGTTCGTAAAGCCAGGATTGGAAGACCTCCTGTGTTCATCACCAACCCGGGGATAAATGCTATTGAAGACGACGTGGAGGAATCTAAATTCGACAGTTGGATCTACCCAACGACCAACGGTGGATCGAACAACTGGACTGCGAAAGACTTCACACCTATTACTTTTGTCACTCAGTAATGAACTCCTTTGTTTTGAATTTGTAACAAACAATAATTTGAAACTTTATGGCTCGGTGTCTTACCCGGGGCACCGTGGCTTCATTTGTGAGGGCTTTTGTGTTTCATTTTCATATATCATTAATAAAAGCATTGGACGTTTTTGCATTTCAAATCTTGTGCTCCTTTTCTTTCTTTATTATATATTGCAAAACAGCTATATTTACACATACTCACCTATACAGGTTCCAATCCACTCTGGATCCCACTGGTAACGACTCTGTTACTGCCACTTATGACTTCGAAAATCCGATCAACTTAGCCGAAGACGAAGGTGAAGATGATTGTGAAGTGCCTGGTGAGCTTGCCAGACTTCTACTCCAGGAAGAGAGGGCCATTCAGCCACATGAAGAGCCAGTGGAAACGGTAAATCTGGGTACTGAGACAGACAAAAAGGAAGTCAAGATTGGTGCCAATTTGGAGTCTAGTGTGAAACAACGCTTGATTCAGATGCTGCATGACTACATGGAAATCTTTGCCTGGTCTTACGAAGATATGCCTGGGTTGGATACCGACATTGTGGTTCATCACTTTCCTACCAAGGAAGAATGCCCTCCGGTAAAACAGAAGGTCTGCCGTATGCGTCCAGAGATGTCCGAGAAAATCAAGGCTGAGGTTATGAAACAATTTGATGCCGGGTTTCTAGCAGTGACTTCTTACCCTCAGTGGGTTGCCAACGTGGTTCCAGGGCCAAAGAAAGATGGTAAGGTCCGAATGTATGTTGATTACAGGGATTTGAACAGGGCGAGCCCCAAGGATGATTTCCCTCTACCTCACATCGATGTTCTGGTTGACAATACCGCTCAGCATAAGGTATTCTCCTTCATGGACGGGTTCTCCGGTTATAATCAGATCAAGATGGCTCCTGAAGATATAGAGAAGACCACTTTTGTTACTCAGTGGGGCACCTTTTGCTACAAGGTCATGCCTTTTGGGTTGAAAAATGCTGGGGCAACCTACCAACGTGCCATGGTTGCTTTGTTTCATGATATGATCCATCACGAGATCGAAGTATATGTCGATGATATGATTGCAAGGTCCCAAACTGAAGAGGAACACCTTGACCATCTACAGAAGCTATTTGACCGCCTGAAGTTGTACAAGCTGAGGTTGAACCCGAACAAGTGCACCTTTGGGGTGAGATCTGGAAAATTGCTAGGTTTCATCGTGAGCGACAAAGGTATTCAAGTGGACCCTGCCAAGGTGAAAGCCATACAAGAGATGCCAGTTCCCAAGACAGAGAAAGAAGTCAGAGGCTTTCTAGGACGGCTGAACTACATTGCCCGATTCATCTCTCACCTAACTGCTACCTGTGAACCAATCTTCAAGCTACTGAAGAAAGATCAAGTAGTACGTTGGAACGATGAATGTCAGGCCGCTTTCGAAAGAATCAAAGAGTATCTCCAAGAACCACCCATTCTTATGCCACCGGTTGAAGGGAGACCTCTAATCTTATACTTGACAGTACTTGACAGCTCGATGGGGTGTGTGCTGGGGCAGCATGACGAGTCTGGCCGAAAAGAGCACGCTATTTATTACCTTAGCAAAAAGTTTACCGACTGTGAGACCCGATACTCACTGCTCGAGAAAACTTGCTGCGCTTTGGTATGGGCTGCTCGCCGGCTGAGATAGTATATGTTGACTCACACTACTCTGTTGATTTCAAAAATGGATCCAATAAAGTACATATTCGAAAAGCCTGCTCTGTCTGGGAGAATAGCAAGATGGCAAATGATCTTGACCGAATATGACATCCAATACACGACTCAAAAAGCAATCAAGGGAAGTGTGTTGGCAGACCATTTGGCACACCAGGCGGTAGATGACTACCAATCCATGAACTTTGAATTTCCAGACGCGAATATCATGGTAGTGACTGATTGTGAAGTACCTGGACTGGATGAAGGACCTGAGGAAGGATCCTGATGGTCTATGCACTTTGACGGAGCCTCAAACGCTTTGGGTAATGGCATTGGCGCTGTGATCATATCTCCAAAAGGCACTCATACTCCACTTACCGCCCGACTATGTTTCAACTGCACCAACAACATGGCGGAGTATGAAGCGTGCATCATGGGTCTTCGAGCTGCCATTGACCTAAGGATCAAGTTTCTAAGTGTCTTCGGAGATTCCGCTCTCGTGATCAGTCATATCAAAGGCGAGTGGGATGCGAAACACCCAAATCTTATTCCTTACAAAGAGTATGTGTTGACGTTGATTCCCCACTTCGAGGAGATAACTTTTGAACACTTTCCAAGAGAGGAGAATCAGTTGGAGGACGCGCTGGCTACGATGTCTTCTATGTTCAAAGTCAAATGGGACAACGAGGCTCCCCGGGTCATTATCTGGAAATTGGATGAACCTGCACATTGCTGTGATCTTAAGGCTGAAGAGGTAACTGAAAAACCTTGGTATCATGAAGTGAAAAGGTACTTGGAAGCTCAAGAATACCCCGAAGGCGCATCCATTAATGACAAGAAGTTTCTGAGAAGGTTCGCGGCAAAATTCTTCCTCAGCAACGACATTCTCTACAAATGAAATCATGATTTGACCTTACTGCGTTGTGTGGATAAGACTGAAGCAGAAAGGATCATGGCAGAGTTGCATGAGGGCACCTTCAGAACACATTCCAGTGGACATACCATGGCAAAGAAAATCCTTCAGACAGGATATTACTGGTCCACAATGGAAGCTGACTGTTACCAACATTCTCAGATGTGTCAAATTCCAGATCTATGCTGATAAGGTGCATATTCCTCCAGTTCCTCTGAACATCTTGACGACACCTTGGCCTTTTGCAATGTGGGGCATTGATATGATCGGCGAGATTAGACCTACGGCATCCAACGGGCATCGCTTCATTCTGGTGGTGATTGATTACTTCACGAAGTGGGTCGAAGAAGCCTCCTATGCTACCGTAACCAAGAACGTAGTGGCACGGTTCATTCGGCATAACCTGATCTGTCGATACGGCGTACCTGAGAGGATCATTACGGACAATGGTACCAATCTTAATAACAAGATGATTACTGAGCTCTGCGAGCAATTCAAGATACAGCACCACAACTCTTCGCCCTACCGGCCGAAGATGAATGGGGCTGTAGAGGCAGCTAATAAAAATATCAAAAAGATTGTGCAGAAGATGACAGTGACATACAAAGATTGGCACAAAATGTTACCGTTTGCTCTTCATGGGTACCGTACCTCAGCACGGACATCAACAGGGGCAACTCCCTTTTCCTTGGTCTATGGCACGGAGGCAGTCTTGCCTATCGAAGTTCAGATACCCTCTCTCCGGATAATGAAGGATGCAAGTTTGCACGAAGATGACTGGATCCAGACTCGGCTTGATCAATTAAACCTAATTGACGAAAAGAGACTCACTGCTATTTGTCATGGTCAGACGTACCAAAAACGAATGATCAAGGCATTTAACAAGAAAGTCAGACGACAAGAGTATCAAGTTGGGGACCTGGTAATCAAGCGCGTCATCCTACCTCAAGGTGATCCCAGGGGCAAATGGACCCCTACGTACGAAGGGCCATTTGTGGTTAAGAACATCTTCTCAGGAGGAGCGATGATTCTAACTACCATGGATGGTGATGACCTTCCTCACCCCGCCAATGCAGACATAGTAAAAAGATACTACGCATGAATCAAAGACCCGCTAGGTTGACACACCTAGGCAAAAATAAGGGCTTCCCGGCGAACCAAAAGGGTTCGGGCAAAAATAAGGGATGAAATGAAGAAAAAAATCTGTACACCCGGCAAGTCGAAAACCTGAAAAGGCGGCTTGGGCAAAAATGGGTATCCCGGTGGACTGAAAACCCGAAAGGGCGTTCCAGGCAAAAGTTAGGGATTAAAGCGTAATACTATGTCTCATTGATCACCCTGCATCCAGACTTTGGTATCGACCATCAGGCTCAAACGGCACCAATCAGTCAGCTTCATCTTCAACTAAGCAGCAAAGTGATGAGACGCTTGAAGACATAAAGGCGATAGCAGAGTTGGAACCCAGTGGGATTTTTCACATAGCTGCTTTGTTTTCTTTTCACAAAACTGTATAAACTCTATGTTGTTCGGCGACATTCTCTTACTAGGACGCCAGCCTCTTGTACACAAAACGCCTATTTATAGGCAAAATTTCAAAATCAATACAAATCATCTTTTCCAAACAAATTGCCAATTATTTTTTCCTTTATCTGTTTTGTTTTGCAAAGAACGTCCAATGTTCATTTTTGATATATGCATTTGACATTAATTGCTTCTCATAAATATTTGCATGCGAAACGAAGGACTAATTATAGGTGACATCAGAAACAGGGGCAATAATAATTGTCTAAGTGGTTTAGTTGCTCTGTCCACCAAGGTGCCAAGGTAGGTTCGGCTGAAGAATGTAACCAGGATACCTTCACTCCCCGCAGAATAAGACAAATCAACAATACTCTCTCCAAGCAGAGTTGGTCTCCAATTAGCCCTAAAAAGGCATAGTATCCCTAACAAGTCAGCAATACTCTCCCCAAGCAGAGTTAGGCTACTGTCAGCCCTAAGGAAGTTGGATATCCCCGGAAAATCTTAATATTCTCCAACAGAGTATACAGATATTCCTCAACAAGCATCCCCGACAGTATTAATATTCCTCGACAGAAATATAAGATTGTTCCCCGGTGGAATACAGACACCCCAGTGGAGCCACTTCCCCAGTACAGTTCAAAAGTTTCCCCAGGAGAGTTGAACCATCTCCCCAGTAGATTCTGGAAGCTTATCCCCAGTAGATTCTGGAAGCTTATCCCTAGTAGATTCTGGAAGCTTGTCCCCTGCAGAGTACCAACGTATCTCTCCCCGACCATGTTCAGAGGTTATTCCCCACCAGAGCCTAACTGGGTTATCCTCAGCCAATTATAACGGAAAGATCGTCCTCGGTGAAGTTCTTCATATCCCCAGCGGAGTTCATCAAACCCCTCAACAAAATTTATCAACAGGTATCCCCAGCGGAGTTATCATCAAAATCTCAACGAAGTATCTCTTCCCACAGAGTAATTCCCCGCAGAGTAATCTCTCCACCAAGTTTATTCCCCAACGGAGTCATTTTCTCCTACCGGTTTATTCTTGCAATCATCATCCCCAGCGGAAACGAAGAACTCTACTCTTCAAACATCAGCCCAGGATTCAACAAGCTCCCGACATTCGTCAAGGATTTATTTTCCTAGACGAAAATACATTCATAGACATTTCACATTTCATACATCCTGCTTACATACATGATAAAGTGCATACGATACGATCTCATTTATTTTTGAGAACATCATGACATCATGCATTTCATACATTGCATACAACTAATGTTTTGCCTTTTCAGGAAAAGGTCAATCAAAAGACGATTACCATCAACTTTTGCAGTTCCAGATTCGATACCTGTATCTAGCAAGGGCATATCTGTGAGCGATCAATTGTAGATTCGATACCTGTATCTAGCCAGGGCATATCTGCATGAAGAGTTTGAAGATCAACCCCTATAACAGGCCAGGAAATTATCTTTCATTCTCAGGTTAGAGGTCTACGCCTATATCCAGCCAGGAAAGCTATCTCGATCAACCTTTTGAAGTTCCAGATTCGATACCTGTATCTAGCCAGGGCATATCTGTGGACGACTAATTCCGGATTCGATACCTGTATCTAGCCAGGGCATATCTGTAGACGACTAATTCCAGATTCGATACCTGTATCCATCCAGGGCATATCTGTGGGCGACTAATTCCAGATTCGATACCTGTATCCAGCCAGGGCATATCTGTGAGCGATTGATTGTAGATTCGATACCTGTATCTAGCCAGGGAATATCTGCATGAAGAGTTTGAAGATCAACCCCTGTAACAGGCTAGGAAATTATCTTTCATTCTCAGGTCAAAGGTCTACGCCTATATCCAGCCAGGAAAGCTATCTCTACCAACCTTTTGAAGTTCCAGATTCGATACCTGTATCCAGCCAGGGCATATCTGTGGGCGACTAATTCCAGATTCGATACCTGTATCCAGCCAGGGCATATCTGTGGACGACTAATTCCAGATTCGATACCTGTATCTAGCCAGGGCATATCTGTGAGCAATTGATTGTAGATTCGATACCTGTATCTAGCCAGGGCATATCTGCATGAAGGGTTTGAAGATCAACACCTGCAACAGGCCAGAAAATTATCTTTCTTTCTCAGTTACACAAGTTCTCGCTAAGGAATCTCTTACGCGATCGACACCCCCGAATGGCATCTATAAGCCCATTCCCGACAAGATTCTATCACATCTTCAGATGGCATCTATAAGCCCATCCTCCCATCCATCATCTCTCCAAATGGCATCTGTAAGCCCATTCCCGACATCACATTGCTGATATTACACTATGCGAGTGCAAATTTCTGGGCACTCTAGTGTTCAATCATCTTCCACCTTCGGATCACGAAAAGCACGCAAGCCAATCTACATCCTCAGGTCTAAGAAGATTGAACAGGGGCAACTGTTGTACCCCAAAATTTTCCCTCCCATATTCCTCAAGATTTATCAAGAATCATCTTCAACTGGTTCAAGATTCCTCAAGGATTGCACATTTCAAATGCCTCATAAGCCAGTCAAAATTAGGGTTTTGGTTCTTTCAAGGAATTTGGGGTTTTCAATGGCTCAATCAAGTCTCATAGGCCTACATACATCCTCAAGCACCTACATGCCAAGTTTCAAGACTCACAGTACCAATTTGCACAGTCAAAAGCTCCATTTGACCTACAGTCAACTACAAGGGTAAAATGGTCATTTCACAGTCAAAAGTCAGAATTTTTGGTCAACATATTATTTTGAGTACACAATCATCATTTGATCAAGTCTTGATCATGATTCCACAAGGATAGCTCAAAAATCATCAAGGTGCAAAAAGTTACTATTTTTGGACAGTAGAAAAGTCAACTGTATATTGACCAGGGCATAACTTTTTCATGGTTCATCAGAAAAATCCCATCCAATGCTCATCTTGAAGGGTATGACATTTCCTACAACTCATCTTCACATTCCAAGTCCAATAAATTCTCTCACAAAAAGTTATCAATTTCTACATTATAGGTCAATTTCAAAAGTCAACAAGAATGCACTTTAAGTCAAAGACCATAACTTGAGATTGGTAAATCCAAATGCCATGGGACCAAAGGCATTGGTTAGAGGGCTTCAAGACCTTTCCAAAATGTCCAAGAACATGTTCATATGATCAAAATTGAGCAAGATATGCATTGGAGAAGTTGGGAATTTTTGTGAATTTGCAAAAGTCAACTTTGCTCAAAATACTTTGTTTTTGCTAATGGGCCTCAAATTCCTTCTTGAAACTTTGTCCAAGGCTTATGCACGACCCATTGAGATTAAATTGAATTATTTTCTTATTTTTTATTAATTAATTGAATTTTTAATCAATATTAATTCATTTAATTGTAGGAAAATATCAAGATATGGTTTTTCAATCTTTTCATGAAGCAAATATGACCTACAAGAGCTGGCAAATTCGTGTATCAATCAAGGGGACAAGAATCTCCAAAATTAGCAAGTTTTCTCAATCAAAAAGATTGAAAAATATTTGATTTTCAATCAAATATACAAACCATAATTCCATGGATTTTTGGTCAAAGATTTAACCTAAATTCAGTCCATTATATATACAGAACTCAACCCTAATGCATTGGACGTGAGAATTGCTGCAGAAAGCCATAGCCAATATTGAAAAAAATCAAAGAAAAGTGAAAACTGAATTCCACATTCCAACGTGATTCAAAGGCTTTTCTTGTTTCTAATACATTGCCGGAACTCTCAGGGACCTTTTGCAATCAAAATCACACGCCAAAGCTCAAGAAATCACCATTCACAGACCCACGGTTTGCTTAACTTTTTCAGAATCGAAACTCACATTTTATGCATCATTAACATGTTCTAATCATTGTTTTGCATTGCTTGAACCTTTACAAAGCTAATGGTATTGGTTAATTTCATTATAGTGTACAGAATCGTGAATCACCATTGAAGAATTTTAGGGTTCTCGAGGTCTCAAATTGGGGCTTTACAGCCCAGGAAAAATTAAGCTTCATGAAACCTATGGTTGAATTCGTCAAGGCCAGACGAATCAAACACCATGCTCGCGAAATATTTATGTGCATCAGGGACCTAATCGCTATTATTCGTGCTTGCAGGTTGTGGGGGTTAAAAACCCCCGCTATCTAATTTGTTTTGTTGCAGGCATAAGGAAGAAGACAATACGTGCAAGCATGTGGTTGGTCCATTCAAAAATAGCGCGCGTTTCTTTACTTTCCAGCATAATTGATATGTTTCATATATTATATTCATTAGCTATTATAATTACAAAAGCAAGCGAATGGTGGAGTGGTAGATGCGCTGGCTATGTATCATTGGGACCTGGGTTCGATTCCCAGGTCCACCCCATATTTGTTTCTATTTTTCATGACATAATCATATGCAGGATTCTCAACGCGTTCCACCATAAACCTCACGCTTTAGCATGCCATGTGGCCTTATGCATCAATCCAGTGGCCAAAAGGTGATGAACACCATGTTCCTGGTCAACCCACGCTCCAGGCAATCTCAAAAGTCCAAGCGGGCTTGCAGCTTAATGGGCCAGGAATTTCCAGAATAAACCTCCATTTGGGCCATCACCCCCCCTAGTTTCTTTGTTCTTTCTTTATTTTTTATTTTCTTTTATTAACTATAACTATTATTATTATTATTTAATTAATCCACAAACTTTTATTTTCATAATAAATTCAGACAATTAAAAATGTAAATATTATTTATTTTATTGTTTATTAACTTCACTTTAATTTAATTATTTTTGTAAATAAATGTAAATTAATTAATTTAGTCTTTTTATTAGGTTTAATTTTAATCTTTTTCATAATAAATAAAATAAATCTAGAATTAGGGTTTTTCTTTTGACACTTTTAATTTCTTTTTATTTTATTTTCATTAAAACATAAAAAACACAAAAATACTTTTTTTCTTCTTTTAATTAATTAATTAATTAATTTTAGGTTAAATATTTAATTAAATGCAAAAAAGGACCAAATTTATTTCTTTTCTCAAAAAGGGTCAAAACCCTAAGGACGTCCTGACTCAATTTCTTTTCGCGCACTTTATTATTTTGATCATATTTATGTATCTGCTCCGAGAATGTAATAGATAATTAGGACCTCTTTTATCGCTTTCTTTACTTTCTCGCAATTTATTTCCAAGGGTTATTGTTGTACCCCAAAATTTGCCCTCCCATATTCTTCAAGAAATTGCCAAGTCAAGCTTCAAAATCTCCCCAAGGGTTGCACAGTGCAAGGGTCTCCTGAACAGTCAAAATTAGGGTTTTTGTTCTGATCAAGAAAATGAAGTTTCCAAAGGCCCAATCAAGTCCCATATGCCTACAAATATGGTCAAGCATCCTCATACAAAGTTTCAAGACTTTCAGCACAAAATTGCACAGTCAAAAACCCTAATTGCACTACAGTCAACTGTAGGGGTAAAATGGTCATTTGACAGTCAAAAGTTCAAATTTTTGATCAACATCTCATTTTGAAGCCACAAACATCATTTGATCAATGCTTGATCATGATTCTCAAAGCTTGGTTCAAAAAATCATCAAGATGCAAAAGTTTCCTTATTTGGACAGCTGAAAAAGTCAATTGTAAATTGACCAGGGCATAACTTTCACATGGATTATCAGAAAAATTCCATCCAAAGCTAATTTTGAAGAGAAAGACATTTCCTACAACTCATCTTCATACTTCAAGTCCAAGAAATGCTCTCACAAAAAGTTATCGATTTCAACATTATAGGTCATTTTCAAAAGTCAACAAAAAGGGACTTTAAGTCAAAGGCCATAACTTGAGATTGGTAAATCAAAATGACATGGGACCAAAGGCATTGGTTAGGGGACTAAAATACCTTTCCAAAATGTCCAAGAACATGAGCAAAGCTTAAAAATTGAGCAAGTTATGCCTTGTGGAAGTTGGGAAATTTTTGGATATTTTGAAAAGTCAACATTGATTCAAATGACCTAAAATTGCTAATGGGCCCATTTTTCTTCCACAATTCATCATCCCAAGCATGTGCACGACCACTTGGCCCAAAGGGAAGTTTTTATTCATTTTTTATTTATTTATTTGAATTTTTATTAATAATAATTCATTTAAATCAATTAAATATATGAAAAATACTTAACCTAACTTATCAAATCTTTTTGTACATGTAATAGGCTCAATGATTCGTGCATGATCAGATTTGGAAGGAATTGGATTGATTGGATCATGATTGGTACAAAATTGCATGAAAAAAGATTGAAAAAATAATGATTGAAAATCAAATCTCATAAACCATCAATGCATGGATTTTGATCAGAATTCTTAACCTAAATCATTACTACATATACAAGGATCACAACCCTAATGAAAAAAACCATCAAGCTGCGCTAGAAACTCCACTCACAAACTTGAAATTTTGTCTAAAAACTCAATTCTGAAAACTAATTTGTAGGTGGTTTCAAGCCAATATTTTCATCTCATTAGCTTCCTGAAGCTTCAAGGAGAATTTTCCAATCAAAACCAATCGTTTTAACACCCTAGATTGGTAACACGACCTCGCCCTGTACAGAGAAAATCTCATAATATTGCATCTCGATTCATGCACTTTTAATAATTTTTGATGCTTGATTCATACTCCTTATGCAATTCTGAAGCTAACCCATATGTTTGATTGTATTTTTATGCATTATACGCGATTATGCCATTGTTGTTCATTAGGGTTCAGGAAGCTCCGAATTGGGGGTTTTTGAATGAGGAAAAATTGGAGTGTGAAACCACCACCATTCAAATCAGTGCGTTTAGACGATCATAAGGCCATACTCGCGCTCAATTTATGAGCGTCCTAGAGCTATTCGCTATTTTCCCAAAACCTGCCTAAGAGAACACCATGAAAACCGTTGCCTGTTTCTTTTGTATTTTCAGGAAAACAAAATCCATGAAGAAGATGATATCGTGGCATTAGATGGTTGGCCTGTTTAAATTTTCGCGCTCAGACCCACTAACGCTTTTGTTTTCTTTTATAATATTTGTTAGTTGTTTAATAATCAAAACGCGTGAATTGGTTCAGTGGTAAGTGATAGTGTTGGCAACGTACATGACCTGGGTTCGAGCCCCAGGTCTTCACCCTTTCCATATGTTTTTTTCCAATTAACAATCACATGCAGATTCAATATCAAGGACCATCATACACCTTCATAATCTATCCGTCCACGCGCCAGTTGCATCAAATCAAAGGTCCAAATCCAAGGAACATGGTAGGCCCTAGTCAATGCATCACACGCTGCCTGGAAAAAGTCAAAAGGGCCAAGGTAAATGGGCCAGATTTACTAAGAGAAAACCTCCTATTTGGGGTCTGAACCCCCAGGTTTGCAAACTCTTTTATTATTCTTTATTTCTTCTTTATTTTTTTTACTTTCAATTATTATTTTTAATTAGTTCTGTTAATTTAATTATATTTTCATAAAATCACAAAATACCATAAAAATCAGAAAAGACCAAAAATTAAATATATTTAATTAGTTAGTATTTTGTAAATAAGTTCATAAATTAATTAGTTAAATTAGGTTTAATTTTAATTCTTTTAATAAAAACCTAAAAAATATAGGATTAGGGTTAATTAATTTTTCATCCTTTTTATTTTTCTTTCATAAATAATTAAATAATTAGATATTTATTTTTGTAAGTAAAATTGCATGTAAATTAATTAGGGTTAATATTAGGTTTTAATCTTCTTTTCTTAATAAATTAAAAGCAATTAGAATTAGGTTTAATTTTAATTAACTCTTTAAATCATAAATACCTAAAAATCCTAAAAACAATTTCCTTCCTTTTTTAATTAATTAATTAATTCCATGTAATTTTAATTTTGCCAAAGGGTCCAACGCCCTCGTTTTTTTATTAATTCGCATATTTATTTTATTTCGTTTAAATATTTATGTATCTCTCCCGAAGCCTTGTAATTAATTTCTTGCACTTTTAATTCTTTATTTACTTCATTTCTTTATTTTCTGTCAAATCGGGTTCGAGAAATTTTGGCGATGTGGACCCGCGCCGTTTGTAATAGCTTAGAATCTTTTACTTTCCGCAATTTTTTAACTGTTAATCAAGGCATGAAAGAATGTATGGACAAAATAAAAACAAGCGCTAGATCACCAATAACATGACAAAAGACAAAATAACTGAACATGACACACGAATCACACACCACCCATAGGGTACGTCTCACTGTTGCCTTGCCTCGAAAGGTGATCGTCGAGTAGAGGATGTCTTAGTAAGTCCTCATGATCCGGGAACCTGGCATGAGGGTAGCTTCTAAGGTGTCTTCCTATTGCTCTGGTGATCACCATGTCCCGAACCTCGAATTGACCCGAACACCTCCAATGGTGGTGCTACCTACCTCTCAATGGTGGGATGGCACTACTTTAAAGGACATTTACACAGACGAATTCCTTAGGGTAGGTAGGTTCTCGTAGATACTTGCTCTAATTTCAAAACAAATCAAAAGTACTTTTCACACCAACACCTTTTCAAAAAGCTTTCGAAAGCATTTTTCAAACACTCTTGAGGACCGATACAAGAGTCGAACTGGAATTTTCAAAGAAACTTTTTAAAACCCACATTGAAAAGCAAACAAACCTTTTTGAAAACACAATGAGCAAGTATCTAAGAGCCCATGGATAACCATGGATAGAAAGGGTGCTAACACCTTCCCTTTTTATAACCTACCTCCCGAACCGAGAGCAATCTCTTTAAGGAATTTTTCTGTGCTTTTGTCCTTTCCATTTGGAGAAAATAAAAGACGGTGGCGACTCTTGCTTCCGCGACATTTCGCGAACCAGCGTTAAACAGTCAGTTCCAGATCCACCGATCACAGAACTGGCGACTCTGCTGGGGACCAAACTTAAAGTGAGGTGTACCTTAGGGTAGTTCATAACTGTGTTTTCAATTGTATTGACTTGCTTGCTTTATTATTGTGGGTTGCTTGGGAGTTCTATAGATCCTAACCCGGATCTGGGGGATACCTTCTTAGAAAGTAGCAACAAGACTGTGAGAGAACTGTATGGGGTATACCGACATGGTTGAAATAGTCTGCTACGTTGATGTGGCACTTTGGTGTGTACCGGTAACCCTTGAGTTCAGTCAAGGAGAGTACGGGGCCTCCGCGTGGTGTCGTGAAGCATCAACAGACCTTAGGAACCTTAATTGAACTATCTTGGCCTCTTTAGGGTAGTGAGATAACTGACTTTGGTGCAGTCCGAGGTTGGTTGATACTCGATACTACGCTCAATTGAGGGTTGCTTTCCTGGAATATTTCGGTCGCCAGTTCAGTGGCTAAATCGAAACGATGAACAATGAAAGCAATCCCGTGATATTGGGACCCTTAGAACCCAGTTACTTTGATAGGACAGGTTGAACCCACCAACTTCAAGAGGGTACTACCCAGACCCCATGCTGGCCTAAACTCTAAGGGCTCTTTTACGTGACTTGTGTGCCTTCAAACTTGGATTACTTGCATGCTTGTTATCTGACATCTGAACTTCTCGCAGGTTTTGTTTATAGTCCTTAACTAGGACTCATAATAAGGTTTACTGAACTTCCTGCAGGTTTTTGTTTTAGTCCTTAACTAGGACTCATAACCAGGTTTACCAAGTTTCTTGCAGGGTTTGTTTTAGTCCTTAATTGGGACTCATGACAAGTATACTGAATCTCTTGCAGGGTTTGTTTATAGTCCTTAATTGGGACTCATAACAGGGTTTACCTACATCACCCCATGCATAGCATACCATCATACCATGGCATACATCCTAACCCACTTCAAGGATATCAAGGGCTTGTGATGCAGGTCATGATAAATCAAACATCTAGCAAGGGGCAAAGAGGATTTATTTTCCTCTAGCCAAGGTAGTCAGGGGCTATGACCCACTTGATATGGTGAGCTCTGACTCCTGAAGAAGGTTCCCTAACCAAGGTTGTTTGGAAATCAAAACCAGACATGATGACTAAAGTCAGGGGCTATGACCCACTGGATATGGTGAGCCTTTGACCCTTGAAGAAGGACTCTCTACAACAGGAAGTTCCTTCAATCAAGCTACAAAATGCAAACTCTAACAATTTTCTTGTTTACCCCACGAGGTCCTTGAAAACATTGCATGCATGTCATACACATCATTACATAACAGGTATCTTTGTTGCAGGTCACTTACCTTTCTCACTGTTTATTTCAGCAATGGCCTTCCAACCAGATAACCAGGACCTTCTCGCTCAAGAGACTCAGTTCAGGGAAATCCTCCTGAATCTATCCAAGGGGCAGAAAGAGCTAAGGACACTTCTCATGGAGACTTTTGTCAGGAACAGTGCTGAGGATGAAAGGCTGAAACACCTACAAGCTGAGGTGGATGCATTGAAGGTCCAGATGCTGGGGCAGGTGACTGCCATTCAAGGGTTAGCTCAAAGACAAGATGAGCTCTGGTTTCTCGTCAACCAACTGCTTCAGGGTAACCAACTGGGGCAAAAGTCTAAGGGCAAAAAGCCAGTCATCGTTCAACCACCTTTGAGACAAGGAGGTAAGGGGAGAGCTCCTCAGATGGCTCCAGTGTCACAAATTCAACATCACAACCAACAAAAGAGCGAGAGGAGGCAGTTCACTCGGCTCAGCATGACCTTATCCCAGATATTGCCACAGTTGCTGGAGACCAAGCTGGTAACTCTAAAAGAGGCTCCGAAGTTTCAAAATACAACGTCACCAAAGTATAACCCCAACGCTCGCTGCGCTTATCATTCTGATAGCCCGGGGCATGCTACAGAGGATTGTTGGACTTTGAAGAATAAGATTCAGGACCTGATTGATGAAGGAGCACTGGAATTCACACAAGATGGTCAGGCTGAATTTTTCTACCATTCCTCCAAGGCTCACCATTTGAAGTGACAAGCTCTGAGACTAGGAAACTTTTGTTCATTCGAATGTTCAAGTTGTGTTGTGCTTTGATTGTTCAAACATTTACTCATGTTAAACATTGTTATTTCATTAATGCATCGCATATGTATGTTCTAAAGCAATATATTCGTATTCACTATATACAAATTGTTTTCATATTTTTTCTGATGTCAACACTCGATTAATAATTCTAAGCCTCTTGAGGGAGGATGACGAAAACGATACCACGATCTTTACAGTATGCTTTTGAACAGACCCCGCTGATGAGGTACAGGGATTGTTTCAATCCCTAAACACTGGAGTTATAAGGATGATAATCCCTCGTCAACCCCGCTGAGCCAAAGAAGTAGGAGTTTTTCTTTTCGAAATTTAAAACCCTTAATCATAACCTGGGGCAGGGTAGTCTCTCAGTTGATCCAAGTGCATAACGAATGGCACCAAAGAGGTCCTTGCAAAACAAAGAAAGACGGTGATGGTTCCGAACAATCATAAGGACGGGCAGTCATTATCAAAAAAATCATAAATGAAAAGCCCAAAAAGTCAAAACCTATAAAGGGGACTTACAAAACTGGGGCATCCCGCTGACTGTAATTCAAAAAAAAAAGGAAACAGTTCAGGCAAAAAAAGAAAGGGATAACAAAAATCAAGAAAGAGGTCTTACAAACCCTCAACAAAAAAGGAATGATTGCCTATTCAAAATAAGTTATCAACATCCGAATCATCACCGGAAAATCAGAGCGAAGACTCAAACAAGGTCTAACGTAGGATCAACTGAGTTTAGGTTTGAAGAACATCACGAAGAGCGGGTGGGTACAAATAATTTGAGCCTTTATCCTTTGTTTCTTAAACCGTGAACCAGGCCACGTTATAACCCTTAAAAGTCCTAGCTGAAGCATGGGTTAGTTCGAAAGCATACTGTTACGAAAGGTATCCTGACTCCTTAAGGCTTGCCATAAAATTGAGTTGACATCACGTTTTACAAACATTCACTTGTTTTATGAAAAAAAAGAATGCATTTTCAAAATCGTCAAGACAGACATAAGCTTTGCATTTTTAACATGACTTTGTTTGCATATGACTTTTGGTTTGAACAGCATAGAAATTCGCACGACGAATGGCTAATGAACAGAGGCACTTCCAATCAAGGGGCAGACATGACCATGGTCCATTATCTGGGGCAGTCCAATCAAGATTCGGAGAATCTCTCAAAGGCCAAAATAGTCTGGGGACAAATCTCCGCCTGAGTCGCTTGGGGCATTCCAACAACGAATCTGACTTGATCAAACACCTTCTGGTGGCATGACAAAACATTTCTGACAGGGGCAACTCCCCACATTCCCTGAACGTGGACATAGTCGAAAAATACTACGCAAAATCAAAGACCCGCTAGGTTGATATACCTAGGCAAAAATAAGGGCTTCCCGGCGAACCAAAAGGGTTCGGGCAAAATGAAGGGATGAAATAAAAAAAAATATGTACACCCGGCAAGTCGAAAACCTGAAAAGGCGGCTTGGGCAAAAATGGGTATCCCGGTGGACTGAAAACCCGAAAGGGCGGTCCAGGCAAAAGTTAGGGATTAAAGCGTACGACTATGCCTTGCCATCCTGTCACCTGCCTACCAGAAGTAGGTCTGTCCATCAACAAGCTATCAACACCTCACAGGTCTTCCTCTCCCACCTCAGAAACAGGGGCAATAAAAGAGTTGTCTAAGCAATCTAACTGTTCTGTCCTCCAAGGTACCAAGGTAGGTTTAGCTAAAGAACATAACCACATATCTTAATTCCCCAGAGAGTGAGTCAGCAAGTCAATACACTCTCCCCGAGCAAAGTTTATCAAACTTAGGGAAGTTGGGTATCCTCCCGCAGATCTCAACATCCCCCAGCATCAACATACAAATATTCTTAAACAAACATCTCCGACAGTCTTGGTCTAAAGATTGTTCCCCGGCGGTATACCAACATTCAAAGGAATCACTTTCCCCGCAGTTCAAAACTTCCCCAGGAGAATCCAATCCAGTTTCCCCAGGAAAGTTGGAATTCATCTCCCCAAGCAGTAAGCTTATCCCCAGTAGATTCTGGAAGCTTATCCCTCGCAGAGCACGAACGCGTCGCCCGGCTTTATTCAAAGAGTTATTTCCTTAACAGGATATAACTGGATTATCCTCAGCCGAAAGCCATGGAAAGATCGTCGTCGACAAAGTCTTTTTATCCCCAGCGAAGTCTATCACACTTCCAATACAACAAAAATATCCCCAGCAAGTTATTATCAACAATTCAACAAAGTACCTCTCTCCCCACAGAGTATCGCTCCCCAGCATGGTCGCTAGAGTATTTTTTCTCCCCGCATAATCTTCCATTTGCCAAGTTTATTCCTCAACGGAGTCATCTTCTCCTATCGGTATTCTTGCAGTTATCATCCCCAGCGGAAGTAAAAGCTTATTCTTCAACATCAGCCCAGGAGTGACTTCACGGCACCCGTCAAGGATTTACTTTCCTAGACGAAAAACACATTCTAAACATTCTCATACATCATTATAGCATGCATAGACGCATCATATCTTACAAATCTCATTTATGTTGAGAACATCATTACTTGATCCAAATCATGCATTGCATATGACTGACCTTTACCTTTCAGGAAAGATTCAGTTAAACTCTCAATCATATTTCAAGACCTAGACCGGCAGTTAATCGACTCCAAAGATTTCTTGTCCAGTCCAAGGCCTTCTCTAGTCCAGCTAAATCGACTCCCAACAGATTTTTCTGATGAAGACTCAGTAGAAGTTATCCCAGGTTTTTCTCAAACATTCGCTTTTGAGATTATAATTTCCTATGGTTCTCTCCCCGACGGTGCGTGAGATGATAATTCCATCCCAGGTTTTTCTCAGACGTTCGCTTTTGAGATTATAATTTCCTATGGTTCTCTCCCCGACGGTGCGTGAGATGATAATTCCATCCCAGGTTTTTCTCAGACGTTCGCTTTTGAGATTATAATTTCCTATGGTTCTCTCCCCGACGGTGCGTGAGATGATAATTCCATTCCAGGTTTTTCTCAAACGTTCGCTTTTGAGATTATAATTTCCTATGGTTCTCTCCCCGACGGTGCGTGAGATGATAATTCCAGCCCAGGTTTTTCTCAAACATCCGTTTTTGAGATTATAATTTCCTATGGTTCTCTCCCCGACGGTGCGTGAGATGATAATTCCATTCCAGGTTCTTCGCAAACGTCCGCTTTTGAGATTATAATTGCCTATTGGTTCTCTTCCCGATACTGCGAAGATGGTAATTCCCACCAAGATTTTCTCAACGAGCGTTGTTGAATTCAAAGTCACCCAAGGTTCTCTTACCGTTCATGCTAAGGTAGTAACCATCCCTGGTTCATTCATCGCCGTTTGAAGCTCCAGATCCAGCTCCTGTAACTAGTCAGGACACATCTATACCAAGCATCTAAAGACCAGCTCCTGCAACGTGTCAGGTACTCATTTTTTCTTTTTGCAGGTATGCAGGTTCTCGCTAAGGAATCTCTTACGCGATCAACATCCAGATGGCATCTATAAGCCCATCACCCTATCCACGAATCTCCAAATGGCATTTGTAAGCCCATTCCCACCATCACTGCTACTATGTGAGCGCAAATTTTTGGGCACTCTAATGTTCAATCATCTTCCACCCTCGGATTACGAAAGGCACGTCAGCCAATCCGCATCCTCAGGTCTAAGAAGATTGAACAGGGGAAACTGTTGTACCCCAAAATTTGCCCTCCCATATTCTTCAAGAAATTGCCAAGTCAAGCTTCAAAATCTCCCCAAGGGTTGCACAGTGCAAGGGTCTCCTGAACAGTCAAAATTAGGGTTTTTGTTCTGATCAAGAAAATGAAGTTTCCAAAGGCCCAATCAAGTCCCATATGCCTACAAATATGGTCAAGCATCCTCATACAAAGTTTCAAGACTTTCAGCACAAAATTGCACAGTCAAAAACCCTAATTGCACTACAGTCAACTGTAGGGGTAAAATGGTCATTTGACAGTCAAAAGTTCAAATTTTTGATCAACATCTCATTTTGAAGCCACAAACATCATTTGATCAATGCTTGATCATGATTCTCAAAGCTTGGTTCAAAAAATCATCAAGATGCAAAAGTTTCCTTATTTGGACAGTTGAAAAAGTCAACTGTAAATTGACCAGGGCATAACTTTCACATGGATTATCAGAAAAATTCCATCCAAAGCTCATTTTGAAGAGAAAGACATTTCCTACAACTCATCTTCATACTTCAAGTCCAAGAAATGCTCTCACAAAAAGTTATCAATTTCAACATTATAGGTCATTTTCAAAAGTCAACAAAAAGGGACTTTAAGTCAAAGGCCATAACTTGAGATTGGTAAATCAAAATGACATGGGACCAAAGGAATTGGTTAGAGGACTCAAAGACCTTTCCAAAATGTCCAAGAACATGAGCAACGCTTAAAAATTGAGCAAGTTATGCCTTGTGGAAGTTGGGAAATTTTTGGATATTTTGAAAAGTCAACATTGATTCAAATGACCTAAAATTGCTAATGGGCCCATTTTTCTTCCACAATTCATCATCCCAAGCATGTGCACGACCACTTGGCCCAAAGGGAAGTTTTTATTCATTTTTTATTTATTTATTTGAATTTTTATTAATAATAATTCATTTAAATCAATTAAATATATGAAAAATACTTAACCTAACTTATCAAATCTTTTTGTACATGTAATAGGCTCAATGATTCGTGCATGATCAGATTTGGAAGGAATTGGATTGATTGGATCATGATTGGTACAAAATTGCATGAAAAAAGATTGAAAAAATAATGATTGAAAATCAAATCTCATAAACCATCAATGCATGGATTTTGATCAGAATTCTTAACCTAAATCATTACTACATATACAAGGATCACAACCCTAATGAAAAAAACCATCAAGCTGCGCTAGAAACTCCACTCACAAACTTGAAATTTTGTCTAAAAACTCAATTCTGAAAACTAATTTGTAGGTGGTTTCAAGCCAAGATTTTCATCTCATTAGCTTCCTGAAGCTTCAAGGAGAATTTTCCAATTAAAACAAATCGTTTTAACACCCTAGATTGGTAACACGACCTCGCCCTGTACAGAGAAAATCTCATAATCTTGCATCTCGATTCATGCACTTTTAATAATTTTTGATGCTTGATTCATACTCCTTATGCAATTCTGAAGCTAACCCATATGTTTGATTGTATTTTTATGCATTATACGCGATTATGCCATTGTTGTTCATTAGGGTTCAGGAAGCTCCGAATTGGGGGTTTTTGAATGAGGAAAAATTGGAGTGTGAAACCACCACCATTCAAATCAGTGCGTTTAGACGATCATAAGGCCATACTCACGCTCAATTTATGAGCGTCCTAGAGCTATTCGCTATTTTCCCAAAACCTGCCTAAGAGAACACCATGAAAACCGTTGCCTGTTTCTTTTGTATTTTCAGGAAAACAAAATCCATGAAGAAGATGATATCGTGGCATTAGATGGTTGGCCTGTTTAAATTTTCGCGCTCAGACCCACTAACGCTTTTGTTTTCTTTTATAATATTTGTTAGTTGTTTAATAATCAAAACGCGTGAATTGGTTCAGTGGTAAGTGATAGTGTTGGCAACGTACATGACCTGGGTTCGAGCCCCAGGTCTTCACCCTTTCCATATGTTTTTTTCCAATTAACAATCACATGCAGATTCAATATCAAGGACCATCATACACCTTCATAATCTATCCGTCCACGCGCCAGTTGCATCAAATCAAAGGTCCAGATCCAAGGAACATGGTAGGCCCTAGTCAATGCATCACACGTTGCCTGGAAAAAGTCAAAAGGGCCAAGGTAAATGGGCCAGATTTACTAAGAGAAAACCTCCTATTTGGGGTCTGAACCCCCAGGTTTGCAAACTCTTTTATTATTCTTTATTTCTTCTTTATTTTTTTTACTTTCAATTATTATTTTTAATTAGTTCTGTTAATTTAATTATATTTTCATAAAATCATAAAATACCATAAAAATCAGAAAAGACCAAAAATTAAATATATTTAATTAGTTAATATTTTGTAAATAAGTTCATAAATTAATTAGTTAAATTAGGTTTAATTTTAATTCTTTTAATAAAAACCTAAAAAATATAGGATTAGGGTTAATTAATTTTTCATCCTTTTTATTTTTCTTTCATAAATAATTAAATAATTAGATATTTATTTTTGTAAGTAAAATTGCATGTAAATTAATTAGGGTTAATATTAGGTTTTAATCTTCTTTTCTTAATAAATTAAAAGCAATTAGAATTAGGTTTAATTTTAATTAACTCTTTAAATCATAAATACCTAAAAATCCCAAAAACAATTTCCTTCCTTTTTTAATTAATTAATTAATTCCATGTAATTTTAATTTTGCCAAAGGGTCCAATGCCCTCGTTTTTTTATTAATTCGCATATTTATTTTATTTCGTTTAAATATTTATGTATCTCTCCTGAAGCCTTGTAATTAATTTCTTGCACTTTTAATTCTTTATTTACTTCATTTCTTTATTTTCTGTCAAATCGGGTTCGAGAAATTTTGGCGATGTGGACCCGCGCCGTTTGTAATAGCTTAGAATCGTTTACTTTCCGCAATTTTTTAACTGTTAATCAAGGCATGAAAGAATGTATGGACAAAATAAAAACAAGCGCTAGATCACCAATAACATGACAAAAGACAAAATAACTGAACATGACACACGAATCACACACCACCCATAGGGTACGTCTCACTGTTGCCTTGCCTCGAAAGGTGATCGTCGAGTAGAGGATGTCTTAGTAAGTCCTCATGATCCGGGAACCTGGCATGAGGGTAGCTTCTAAGGTGTCTTCCTATTGCTCTGGTGATCACCATGTCCCGAACCTCGAATTGACCCGAACACCTCCAACGGTGGTGCTACCTACCTCTCAATGGTGGGATGGCACTACTTTAAAGGACATTTACACAGAAGAATTCCTTAGGGTAGGTAGGTTCTCATAGATACTTGCTCTAATTTCAAAACAAATCAAAAGTACTTTTCACACCAACACCTTTTCAAAAAGCTTTCGAAAGCATTTTTCAAACACTCTTGAGGACCGATACAAGAGTCGAACTGGAATTTTCAAAGAAACTTTTTAAAACCCACATTGAAAAGCAAACAAACCTTTTTGAAAACACAATGAGCAAGTATCTAAGAGCCCATGGATAACCATGGATAGAAAGGGTGCTAACACCTTCCCTTTTTATAACCTACCTCCCGAACCGAGAGCAATCTCTTTAAGGAATTTTTCTGTGCTTTTGTCCTTTCCATTTGGAGAAAATAAAAGACGGTGGCGACTCTTGCTTCCGCGACATTTCGCGAACCAGCGTTAAACAGTCAGTTCCAGATCCACCGATCACAGTTATGTTTTTGGTGATGTAAATACCCGACGCCTTGTAATAGCGTAGATTTACTTTCCGCAATTTTTTTCCCGCAAATTATTAACTGTTAATTATGCATGACAAGACTTGCCTGAAAAATAAAATCAATCCGTAGCTCACAATGATACATGTGCAAAGATAATATAAACTGAATCCTGACGCACATGCACATGCCACTCCTAGGGTACGCCTCACTTGGTTGCCTCGAGGTGGTCATTGAGTATAGGGTGTTTTAAAGGTCGCCCTCCTGTCTAAAGATCCAGTTGCCTCGAAACGGTTGCCTCGGATAAAAAAAAGGATCTAGGACATTAGGGTTACCGCTAAAGTGTCATACTATTGCTTTGGTGACCACACATGTCCCTATAATCGAATTGACCCGAACAACTCCAACGACGGTGCTATCTACTTCTCAATAGTGGGATAGTACTGTCTAAAGGACTCTTACACAGCTTGATTCCTTAGAGTAGGTAGATTTCTCCTGGGTACTTGCTCTTTCAAAAAAACAAAAATACTTTTCGCACTTACACTTTCAGAAAGTTTTCAAACAAATACTTCATACACTCTTGAGGACTGATACAAGAGTTACCTAGAAGTTTTTTCAAACAAACTTTTTCAAAACCCACATACACAAGAAAAACAAACATTTTTGAAAACATAGTGAGCAAGTACCTAAGAGCCCGTGGATAACCACGGATAGAAAGGGTGCTAACACCTTTCCTTTCTATAATCTACCTCTCGAACCGAGAAACATCTCGAAAAGGAATTTTGCTGTGCTTTTGTCCTTTCCTTGTTGGAGAACATAAAAGATGGTGGCGACTCTTGCTTACCGCGACATTTCGTGAACCAGCATTCCAAAACAGTCAGTTCTATTTCCACCGATCACACATAGAATGATAAATATAAAGTATGGGGACCAATCTTGATAGGCAAATCCACTTCTCCATCCACCGATCTTCTCGAACCATCAAACGCTCGAAGATTTAGATTGGAGGGCCTCATCATTACTCCATCCATATTCAGCTTAAACAAGGTAACCTTAGGCATCACATTGAGTGAAGACCCTGTATCCACCAAAACTCGAGATAAAACAGTATCCAAACACTTCATAGAAACATGCAGCGCTTTATTGTGGGCTTTGCCTTCAATTGGAAGTTCATCATCACAGAAACCCAAACAATTTCCCACAGCAATATTGGTGACTATTCTTTCAAACTGGGCCACAGAGATGTCTTGGGTAACATGAGCAGAACATAAGGTCTTCAATAAGGCGTTACGGTAGGCCTCTGAACACAAAAGGAGAGACAATATGGAAATCTTGGATGGTGTCTGGTTGAGCTAGTCCACTACTTTATAATCACTCCGCTTGAGAATTCTCAAAAGTTGCTCTGCTTCTTGTCCTACAGAAAGTTCGCGTTGATTATACATCACTTGCTTTCCCCTGACCTTAGCTAGAGCTTCAATGTTAGTTTCCTTAGGAGGTGGTGGTGGAAGAGAAAATATCCGGCCACTACGAGTCATGTTACTGGTTCCCGCAATGTTGGTAATATTCTTGTCACCTACCGGAGGGCACTCATACCTCTTTCCATGAATATAAACTACATTATACTCCCATGGAACTGCCTTCGAGTCGTTACTTGTAGGAGGAATAGGAACTTGAATCATTGTGGGGGTAATAGGAACCTGAATTGTTAACGGAATACTAGGGGTGGCTGAAAAACTTCTCGGATAGTAGGGGATTTCCAGGACATCAATCTCTTCTTCTCGGAATACTTTCTCTATCTGTAAGAAACCTTCATCGATCAACTGTTGGATGGCCATCTTCAACTCAGCACACTCTTCTGGTTTGAAAGAACAGGTTAAGCAGAAGTCATGGAGTTCTTGTAGCACTTCATGCTTCAACAAATTTTCTCTGACAGTTTCCAAAGATATCTTAATTTCATCAACCTTTGATACCAAAACCCGTTCATTAACTTCTTCAATAACATTGACTGTTCCCCCTTGATGAGGAGGCATAGGATTATTTTGAATATTCGGACCAACAGGGTTGAAGTTGATGGCTTTTGCATCAATGAGATCTTGAACTTTGCATTTGAATGCTCTGCAATTTTCAATTGTATGGCCTGAGGCACCAGAATGGAATTTTCAATGAGCATTAATATCATATCCCCTAGGGAGAGGATTTGGCGGTGGACCGAGTTTGCGCAATTGAACCATTTGACAAGCAAGTAACTGTGGGAGAAGCTGAGCGTAGGACATGGGAATGAGATCAAATCTTCTTTCAGGGGCTCTCTGTCTTTGAGGAGCTCTCGGGCCTTGGAGATGTTGATTCGGTTGTTGATAAGTTGTAGGAGGTGCAAATTATTGTTGTGGAACATAATGTGGTTTCGGAGCGAAAGGCCGTTGTTGGGCCATCCAGGGTGCTGGAGTTATAGCAGCATATACTTGAGGAACAAATTAATTGGGAACAGTAGCAGGTGTAGGAAAATAAGGGAATCAGACTTGAGGAAATGTGGGAGCTCTTCCTTGGTTGACGGTGATGGAACTGGTCTCGCCCTCTTTCTTCTTGAAAAAACCAGAAAATGGTTTTCTACTAATGCTTGCATTGTTGTTAGCATTGTTAGGAACACCTTGAATCGTTCCAGCCTTAATACACGTCTCAACACGTTCACCAATAATGACCATATCCGAGAAAGAAGTAGAAGTGCTACTGAGCATATGCTGGAGATAAGGGCCTCGTAGAGTACCCATAAACAGATCAATCAACTCACGATCCAAGAGACGAGGTTGGACCCTTGCAGACAGTTCACGCCACCTCTGAGCGTATTCTTTGAAAGACTCTTCAGATTTTTGTACCATCCCTTGGAGCTGAGTACGGCTAGGAGCCATGGCAGTATTGTAATGGTAATGTTTCAAAAAAGCATCAACAAGCTCTCCCCAAGTACTGACATGAGATCTTACCAATTGCATATACCAATCCAATAATGCCCCGGTCAAACTATCTTGAAAGAAATGCATGAGTAAAGGTTCATTTTCAGCATAGGCCGCCATTTTGCGACAATAGGAACGAAGATGAGTCTCTAGGAAAGAAGTGCCTTTGTATTTGTCAAACTCTGGGACTTTGAACTTGGGAGGAATAACTACCCCAGGCACGAGGCACATTGCAGCAGTATTGAATCCGGAAGCCTTAATACCCTCCATGGCTCTAAGTCGCTCTTCGAGAGCATGATACATTTTCGCAGTTTCAGCAACCCCGACAGCAAGGTTCACTTGGGGTTCATCGAGATTAATAACATCATGATGATCGTTGACATCATTCTTAGGAGCACCGGTAGGAGTCTCAACATTTGCATTGTCATTTCTCCCATTAGCAGAAGTGGAAGGAGCAACAGTAGTAAGCTTGGAAACACTTTGGTGTAGTTCTTCTTGACCCTTGATCACGACATGAAGGGTTTCCATAAGTTGATCCATGCGAGTACCCATAGTGTCCATATCCCGACGGAGTGCATTCTGATTCTCTTCAAAAAGATCCATTAGCCTTTGCTGGTTGCCTCTAGTACGGTAAGGATGTGGAGGAGTCGTCTTTGCTGTTTACTGGATTTGAGAAAGGGGACCCCAATGAGTTTTTGTTGTGAAAAAATGAGTGCATGGTAATATGGATGAGTGCTTTATCTTCATTTCTGAGGAGACCCAAAGACTCGTTTATCCCTTTTTTTTTAAAATTTCCTTTTTTGAAAAGTTATATCAACGATACTTGTCTTTGGATTTCCCTAGATATGAGATGTATATACATGATGATATGATGTCATGGTATGCTATGGCATGAAGTCTCAGCTCCACATATTCTGGATAACCATTGCGTAGTCCATTGCACAGGCTGAAAGTAACAGGATCAAAAGTTCGACGTCACAGGCATGAAGTCAAAGTAACCACCCACAAGGTATGTACTAGGGGTTTATCACCTTCCAAACAAGGTTCTAGAGAGTTCTCGAAGTCTACGCTCTTCCTTTGGATATTACCGACGTCCCAATTACTTGGTAATCAGTAATATTCGCAGGAAAAACTTGTCCGAATGCAATATCGCGTGACAACTACTTCCGGATTACTCTGTTATAGTCTCCGCACTGCACCTAAAAGGCCATGATGGGTTAATGGTTCTACGACTCTCAGCTTCTCGAGCTCCCAGGTCGAAAGCAACGACGTCTTCTCGATTACTCGGTAAACATCACTACTTTCAAGGGGACCTCCACTGAGTGGGGGATTTTCATGCCTCCTTCTTCGGGATTACTCCCTCAAAGTTAACATGACTATACCGCCCGTCCTAATCCTATGTGTAACCCAAGCCAGGTATTGCACTTATAAAAAGCAATCACCAAACCCAATATCACAATGTATCCAGAATATGTGAGTAGCAACAATAAATGCAATATATACAAAAGAATAAAATAAATAAAGAAATAAAACAGTAAAGCAAGATAAAGCAAATAAATAAACACCCAAAAAGACAAATAAACAAAACTAGGAGAGACTCGCTAAAGATCCCCAGCAGAGTCGCCAGCTGAAGCTACCGGCAGAAAACACAGAGCTGCCACCGAACTTTATTTATCCTGAAGGAAGGGGAAATATCGATAAAATCACAAGGGAATGGATAAGATGGTCTTGCGACCAAGAGAAAGGGTAAGGGAGTCGGTTATGCGAGGGGAAGGTATTAGCACCCCTCACATCCGTTGTACTCAACAAGATCCATTTTGTATGTTTGTCTTAAAGGGTGTGTTTATCTACAACTATGCTTGCTTAAAGGGAAATGGATGTTTTTATTTATTATTATTGCGTTCGTGAGGGTTTCGTGACCCTTTGCCTATGTATCCAATGAAGGAATCAGAACACCGTAGTTTCTCTAGAAAAAAGGTTGGTTTGTTTGTGTTTTTTAATGGGCGATGTTAACGCACGCATTCTAGCAATAGGCACGGCCGGTATCATGGTAGAACGAAGATAACATGCCCTTTGGGGGAGTTTTGATTTTTCGAGTGTTTTGCGGGTTTTAAAATAAATTCTGGTAATGATTAAGTGTTTTTGGATTTTTGATTTATGAATGATAAGTTTTAATGATGAAAGAAGAAGAGGATAAGAGGGAAACTAGAAAGAGCCCTAATGTTATCATGCATGGGTTTCATCCTAAGGTCTAATTAGTTCGCGTTTTAAAGAAGAGGAAACTAACATCCTACGGGAGCATGTTATAGGTATGGGGAGGCGGTGTTTGTGAAGGGTGGTTGTGTATGGTGATCATGGTTCAAGTAACAAAATATGTAGTATTAGGAGAAGTGTAAATAGAATGCTTGGGGTATGGGAATTGAATTGGGTTATGATTAACCAAGAGGCGTGCTTGATTAATCTCGTGAGAGTAGGTGCTCCTACCCTTCATTATGAGACCCTTTGTGCATGGCATCACTTGGTATATGGACCAAAGTGGTTGATTCGGGTTATGGTTAACCAAGGGCAAAACTTGATTAACCTTGTGAGAATGGCCATGACCAAACTCAGCTATGAGACCCTTTAAGAATATGCTTGGTACGTGGACCAAGGGGAAAGAAATTGCTTCAATGGATAAGATGAAAAGCCCATACAAGGTGGCTATATGCATGCTCCTAAAGAGTGGGACTAGCGTGGCGCTATTATTCTAAACGACCAATTTAAACAATCGATCGAATAGTTGTCACTGTAGAATAGCCCAGGACTAAACTATGAAATGTGTGCGGGTGTGCATTTTGTTGGTGGATACATGTTCATTGGTGATGAGCCCAAGAGGAGGCCAAGTGTTCTAATTTGGAATAGATATGATTGATTAGCAGTTTTTTAACTTACGGAGAAAGAAATAGCAAAACAACAAGGTTCTAAATTATTACAGACCATACGGGGATGGGGGTACAAGTTTATGAATGGGGATGAATCAGATCGAAAGTTCGATTAAAAATCTAGTTAAACAAGCAATACAACCAAATGTAAAATTAATCAATAAACTAACTAAATTATCTATAAAATTAACTATTCTAAATAACCAATAAAAGGAAAATTAGTTTAACAAATTATTAGTAAAGTAATTAATTTTTTTTTTTTATATGAATTTTTAGGTAATGAAAATGCTAAAAGAAAATTAAAACTTAAATTCTAAACATATATATATTTTTTTGTGATTTTTATATTATAACTTGATTAAGAAAAATAAAAAAATCCTTTTTAGTTATTGTATCGAATAGATAAAATCATTGTAAAATTAAGGAGTAAAAAATGAAATTGGGCTTGGGGATGATGCTGGAAAAAGAGGTGGTAAGGTGTAGCAAATAGACTGGGCTAAAAGGAACAATTCTTGTAAAGCCCAAAAAAATTAAACAAAAAAAAGTTATGAAATAAAACAACAAAAAAAACGCGTTGGGCCAGACCGGGTCAGAGAGGTCCGGACCCAGCGCGCTCTTGAATAACAAAAAGGGGTTAGGATCCCTAATTGTGGTCCAGCATTCCCTTGTTTCCTCTGTTTTTCTCTCTTTATCTCAACTCCTATCCGCTATGACTTTTTTTTCATCATCTCTGTCATCGTCTCAATTCGTCATCACCTTCTTCAGTACAACTACTTTGTACTCTGACCCCGTCTCAACATCTCCTTCATTCTCTTTCCTCTCAATCGAAACAAACAAAAACACCTAATTCTACCAAGCGCTCTCGGTTACGCGGCCGCGAGGTCTACACTCAAATAATTCGTTCAAAAACTACGGCCTTAACATAACAAGCATAGAGATGAAGATAAGAAGATTAAAAATTTTACTGATCGGAGGCACTCTGATGGAGTCTCGCAACTTTGCAATGATGAAGTCGAACAACAGTCCATAATTCCTCAGAGAAATGGTTCAGGTACGTTATTCCTTAAATTCTTTAAACTCTTCTTGCTTCTACAAATTTGTTGTGTGCGTGTGTTATGAGGTGCAATGTTGTTGATTCTGAATTTTCTGTTGTGCGATGCGTTTATGGAGGTTTGAAGCAAGTTGATGGAATATGGTGTGAAGCGTTTATTAAAGATGTAAAGAGTGAAGAATACGTTGAAGATTTCTACGAGATTCTGATGAAGAAAAGTTGTGATGATGATGGAGGAATAACCAAAGGCTGAGAAAGGTGGTGATTCCTCTGGAAAATGAAGAATGAATCGGATTCACGGTTAGTTTCTGGGTTTTTTTCCGTGTGAATTTTTCTTTCTCTCTGAGATTTGTTTGTTGTTTTTGTGTATCTCTCTACTATGCTTATGGAAATTATGTATTGAGATATGATTTTATGATTTCAAGTTTGATGAAGTTTGTTAATAGAGGTTTTGGAATGAGATTGAGAAGAGTTTTGACTAGGTTTTGAGTATGTGCTCTGCTCTATTGTTGGTGGTTTTTTCAGCTTTCAGTTGGTGTAAAATAAGATGAGCCAAGTCCCCTTTCCTGTGTAATCTAAAGTTGTTATATAGGTGGATTGGTGAGTGTTTTGGGGGGGAAATGGGTGAGATTTGAACATATTTGCTGCTCTTCTTTGTTACTTTTTTGATGCAGTTTGCTTTGCCTATTTTTGTGCTATGTTACAACAATTTTTGGACTGTTTTGGGCAGATTTAGTGCAGGTTTTTATTTTCCTCTTTTATCTTTCTGTGATGCAAAGCTATTGCTTTTATTCCAATAAATCTGAAGGGTTTGCTTCTTTTGGAATATGATGACACAATAGGGTGTTTGGGCTAATGTTAGCCTTCTATATTATTTGTTTTGTTTGATGCTACTGCCTATTATGTTGTTCTGATACTATTTGTTGTTTTGTAGTTGCGTTGCTGGCCTTGTTACAACGTTGTTTGGTTTCTTTTTGAGATGCAGTAGCTGCTATTGTTCTGTTGCTTTTTGTGCTGCTTGTTTATTGTAGCTATGCTGCTGTTTGCTGTTTGTGATGCAGCTTTTTGTGTTGCCTTGTTACAACACTATTTGTTGCTTTTTACGCTGCCTGTTTATTGTAGCTGCTAGCAATGTTGTTGTTTTGCATTGGCAAAATATTTGCAATTTATTCTTTTATCCCTTTTTGTGAAACAAAGAAAACCAATTTTGTGATTTGCAATTTGGGAGAGAAAATAAACCATGATAAAATAACTCCCTAACTGATTCCAAATGCAAACCCTTATGATGACATTTTCTCTTAACAAATAATTGTTTGGAAGTTTTCATGCGTTAGTTGCTTGCTAATTTTTGTCTTCTTTGTTTCATGAGCACGAGTATCGGACGACAAGCGGGGTTGTAATAACATGGACGATTCTCTTGAAGAAGAAGCAACAACAATTGAAGGAGAAACACTTGATTCCCTTTTTGTCTTTGTAAATAGCAATTGTAACTTGTAATTCGTGACATGCCTTGTAACTTCTTTTTTTTTCAAAAGTGTAACGAGCATAAACCTGAACGAAATATTTTTGAATGAATTGGTTGTATGAAAATTAAATTGAACTCTTGAATTTTGAATGAAAGAAGCAATTTCCAATTGAATGATTTGAGTGCACAACTTGATTTTATAACTGGAATTTCAAGAAATCATGAACGAATGTTGTAACTCGTATTTCAAGCAATCAATGCGCCTTATCTTTCAAAATCCAATCAAACTCTCAAACAAAATAAATGCTTAAGAATTTAATTCCACTGGTTAATTTGAACCCAAAACACCGGTAGCTTGAACCTTGATCTTCATATCATGCCTGAACCATATTTTCACTTCTCGACCAGAACCCTAATTTTTTATATTCAACATACAATAACCTGTAACTTAAGCAACAAAAACATGTCTTGACGGCCATGAATCCTCAGCCTCATTTCTTGTACCCAAACTTTGCATTTGTCAATTCAAACTTCGAATTCTCGACTCCACGGCTTAGAGACTTTAAGAAGAAACTTGAAATGCGAGGAGGTGAAATTCTTGACCTAATGCCCTGAGCTTTGAGCTATCCTCGAGGCAGGCGAAAGAAACATCTTCACAGAAACCGAAGACCCGAAACCCTAACATCTTGACCAACAAAAATAGGGAAATAAACCCCAATCCAGGCTTCGATAAATTTGAGCGAGAACCAACCTTGTAACGTGATGACAAAATTCGTTCCATGATCCACTAATCGAGAACCAGATGCGTTTCCCTTTTACCTGATAAGAAAACCTCAAAACAAGATTAGGCATAAAGAGGGCGCAACCCTGATACCTCGAGCCAAAGCGCCTGATTCCATGAGATGCGGGATATGCAAATGACTGAGTGATAAAATGATGCAAATGGAATGCAAAGTTCAAAGCTAGACCAAAAGGTAAAAGAGATAGGGAAATTTTGGGGTACGACAATGTCTTGACGGTTCCCTGGACCTTTGCTATGTGGGGGATTTATATGATTGGGGAAATCAAGCCGACAACCTCCAATGGACACCGCTTCATCTTAGTGGCCATTGATTATTTTACAAAATGGGTGGAGGCAGCTTCCTTCGCTTCCGTTACCAAGAATGTTGTTGCCCGTTTCCTCAAGAAAAATCTCATTTACCGATACGGTATCTTGGAAAAGATCATCACTGACAATGGTACAAATCTCAACAACACCATGATCACCGCATTGTGCGAGCAATTCAAGATTCAGCATCACAATTATTCTCCCTATCGGCCGAAGTTGAATGATGTTGTCGAAGCTGCGAATAAGAACATTAAAAAGATCATACAGAAAATGACAGTCACATACAAAGACTGGCATGAGATGCTACCATTCTCTCTCCACGGGTATCGAACCACGGCTCGCACAACAACTGGGGAAACACCCTATTATTTGGTTTACGGCATGGAAGCTGTCTTGCCTATCGAGATTCATATCCCCTCTCTGAGGATTATGAAGGATGCAGGGTTGAACAAATACGATTGGATCCAGAATCGACTTTATCAACTGAATATGATTGATGAGAAGAGACTTACTGTTGTTTTCCATGGTCAAATGTATCAAAAACGAATGATCAAGGCTTTCAACAAGAAGGTCAGAAGCCAAGTGTATCAAGTTGGGGATCTAGTGATGAAGCGCATCATATTGCCACAAGGTGATCCCATGGGCAAATAGACTCCTACCTATGAAGGACCATTTGCAATCAAAAACATATTCTCCGGTGGGGCAATGATCTTGACTACCATGGATGTTAACGACCTGCCACACCCTGCGAACGCAGACATAGTCAAAAGATACTACGCATAAGAGACCCGCTAGGTTGATGTACCTAGGCAAAACAAGGGCATCCCAACGAACCAAAAGGTTTGGGAAAAAGTTAGGGATAAAACAAAAAAATTTGTACAGCCGGCAAGTTGAAAACCCGAAAGGGTTACTTGGGCAAAAAAGGGTGTCCTGGTGGACTGAAAACCCAAAAGGGCGGTCCAGAGAAAAGTTAGGGAATTAAGGCGTATGACTATGTCCCGTTGGATCACTTTATGGAAAAACTTTGGCTTCCACTGACAAACTCAGAGGTTCTGAGCAATTCAATCATCTTCGGACAAGGCCACAAATAGACAAGACGCTCAGGGATACGAAGGCTATAGCAGAATGGAAACCCCATGGGATTTTTGTACACATAGCTATCTTTTCTTTGTTTCAAAATTTTATTTTTTTACGACAACATTCT
Organism: Vicia faba; assembly: GCA_948472305.1. Taxonomy (NCBI): domain Eukaryota; kingdom Viridiplantae; phylum Streptophyta; class Magnoliopsida; order Fabales; family Fabaceae; genus Vicia; species Vicia faba. Next base: position 691,300,060 of record OX451738.1, on the reverse strand, counting down.
CTTACTAGAATGTTTGTCTCCTTGTACAAAAAATACTTATTCAAAGTCAATACAAAATATTCCTTTGAAAGTGCAAAAACTATTTGTCTTTTCTTTACGCTTGTTTTATTTACAAAAACGTCCAATGATTCATTGTTGAACATATGCATTTGAACATAATTACTGCTTACAAATAAACGAAATGAAAAGAGGCAATTACTGATAGGTTGAAAGGATAGAGAAATGTCTCTAGGCTATTCCATAAGTAATCCCGTACAGTACGTCGTTTAAATCCCCAGCGGAGCAAAATTTCAAATTATTAATCCCCAGTAAAAGTCGTCAATTTCTCAGGATTCCCCAACAGGATTCTACAAGCAGTATATGGCATTGCCCTTACAACAAAGTTTATTTCTCAAAACGAAAATTCATCAACACTTAGACTTCAAAATATGAAGACTTATATGCCATATCCTCAGCAACAGTCAGGGATTTATTTTCCCCGATCCAACCACAATATAAAAAATTAGCTCACATACACATAAATTGCATCCATATATCATAAATATTGATAAAGAAAATACATTACATCATACATTTCATGCAACATAACTTTGTATTTTAGCTAACATTTTACCCTTTTCAGGATAAGATTAACAGCTACCGTTAACAATATTCAATCTTGATACAGTTCAGATACGCTCCAGAAACAGATGCCATCCTAATACTCATTCAGATTCAAACTTTTGATACAGTTTAGATACGCCCCAGACACGGATGCCATCCTGATACTCATTCAGATTCAACTTTTGATACAGTTCATGTACAGTTCAGATACGCTCCAGACATGGATGCCATCCTGATATTCATTCAAATTCAACTTTTGATACAGTTCAGATACGCTCCAGACACGGATGCCATCCTGATACTCATTCATATTCAACTTTTAATACAGTTCAGATACGCTCCAGACACGGATGCCATCTTGATATTCATTCAGATTCAAACCTTTTTATACAGTTCAGATATGCTCCAAACATGGACTCCATTCTGATGCTCATTCGGATACAACTTTCAGATATAGTACAGATACGCTCCAAACACGGATGCCATTCTGATATTCATTTAGATTCAACCTTTTGATACAGTTCATATACGCTCCAGACACGGATGCCATCCTGATACTCATTCGAATATCAACTCTTGATACAGTTCAGATACGCTCCAGACACGGACGCCATTCTGATGCTCATTCGGAAACCTCTTTCAAATACAGTACGGACACGCTCCAGACACGGACGCCATTCTGATACTCATTCTTTCAGCTTACAAATTACAATTCAACAATCACCTTTGATGGCATATTTAAGCCCGTCTCGTACAAACTTTATGTGACCTCTCCAAATGGCATATGTAAGCCCATTCCTTCTATCATTACATCATCGAGTGCAAATTTATGGGCACTCTAGTGTCCAATCATCTTCCACCTTCGAGTCAAGAATGGCAAAACTCGCCAGTCTAACTCTTCAGGTTTAAGAAGATTGAATAGGGGCATCTGTTGTACCCCAAAATTTTCCCTCTCACCTATCAAGAATTTTCTCACAAGATCTCTTTGACTCAAGACTGCATTAGGGTTTGACCAGCTCAAGACACCTCCTCATGCACTGATGACCAAAATTAGGGTTTGAGTTTGTACAAGGATTTTTGGACTATCAATGCTTCATTTGACTTTCAAGGATCATTAGGTACCCCCAAGATTACTCATGCCAAGTTTCAAGCCTTGAATCACATTTTTGATCAGTCAATTGGACATTTGACCTAAAAATCAGTTGTATTGGGGAAAAAGTCAACTATGGCCAATTCACAGTCAAACTTCATAATTTTTTATCCACGTTAACATCTTAGACTCATATGTATCATTTTATCAAGTTTGGACCATAATTCCCCAAGAAATTTGATCAAATCATCAAAAGGGCAAAATGGTCAAAATTAGGATTTTGACTGAGAAGAGGCAATTTTTGATTTTTGACCTAGCAAATGGTCAATTGGTTTAAGGCATGATATCAAGAGTTAAATTTAATCATCTTGACCTAATGACATGGTTCAAAACATTGCAAATCCATTGGATTGACAAATGAATTTTTCAGTCAACTAATCAAAAGCCAACTGTGCACTGAAAAGTTAAACTTTGACTTTTTGGTCAAATTCAAGTGCCAAGGGTCATAATTCTTCAAAACATGTCAAAATGTGAAACTTTTTCATCAAGAAACCAAAGATTTAAGATTTGGATTTGAAAAGTTGAAAAATTCTAACTTAGAAAATTTTCAAAGTATAGAAAATTTCTTATTTTTTCTCAACTTTAAGCCAAATTATCACCATGATACAAGATGATTCAAAGGAAGTTCCCAACATGAAAGTTGTAGATATCCATGAAATATACAACTTTTCTTCACACATTTTTTTCCTAAAGATGCTTGGATTTCAAGATATGATTTTGTGAATACATGCTCATGAACTAAAATAACTTAGTGAAAATTTGCCCTAGTTAGGCAGGTTTTTGACCTAACTTCATGGCAACTTTTCACCTAGTTCCAAGAGGAATATTCAAAAGAATTTCAAATATGGGTTATATAGAACATTACAAGCTTTCCAAAATGTCCAATAACTCCTTGAGATCATTCTTGAGTAGGGAGAATCGAAGAGATGAAGTTGGCAATTTCTCACTTTGATTTCAAACAATTTCATGAAGAACAAGTTTTCAAATTTGCAAATTGGCTATACAATCTTCACTTTTCAGGCCTCAAACTCGTTTGTCACTCCACCATTAATGAATTGCACAAGGTTTCATGCCCTAAAGCCAAGCATTCAATGCATTGTACAAGGAAATAGCCATTTTTGGAAGAAAGGCAACATTGCCATTTTAGAAAAGCATGCTTTTTGCATTTTTTTCATTTCTTGAGCCTTGGACTTGTTATTTCTACACAAACCAAGTCTATAAACCTGAGAAAAACATGTTTAAAGCTTCAAGCCACCTTATAAGATCATATTGGTACCTTAAGAAGTCACTTCTCACACTTGCTTCAAAAACAAGAAATGTAGCAAGACATGTGATCTTGTACTTCTGAGCAAGCACAAATCCTCCAACCTTTTGCTCTATATAAAGCCATAATTTTGAAACTAAAACCACGGATGCCCAAGCCTTGAAACACCTTAGAATCAGAAATTGCATACCAAGCCTCCAAACTTGCCATTTCTGACTTGTGAACTGAATCTTCCATTCCACTCGTGCGTTTTCAGGCCTTTTGCTTTCCCAAGCTTCCTTACCATACAAGTAAACCATCCCACACCTTGAAACATCACTGTAACTCCATCTTCCCCATTGTTGAAGTTCAAAAACAGAGCAACACAGGTGGACTTCTCCAGACCATTCCAGCCACCCTCAAGACAAGCTAAGCATTGCATTAGCTTCCTAGAGGTTCAAGGAAGCTAACCTGATCATCACAGCATCCTAAAGCAAGCTCATTTTCAAAACACGATTTCCATTTTCAAGGTGAGTTTTCTGTTTTTCTAACTCTTAATACATGCATAGTTAGCTTCCCATTTGTGAATATAGAATGTAGACATCATTGCTATGAAGCTATACATATCCATAGTTTGAATTTATTTGGCTTGAGTTTAGAGAATTTTAAGTTTGAAGTTTCTGAAAAAATTAGGTTAAGAATTAGGGCCAACAAAATTCTCTCTGATCTTGGACTTATAGTTTTAGTTATGCACATGGTTAGAATCGTGAGGTAAAATGATATAATGTTCATGTTATCACTTTCCATTTTTATTGTGAAATGAAAGAGTTACAGGGGGTCCGGCTGGCTAGAGGTTGAAGATGAAGTACAGGGCAAGGAAGTGTTTTATGTTATGTATTTTTGTTTTCATTTGAACTAACGGATGTACAGCCACCCTAATGGCAAGGCAGCGCACAAAAATGCCTTAGGTCACGGTTTCGAGCCTTGGCGCTGCCTTTTGCAATTTTCCACAATTTCATCTTTTTTTTGTTTGCAGCGTGGGCTTATGAGCATTGGGCCTGATGTTTTTACTAACTTTCTGCCTCCAGTTTACTCATGGCACCCCTGGCCCATATATTTTATTTAATATTTTTTATTTTCATTATATTTTATCAAATATATTTTTCTTAATAATATAAAATCATTAAAAATATAAAAATGATAAATATTATATTTTGTTTACATTATTTTATTTTCTCATAAAAAATATTTTTATTTAAGTTATATATTAACTATTTTTCTTAATAAATTTATGAATTAAAATAGAATTAGGTTAATTATTTATTCTTTTTTTCTCACACTTATTAATATTTATTTTAATATATAAAAAGACTATAATATTTCATAAATACCATATATTATTTTCAATACAAAAATACAAAAATACAAAAATACTTAAAGAAATTGATTTTCTTTTAATAAATTAGAATTAGGGTTTAATCAAAATGTTTTCTAAAAAAAATTTCCTTCCTTAATTAATCTAAGTTTAATCTCAACTTGTTTATTAGGCTTAGGTTAAAACTTTTTTACATAAAGAGAACCAAACAAAATCTTCTTTGCATTCATACATAATTACATAATTGATTTATCTTGTATATTACTTATTCCAATAATTGTACATATTCAATTTGGTTGTAATAGCTTAATTAGGTTTATATTATTGCAAATCCCCATTTATAAATTGTATTCCCCCCTCCCACAAAGTGTTGTAATAGCGTAGTAATCTTTAAATTTCGTAATTTATCACTTTTATATAATATGCTAGTAATTAGGGTTTGTATGGCAAGATAAAATCAATCAAGTAGAAAACCCTAATCCAAGACAAAATCAAGCATGACAATGACACACATGCACACAAACATCCCTAGGGTTACTCCACTTGGTTGCCTTGAACAAAACTGGCCATATTACGCATGTGAAATATCTTAGCGAAACAAACAAATATAAGATCATAGTCCCTCGATGACGCTATCCAAATTTGCCTTACAAAAATGATCTTAGTCCCTAAAAAATGCTAAGATACTTTACAACATTGCTAATCATGGTTATACGATGACCCACGCCCGTCCCGTTTACATCCGAAGATAAGGTTGCTTACCAAATCAATGGTAAGACAACAATATCAAAGGAAAAGAAAATGAACAAGAAAGACATTTAAGTAGGTAGATTAATTTTAGTTACTTGCTCCATTTCAAACAAACATCCTTTCTATTTTCAAAACAAACACACATATTTCAAAACATCTTACAAATTTGAAAACATTTTCAAAAAAAGACAAACATCTTTGTATACATTCTTACGAACGAGAATCATTACAAAGATTGCCTAAACAATGACCTCTTTTACAAAATACTTTCAAAACCACATAAAGCACAATTTCAAACAAAAGCAAGTGATCCAGCAAGTAACTAAGAGCCCATGGAAAACCATGGATGAAAAGGGTGTTAATACCTTCCCTTTTCATAATCTACCCCCCGAACTCAAGAAAATATCTCTAAAGGTCTTTCCTGTGCTTTTTCACCTTTCCTTTTGGATAAAAGAAAAGTCGGTGGCGACTCTTGCTAAACCGCAACATTTGCAAACACAAACGCAAAACAATCAAGTGAGTTCTCCCACCGTATCACAATAAGCATCTAGAAGAACAGTTGAGTGCAATGGAAATCCAAAAAGTACCTGGATTGGACTTTGAGGAGTTGGGCTTAGTATCAGGGATTATCATTCCTCCAAAATTCAATGCACCTGTGTTCACCAAATATGACGGAGTCTAATGCCCCAAAATGCATCTCCAGTCCTACGTGAGGAAAATCCAGCCTCATACCGCTGATAAATATTTATGGGTACACTTCTTCCAAGACATTCTATCTGGAACCCAACTTGATTAGTTTTATCAGTTAGAAAGAGTAAATGTTCTAAACTGGGAAGATCTTGCTGCAGCCTTTTACAAACAATACCAATACAATGTTGATCTTGCGCCTATCCGTACTCAACTTTAGAGTATGGCCATAGTTTCAAGTGAAGGCTTCAAGGACTATGCACAAAAATGGAGGGACTTGGCTGGAAGAGTTCAACCTCCCCTATCTGAAAGAGAGTTGGTAGACAAGTTTTGGGGCACCTTGTCTGGTCCCTTTTTCAATCACTTAATTGGGAGTTCATCGGCAGATTTTACTGAATTGATATTGACCGGAGAAAGGGTAAAAGCTGGGATAAAGAATGGAAAGATTCAAAAAGATGCATCCTTTGTTGCTGTAAGGAAGCCATTCATCAGAAAGAAAGAAGTGGTTGCTGTATATCCTCAGAGAAATCAAGATAGGGTCGAACGCCATCCAATGGTGGGGGCAGTTATGATTCCTAAACCTGCGCCTGATCAACAAAGAAACAACCAACCAAGAATGGAAAGACCGGTCAGACAATTCACCCGAATTAATATGACACTCTCTCAAGTATTACCACATTTGTTAAGATCCAACCTAGTGACCTTGAAAGAAGCTCCAAAGAACCCTAACACAACCTCTCCTTACTATCATCCTAATGCCCGCTGTACATACCACTCTGAAAGTCCCGGCCATGACACTAACAACTATTGGGCTCTGAAGAAGAAAGTACAATACCTCCTTGAAGCCAAAGAGATTGAATTCGATGCGCCAGAAGATGCCAATGTCATTTCTGTCCCTATGCCAAAACATGGCCATAATACCAACGCCATTGAGGAAGATATGTTTGTTACTTCAGTGGATGAACTTGTGACCCCACTCCTAACTATCAAAAAGAATTTATTGAATGCCGGTGTTTTCCCAGGCTATGATGAAAGCTGTCATTTCTGTTTGTCCTCACCAACCAGCTGTCCTTTCTTGAAAGTAGGTGTTGTACCCCAAAATTTGCCCTCTCATTTATCAAGACTTTTCTCATAATACTTCTTTGACTCAAGACAAGATTAGGGTTTGGTCAGCTCAAGACATCTCATCTTGCACTGATAACCCAAAATTAGGGTTTGAGTTTGCTCAAGGATTTTTGGACCACCAATGCTTCATGTGACTTTCATACATCATTTTGGACCCCTAATATTGCTCATGATAAGTTTCAAGCCTTGAACCACATTTTTGATCAGTCAATTGGACAGTTGACCTAAAAATCAGCTGTATTGGGGAAAAAGTCAACCATGACCAATTTACAGTCAAACTTCATAATTTTTGATCCACATCAACATTTTAGACTCATGTGTACCATTTGATCGAGTTTGGATTACAACTCCTCAAGAAATTTGATCAAATCATCAAAAGGGCAAAATGGTCAAAATTAGGGTTTTGACTGAGAAAGAGCAATTTCTGATTTTTAACCTAGCAATTGACCAATTGAGTTCAAGCATGATTTCAAGGATTCAATAGCATCATCTTGACTTAATTACATGGTTCAAAACATCTCAAGTTCATTGGATTGACAGATGAATTTTGCAGTCAACTGATCAAAAGTCAATTGTACACTGAAAAGTCAAACTTTGACTTTTTGGTCAAAATCAAGTACCAAGGGTCATAATTCATCAAGATATGTCAAAATATGAAACTTGTTCACCAAGAAAACCAAATTTGAAAATTAGGGTTTTGAATTGGAAAATTTTTATAACAGAATTTTTCTAAGTATAAAAATTTTCTTATTTTTTCTCAACTTTACACCACTTTTACACCATGATGCCTAATGATTCAAGGAAACTTCCAAACATGAAAGTTGTATATCTCCATGAAATCTACAACTTTGATTCACAAAATTTTCCCTAAATATGCTTGGATCTCAAGTTATGAATTTGTGAATACATGGTCAGGAACTTCTTAACTTAGTGAAATTTTGCCCTAATTTAGGCAGGTTTTGGACCCAACTTCATGGAAATTTTTCACCTAGTTCCAAGAGGTATCTCAAAATACATTTCAAATATGGATTATAGATCACATTACAAGCTTTCCAAAATTTCCAAGAACTCTCCAAGATCATTTTTGAGTAGGGAGAATCGAAGAGAGGAAGTTGGCATTTTCTCACTTTTTGTTCAAGCCATTTTCATGAAGAACCAAGTTGCAAATCAAACCTATGCTGGCTATTTCATGCTTTACAGGTCCTAAACTTGCTACAAACTCCTTAATTAAATGCATACTCAGTTGACAAAGCCTTTATCCATGCTTTTGAACTTTTACACAACTTGTAATTCCATTTTGGGTAAAAAGGCTCCATTGCCATTTTCATAAAGAAACACTTTTGCAAACTTGTCAACTTGGAGCTTTGAACCTGTCCCCTTGATGCATACAAACTACACAGGTCTCAAGCAACTTGTACAAACTTATACCAACCCTAAAGCAAGCTGGTACAAGCATGAGAGTTTTGTCTTGTCACTTTGCTTCAAGTACAAGAAAAGTGGCAAAAAGGCTAGGGCTTGTACGACTGATAGAGAGCTGACTTTAGATCATTTCTATACTAATATGCAAAGGATATACAACACGTAGGACACCAAGCAAAGGCCTGAAACATTGAGAGCAAGCAAAACACCAAAAAACTGCCCAAACATACAATCTCTGCACAAACACATCCAACTCTTATTTGGCTTGTGCGTTTTGTGTTTAGATCATTCAAACATCTTACATACTTGATATCAAACTCATCCAAACCATCATCCCTGTTCTGTGACCTCTGTTTCACCATCTGCCATTGTTAACTTTGAAGCTTGCAGTTGGACTTGGTCAGGGAGTTCTAGCCATCTTCAGAGCAAGGTAAGGGTTGGAATAGATTCAGGGAGGTTAAAGGAAGCTCAAACAATCATCAGGCTTCCATTAAAGTCCCTGCATTGTCATACACGATTCTAGTTGAAGGAGGTAATTTTTCAAACTCTATCTCCTTGTACAGGCAACCTCAGGCCACGATCTGCGAATGAAAAATGTAGTTCTCATCATAATAAAGCTATACATATCATTATCTTGCATTTATATTACTTGTGCTAAGAGAATTTGGAGTTTGAAATCTCTGCAAATTTTAGGTCACGATTTAGGGATTTCAAAATTCTCTTTGATCTTTGATAGTTAGATTACATAATTTATATGGTTGGAATCGTGAGCTCAAATGCTACATTTTTCATGTTATAAGTTTTCATTTTTATGCAAGCATGAGGAAGTTACAGGTTGAACTAGCTATGGCGTGAGGAAGAGGAAGGCAGGACAGGGACGAAGCTGTCTTGGGCTTTTTGCTTCTTGGGCCTTTTTGTTTTTGCTAAACACCACCACTGATTTGCTATTACACCCCCTGTTAACTCTTTCATTTTTTTTCTTTTTCATTTTTATATTTAATACTTTTAATTATTTTCTTTAATGATAAAAAATCCTAAAAATTAATTTAATTATTTTTACACTTTTATTTTTTATTTATTTATTATTTCTCACATAAAAAATTAATTTATTTTGATAAAATTTAATTTATTTTCTTAATAAACTTATAAATATAATTAAATATACTTAATATTTTTATTTTACATTTCATATTTAAAAATACTTATTTTTTGCACATATTTAATTTTTAATATTTATATACAATATTATTTATTATTTTCATACAAAAAAATGCACAAAATAATAATATAGAAACATTATTTTCTTTTAAATGAAAATTAGGCTTTAATCCCTTTCAAAAGAATTAAATATTTTTCCCTTTTTAGGTTTAAATTAAATATTCTTTTACACAAAAGTAAGACATAAAACATCTTTTCTTTACATATACATTGCATTCCATTTTAAATATTGTGCTATATTTATTTTAATTCGCGCAAATTCGATTTGGTTGTAATAATGTATTTAGTTTTATATTTGTGCAAATCCCCATTCAAACTTGTATTCCCCCCTTCCATAAAATTGTTGTAATAGCTTAGTATATTTACATTATGCAATTTATTGCTTTCATATGCCATGATTAGTAATTAGGGTTTGTATGACAAGAACAAAACAAAGCAAAATAGAAAACTCTAAATACAAGACAAAATCAAAAGCATGAAAATGACACACTTTGCACACAAGCACCCTTAGGGTTTCTCCCACTTGGTTGCCTAAAATAAAATGGCCATGTTACGCATGCGAAGTATCTTGGCAAAACAAAACAAATATAAGATCATAGCCCCTCGATGACGCTATTCAAAAGATACCTAAACAAAATGATCTTGGTCCCTCAAAAATGCTAAGATACTTTGCAAACATTGCTATCATGGTCATACGATGACCTACACCCGTCCCGTTTACATCCAAAGATAGGGTTGCTTACCAAATCAATGGTAAGACAACAATGTCAAAGGAATAGAAAATGCATAAGAAAGACATTTGAGTAGGTAGATAGCTTCTAGTTACTTGCTCCATTTCAAGCAACAATCCTTGCAATTTTCAAAACAAACACACACATTTCAAAAACATCTTATAAACATTGAAAACATTTTCAAAAGACAAACATCTTTGTATACATTCTTACGAACGAGAATCATTACAAAGATTGCTTAAAAGAATGGCCTCTTTTACAAAATACTTTCAAAACCACATCAAACACCATTTCAAACAAACCAAAGCAAGTGATCTAAGCAAGTAACTAAGAGCCCATGGAAAACCAGGGATGAAAAGGGTGCTAGCACATTACCTTTTCATAATCTACCCCCCGAACTCAAGAAAACATCTCAAAGGTCTTTCCTGTGCTTTTTCACCTTTCCTGTTGGATAAAAGAAAAGTCGGTGGCGACTCTTGCTAACCGCGACATTTGTGACAAAACGCAAAACCTCAAGTCAGTTCTCCCACAGAACTGGCGACTCTGCTGGGGAAATTATTATAAAAGTGGGGTTACCTTAGGGTTTAGATCACATTTATTTGCTTATCTGGTTTGACTTGTTTGCTTTATAATTATGGTTCTTTGTTTGGGTTTAAATCCTCCACCCGGATTTGGGAAACATTATAGGTAAATAGTAATACATTGTGGAAACTGTGCAGGGTATACCAACATGGTCTAAGCAATAGCTATGTTAGTGTGACATATTTGTGGGTACCGGTAGCCTTTGAGTTAATCAAAGAGAATACGGGGCCGCTGAGTGATGTCATGAAGCACTAATGAACTTCTAGAACCCTTTACTTGACCAACTTGGCCTTTAGGATGTAGTGAGATGACCGACTTTGGTGCAGTCCGAAGTTGGTAGATACTCGATACTAAACTCATTGAGGGTTGGTTTCTTTGGATATTTCGGTCGCCATTAAAGAGGCTTTTGCTGAAACAATGACCAAGAAAACAATCCAGTGATATTGAGCTCCTTAGAACCCGGTTACTATTGTTAGGACAGGTTGAGCCAACTAAACTTCAAGAGGGTACTTACCTATAAAACCCCATGCAAGCCTAAACTAAGAACTTGTTTGATTTGCTTGTATATGCATATTTGTACATAACATCATGGACATCATGAATATCATATGCATCCACTAACCATTTCAGGGATTTTAGAAATTCATCTTTATTCTTGTTTTGTAGGATATGGATTCACTTCGCAGGAAAACTATCCAAATCAACCTTGTAAGAATTCCTCCACAACTCAAGGAGCTAGCTTCAAGGATTCCTTAGAACTCTCCATTCACCGAGAGGCATGGTCGTCTACTCAACTTGGTCACCTCCAACACAGAGGAAGACATGATGAAGGTTCTCTTCCAGTTCTTTGACCCTTTGCATCATTGCTTCACATTCCCCGACTATCAGCTTATGCCTACTTTGGAAGAATTCTCTCAGCTTTTGAGGATTCCTATTCTCAATCAACTACCCTTCAACGGTACGAAAAGATATCCAAAGCCAGAAGAGATTGCTCAAGCTCTGCACTTGCACTCATCTGATGTCACAACTCATTGGGAAACTAGAAGTGGTGTCAAAGGCTTCTTGGCAAAGTTTCTGTTTGAGAAAGCCCAAAGCTGTTGGGATTCCTTAGACTTGCAAGCTTTTGAGAAGATTGTAGCTCTTCTCATCTATGGGATGGTCCTGTTCCCCAATCCTGACCAACTCATAGATGTGAGCGCTGTCAAAATCTTCATGTCACGCAACCCGGTGCCTACATTGCTTGGGCATATCTTACACTCTTTTCACACTCGTACAATGAGGAAAAGAGGTGTTCTTATGTGTTGTACTCCTCTCCTGGCAAGATGGTTTATTTCTCATCTTCCCCAATCAGTCTTAAAGAATGAGCAAGGTTTGAGGTGGTCACAAAGGTTAATGACGCTTAAACATTCAGATATTCATTGGTGTTCTCGATCCAAAGAGAATGTTATCATTGTTGACCATTGTGGGGAATTCTCTAATGTACCTCTACTTGGCATTAGGGGAGGCATCACCTACAACCCATGCTTAGCTCTAAGACAGTTTGGTTATGCCCGAAGGGATGGCCCACATGATATGCTGATTCAAGGTTTGGTTTTCGACTACGACAACAACGATCAAGGACTTCGCTAGAGATTCATCCGAGCTTGGATGATTCTAAACAAGGTGGATAGCAAGACTTTGGGACACAAGAATTCCATCCCTCTTGAGCCTTACCTCAAGTGGGTACGAACTCACGCTCAAAGTCTTATGATGCCTTATCCTTCCATTCTCCCAGTGATTATTGAGCCTATTAAGGAGGGAGAAGTTCCATACACTATTCTACATCCTGACATGCCTAAATCACTCTAAGACTTACAAAGGGATTGGATACAACTCAAGGCAGAGCGTGATACTTTCGAAGCCCAATTCTACGCAAGCGAGAAGAAGGTTTTGGAACTCACTAGGATACTTCATGAAGAGCAGACTCTAAATACCTACATTGCACCAAAGAGGATGCGCAATGTCTTTTTATCTTATAATTTTGTATTATCTTGCCCAAGGGGCATTGATGTACTCAAATTCTATCTTATTAATATAACGTGTGTTTCTTTTTGTTTAAAACAAATTTGAATTTTTAAATCCTTGAAAGAATTGCATGAATACATATCATTCATCATAAACATAAATAGGTCTTTGCAACAAGTTTCCTCATCTCTCTACTGTTTATTTCAGTAAGATGGATCTCGAACAGACGGTCAAAGATCTTCAAGCTCAAAATACACAGTTTCAACAGTTACTCATGACCTTAGCCAAGGGGCAAGAGGAGCTGAAGACTCTGCTGGAAAAAGATAAAGAGAAAAAGAAGAAAGAGAAGAAGCCAGCTGGTGTGGTAATCATGGGCAGAAGGTTTCAAGGACAAGCTAGAAGGACTTTAGATTTTCTAGCAACACCTGATGAAGGGGAAAGAAAATGAAAAGAAACGGAAGTTCCGTTAGACTCTGAAGAAGAAGAGGAAGAAGGGGACTACTCTGAAGAACAATACCCTCCGGATGATGATAAGTACAAACACCTTGAAGAGCGTTTAAGCGCTATAGAAATCTAGAGAGTACCGGGTCTAGATTTTGAAGAGTTGGGGTTAGTGTCAGGAATTGTGATCCCACCAAAGTTTAAAGTGCCATTATTTGCCAAGTATGATGGAGTGTCGTGTCCTAAAATGCACCTACGATCATATGTTAGAAAGATTCAGCCGCACTCTGCCAATAAAGACTTGTGGGTCCATTTTTTCCAAGACAGTTTATCAGGAACGCAACTTGATTGGTTTTACCAATTAGAAAGGGCCGACATCCACAACTGGGAAGACCTGGCCGCAGCTTTCTATAAACAATACCAGTACAACACCGATTTGGCGCCTACCCATACTCAACTTCAGAGTATGGTTATGGTTTCCAATGAGGGCTTCAAAGATTACGCGCAAAAGTGGAGAGATCTAGCCGGAAGAGTGCAACCCCCTATGTCCGAAAGGGAGTTGGTGGACATGTTCTTGGGAACTCTATCGGGCCCTTTCTTCAATCATCTGATTGGGAGTTCCTCTACAGGGTTTAATGAATTTATTTTAACCGGCGAAAGGGTGGAAGCTGGTATAAGAAGTGGGAAGATTCAGAAAGATTCGTCTGCCTCTACAGCTGTGAAAAAACCTTTCACTGGGAGGAAGGAAGTATCTGCTGCTTATTCACAAAGGAATCAAGGAAGAACTGAACACCGACCAGTGGTGGGGGCCGTTATGATTCCAAAGCCTACATCTGACCAGCCTAGAAATAACCAGCCAAGGGTGGAAAGGCCAGTCAGGCAATTCACCAGGATTAACATGACTCTAGCCCAGGTTCTACCACATCTTCTAAAATTGAATCTGGAGACTTTAAAAGAGGCCCCAAAGAATCCCAATATTACATCCCCTCATTATCATTCAAATGCCAGATGCGCATACCATTCTGAAAGTCCAGGGCATGACACTAACAACTGTTGGGCTCTGAAGAACAAAATTAAAGACCTAATAGATGCGAAGGAAGTTGAGTTTGATGTTCCTGAGAAACCGAATGTCATTTCCGCTCCGATGCCTAGGCATGGTTACAATGCCAATGCTATCGAGGAAGATTTATTTGTTGCCACAGTGGATGAACTTTTGACTCCGCTCCTGATCATTAAGATGAATTTGTTAAAAGCTGGTGTGTTCCCAGGATGTAAGGAAGACTGCCATCATTGCTTATCCTCACCCGCCGATTGCCCTCTGTTGAAGACAGGTATCCAACGCCTGATTGATAACCAAGAAATTCTGTTTGAGAATGCTCCTGTTTCACCCGTTCCAGTTAAAGAAGTTTCAATCATAACCATCTACGCCAATCCTTCCAGGGTCCCCAAAAGGCCCGTTAGGATTACACCTGCTCCAAAAACTACTCCACTTAAGATCACAATGCCCGGGCCGGTCCCGTATGAGTCAGATAAAACAGTACCATGGAATTATGGTGGAGAAATCTACTACCATGGTATTAAACAAGATGAACTGACTGCCGAAGAAGAGATCTCCGAAGAAGAAAATTCTGACATTAGTAATATTGCCGGAACTAGCAAGATTACCCGCAGTGGTAGAATCTTCTCTCCAGAGATTTCCCCTCCAAAGGCAGTTTTTGGACCCGTGGCCATTCTGAAGATTACCTCTGTACCAGTGATTATACCTGCAAGCGTACCTACCAACAAAGACGACACAATTCCTGTCCCTACCAGTACCTCTACTAATGAGAATAAAGGAAAAAGCATTCAAGAAGAGCCTGTCCGGACGAAGGCTCAATCACTAGCTATCCCTGAAACGTCCAAGAAGGAAATGGAAGAAATCCCGAGGATAATAAAGAAGAGTGATTATGATGTGGTTGAACAGTTGGGGCAAACCCCTTCCAAGATCTCCATGCTAGCATTGTTGTTGTGCTCTGAGGCACATGCGAAAGCTTTGGTAAAATTTCTGAAGACAGCTCATGTGCCACAAAAGACGTCTGCTGACCAATTCCAAGACTGTGTGGCCAGTTTGACAGTTGATAATGGTCTGGGTTTCTCTGATGCTTATTTGACACCCAGAGGGAGAAAACACAACGAGGCACTGCATGTCTCTGTAGAGTGTAGAGGAACAACCCTAGCCCATGTCTTGGTAGACACCGGTTCATCTTTGAACGTCTTACCAAAGAAAACCCTTGACAGATTGGATTGCGAAGGGCTGACGTTAAAACCCAGTAACATAATTGTAAGAGCATTTGATGGCTCGAAGAGGATGGTCCACGGGGAGGTGGACATCCCAATAAAGGTGGAAAATCAGATTTTCAACTCAACCTTCTATGTGATGGACATCCGTCCTTCTTATTCCTGTCTGTTAGGACGCCCCTGGATTCATAATGCTGGTGCTGTCACTTCCACGCTACACCAGATGCTGAAGTACCCGGTCCAAGGAAAGATCATAATTGTCCACGAGGAGGAGGAGGAGTACATGATTAGTCATGTGAATTCTTTCCGATATGTGGAGTTGGATGGCGAGTTCACTGAAACCCCTTTCCAACATTTTGAAGAAGTCTCTCAAGAAGTAGCAGCGACCAAGGCGGTATCCTCGATTCCTAAGGTCACAAGACCTCCACTTCGGATGTCATCTCTAAAGGATGCAAAGGCAGTAATAGAGGAGGGTGGATGCACCATCTGGGGGCAGCTTCCAGATATTCCGTACAAATCAGACAAATTTGGCTTGGGGTTTACTTCAACTGCTCAGAAGGTTGTGCGCCACGCTCGTGTCGGAGGGCCACCTTTGAAGATTAGTAACCAAGAGGTCAACACTGTGGAAGATGTTGAAGAGGATGGAAGCTTGGAAGATTTGATATTTCCTACTGTCAACGAAGGACTTCGCAACTGGGAAGCCAGAAACTTTGTCCCAATAACTTTCATCTCTCAGTAATTTATCTTTTACATTTCTGTTGGACTTGTAATATTCACGAACAATTCACACTTTAAAAACCTTGTGTCTTGCCCGAGGCACAATGGTCCATTTGTAAGGGTTTTTATTTCATCTTCATATGACATTCAATGAATCATGGATGTTTTTTCACATATAAACCTTTTGTGCTCATTATCTTTCTTTTACACTTTATTGTTTAAAGATGGCTATACCCTTACATACACCCACATTCACAAATGCAGGTACCCCTCCATTCCGGATCCCATGGGTAACGATATTGCTATAGCCTTCAGTGACTCTGAAGATCTGATCTACCAAGCCGAATACGAAGGTGAGGAAGATTGTGAGGTGCCAGGGGAATTAGCCAAACTACTACAATAAGAGGAAAGAGATATTCAACCTCATGAGGAGTTGTTGGATACAATCAATTTGGGTACTGAGGAAGATAAAAAGGAAATCAAAGTGGGTGCCGATTTAGAGCCGAGTTTCAAGGAGCGTCTAATTCAGCTATTGCATGATTATGTTGAGATCTTTGCTTGGTCATACAAAGACATGCCGGGACTGGATACAGACATCGTAGTACATCGTCTTCCCACAAGAGAAGATTGTCCACCAGTAAAACAAAAAGTCTGCCGCATGAGACCTGACATGTCAGAGAAGATCAAAGCAGAAGTCATGAAGCAGTTCAATGCTGGATTTCTGGCTGTTACTTCTTATCCTCAATGGGTGGCCAACATTGTTCCCATGCCTAAAAAGGATGGTAAAGTACAGATGTGTATGGATTATAGAGATTTAAACAGGGCTAGCCCTAAAGATGATTTTCCACTTCAACACATCGACACCCTGGTTGATAATACGACCCAGCACAAAGTATTTTCCTTCATGGATGGATTCTCATGCTATAACCAAATCAAAATGGCACCTGAGGACATGGAGAAAACTACGTTTGTCACACAGTGGGGAAAGTTCTGCTACAAAGTGATGCCATTCAGACTGAAGAGTGTCGGGGCAACCTATCAACGTGCCATGGTAGCTTTGTTTCATGATATGATACATCATGAGATAGAGGTCTACGTAGATGACATGATAGCCCGATCACAAACTGAAGAGGAGCACCTCAATCACTTGCAAAAGTTGTTTGTAAGGTTGAAGGAGTACAAGATGAGATTAAATCCAAACAAGTGCACATTCGGAGTCCGGTCTGGTAAACTCTTAGGTTTCATTGTCAGCAACAAAGGCATCGAGGTTGATCCTGCCAAGGTCAAAGCAATACAAGAAATTCCTGCTCCTCGTACTGAGAAGGAAGCCAGAGGATTCTTGGGACGCCTGAACTATATTGCCAGATTCATTTCTCACCTAACGTTTACTTGTGAACCAATCTTCAAACTGTTGAAGAAAGATCAGGTAGTCAGATGGAATGATGAATGTCAGATTGCTTTTAACAAAATCAAAGAGTATTTACAAGAACCTCCTGTCTTGATTCCACCAGTCGAGGGAAGACCACTAATCATGTATCTGACAGTTTTAGAGAACTCAATGGGGTGTGTATTGGGGTAGCATGACGAGTCTGGCCGAAAAGAGCACGCTATTTACTACCTAAGCAAAAAGTTTACCGACTGTGAAACCAGATATTCACTGCTCGAGAAAACTTGCTGCACTCTGGTATGGGCTGCTAGCCGGCTAAGACAATATATGTTGACTCATACCACTTTGTTGATATCTAAGATGGATCCGATAAAATACATCTTTGAGAAGCCTGCTCTGTCTGGGAGGATAGCTAGATGGCAGATGATCCTAACAGAATATGACATACAGTACACAACCCAAAAAGCTATAAAGGGCAGTGTGCTAGCTGATCATCTTGCCCATCAAGCTGTAGAAGATTATCAGTCCAAGAAGTTTGAATTCCCTGACGAAGACATCATGACATTAGACAACTGTGAAGAAATCAGGCCATATGACGGACCTGAACAAGGATCCCGATGGACCCTGTTCGTTGATGGGGCATCCAATGCACTTGGTAATGGTATCGGCGCTGTACGCATATCTCCGGAAGGATGCCATACTCCTTTTACTGCCAGACTGTGCTTCAACTGTACGAACAACATGGCAGAATACGAAGCTTGCATCTTTGGTCTTAAGGCTGCCATAGACTTGGGAATCAAATCTTTAGATGTGTTTGGAGATTCAGCTTTGGTCATCAGTCAGATCAAAGGAGAGAGGGACACTAAGCATCCAAACCTTATCCCTTACAAAGAACATGTTTTGACATTGTTACCACATTTCGAGCAGATTACCTTCGAGCATTTCCCGCGAGAAGAAAATCAGCTAGCAGATGCTCTAGCCACAATGTCATCTATGTTTAAACTTAATTGGGATAACGAGGCTCCCCAGATCACCATTGAACGAATGGACTAACAAGCACACTGTCACGAGATTAATACTGAAGAAGTAGTGGACCAGCCTTGGTTTCATGAAGTCAAAAGGTATCTCGAGGCTCAAGAATATCCAGAAGGAGCTTCAATCAATGATAAAAAGTTCCTAAGGAGATTCTCCACTAAGTTCTTCCTAAGTAATGGCATCCTGTACAAACGTAATTGTGGTCGGTGGATCTGGAATTGACTGTTTAACGCTGGTTCGCGAAATGTCGCGGAAGCAAGAGTCGCCACTGTCTTTTATTTTCTCCAAATGGAAAGGACAAAAGCACAGAAAAATTCCTTATAGAGATTGCTCTCGGTTCGGGAGGTAGGTTATAGAAAGGGAAGGTGTTAGCACCCTTTCTATCCATGGTTATCCATGGGCTCTTAGATACTTGCTCATTTGTGTTTTCAAAAATGGTTTGTTTGCTTTTCAACTGTGGGTTTTAAAAAGTTTCTTTGAAAATTCCAGTTCGACTCTTGTATCGGTCCTCAAGAGTGTTTGAAAAATTGCTTTCGAAAGCTTTTTGAAAAGGTGTCAGTGTGAAAAGTATTTTTGATTTGTTTTGAAATTAGAGCAAGTATCTAGAGTCGTCTACCTACCCTAAGGAATTCGTCTGTGTAAATGTCCTTTAAAGTAGTGCCATCCCACCATTGAGAGGTAGGTAGCACCACTGTTGGAGGTGTTCGGGTCAATTCGAGGTTCGGGACATGGTGATCACCAGAGCAATAGGAAGACACCTTAGAAGCTACCCTCATGCCAGGTTCCCGGATCATGAGGACTTACTAAGACATCCTCTACTCGACGATCACCTTTCGAGGCAAGGCAACAGTGAGGCGTACCCTAGGGGTGGTGTGTGATTTGTGTGTCATGTTCAGTTATCTTGTCTTATTCATGTCATGGGTGATCTACGCGTTTGTTTTTATTTTAGCCATTCATTCTTGCATGCAGTTTATTAGCAGTTAAAAAGTTGCGAGAAATATAAAGTTCCTAAACTATTACAAAGGCGCGGGTCCACATCGCCAAAATAAATCCAGGACCCGATTTGACAGAAAATGAAGAATTAAAAGTGCGAAAGATAAATATTACATGGCCTTGGGAGAGATACATAAAAATTATGCGAAACGAAATAAAACGCGCGAATTGAATAAGAATTAAAACGAGGGCGTTGGACCCTTTTTGCAAAATTAAATTAAATGATTAAATTAATTAAAATTAAACTGAAAGGAAGTTATTTTTGGTATTTTTGTATTTTTATGATTTTAATGAAAAAAGAATTAAATGAAATTAAAAGATTAACCCTAATTTTAATTGTTTGAGTTCATTAAGAAAGTATTAAATTTTAACCTAATATTAACCTAATTATTTACATGCAAATCTTGATTTATGAAAGTAAATAATATTTTAATGATTAATTATTGTGAAAGAAAAGAAAAAAAGATAAAAATTATTACAAACCCTAATTCTACCAATTTTAAATTAATTAAGAAAATATTAAGATTTACTCCTAAATTAAAACTAATTAATTAATAAAGGTTTTATTTACAAAAAATATAACATTAAATAAAAATATTAATTTTTGTCTCTTTTCTGACTTTTTATTATTTTTATACTTTTTATGAAAATATTTAAATTACAAAAAACTAATTAATTGAATCAAAATAAATAATAAAAAAAAATAATGGAAAGAATATTGCCAACCTAGGGGGTGTCTGTCCCCAAATTGGGAGGTAAGTCTTTAGCAATTTGTGCCCAATAAGCCTTAGGCCTCGTTGACCTTTTGATTAGCATGCATGTGCATTGACTGAGATTCATCATAGTCTCCAGATCTGGTCCTTTGATTGAGTGCAATGGGACGCGTGGACGGTTTGATAACGTGGGTGCATGGCGTGCTTTAGCGTTGAAGCTGCATAGGAACATTAATTGAAAAATAATAGGGAAAGGGTGAGGACCTGGGGCTCGAACCCAGGTCCTGAGGAATACCAACACTACGCGCTGCCATCCGTTCCAATTGATTTCTTTGTCTATCAAATACACAACAAACATTATAAAATAAAACAAAAGCTAATGCTTGTTTCCGCGCGAATTTTTAAATGAACCAATCAGCCTTGGCCACCTAATCATCTTCTTCTTTGTTCCCTGAAACAAAAAGGTTAGCAACGGTTTTGGAACTGTTCCCTAATACCCCATATTCCAAAATAGCGATTAGCTCAGGGAAGCTCATAAATTGAGCGCGAGGGTGCTAGTCTGATCGTCCAAGCACACTTGTTTCAATGGTCCAGGTCTCGAATGCTAATTTTTCCTTAAATGGGAAACCCCAATTCACAGCTTGGAAAACCCTAATATCCAACAATGGTGAAATCGTATAGAGTGCACAAAAACATAATTAAATTATATAGTTAGCATCAGAATCATATAATGAACACGAATCAAGCATCAAAAATTATGAAAAATGTATGAATCGAGATGCAAGAGTATCAAATATTTTCTGTACAGGGTGAGATCGTTCTCACGTTTCTGGGGGTGGAAGCTTGTGGTTTTGATCCAAATTTCTCCCTTGAAGCCTCAGGAAGGTGATGGAATAAGTCTCCTTGCTTGAATCGACCTAGAACTTGGTTTTCAGATTTGAGTTTTTTAGGCAAAAGTTCAAGTTTTGTTCTTTTGATATGGCGCAGCTTTTTGGTAATGGGCACGAGGGTTAGCATTAGTGTGTATAGGTGAATGATTTAGGTTAAGAACTTGATCAAAAATCCATGCATTGATGTGAAAAAATATTTGATTTGCAAACCATAATTTTCCAAATCTTTTTCATGCTTTTTGGCTTCAATCACATCCAATCACCTTTGATTCTTTCCTTATTTGATTTGCACGAAATATTGAGTATATTTTATGCACAAAAAGATTTAAAACATTAGGTTTAACATTTTTCATGTATTTTAATTAATTTAAATGAATTATTAATAATAAAAATCCAAATAAATAAAGAAAAACTTCCCTTTGGGCCAAATGGTCGTGCACATGCCTTGGATAATGAATTGTGGAAGAAAAAGAGGCCCATTAGCAATTTTAGGTCATTTGAAGCAATGTTGACTTTTCAAAATATCCAAAAATTTCCCAACTTACACAAGGCATAACTTGCTCAATTTTTAAGCTTTGCTCATGTTATTGGACATTTTGGAAAGGTCTTTGAGTCCTCTAACCAGTGCCTTTGGTCCCATGTCATTTTGATTTACCAATCTCAAGTTATGGCCTTTTACTTAAAGTCCCTTTTTGTTGACTTTTGAAAATGACCTATAATGTTGAAATTGATAACTTTTTGTGAGAGCATTTCTTGGACTTGAAGTATGAAGATGAGTTGTAGGAAATGTCTTTATCTTCAAAATGAGCTTTGGATGGAATTTTTCTGATAATCCATGTGAAAGTTATGCCCTAGTCAATTTACAGTTGACTTTTTCAACTGTCCAAATATGGAAACTTTTGCATCTTGATGATATTTGAACCAAGCTTTGAGAATCATGATCAAGCATTGATCAAATGATGTTTGTGGCTTCAAAATGAGATGTTTACCAAAAATTTGGACTTTTGACTGTCAAATGACCATTTTGCCCCTGCAGTTGACTGTAGTGCAATTTAGGGTTTTTGACTGTGCAATTTTGAACTGTAAGTCTTGAAACTTGGTATGAGGATGCTTGACCATATTTATGGGCATGTGAGACTTGATTGGACCCTTGGAAACTTCATTTTCTTGATCAGAACCAAAACCCTAATTTTGACTGTTAGGAGGCCCTTACACTGTGCAACCCTTGGGGAATTTTGAAGCTTTGACTTGGCAATTCTTGAAGAATATGAGAGGGCAAATTTTGGGGTACAACAGTAATCATGATTTTATTATGCTCTGTTGTGTGGATAAGATTGAAGCTGAAAAGATTATGGCTGAATTGCATGAAGGTACCTTTGGCACTCACTCTAGTGGGCATACGATGGCGAAGAAAATCCTACGGGCGGGCTATTATTGGTCTACCATGGAAGCAGACTGCTACCAACACTCCCGGACCTGCCATAAGTGTCAAATCTATGCAGACAAGGTGAACGTGCCTCTGGTTCCTCTAAATGTCTTAACAACTCCTTGGCCCTTTGCTATATGGGGAATCAATATGATTGGGGAGATCAAGCCTACAGCCTCCAATGGACACCGCTTCATTCTAGTGGCCATTGACTATTTCACAAAGTGGGTCGAAGCAGCTTCCTTTGCATCTGTTACTAAGAATGTTGTTGCCCACTTCATCAAGCGGAATCTTATTTTCCGGTACGATATCCCAGAAAGGATCATAACTGATAACGGTACAAACCTTAACAATATTATGATCATCGCCTTATGCGAGCAGTTCAAGATTCAACATCACAATTCATCCCCCTATCGGCCAAAGATGAATGGTGCAGTCAAAGCTGCTAATAAAAACATTAAAAAGATTATATAGAAAATGACAGTCACGTACAAGAACTGGCATGAAATGCTACCGTTTTCTCTCCACGGGTACCGTACCACGGCTCGCACATCAACTGGGGCAACACCCTATTCCTTGGTTTATGGCATGGAGGTTGTCTTGCCCATTGAGGTTCAGATCCCCTCTTTGAGAATTTTGAAGGATGCAGGTTTGAATGAGGGCGATTGGATCCAGACCCGGCTTGATCAACTGAACTTAATTGATAAAAAGAGACTTACTGCTATTTGCCATGATCAGATGTATCAAAAACGGATGATCAAGGCTTTCAACAAGAAAGTCAGACGTCAAGTATATCAAGTTGGGGATCTGGTGATCAAGCGCATCATTTTGCCACAAAGTGATCCCAGGGGCAAATGGACTCCTACCTATGAAGCACCATTTGTAATCAAGAATATCTTTTCCGGCGGGGCAATGATCTTAACCACCATGGACGACAACGATTTACCACACCCTGCGAACGCAGACATAGTCAAAAGATACTACGCATAAGAAACCCGCTAGGTTGACACACCTAGGAAAAACAAGGGCATCCCGGTGAACCAAAAGGTTCGGGCAAAAATTAGGGATAAAATATAAAAAAATTTGTACACCTAGCAAGTCGAAAACCCGAAAGGGCGACTTGGGCAAAAAAGGGTTTCCCAGTGGATTGAAAACCCAAAAGGGCGGTCCAGGCAAAAGTTAGGGAATTAAAGCGTATGACTATGTCTCTTCGGATCACTTTGAGGATAACCTCTTCACTGATAAACTCAGAGCTTCTGATCAATTCAATCATCTTTGGACGAAGCAACAAATAGACAAGATATTCGGAGATACGGAGGCTATAGCAGAATGGGAACCCCATGGGATTATCACACATAACTATCTTTCTTTGTATAATTTTTTCTTACTTTTATGACACCATCCTCTTACTAGGATGTTTGTATCCTTTGTACAAAATACTTATTCAAAGTAAATACAAAGATATCTCTTTAAAGTACATAAAACTATTTGTCCTTTTCTTTTTACACTTGTGTTTTATTTGCAAAAACGTCCAATGATTCATTAATGAACATATGCATTTGAACATAATTATTGTTTACAAATAAACAAAATGGAAAAGAACAATTACTGACAGGTTGAAAGAATAGTAAAATGTCTTTAGGCTATTCCATGAGCAATCCCTACAGTACGTCATTAAAATCCCCAGCGGAGCTGAAACTTCAAGCTATTAATCCCCAGCGGAAACCATCCAGTTTCTCCAAATTCCCCAGCAAGTTGTTTTGAATCCTGAAAATCAACCGGATAACGACTAACTTTTATTTCTCCCTAACCTAGGATAAATCCCCAGTAGAGTGGAAGATGACCGAAACTCCTGAACTTTTTCCCAAACAGGAATAAGCTTTCTCCCCACAGAAATTTCATTTCTCCCTAACAGAACAAAGACTCTAATCCCCAGTAGAAGTCATCAAAATTCTCTGGATTCCCAAGCAGATTACTCAAGCAGTACACAACATTGTTCTCCTAACAGAATCTTTGTCAATACTCCAACTTCAAGACATGAAGAATCCACATATCCTCAACAGCAGTCAAGGATTTATTTTCCTCAACAATACAGCGAATCAACTTACATGCGTATACATTATATCCACATATCATAAACATTTATAAAACACATATATTACATCATACATTACATGCAACATAACTTGTGTTCCAGCTAACATTTTACCCTTTTCAGGATAAGATTAACAGCTACCGCTTACAATATGCAATCATGATACAGTTTAGATACTCTCCAGACACGGATGCCATTCTGACACTTATTCAGATTTCAAGTTCAGATACATTCCAGATACGCTCCAGACATGGTTTCCATTCTGTTACTTATTCATATTTCAAGTTTAGATACAGTTCAGATACGCTCCAGACACGGAAGCCATTATGTTACTCATTCAGAATCAAGTTCAGATACAGTTCATATACGCTCCATACACAAGCAATTCTGTTACTCATTCAGATTCAAGTTCAGATACAGTACAAATACGCTCCAGCCACGGATGCCATCCTTTTACTCATTCAGACCCAGCTTTCAGATACAGTTCAGACACGCTCCAGACGCGGACGCCATTCTGATACTCATTCTTTCAGGTTACAACTTACAATTCAACAAACATTCTTGGATGGCATCTATAAGCCCATCTCCAACAAGATTCCGCCACCTCTCCAAATGGCATCTTTAAGCCCATTTCCTCAACTACACTTTGTCGAGTGCAAACTTACGGGCACTCTAGTGTCCAATCATCTTTTACCTTCGAGTCACGAACGATAAAGCTCGCCAATCTAACTCTTCAGGTTCAAGAAGATTGAACAGGGGAAGCTATTGTACCCCAAAATTTTCCTTCTCATTTATCAAGACTTTTCTCACAATACTTCTTTGACTCAAGACAAGATTAGGGTTTGGTCAGCTCAAGACATCTCATCTTGCACTGATAACCCAAAATTAGGGTTTGAGTTTGCACAAGGATTTTTGGACCACCAATGCTTCATGTGACTTTCATACATCATTTTGGACCCCTAAGATTGCTCATGATAAGTTTCAAGCCTTGAACCACATTTTTGATCAGTCAATTGGACAGTTGACCTAAAAATCAGTTGTATTGGAGAAAAAGTCAACCATGGCCAATTTCCAGTCAAACTTCATATTTTTGATCCACATCAACATTTTAGACTCATGTGTACCATTTGATCAAGTTTGGATTACAACTCCTCAAGAAATTTGATCAAATCATCAAAAGGGCAAAATGGTCAAAATTAAGGTTTTGACTGAGAAAGGGCAATTTCTGATTTTTAACCTAGCAATTGACCAATTGAGTTCAAGAATGATTTCAAGGATTCAATAGCATCATATTTACTTAATTACATGTTTCAAAACATCTCAAGTTCATTAGATTGATAGATGAAATTTGCAGTCAACTGATCAAAAGTCAATTGTACACTGAAAAGTCAAACTTTGACTTTTTGGTCAAAATCAAGTACCAAGGGTCATAATTCATCAAGATATGTCAAAATATGAAACTTGTTCACCAAGAAAACCAAATTTGAAAATTAGGGTTTTGAATTGGAAAATTTTTATAACTTAGAATTTTTCTAAGTATAAAAATTTTCTTATTTTTTCTCAACTTTACACCACTTTTACACCATGATGCCTAATGATTCAAGGAAACTTCCCAACATGAAAGTTGTATATCTCCATGAAATATACAACTTTTCTTCACAAACTTTTCCCTAAATATGCTTGGATCTCAAGTTATGAATTTGTGAATACATGGTCATGAACTTCTTAACTTAGTGAAAATTTGCCCTAATTTAGGCAGATTTTGGACCCAAATTCATGGCAATTTTTCACCTAGTTCCAAGAGGTATCTCAAAATGCATTTCCAATATGGATTATATAGCACATTTCAAGCTTTCCAAAATGTCCAAGAACTCTCCAAGATCATTTTTGAGTAGGGAGAATCGAAGAGAGGAAGTTGGCATTTTCTCACTTTTTGTTCAAGCCATTTTCATGAAGAACCAAGTTGCAAATCAAACCTATGCTGGATATTTAATGCTTTACAGGTCCTAAAATTGCTACACACTCCTTAATTAAATGCATACTCAGTTGACAAAGCCTCTATCCATGCTTTTGAACTTTTACACAACTTGTAATTCCATTTTGGGCAAAAAGGCTCCATTGCCTTTTTCATAAAGAAACACTTTTGCAAACTTGTCAACTTGGAGCTTTGAACCTGTTCCCTTGATGCATACAAACCACACAGGTCTCAAGAAACTTGTACAAACTTATACCAACCCTAAAGCAAGCTGGTACAAGCATGAGAGTTTTGTCTTGTCACTTTGCTTCAAGTACAAGAAAAGTTGCAAAAAGGCTAGGGCTTGTACAGCTGATAGAGAGCTGACTTTAGATCATTTCTATACTAATATGCAAAGGATATACAACACTTAGGACACCAAGCAAAGGCCTGAAACATTGAGAGCAAGCAAAACACCAAAAAATGCCCAAACATACAGTCTCTGCACAAACACATCCAACTCTTATTTGGCTCGTGCGTTTTGTGTTTAGATCATTCAAACATCTCACACACTTGATATCAAACTCATATAAACCATCATCCATGTTCTGTAACCTCTGTTTCACCATCTTCCATTGTTAACTTTGAAGCTTGCAGTTGGACTTGGTCAGGGACTTCTAGCCATCTTCAGAGCAAGGTAAGGGTTGGAATAGATTCAGGGAAGTTCAAGGAAGCTCAAACAATCATCAGGCTTCCATTAAAGTCCATGCATTGTCATACACGATTCCAGTTGAAGGAGGTAATTTTTCAAACTCTATCCCCTTGTACAGGCAACCTCAGGCCACGATCTGCGAATGAAAAATGTAGTTCTCATCATAACAAAGTTGTACATATCATTATCTTGCATTTATATTACTTGTGCTAAGAGAATTTGGAGTTTGAAATCTCTGAAAATTTTAGGTCACGATTTAGGGATTTCAAAATTCTCTTTGATCTTTGATAGTTAGATTACATAATTTATATGGTTGGAATCGTGAGCTCAAATGCTACATTTTTCATGTTATAAGTTTTCATTTTTATGCAAGCATGAGAAAGTTACAGGTTGAACTGGCTATGGCGTGAGGAAGAGGAAGGCAGGACAGGGACGAAGTTGTCTTAGGCTTTTTGCTTCTTGGGCCTTTTTGTTTTTGCTAAACACCACCACTGATTTGCTATTACACCCCCTGCTAACTCTTTCATATTTTTTATTTTTTTCATTTTTATATTTAATACTTTTAATTATTTTCTTTAATGATAAAAAATCCTAAAAAATAATTTAATTATTTTTACACTTTTAATTTATTTTTTTATATTATTTCTCACATAAAAAATTAATTTATTTTGATAAAATTTAATTTATTTTCTTAATAAACTTATAAATATACTTAATATTTTTATTTTATATTTCATATTTACAAATACTTATTTTTTGCACATATTTAATTTTTAATATTTATATACAATATTATTTATTATTTTCATAAAAAAAGCACAAAATAATAATATAGAAACATTATTTTCTTTTAAATGAAAATTATGGTTTACTCCCTTTCAAAAGAATTAAATGTTTTTCCCTTTTTTAGGTTTAAATTAAATATTCTTTTACACAAAAGCAAGACATAAAACATCTTTTCTTTACATATACATTGCATTCCATTTTAAATATTGTGCTATATTTATTTTAATTCGCGCAAATTCGATTTGGTTGTAATAATGTATTTAGTTTTATATTTGTGCAAATCCCCATTCAAACTTGTATTCCCCCCTTCCATAAAATTGTTGTAATAGCTTAGTATATTTACATTACGCAATTTATTGCTTTCATATGCCATGATTAGTAATTAGGGTTTGTATGACAAGAATAAAACAAAGCAAAATAGAAAACCCTAAATACAAGACAAAATCAAAAGCATGAAAATGATACACTTTGCACACAAGCACCCTTAGGGTTTCTCCCACTTGGTTGCCTAAAATAAAATGACCATGTTACGCATGTGAAGTATCTTGGCAAAACAAAACAAATATAAGATCATAGCCCCTCGATGACGCTATTCAAAAGTTGCCTAAACAAAATGATCTTGGTCCCTCAAAAATGCTAAGATACTTTGCAAACATTGTTATCATGGTCATACGATGACCCACGCCCGTCCCGTTTACATCCAAAGATAGGGTTGCTTACTAAATCAATGGTAAGACAACAATGTCAAAGGAATAGAAAATGCATAAGAAAGATATTTGAGTAGGTAGATAGCTTCTAGTTACTTGCTCCATTTCAAGCAACAATCCTTGCAATTTTCAAAACAAACACACACATTTCAAAAACATCTTATAAACATTGAAAACATTTTCAAAAGACAAACATCTTTGTATACATTCTTACGAACGAGAATCATTACAAAGATTGCCTAAACGAATGGCCTCTTTTACAAAACACTTTCAAAACCACATCAAACACCATTTCAAACAAACCAAAGCAAGTGATCTAAGCAAGTAACTAAGAGCCCATGGAAAACCATGGATGAAAAGGGTGCTAGCACCTTCCCTTTTCATAATCTATCCCCCGAACTCAAGAAAACATCTCAAAGGTCTTTCATGTGCTTTTTCACCTTTCCTTTTGGATAAAAGAAACGTTGGTGGCGACTCTTGCTAACCGCGACATTTGCGACAAAACGCAAAACCTCAAGTCATTTCTCCCACCGCGTCACAGTAGGCGTTTAGTGCCTAATAGATAACAAGGAAATTTTGTTCGAGAAGAATTCTGTCCCAACTGTTTCTTATAATGATGTTTCCATCGTGACCATTTCCGACAATTCTTCTAGGGTCTCCACCAAAAGACCCGTTAGAATTACATCAGTTCCAAAAGTAGATCCTTTGATAATTACAATGCCTGGACCAATCCCGTATTCGTCAGACAAAACCGTACCATGGAATTATGGAGGGGATGTCTACTACCACAGTATCAAGCAAGATTGGCCAGCTGCTGAAGATTCAAGCTCTGAGAAGGTTGACTCCGATATCAGTAATCTTACAGGGACTAGCAAGATTATCCGAAGCGGAAGGATTTTCTCTCCAGAAATTGCTCCCCCAAAAGCAGTTTCTGGACCCGTAATCATTCCTGTTGTTGTTGCTCCTCCAAAGGTTGTTCCCAGTCCTACAATCATCTCTGTTAATACTCCTCCTAACAAAGCTGTTACAACTCCTGTTATCACTCCTACTGACATTCCTGCTACCGATTCAACCGAGACTCGAGGTAAAAATATTCTGATTGAGCCTGTACAGATGAACGCACAATCATTGGCTATCCCTGAAACCTCCCGGAAAGAGATGGAGGAAATTCTAAAGATCATAAAAAGGAGAGACTACAATGTAGTCGAGCAACTGGGGCAAACTCCATCTAAAATTTCCATGTTGGCTTTATTACTATGTTCTGAGGCGCATGCAAAGGCCTTGGTAAAATTCCTAAAAACTTCCCATGTACCTATAAAAACATCTGCCGATCAGTTCCAAGACTGCGTAGCCAGCTTGACTACAAATAATGGTTTAGGTTTTTCGGATGCTGATTTAACGCCAAGAGTGAGGAAGCATAATGAGGTATTGCATGTCTCAGTGGAATACATGGGCACGACTCTGGCTCATGTTTTGGTGGACACTGGCTCGTCTCTGAATGTATTGCCTAAAAAGGCTCTTGATAGGATTGACTGTGAGGGATTGACATTGAAGCCAAGCAACATAGTAGTGAGGGCCTTTGACGGCTCAAAAAGGATGGTGCATGGGGAAGTGGATATCCTCATAAAGGTTGGAACCCAAACATTTGATTCAACTTTTTATGTAATGGATATTCTCCCTTCATATTCTTGCTTGCTAGGCCGACCATGGATTCACAATGCTGGCGCTGTTACTTCTACGTTGCACCAAATGCTGAAGTATCCGATTTAAGGGAAGATTATCATCGTTCATGGAGAAGAAGAGTATATGATCAGCCATCTCAATTCCTTCAGATATGTGGAATTAGATGGTGAATTTATTGAAACTCCATTCCAACACTTTGAAGAAGTCCCGCAATATGTGGAAGTAACCAAGGTTGTGTCTCAAGTTCCCAAGATCACAAGGCCTCCGCTCAGGATGTCGTCTTTGAAGGATGCCAAGGCAGTGATAGAAGAAGGTGGGTGCACTATTTGGGGACAACTCCCAGATATCCCATACAAGTCTGACAAGTTTGGCCTGGGTTTCACTTCAGGTGCCCAGAAGGTTGTACGCCGCGCTCGTGCCAGAGGACCACCCTTGAAGGTCAGCAACCGCGAAGTCAATGCGGTGGAAGATGATGAAGACAGCTACAACCTGGAGGATTGGATTTTCCCAACTGTCAGTGGAGGGCTCAGCAACTGGGAGGCTAGAGATTTTGTCCCGATCACTTTTATCCCACAGTAATTTGTCTTTACATTTTGTTGGATCTGTAATATTAAAACAATTCAGACTCTTAAAACCTTGTGTCTTACCCGAGGCACAATGGTCCATTTGTAAGGGTTATTATCTCATTTCCATATGACATCAATGAATCATGGACATTTTTGCGTACAAACTTTGTGCTCATTGTTTTTCTTTTTTACATTTTTCATTTCTTTCAAAGATAGTCATACTCTTACACACACTCACACTTACAATGCAGGTCTACATCCATTCGGGATCCCATGGGTAACGGTTCTGCTATGGCCTTCCGTGACTCTGAAAATATAATCTACCAAGCTGAAGACGAAGGTGAGGAAGATTGTGAAGTACCAAGAGAACTTGCCAGATTACTACAACAAGAAGAGAGAACCATTCATCCCCACGAGGAACCCGTGGATAGAATCAACCTAGGTACCGAGGAAGACAAAAGAGAAGTCAAGGTGGGTGCTAACCTGGAACCCAGTGTCAAAGAGCGTCTGATTCAGTTGCTACACGAATATGTTGAGGTCTTTGCCTGGTCGTATGAAGACATGCTAAGACTTGATGCATATATTTTGGTACATCGCCTACCTACAAAAGAGGATTGCCCACCAGTAAAACAAAAGGTCCTTCGAATGCGACCAGATATGTCGGAGAAGATTAAATCATAAGTCATGAAACAATTCAATGCTGGATTCTTGGCCGTCACCTCCTATCCGCAATGGGTTGCAAATGTTATCCTTGTGCCCAAAAAGGACGGATAGTTACAAATGTGCGTGGACTACAGAGATTTGAATAGGGCAAGCCCTAAGGATGATTTTCCACTTCCCCACATTCACATTCTAGTTGACAATACGACACAACACAAAGTGTTTTCCTTCATGGACGGTTTCTCAGGATACAACCAAATCAAAATGGCGCCTGAGGACATGGAGAAGACAACCTTTGTCACACAATAGGGGACATTCTGCTACAAGGTTATGCCATTCGGACTAAAGAATGTTGGGGCAACCTATCAGTGTGCCATGGTAGCCTTATTTCACGATACGATACATCACGAAATAGAGGTCTATGTGGATGACATGATAGCTATATCTCAAACAGAAGAAGAGCATCTTGACCATTTACAAAAACTCTTTGAGAGACTAAAGAAGTACAAGCCGAGGTTGAACCCAAATAAATGTGCGTTTAGAGTGAGGTCTAGTAAACTACTAGGCTTTGTTTTCAACAATAAAGGTATTAAAGTAGATCCTGCCAAGGTGAAAGTGATACAAGAGATGTCTGCTCCTCGTACTGAGAAGGAAGTCAGAGGATTCTTGGGACGTTTAAACTACATTGCCGGATTCATTTCTCACATGACGGCTACTTGTGAGCCAATCTTCAAATTACTGAAGAAAGATCAAGTAGTCAAATGGAATGATGAATGCCAAACTGCTTTCGACAAGATCAAAGAGTACATGTGAGAGCCTCCTGTTTTGATGCCACCAGTCGAGGGAAGACCATTGATCATGTATCTGACCGTTTTGGAAAATTCAATGGGGTGTGTGATGGGGCAGCATGACGAGTCTGGCCGAAAAGAGCACGCTATTTATTACCTGAGCAAAAAGTTTACCGACTGTGAAACAAGATATTCACTGCTCGAGAAAACTTGTTGTGCTCTGGCATGGGCTGCTCGTCGGCTAAGACAGTATATGCTGACTCATACTACCTTGTTGATATCTAAAATGGATCGAATAAAATACATCTTTGAGAAGCCTGCTCTCTCTGGGAGAATAGCGAGATGGCAGATGATCCTGACAGAATATGACATATAGTATATTATCCAGAAAGCAATAAAGGGAAGTGTACTAGCTGATCACCTTGCTCCCCAAGTTGTGGAAGACTACCAGTCCATGAAGTTCGAATTCCCAGATGAGGACATCATGATGGTAAACAACTGTGAAGAATTATGGCCATATGATGGACCTGAACAAGGATCCCGATGGACCCTGGTTTTTGATGGGGCATCTAATACACTCGGCAACGGTATCGGTGTTGTACTCATATCTCCTGAAGGGTGTCATACTCCATTTACTGCGAGACTCTGCTTCAATTGTACAAACAACATGGCTGAATACGAAGCGTGCATCTTTGGTCTCAAAGCTGCCATAGACTTGGGGATCAAATCCTTGAATGTATTCGGAGATTCAACCTTGGTCATCAGCCAGATCAAAGGGGAATGTTACACCAAACACCCTAACCTTATCACTTACAAAGAACATGTTTTGACATTGCTCCCACATTTTGAGAAGATTACCTTCGAGCATTTCCCGCGAGAAGAAAATCAGCTAGCAGACGCAATAGCCACAATGTCGTCTATGTTTAAACTTAAATGGGATAAAGAGGCTCCCCAGATCGCCATTGAACGAATGGATGAACTAGCACACTGTCACGGGATTAATACTAAAAAAGTAGTGGATCAGCCTTGGTTTCACGAAGTCAAGAGGTATCTCGAGGCTCAAGAATATCCAGAAGGAGATCCAGTCAATGATAAGAAGTTCTTAAGGAGATTCTCTACTAAGTTCTTCCTTAGTAATGGCATTCTCTACAAACACAACCATGACTCTGTTACTGCGGTGCATAGACAAGGTTGAAGCTGAAAGGATCATGGTTGAGTTACATGAAGGCAATTTTGGCACCCATTCCAGTGGGCATACAATGGCGAAGAAAATCCTACGGGCATGATATTATTGATCTACCTTGGAAGCAGATTGCTATCAACACTCTCGAACCTGCCATAAGTGTCAGATCTATGCTGACAAGGTGCATGTACCTCCGATTCCTCTGAATGTCTTGATGGCTCCTTGGCCCTTTGCTATGTGGGGGATTGATATGATTGGGGAAATCAATCCAACATCATCCAATGGACACTGCTTCATTTTAGTGGCCATTGAATATTTTACCAAGTGGGTGGAGGCAGCTTCTTTCACTTCCGTTACCAAGAATGTTGTCGCCCAGTTCATCAAGCAGAATCTCATCTGTCCTTACGGTATCCCGGAGAGGATTATTAAAGACAATGGTAGGAACCTGAACAATACTATGATCATCGTCCTGTGTGAGCAATTCAAGATTCAACATCACAATTCTTCCCCTTACCAGCCAAAGATGAATGGTGTTATCAAAGCCGCGCATAAGAACATTAAAAAGATCATACAGAAAATG
This sequence comes from Vicia faba, assembly GCA_948472305.1. Taxonomy (NCBI): domain Eukaryota; kingdom Viridiplantae; phylum Streptophyta; class Magnoliopsida; order Fabales; family Fabaceae; genus Vicia; species Vicia faba. The sequence goes on along the minus strand of OX451738.1, from coordinate 691,265,580 downwards.
ACAGTCACATATAAAGACTGGCATGAGATGCTACCATTCGCTCTACATGGGTATCGTACCGCAACTCTCACATCAACCGGGGCAACACCATATTCTCTGGTATACGACATGGAGGCTGTCTTGCCTATTGAGGTCCAGATCCCCTCTTTAAGAATTATGAAGGATGCAGGGATAAACGAAGATGATCGGATCCAGACTCGACTTGATCAATTAAACTTGATTGATGAGAAAAGGCTTACTGCTGTCTGTCATGGTCAAATATATGAAAAACGAGTGATCAAGGCTTTCAACAAAAAGGTCAGATGCCAAGTGTATCAAGTCGGGGATTTTGTGATCAAACGTATCATACTACCGCAAGGTAACCCCAGGGGAAAATGGACTCCTACATACAAAGGACCGTTTGTAATAAAAAACATATTCTCTGGTGGAGAAATGATCTTGACCACCATGGATGGCGATGACCTGTCGCACCCTGCGAACGCAGACATAGTTAAAAGATACTACGCATAAGAGACCCTCTAGGTTGACACACCTAGGCAAAACAAGGACATCCCGGTGAACCAAAAAGGTTCGGGCAAAAATTAGGGATAAAACAAAAAAATTTGTACACCCGACAAGTTGAAAACCAGAAAGGGCGACTTGGGCAAAAAAGGGTTTCCCGGTGGACTGAAAACCCGAAAGGGCGGTCCAGGAAAAAGTTAGGAAATTAAAGCGTATGACTATGTCCCATTGGATCACCTTACGGACAACCTTTGGCTTCCACTGACAAACTCAGAGGTTCTGATCAATTCAATCATCTTCGAACAAGGTAACAAATAGACAATATGCTCAGAGACATGAAGGCTATAGAAGAATGGGAACCCCATGGGATTATTTCACATAGCTATCTTTTCTTTGTATCAAAATTTACATTTTTTTACGATGACATTCTCTTACTAGAATGTTTTTCTCATTTGAAAGTGCAAAACTATCTGTTTTTCTTTACTCTTGTGTTTTGTTTACAAAAACGTCCAATGATTTATTTTTGAACATATGCATTTGAACATAATTACTGTTTACAAATAAACAAAATAAAAAGACAATCACTGATGGCTCTAAGAGGTATGGAAATCTTCCTAAGCTATTTCCAGAAAACCCCGCAGTGTGCAGTTTTGTCCTCAGCAGAACAAAGCTTCCAGTTATCAATCCCCAGTAGAAGTCATCCAATTTCTCAGTTTTTCCCAACAGGATTTTACAAGCGCTACACGACATTTCCCTTACAACAGAGTTTATTTCTCTAAGAAGAAATTCATCAACACTTAAACTTCACAACATGAAGACTTACACTCCATATCCTCAGCAGCAGTCAGGGATTTATCTTCCCCAAATCCAATAAGCAGTGCAGCAAAATAGCTCACATACGCATACATCGCATCCATATATCATAAACATTGATAACACAAATGCATTATGTTGTACCCCAAAATTTGCCCTCTCATATTTCTCAAAACATTGTAAGAAAAATCTCCAAGTTGCTCAAGTTTGCTCAAGAGTGGGTCAGACAAATCATCTCCTAAGGCAGTCAACCCCATATTAGGGTTTTGTGTTGCATCAAGATCCTTGAGTCCAAATGACCTCAAATGCTCCCTAATGTCCTAATATGTTCTCAAGGTCATCCATGTCAAATTTCAAGCCTTGCAGAGGAATTTTGCTCAGTCAATTGCTCAAAGGGTCCAAAAATCGACTGTGCTGGGGCAAAAGTCAACTGTGACCCAAATACAGTCAAACCTCAAGATTTTCTGTCAACATTCTCATTTTGAAGAATATTTAATCATTTGATCAAGGGTTGATCATGATTCATCAAGGATTGCTCAAAATTTCATCAAGACTCAAAAGTTGCTAAATTAGGGTTTTACAGGAAAAGTCAACTCAATTTTGACCAAGCATAACTTTCTCATACTTTATGAGAAATGACCTATAAAAAGATCATTTTGAAGAGGATGCAATTTCCTACAATCCATATTCATATCCAAAGATCAGAAAATGCACTCACAAGAAGTTATAAATTTGGACATTATAGGTCATTTTTGAAAGTCAACAAAAACACCTTTTTTGCCAAAGCTTATAACTTGAGCATGGAATATCAAAATGAGATGAGACCAAAAGGTTTGGTTAGAGGATATCTCAAACTTTCTAAAAAGTCCAAGAACACTTCCAAAAGTTCAAAATTGAAGAAGTTATGCATTGTTGAAGTTGGGCATTTTTGTAAAATTGCCAAAAGTCAACTATCCCCAAAACTTCAAATTTTGTCAAATGGGCCCATTCTTTTCCACTTGATTTGAACTTTCTACATTGCACACGTGTCCTAGATTCATCCTTGTGACCATTTATCAATTTTATTATTTTATTTGATTTTTTATTGAATTATTTCATTTTTAATCAAATTAAATCAAATAAAATCCAAATATTGATTGCTTGATATCTTTTTGGCTATTTCAGGACTGAATCATCATCATCAAGGGTATCAAACTCGTATCAAGCATTCCATGTGCAAAAAGATTGAGTTTTGACAATTTTGGAAGGTTTAGTAATGGTGAATCAAATCAAATCCCATGGCATTGATGTGCAAAGATTCAAGGCATATTTGTTAACCTAATACATTCTATCATACATAAGGAAGCTAGAGGGCACGAAAACAAGGCTAGAGGCTGCAGAAAGAAGAAAAGCAAAACTTGCAAAATTCACAAAAAATTGTGAAACCAAAATCCTACTTGGAGGCGTTTTCAGAAGCAAAGCTTGACACCAATCGATTGCTGGAGGTTCACTGAGTCAGAACCAATCCAAAGCAAGCTCTCATACACATCAAAACTCACTGTAAGTGTCACGTTTCTTGGCCCTGTTTTCAAAATCGTGGATCTCTATTTCTGCATCATTCTGGCAAATCATTGATACATTTGTGACTCTCATGAGATTTCTAAGCTTTTGGCAATATTTAATTTCATTTATATGGACTGTAATCTAATAATAGCATGGCTAGGGTTTCGTGTTGGATTTTAAGGATTTGCGTTTCAGGTGAAATTGAATCTCGTGATGGACATGGTTGCACTTAGGAGAGGGTGACGAACCTAACCATGTCTTTGGGGGTCGTTTTTATGGCCTAGAATTAATTTTGGGATCGACCTACGAATTTAGCTGCGGATCTAAATCCGCAGGTAAAGTTACAGGGGCTGGAGGTAGGGGACGGAGACGTGGCAATTCCCCAGTGGACCATTCAAATGTTCGCGCACTTTTTTTTTATTTTCTGGCATATTAACGCGTTTTAATATATTATATTTTGTTTGTGTTTTATTAACAATTCAAGTGAAGTGGTCCAGTGGTCAGTGTGAGTGCTCCCAAGGAGTTGTTGGCCGGAGGTCAGGGGTTCGATCCCTGCCTCTAGCGCTTTGTATTTTCCTTTATTTTGTCATGCAATCAGGTACAAACCAATGCTTGCAGCTCACCATATGCCTTCACAAGTCAAAGCGCCAGATGGCCAAAGGCCAGATCTGGTGATTCAGATTGATGGTCTACCATGGACCAAGTCAACCAGTGCACAGGGGATCCAAAAAGTCCACCAAGCCAGCGTGTTAATGGGCCTTGGAATTGCTATTCAGACCTCCAAAAACCAGGCCCATATACCTCTATCTCTCTCTATTTTCACTTAGTTTATTTAATTGTTTTGTTATTATTTTTATTATTAACTAACCAATCAAATCTTTTTCTTTATAAAATTAAAACCAAAAAATATTTTCTTTATTAAATTAAATTTCAGTATTTTATTTTTTATTAACAATGTTAATTAAATTAATTTAGGTTCTTAATTAGAAAAACTTTAATATATTTTTTAATAATTAAAATCAATTAAACATAATTAGGTTTTTACTAACATTGATCAATTTTATTTTCTTTCTTTAAATAATACAAAAAACCCAAAAATATTTATTTTTATTAATTATTTTATTTAATTTAGTTTAATAATTAATTTAGGATAGTTTCTTTTTTCTTAAAATAAAAACAACAAAAAAGATACTTTTCTCTCAACAAAGGGTCAAAACCCTAGAATTCGCATTCGATTTAATTTTCTGCATGCGATCCATTTTATTCAATATTGTATTTGTTTCCGGGATGTAATAGATAATTAGGACTATTTTTATCGCTTTATTTATTTTCCGCATTTAAATTTCAAAGGGTTGCTTTTGGCGATGTAAATACTCGACTGACGCCTTGTAATTTAATTTCCGCAATTTATTTTCCGCAAATTATAACTGTTAGATGTTTGATAATAGGGATGCATGACAAGATTAAACGTTTAAACCTAAAATCAACATAGATCACCCTTAACATGTACAAAGATAAAATTAACTGAAAACGACACACTCGCACATGCGCACTCTTAGGGTACACCCCACTTGGTTGCCTTTGTACGCGGTCATTGAGTATAGGAAGTTTTAGAGGTCGCCCTCTTGTCCAAAGATCATAGTTGCCTTGAAACGGTTGCCTCGGATAAAATGATCTAAGACATTAGGGTTACCGCTAAGGCGTCCTAACGTTGCTTTAGTGACCGCATGTCCCTTATTCGAATTGACCCTTAAACTCCAACGACGGTGCTACCTACTCATTCATAGTGGGAAAGCATTGTCTAAAGGACATTAGCATAGAACAATTCCTTTTTCGAGTAGGTAGATGGTTCTTAAGTACTTGCTCTATTAAAAAAAACAAAAACTTTTCACACTTACACTTTTCAAACGAAGTTTCAAAAACAAAACTTTTTCAAACCCACAAGCACAAAGAAAAGCAATTTTGAAAACAATATGAGCAAGTACCTAAGAGCCCGTGGATAACCACGGATAGAAAGGGTGCTAACACCTTCCCTTTCTATAATCTACCCCCCGAACCCGAGAAAAATCTCGAAAAAGGAATTTTTCTGTGCTTTTTTCCTTTCCTTGTTAGATAAAATAAAAGTTGGTGGCGACTCTTGCTTACCGCGACATTTTGAAAAAACAAACTCAAAACGCAAACCAGCATTCAAAAAAAAACAGTCAGTTCTCTCCCACCGTATCACAGAACTGGAGACTCTGCTGGGGACGCTTAATAAGTGGGGTGTACCTTAGGATTAGATCATTGTGTTTTCAATTGCTTGACTTGTATGCTTTATATTTGTGGGATTGTATCGGAGTTACTATAGATCCTAACCCGGATCTGGGGGCACCCTTTAGGTAAGTAGCAATAAACTGTGAGGGAACTGTACGGTGTAGACTGATACAGTTGAAGCAGTAGCTACGTTGGTGTGGCACTTTAGTTTGTACTGATATCCCTTGTGTTAGAACGAGGAGAATATGGGTCTTCTAAGGGGTCATTAAGCACCAACCGACCTTAGAACCTTTAAATTGACCAACTTGGCCATAGAAAAGTAGCAGTATGCTACACTCATTGAGACTAAACTCTCGCGATGATTCCGGCCGCAAGAAAAGGTTTCTAAACTGGAATTATGATCGATCGAGGGTATTCAGTGATATTGAGATCCTCTAGAACCCGGTTACTATTTTTAGGATAGGTTTAAACCAACTGAACTGAAAGAGGATAGTACCTAGACTCCTTGCCAGCCTGAAATCTAAGGGCTCTCTGTGTGACTTGTGTGCCTTTACCATGTTTTCTATTTGTGGATACTTGTGGTGTGCTTTCTATCATGACATCATGACATCATGACATTGTATACATCTTGCATTGGACTAACCTATTTCTAAGACAGGAGGGATTCATCTTTGTTCTGTTTTGTAGGTCATGGCACCTATGCGTAGGAACACCATCCGGATCAACTTTGTCCAGGTTCCCACTATGCTTACAGAATTGGTTGCAAAGATGTCTGATACTACCTCCTTCATCAGAAGACATGGACATCTTCTTAGTTTGGTCACCTCCAAATTGGACGAGCAGATGATCAGTGTCCTAGTCCAGTTCTATGATCCACTATACCATTGCTTTACTTTTCAGGACTACCAGTTGGTCCCCACCTTAGAAGAATTCTCTGATCTGCTGGGTAACTCTATTCTGGAGCAGACCCTGTTCACAGGTTGGGAGAAGATCCTTAGGCCAGAAGAGATTTCTTCAGCCCTTCATATGACAAAGGATGAGGTAATGGCTAATTGGGAGACTAGAAGTGGAGCAAAGGGATTTCTCACTAAGTTCTTGGTTGGTAAGGCTAATCATTTTTGGGATACTCTAGACTTCAAGGCATTCTAAGATATTATGGATCTTCTAATATATGGCTTGGTATTGTTTCCTAACTCTGACTCCTTTGTTGATGTGAATGCGGTAAAAATCTTCATCTCTGGTAATCCTGTACCCACTCTCCTGGGTGACATTCTTCATCAGCTCTATGCCCGTACTGCTCGGAAGCGGGGAACCTTGATGTGTTGTGCTCCATTGTTGGCAAGGTGGTTTATTTCTCACCTTCCCAAATCAGTTTTGAAGAACAAAGAAGGCATGGGTTGGGCTTATAGGGTTATGTCTCTCTCTCACAATGACATCATTTGGACTATTAAGGGTATGGATGAGGTGGCCGTTATTGATCGATGTGGGGAGTACCCCAATGTTCCATTGATAGGAACCCATGGAGGAATTACTTACAATCCATGCTTGGCCTTACGTCAGTTTGGGCGAGCCAGGAGGGAAGGACCTCATGAGCTGCTAATGTCTAGTATCATCTTTGATTTTCAAGGGGATAGTGACGAGAAACGCCGCAGATTCATAAGGGCTTGGGATAGAGTTCACAGATCTGATCCACACGAGCTGGGTCCAAAGACTTCTCTTCCGATGGAGCCATATCTCAGATGGGTTCGCATCCGTGCCCAAAAGCTGGGAATACCGTATGAAGTCGTCTTGCCTATCATTGTTGAAGTTGCTAATGAAGAGGGGGTTCTTCCTACCATCCTCCACCCTTACATGCCTACTGACATTGGGGCATTGAAGAGGTCCTGGATGCAGCTAAGAGAAGAACAGGATACTTATAGAGAAAAGTACCACGAGCAAGAGCGAAAGATTCAGAAGTTGACTAGGCAGCTGGAGAAGGAGCAGATCATCAATGACTATGTCAGCACTAAAGGCAAACGACCATGGGAGCGCTGATGTCCTTTGATCACTTCCAGTTTTTATTTACTTTTCAGTATTTCCTTTCTTGTAACGCCTTAAGGGAATTTGTGAACAATTTAAATTTCAAGTTTATCTAATAAAAGTGTGTTTCATTTCTTATTTACGAATTTGAATCTCTAGATGTCTTTGAAATCATATCATACACATTTCATTCCATGCACCTCATAACAGGTACCCTTACAGGTTTTCTCATCTTCTTCGCTGTTTATTTCAGCATCATGTCTTCTGAACCATCGACTGAACAAGCAATCAAGGCTCTGCAGGCTAAAAATGCCCAATTCCAAGAGTTGTTCATGAATTTGGCTAAGGGTCAGCAAGATCTGAAGACCCTTATTCTGAAAGAAAAGAAGAAGAAGAAGAGGACAATCCTGTTTAACACAGGTCATAGGTTTGGAAACAGGCTACGAGATGAAGTTGATTTGACCACCTCATCTGGAGGGAAAGATAGTCAGGAAGAAAGGAGGGCTTCTAGCCCTGTGGTTTCAGACAACGAGACGGACTTTGACGAAGACCAATATCCTCCGACTGAGGATAGATACAAGCAACTGGAAGATCGGTTGAGTGCGATGGAAGTACAAAAAGTGCCTGGTCTGGACTTTGGTGATTTAGGTCTGTCATCTGGGGTGGTGATTCCCCACAAATTCAAAGCACCAGCCTTTGCTAAGTACGGCGGAGTTTCTTGCCCAAAACTGCACCTCTGGTCGTATGTTAGGAAGATTCAACCATACACCACTGACAAGAATCTCTGGATCTACTTCTTTCAAGACAGTCTCTCAGGGACTCAGCTTGAATGGTTTTACCAGTTAGAAGGAGCCAGTATCCGCAGTTGGGAAGATTTGGCTGCTGCTTTCTACAGGCAGTACCAATACAATGTCGACCTCGCTCCCACGCGTACCCAGCTCCAGGGTATGTCAATGGGTGTGGGTGAAGGTTTCAAAGATTATGCTCAGAAGTGGAGGGACCTCGCTGGAAGAGTGCAACCACCCTTGGCTGATAGGGAGTTAGTTGATATGTTTTTGGGGACCTTGTCTGGTCCGTATTTCAACCATCTGACTGGAAGTTCATCATCCGGGTTTACGGAGTTTATTATGACCGGGGAATGGATTGAGGCTGGTATTAAGTCTGGTAAGATACAGAAGGGTGCTTCATCAGGCACCAAGAAGAAGCCTTTTAAGAAGGAGTCCAGTGTTGTTTACAGTTCGAAAAGCCAGAATAGACCTGAACGCCGCCAAACTGTTAATGCGGTTGTTATTTCAAGACATGTTAGGGCTCCTCAGTGCAACAATCAACAAAAGGCCGAGAGACCTCGAAGGCAATTCACCCATCTCAACATGACTTTGTCTCAGATTCTGCTGCAATTATTGAAAACCAATCTAGTAACTCCAAGGGAGGCTCCGCAGAATCCCAACACTGCATCGCCCAAGTACAATCCTAATACCCGCTGTGCTTTTCACTCTGATAGCCCGGGACATGATACAGATGATTGTTGGGCTTTGAAGAACAAAATACAGGACTTAATTGATGCTAAGGAGATTGAGTTCGAGGCGCCCGAAAGACCTAATGTTGTGACTTCTCCTATGCCCAAGCATGGAGTGAATGCTATAGAGGAAGACTCGTTTGTGGTTTCTATGAAAGATATTGCTACTCCCTTGATGACTGTGAAGAAGAATCTTTTGTCAGCCGGTTTATTTCCGGGTTGTGACGAAGGTTGCCGTATGTGTTCTGCCCTACCAACCGGTTGCCATCTTTTGAAATCAGGTGTTCAACACCTGATGGATAGTAAATAAATTCTGTTTGAGAAGACTGTTGTTCCTTTAGTTCATACTGAAGAAGTTGCTATAATCACCATTTTCGACAATTCTTCCAAGGCTTCCTCGAGAAAGCCTGTTAGAATTACATCTGTTCCAAGAATCGCACCATTGATCATTACTGTTCCTGGGCCTATCCCCTATACATCTGATAAAGTTGTCCCTTGGTACTACGGGGCTGATGTTTATTTTCATGGAGTTAAACAAGAGTTAGATGCTGGTACTGACGTCAGCAATATTGTTGGACCTGCTAAAGTCACCCGCAGCGGAAGACTTTTTTCCCCTGATATCTCTCCACCAACTGCCCAGAAACCTGTTGTTATTACACCTGCCAGTGTACCTGCTGCTATTCCTGTTCAAGTTCCTATTCTTACCCCTGTCATCGAGTCATCTGACACTCGGGGCAAAGGGACCACTGATGAGCCTGCCCAGACGGAGGCACCAAAGACGATTACTGTTGAAGCTTCTAGACAAGAGATGGAAGAGATTTTAAAGATCATCAAAAAGAGTGACTACAATGTAGTTGAACAGCTGTGGAAAACCCCGTCCAAGATTTCTATGTTATCTATGTTATTATGCTCAAAAGCCCATGCCAAGGCTCTGATTTCCTTCCTAAAGACTGCGCACGTACCGTAAGAAACATCAGCTGATCAGTTTAAAGATTGTGTGGCTAGTCTGATTGCTGATAATGGGTTGGGTTTCTCTGACACCGACTTGACTGCTAAAGGGAAGAATCACAATGATGCCCTGCATGTCTCCATTGAATCCAGAGGCACTACTCTTACTCATGTATTAGTGGATACTGGTTCCTCATTGAACGTCTTGCCTAAGAAAGCTCTAGACCAGTTAGACTGTGAAGGGTTGGAGTTGAAACCAAGCAATATTGTCGTCAGGGCCTTTGATGGGTCTAAGAGGATGGTGCATAGAGAAGTGGATATTCCGATTAAGGTTGGTTCTCAGGTTTTCACCTCTATATTCTATGTGATGGACATTCGGCCATCTTATTCTTGTTTGTTGGGTCGTCCGTGGATCCACAAAGCTGGGGCAGTAACGTCTACGCTCCACCAGAAGCTGAAGTACCCAGTGAAAGGGAAGATTGTGATCGTACAAGGAGAGGAGGAGTACATGGTGAGCCACCTCAACTCTTTCCGATATGTAGAGATGGATGGGGAGTTCATTGAGACCCCATTTCAGCATTTTGAAGAGGTTCCCCAGACGCTGGCATCAACTGAGACTGTTGTTGAAGATTCTCCTATGAAGATGGCTTCCTTTAAGGATGCCCGGGCTGTTGTCGAGAAAGGTGGGTGTGCAAGTTGGGGACAACTCCCTGATTTTGCACAGAAGACTAACAAGTTTGGTTTGGGTTTCACTGCAGAAGCTCAAAAGGCTGTTCGGAATGCGCGGATCGGAAGCCCCTGTTCATCAGCAATTCAGGGGTGAATGCCATTGAAGATGATGTTGAAGAGTTTGAGTTCGACAGTTGGATCTATCCTACTACTGATGGAGGACTAAGCAACTGGACCGCAAAGGACTTCATTCCAATTTCTTTTGTTACCCAGTAATGAGACTTTTGTTTTGAATTTGTAACAGACAATGTTTTAAACTTTACGGCCCGGTGTCTTACCCGGGGCACCGCCTCATTTGTAAGGGCTTTATGTGTGTTATTTACATATATCATTAATAAAAGCATTAGACGTTTCTTGCATTTCAAATTTTGCGCTCCTTGTTTTTCTTTTATTACATATTGCAAAACAGCTATTTTACACACACTCACATATACAGGTCTACATCCACTCTAGATCTCACTGGTAACGACTCTACTACTGCCAGTTATGACTTCGAAAGCCCGATCAACTTAGCCGAAGACGAAGGTGAAGATGATTGCGAAGTTCCTGGTGAACTTGCAAGACTGTTACTTCAAGAAGAGAGGGTTATTCAGCCACACGAAGAGCCGGTGGAATCAGTGAATATGGGTACAGAGATAGACAAGAAAGAGGTCAGGATCGGTGCAAATCTGGAGCTTAATGTGAAGCAACGATTGATTCAGATGCTGCGTGACTATGTTGAGATCTTCGCCTGGTCTTATGAAGATATGCCTGGGTTGGATATCGATATTGTGGTTCACCGCCTGCCTACCAAGGAAGATTGTCCTCCAGTGAAACAGAAGGTCCGCCGAATGCGCCCAGAGATGTCTGAGAAAATCAAGGCTGAAGTTATGAAACAGTTTGACGCCGGTTTTCTAGCAGTTACTTCTTACCCACATTGGGTGTCCAACGTGGTTCCTGTACCGAAGAAGGATGGTAAGGTTCAAATGTGTGTTGACTATAGGGATCTGAACCGGGCGAGTCCCAAGGATGATTTTCCTCTACCTCATATCGACGTTCTGGTTGACAACACCGCTCAGCACAAGGTATTCTCCTTTATGGATGGTTTCTCCGGTTATAATCAGATTAAGATGGCTCCCAAATACATGGAGAAGACAACCTTTGTTACTCAATGGGGTACCTTTTTCTACAAGGTCATGCCTTTTGGATTGAAGAATGCTGGGGCAACGTATCAGCGTGCCATGGTCGCTTTGTTTCATGACATGATCCATCATGATATTGAGGTATACGTCGATGACATGATTGCAAGATCCCAAACTAAGGAAGAACATCTGGACCACCTTCAGAAGCTATTTGACAGGTTGAAGTTGTACAAGCTAAGGTTAAACCCGAACAAGTGCACCTTCGGGGTGAGATCTGGTAAGCTGCTGGGTTTCGTTGTAAGCGATAAAGGTATTCAAGTGGATCCTACAAAGGTGAAAGCTATACAAGAAATGTCAGTTCCCCAAACAGAGAAAGAAGTCAGAGGCTTTCTAGGACGTCTGAACTATATTGCCCGATTCATCTCGCACTTGACTGCTACTTGTGAGCCAATCTTAAAGTTACTGAAGAAAGATCAAGTGGTACGATGGAATGATGAATGTCAGACCGCTTTTGAAAGGATCAAAGAGTATCTCCAAGAGCCACCCATTCTGATGCCTCCAGTTGAAGGGAGACCTTTGATCTTATACTTGACAGTACTCGACAACTCAATGGGGTGTGTGATGGGGCAGCATGACGAGTCTGGCCGAAAAGAGCATGCTATTTATTACCTTAGCAAAAAGTTTACTAACTGCGAGACCCGATACTCGTTGCTCGAGAAAACTTGTTGCGCTTTGGCATGGGCTGCTCGCCGGCTAAGACAGTATATGTTGACTCACACTACTTTATTGATATAAAAGATGGATCCAATCAAGTATATCTTCGAGAAGCCTGCCTTGTCCGGAAGAATAGCAAGATGGAAGATGATCTTGACTGAGTATGACATCCAATATACGACCCAAAAGGCAAATAAGGGAAGTGTGTTGGCAGATCATTTGGCACATCAGGCAGTGGATGATTACCAGTCTATGAACTTTGAATTCCCGGACGAGAATATCATGATAGTGACTGACTGTGAGACACCTGGACCGGATGAAGGACCTGGGGAAGGATCTCGATGGTCTATGTACTTTGATGGAGCTTCGAACGCTTTGGGTAATGGCATTGGCGTCGTGATCATATCTCCTAAAGGCTCTCATACTCCATTCACCGCCCGACTATGTTTCAACTGCACCAACAACATGGCGGAGTATGAGGTGTGCATTATGGGTCTTCGAGCATCAATTGACCTAAGGATTAAGTTCTTGAGTGTTTTCGGAGATTCCGCTCTTGTGATCAGTCAGATCAAAGGCGAGTGGGATACGAAACACCCTAATCTTATTCCTTACAAGGAGTATGTATTGATGTTGCTCCCACATTTTGAGGAGATAACCTTTGAACACTTCCCTAGAGAGGAGAATCAGTTGGAGGACGCGCTAGCTACGATGTCTTCTATGTTCAAAGTCAATTGGGACAACGAAGCTCCCCACATTATCATTGAAAGATTGGACGAACCTGCACATTGCTGTGACATTGAGACTGAAGAGGTAGTAGATAAACCCTGGTTTCATGAGGTGAAGAGATACCTTGAGTCTCAGGAATACCCCGAGGGTGCATCTGTTAATGATAAGAAGTTTCTAAGGAGGTTCGCGGAGAAATTCTTCATCAGTAATGGCATCCTTTACAAGCGTAACCATGATTCGACCTTACTGCGATGTGTGGATAAGAACTAGGCAGAAAGGATCATGGCAGATTTACATGAAGGGACTTTCGGAACTCATTCCAGTGGACATACCATGGCAAAGAAAATCCTCCGGGCAGGATATTATTGGTCCACTATGGAAGTCGACTGTTATCAGTATTCTTGGACATGTCACAAGTGCCAGGTCTATGCTGATAAAGTGTACATACCTCCAGTTCCTCTGAACGTCTTGACGGCACCTTGGCCTTTTGCAATGTGGGGCATTGATATGATCGGTGAGATCAAACCTACAGCATCCAACGGGCACCGTTTCATCCTGGTAGCTATTGGTTATTTTACGAAGTGGGTCGAAGCAGCTTCCTTTGCTACTGTAACCAAGAACGTCGTGGCACGGTTTATTCGGCACAATCTGATCTGTCGATACGGTGTACCAGAGAGGATCATTACGGACAATGGTACAAATCTCAACAATAAGATGATCAATGAGCTCTGCAAGTAGTTCAAGATACAGCATCACAACTCTTCTCCCTACTGGCCGAAGATGAATGAGGTTGTAGAAGAGGCTAATAAGAATATTAAGAAGATTGTGCAGAAGATGACAGTAACATACAAAGACTGGCACGAGATGTTACCATTTGCTCTCCATGGGTACCGTACCTCAGCACGGACGTCAACAGGGGCAACACCCTATTCCTTGGTATATGGCATGGAGGCCGTACTGCCCATCGAAGTTCAGATACCCTCTCTTCGGATCATGAAAGATGCAAGTTTGAGCGAAGATGACTGGATCCAGACCCGGCTTGATCAGCTGAACTTAATCAACGAAAAGAGACTCACTGCTATTTGTCATGGTCAGACGTATCAAAAGCGGATGATCAAGGCGTTTAACAAGAAAGTCAGACGACAAGAGTATCAAGTTGGGGATCTGGTGATCAAGCGCATCATTTTACCTCAAGGTGATCCCAGGGGAAAATGGACCCCTACTTACGAAGGGCCATTTGTGGTTAAGAACATTTTCTCAGGAGGAGCTATGATTCTAACCACCATAGATGGTGACGACCTTCCTCACCCCGTCAATGCAGACATAGTGAAAAAATACTACGCATAATCAAAGACCCGCTAGGTTGAATGGCCTAGGAAAAAATAAGGGCTTCCCGACGAACCAAAAGGGTTCGGGCAAAAATAAGGGATGAAAATGAAAAAATCTGTACACCCGGCAAGTCGAAAACCTGAAAAGGCGGCTTTGGCAAAAAAGGGTATCCCGGTGGACTGAAAACCCGAAAGGGCGGTCCAGGCAAAAATTAGGGATTAAAGCGTAACACTATGTCTCATTGGATCACCTTGCAACCAGACTTCGATATCGACTATCAAGCTCGGACGGCACTAATCAATCTGATCTACCTTCAACCAATAGCAAAGTGATGAGATGCTCGAGGACATAAAGGAAATAGCAGAGTTGGAACCCAGTGGGATTATTCACATAGCTGTTTTGTTTTCTTTTCACAAATTGTATAAATTCTATTTGTTCGGCGGCGTTCTCCTACTAGAACGTCAGCCTCTTGTACAAAAATGCCTATTTACAGGCCAAACTTCAAAATCAATACAATTCATTTTCAAAGAAATTTCAAGTTATTTTTCCTTTATCTGTTTTGTTTTGCAAAGAACGTCCAATGTTCATTTTTGATATATGCACTTGACATTAATTGCCGCTCATAAATATTTGCATATGAAACAAAAGATGATTACTGGTAATATCAGAAACAAGGGCAATAAAATTGTCCAAACTGTACAGTTTCCCTATCCACCGGGTACAAAGGTAGATTCAGCTGAAGAACGTGGCTAAGATACTTTCACTCCCCACAGAGTAAGACAGTAATGATAGCTCCCCCAGCTGGGACTTACAACTATGAATGAATCGGTGATATTATCCCCAAGCAGAGTTTATCTACCATTAGCACTAAAAAAAGCTTAATATCCCCGGCAGTCTTAATATTCCCCAACAGAATATAAGAATATTCCCCGGCAGAATACAAGATATCCCCAGTGGAGTTAAAATTTTCCCAACGCAGTCTGAAAAAGCTTCCCCAATGAAGTTGAAGAATCATCCCCAGTAGACTCTGGAAGTTCGTCCCCGGCGAAGTATAAAAATGAATATCCCCAGCCGAGTTCAAAGGAAGGCTCTCCCCAGTAAAGCTCAAAGGATTCTCCCCACAAGAGTCTAACAGGTTATCCCCAGTGAAGCCGCAACTGAAAGATCATCCCCAACAGAGTTCTTTCCTTTCACAAACAGGAATTCAATCCCCAATAGGATTCAGTATCACCAGCAATGGTAATTCATCCCCGACAGAATTTATCAGTGGAATCTTCAGCAGAGCATCTCTTCCCCATAGAGTAATCTCCTCATCAGTTTATTCCCCCAACGGAGTCATCCTCTCCTGCAGGTTTATTCTCTTTGTTCCCCTTCCCCAGTGGAAACGAAGAATCCAACTCTATTCTTCAGCAGCTATCCGGGATTTATTTTCCCCAGCTAGAAACATTACATTTTAATACATCATGACACAGGCATATACGCATCATACCACACAATCTCATTTATTTTGAGAGCATCATTGCTTGATATATGTCATGCATTTCATACATCATGACATTGCATATGACTGACTCTTTACCTTTTCAGGGAAAGACGAATCAATAAACACCATTGACTACTTATATGACCTGGTAGTCCCCTCAAAAACTACATCTATTGAGGGATGTTTCAGCGGATTCCTCAAAAAGGTATCACAAGACTTTCGTCTGGTTCAGTTAAATCGACTCTAAGTTTTTTCTGATTCTTATCCAGTCAAAGTTAATCCAAGACCTTCTCTGGTTCAGTCAGGTCGACGCTAAGATCTCCCTGATTCTTATTCCAATTGAAGATATTCCAAGACTTTCGTCGGGTTCAGTTAAATCGATTCTAAGATTTTTCTTATTCTTATCCAGTCAAAGTTAATCCAAGACCTTCTCTGGTTCAGTCAGATCGATGCTAAGATCTCCCTGATTCTTATTCCAGTTGAAGATATTCCAAGACTTTCGTCTGGTTCAGTTAAATCGATTCTAAGATTTTTCTGATTCTTATCTAGTCAAAGTTAATCCAATACCTTCTCTGGTTCAGTCAGATCGACGCTAAGATCTCCCTGATTCTTATTCCAGTTGAAGATATTCCAAGACTTTCGTCTGGTTCAGTTAAATCGATTCTAAGATTTTTCTGATTCTTATCCAGTCAAAGTTAATCCCAGACCTTCTCTAGTTCAGTCAGATCGACGCTAAGATCTCCCTGATTCTTATTCCAGTTGAAGATATTCCAAGACTTTCGTCTGGTTCAGTTAAATCGATTCTGAGATTTTTCTGATTCTTATCCAGTCAAAGTTAATCCAAGACCTTCTCTGGTTCAGTCAGATCGACGCTAAGATCTCCCTGATTCTTATTCTAGTCGAAGTTCAGACCTCCTATCAACAGTCTCCAAATGGCATCTGTAAGCCCATTCCCGACATCACCAGGCTGATACCACTTCATGCGAGTGCAAATTTCTGGGCACTCTAGTGTTCAATCATCTTCCACCTTCGGATCACGAAAGGCACGAAAGCCAATCTACATCCTCAGGTTTAAGAAGATTGAACATGGGCAGCTGTTGTACCCCAAAATTTTCCCTCTCATATTTCTCAAAACATTGCAAGAAAAATCTCCAAGTTGCTCAAGTTTGCTCAAGAGTGGGTCAGACAAATCATCTCCTAAGGCAGTCAACCCCAAATTAGGGTTTTGTGTTGCATCAATATCATTGAGTCCAAATGACTTCAAATGCTCCCTAATGTCCTAATATGTTCTCAAGGTCATCCATGTCAAATTTCAAGCCTTGCAGAGGAAGTTTGCTCAGTCAATTGCTCAAAGGGTCCAAAAATCGACTGTGCTAGGGCAAAAGTCAACTGTGACCCAAATACAGTCAAACCTCAAGATTTTCTGTCAACATTCTCATTTTGAAGGATAGTTCATAATTTGATCAAGGGTTTATCATGATTCATCAAGGATTGCTCAAAATTCATCAAGACTCAAAAGTTGCTAAATTAGGGTTTTATAGGAAAAGTCAACTCAACTTTGACCAAGCATAACTTTCTCATACTTTATGAGCAATGAACCATCCAAATATCATTTTGAAGAGTATGAAATTTCATACAATCCATCATCATACCCCAAGATCAGAAAATGCACTCATAAGAGGTTATAAATTTGGACATTATAGGTCATTTTTGAAAGTCAACAAAAACACCTTTTTTTCCAAAGCTTATAACTTTAGAATGGAATATAAAACTGAGATGAGACCAAAAGAGTTGGTTATAGGATATCTCAAGCTTTATAAAAAGTCAAAGAACACTTCCAAAAGTTCAAAATTGAAGAAGTTATGCATTGTTGAAGTTGGGCATTTTTGCAAAATTGTCAAAAGTCAACTATCCCCAAAACTTCAAATTTTGTCAAATGGGCCCATTCTTTTCCACTTGATTTGAACTTGCCACATTGCACACGTGTATTAGATTCATCCTTGTGACCATTTATCAATTTTATTATTTTATTTGATTTTTTTATTGAATTATTTCATTTTTAATCAAATTAAATCAAATAAAATCCAAATATTGATTGCTTGATATCTTTTTGGCTATTTCAGGACTGAATCATCATCATCAAGGGTATCAAACTCGTATCAAGCATTCCATGTGCAAAAAGATTGAGTTTTGACAATTTTGGAAGGTTTAGTAATGGTGAATCAAATCAAATCCCATGGCATTGATGTGCAAAGATTCAAGGCATATTTGTTAACCTAATACATTCTATCATACATAAGGAAGCTAGAGGGCACGAAAACAAGGCTAGAGGCTGCAGAAAGAAGAAAAGCAAAACTTGCAAAATTCACAAAAAATTGTGAAACCAAAATCCTACTTGGAGGCATTTTCAGAAGCAAAGCTTGACACCAATCGATTGCTGGAGGTTCACTGAGTCAGAACCAATCCAAAGCAAGCTCTCATACACATCAAAACTCGCTGTAAGTGTCACGTTTCTTGGCCCTGTTTTCAAAATCGTGGCTCTCTATTTTTGCATCATTCTGGCAAATCATTGATACATTTGTGACTCTCATGAGATTTCTAAGCTTTTGGCAATATTTAATTTTATTTATATGGACTGTAATCTCATAATAGCATGGCTAGGGTTTTGTGTTGGATTTTAGGGATTTGCGTTTCAGGTGAAATTGAATCTCGTGATGGACATGGTTGCACACAGGAGAGGGAGACGAACCTAACCATGTCTTTGGGGGTCGTTTTTATGGCCTAGAATTAATTTTGGGATCAACCTACGAATTTAGTTGCGGATCTAAATCCGCAGGTAAACTTACAGGGGCTGGAGGTAGGGGACGGAGATGTGGCAATTCCCCAGTGGACCATTCAAATGTCCGTGCACTTTTTTTATTATTTTCTGGCATATTAACGCGTTTTAATATATTATATTTTGTTTGTGTTTTATTAACAATTCAAGTGAAGTGGTCCAGTGGTCAGTGTGAGTGCTCCCAAGGCGTTGTTGGCTGGAGGTCAGGGGTTCGATCTCTGCCTCCAGCGCTTTGTATTTTCCTTTATTTTATCATGCAATCAGGTACAAACCAATGCTTGCAGCTCACCATATGCCTTCACAAGTCAAAGCGCCAGATGGCCAAAGGCCAGATCTGGTGATTCAGATTGATGGTCTACCATGGACCAAGTCAACCAGCGCACAGGGGATCCAAAAAGTCCACCAGGCCAGTGTGTTAATGGGCCTTGGAATTGCTATTCAGACCTCCAAAAACCAGGCCCATATACCTCTATCTCTCTCTATTTTCATTTAGTTTATTTAATTGTTTTGTTATTATTTTTATTATTAACTAACCAATCAAATCTTTTTCTTTATAAAATTAAAACCAAAAAATCTTTTCTTTATTAAATTAAATTTCAGTATTTTATTTTTTATTAAGAATATTAATTAAATTAATTTAGTTTCTTAATTAGAATAACTTTAATATATTTTTCAATAATTAAAATCAATTAGACATAATAAGGTTTTTACTAATATTGATCATTTTTTTTTCTTTCTTTAAATAATACAAAAAACCCAAAAATATTTATTTTTATTAATTAGTTTATTTAATTTAGTTTAATAATTAATTTAGGATAGTTTCTTTTTTCTTAAAATAAAAACAACAAAAAAGATACTTTTCTCTCAACAAAGGGTCAAAACCCTAGAATTCGCATTCGATTTAATTTTCCGCACGCGATCCATTTTATTCAATATTGTATTTGTTTCTGGAATGTAATAGATAATTAGGACTATTTTTATCGCTTTATTTATTTTCCGCATTTAAATTTCAAAGGGTTGCTTTTGGCGATGTAAATGCCTGACGCCTTGTAATTTAATTTCCGCAATTTATTTTCCGCAAATTATAACTGTTAGATGTTTGATAATAGGGATGCATGACAAGATTGAACGTTTAAACCTAAAATCAACATAGATCACCCTTAACATGTACAAAGATAAAATTAACTGAAGACGACTCACTCGCACATGCGCACTCTTAGGGTACACCCCACTTGGTTGCCTTTGTACGCGGTCATTGAGTATAGGAAGTTTTAGAGGTCGCCCTCTTGTCCAAAGATCATAGTTGCCTCGAAACAGTTGCCTCGGATAAAATGATCTAAGACATTAGGGTTACCGCTAAGGTGTCCTAACGTTGCTTTAGTGACCGCATGTCCCTTATTCGAATTGACCCTTAAACTCCAACGACGGTGCTACCTACTCATTCATACTGGGAAAGCGTTGTCTAAAGAATATTAGCATAGAACGATTCCTTTTTCAAGTAGGTAGATGGTTCTTAAGTACTTGCTCTATTAAAAAAAAACAAAAACTTTTCACACTTACACTTTTCAAACGAAGTTTCAAAAACAAAACTTTTTCAAACCCACAAGCACAAAGAAAAGCAATTTTGAAAACAATATGAGCAAGTACCTAAGAGCCCGTGGATAACCACAGATAGAAAGGGTGCTAACACCTTCCCTTTCTATAATCTACCCCCCGAACCCGAGAAAAATCTCGAAAAAGGAATTTTTCTGTGCTTTTTTCCTTTCCTTGTTGGATAAAATAAAAGTCGATGGGGACTCTTGCTTACCGCGACATTTTGCGAAAACAAACACAAAACGCAAACCGGCATTAAAAAAAAACAGTCAGTTCTCTCCCACCGTATCACACATTATTTCATGCATTTCATACAACATGGCTTTGAATTTTAGCTAACATTTTACCCTTTTCAGGATTAGGTTAACATCTACCATTAATAATGTTCAAACTTTGCAGATACAATTCAAATACGCTCCAGACACGGACGCCATTCTGACACTCAGTCAACTTTCAGATACAGTCCAGATACGCTCCAAACGCGGATGCCATTCTGATACTCATTCAGAGCCTCTTTCAGATACAGTACAGATACACTCCAGACGTGGATGCCATTCTGATACTCATTCAGAGCCTCTTTCAGATACAGTACATATACGCTCCAGACGTGGATGCCATTCTGATACTCATTCATAGCCTCTCTCAGATATAGTACAGATACGCTCCAGACGCGGATGCCATTATGATACTCATTCAGTTTCTCTTTCAGATACAGTTCAGATACGCTCTAGACACGGATGCCATTCTGATACTCATTCAACCTTCAGATACAGTTCAGATACGCTCCAGACACGGACGCCATTCTGATACTCATTCTTTCAACTTACAAATTACAATTCAATAATCACTTTTTAGATGGAATCTACAAGCCCATCTCCAATAACTTTCTATCATATCTCCATATGGCATCTTTAAGCCCATTCCCTCTACCATCACATCACCGAGTGCAAATTTCTAGGCACTCTAGTGTCCAATCATCTTCCACCTTCAAGTCACGAATGGAAAAACTCGCCAATCTAACTCTTCAGGTTTAAGAAGATTGAACAGGGGAAGTTGTTGTACCCCAAAATTTTCCCTCTCACTTATCAATAATTTGCTCACAAGATCTCCTTGACTCAAGATTGCATTAGGGTTTGATCAGCTCAAGACACCTCCTTAAGCACTGAGGACCAAAATTAGGGTTTGAGTTTGCACAAGGATTTTTGAACTTTCAATGCCCCATATGATTTTCATGGATCATTATGGACCTCCAAGATCACTCATGTCAAGTTTGAAGCCTTGGATCACACTTTTGCTCAGTAAATTGAGCAGTTGACCTAAAAATAAGTTGTATTGGGAAAAAGTCAATTATGGCCAATTTACAGTCAAACTTCTGGTATTAATCTGTAAGTATGAAGCTTGATTGTGACAGATGATGAAGGAATCCTGGATGATTACTACCTCAATAGATAATGAAGGAATCTTGGACGATTCAGCGGATGATGAAGGAATCAGGGATGATTACTACCTCAGTGGATAATGAAGGAATCTTTGACGATTACTACCTCAGCGGATAATGAAGGAATCTTAGACGATTACTACCTCAACGGATAATGAAGGAATCTGGGATGATTACTACCTCAACGAATAATGAAGGAATCTTGGACGATTACTACCTCAGCGGATGATGAAGGAATCAGGGATGATTACTACCTCAACGGATAATGAAGGAACCTTGGACGATTACTACCTCAGTGAAAAGGAATCAAGGATGATTACTACCTCAGCGGATAATGAAGGAACCTTGGACAATTACTACCTCAGCGGATGATGAAGAAATTAGGGATGATTACTACCTCAGCAGATAATGAAGGAACCTTGGACGATTACTACCTCAGTGGATGATGAAGGAATCTTGGATGATTACTGTGATACGGTGGGAGAACAGACTATGAGTTTTGTGTTTGTTTTTCGCAAATGTTTCGGTTAAGCAAGAGTCGCCACCGACTTTTTATTTTATCCTAAGGAAAGGTTTAAAAAGCACAGCAAAAACCTTTGAGATTTTTCTTGGGTTCGGGGAGTAGATTATAGAAAGGGAAGGTATTAGCACCCTTTCTATCCATGGTTATCCATGGGCTCTTAGGTACTTGCTTAGATTAACTTGCCTTGGTTTTCAATTGTTTGAAATGGTGCTTGGTGTGTGGTTTTGAAAATGTTTTGAAAAGATGCCTTGTATAGGCTACCCTTGTAACAATTCTTTACTCGAATGTTTTACAAAAGGTGTTTTGTCTTTTGAAAAGATGTTTCAAGGTTTTTTTGAAAGTTTGTTTGGAAAGTGTTTGTGAAGTGTGGTTTGAAAATAGGCAAGTGTTTTCTTTGGCAAATTGACAAGTACTTAAGAGCTATCTACCCTAAAGTTCTCAAAGATTTTTGTTATGTTTTAACCCTTTTAACAATTTTGTTCCACCATTGCATTTGGTGGACAATCTTGTGTTAGGAGGTGAAAGGGACGGGCGCGGGTCATCGTTTAGACCATAATTGCAATAGTGCTAAATCTCTTTGGGCAATTTCTCTTTGAAAGGGACTTAATCATTTTAGGCAATTTTTTGAAAGCGTCATCGAGAGACTATGATCATTTGATTGTTTGTTTTACCCAAAGAAACCTAACATGCAATATGGCCCAATTATTTGAAGGCAACAAGTGGAATACCCTAGGGGTGCAAGTGTGATATGTGTTGTCCATTTTCATGCTTGATTATCTTGAAATTAGGTCAAACTATTTTTGTTCGTTTTATTTGCATACAAAACCCTAATTCTAGCATGGCATATTTAAAAAGCGTTAAAGTGCGAAAAATAAAATTCCTACACTATTACAACACAATAATATGGGGAAGGGGGGTACAAATGTTCAAATGGGGAATATTTAGATAAGAAATTAAATCTAGCTATTACATCAATTTTGGAATATTTACAAGATATCTAATTTGCACAAATTAAATAGAAATGAAACAAATATGCAAGAATGCAAAAAAGTTTTTTATATGCATGAAAAAGGTATTTTTATATGTCCAAATAAATAAAAATAAAAGAGTATTATTTTTGGAGTATTTTCATATTTAGGGCAAAACCCTAATTTACAAAATAAAATGCATTATTTATTTAATATATACAATGTTTATCATTTATATACAAAAATAAAATAAAAATGAAGCATATTTGTGAAAAATGTATTTTTAGTGTTAAATATTAATAAAATAAAAATATGTATATTTTTGGTATTTTATTCTAAGTGTATATATATATATATATATATATATATATATATATATATATATATATATATATATATATATATATATATATATATATATATATATATATATATATATATATATATATATATATATATATATATATATATATATATATATATATATATATATATATATATATATATATATATATATATATATATATATATATATATATATATATATATATATATATATATATATATATATATATATATATATATATATATATATATATATATATATATATATATATATATATATCTTTATTATTTACTAAATAAATATCATATATATAAGATAATAATAATTAATATTTATGAAAAAAAAGTATGTTTTGTATAAAATATTTTAAGAAGATAAAACAAAATAAAAATGAAAATAAAGTGTGTTTACATTATTTTCCTCTATTTATTCTAAATAATATATTATTTACTTATTTGTATATAAATATCAATATAATCAAATAAATGCCTAAAAAATATAAAAATGATGCAAAAAATATTTTTTATGTTTTTAATATGATAAGAAAAAATAAATGAGTCAGAATAAAAAAGGAAAAATCAAAAAATCATAAAAATACACAAAATGGGCTTGGGGGGTATGAAAGCAAAAACAGGGTGTGAAAAGAAATAACAAACAGGCCCAGCCCAGAAAGTTGTTGTCTTCAACCTCCAGACCAAACAAAATTCAAAAATACGCGCCCTTCTTCTCCAATCCCTAACTCCTGATTCTTTGATCTTTTGCCAAATCTTCCAACATGAAACCTGTAGAGCTTGAAGCCACGATTCTAGACATATAAAGAAGTCAATCTAACTCTCAGAAATGAGAGAGAATTTCTTCTCTCCCAAATCCTGACCTAATTTTTATGCCATGTTCAGACTCAAAATTCTTGCAGCACACATAATATAAATGAAATCTAATTATATGGGCATGTTCAGGGCTATGATTGTGACATATTCTCTTCACAAACTTAAAGCTGACAATGCCTAATAAGAGAGATAG
The DNA here is from genome assembly GCA_948472305.1 of Vicia faba. Classification (NCBI taxonomy): domain Eukaryota; kingdom Viridiplantae; phylum Streptophyta; class Magnoliopsida; order Fabales; family Fabaceae; genus Vicia; species Vicia faba. The sequence continues at coordinate 691,241,162 of OX451738.1, read as the reverse complement.
AACTTCATGAATATACCTATGCAGTTGGAATCGTGCCTTGCAATGGAGGAACTTTCAGGACAAGATAATGACTTGTACAGCTTCCTTGAAGTGTAGTGATGTTATTCCAATACTTACTTTGCCTTGAGACACCTTGAATCGAGCTGTGGAACTTCAACTGCAAAATGAGAAAGTGAAAATGGTGGAACTTGTTAGAGGAATTACAGGTCGTGTTTCAGGTCTTGGTTAGCTTGCATTGATGCTAGGGAATGTGTGTGAACTGGTTTGGGCAAGAAAGCTTGAGAGGAATGAGAGATGGCACTCAAACTGCAGGCCTTGCCCTGTTCTTGCAGTTTGAAGGTGATTCTGGGAATGGGAGTGTATGAGGGATGTTAGGGTCGTGTACTAGCTCAGTTGGGATGTTTTGAATGTGTTTTCAAAGTTTGCTTAAGGGTTTGCAAGCTGATATCAAAGTTGTTGTCCAAAATGCAATGTTACTTACACTTTAAGCAACAAATGCCCAAGTTGGTGTTTAGGCAGCTAGAGGCCCCCATAACATGCTGCATAACTCAGTCTTGATCAGTGTGATTAATCCCTAAACTTGTGGCAAAGAGATCTTAACTGTACTTCTTGGATTTTCAATTGGACATAAAGCTACCTTTTGCAAAAATGGAAGAAATGCTTTATCTATTTTGGGATTAATCCTTTAGGCAATGCTTGAACACACAAAACATGGTCTTGGCACAAAGTATTGGCATTAAATTTATGAGTGTTGGATGGTTTAAGGACCTGTAATCAAGATATGCAAGCTGAGATTGAAAATGCCTAGTGTTATGAACATGTAAATTGACCAATTCAAAAGTGAGTTTTTGCCAAATTGTGAAATTCGAATCTCTCAAGTTATGAGGTTGTTTGATGAGTTCTTAGACATTTTGGAAAGCTTGGAATGTGTACTACAATCCATATTTGAAATGCAAATTGAAATTCCAAGTGGAAGTGTATGGAAAATGGCCTTGAAGTTGGGTAGAAAACCTTGTCAAAATAGGTTAAAATTTCACTAAGTTAAGAATGGTTTAGTACCCTTATTCAAAAAATTGTAACTTGAGATACAAGCCTCATTTGGGAAAACTTTGTGAATCAAAGTTGTAGATTATGAAACAAGCTACAACTTTCATGTTTTGACTTTTGTTTGAATCCAAATGAATCTTGATGAGAAAGTGGGGCAAAGTTGGGAAAAATTAGGGTTTTTCATAACTTAGAAAAATTCTGAGTTATGAAAAATTCTCATTTCTAACCCTAATTTGCATTTTTTGATTTCTTGGTGAACAAGTTTCATGATTTGGCATGTTTTGATGAAAAATGAATCTTGACTCTTGATTTTGACCAAAAAGTCAAAGTTTGACTTTTTAGTATACAGTCAAAATTGATCAATTGACTGGGAAATTCAACTGTCAATCTTGTGTACTTGGGATCTTTTGAGTTTGTTGAGCATGTCAAGATAATTCCATGGGGTCCTTGAGTCCATATGTGAGCTTGGTTTGCCATTGGTTGGGTCAAACAGTCAAAAATTACCTTTGTGTAGTCAAAACCCTAAAAATGACCATTTTGCCCTTTTGGTGATCTGATCAAATTTCTTGTGGAATTGTGATCCAAACTTGATCAAATGGTTCATAGGAGTTCATAATCTTGATGTGGGTCAATTTTCATGAGGTTTGACTGTCAATTGGCCACAGTTGACTTTTTTTCCCAATATAGCTGATTTCTAGGTCAACTGTCCAACTGACTGGGCAAAACTTGGAATCAAGACTTGAAACTTGATGAGGATAAACTTGGGAGTCCAATATGAAGCAAGAAAGTCATTTTAGGCATTTTGGGTCAAAACATCTTGGTGCAAACACAAACCCTAATTTGGGTCAGCAGTGCAAGGAGAAGTCTTGAGCAGATGAAACCCTAACTGGATCTTGATCTTCAAGAGCCTTGTGATGAGAAATTAATGAGAAATGGGAGGGCAAATTTTGGGGTAAAACAGTTGCCCCTGTTCAATCTTCTTGAATCCGAAGAGTTAGATTGGCAAGTTTGCCTTTCGTGACTCGAGGGTAAAAGGAGATTGGACACTAGAGTGCCCTCAAATTTGCACTCGTCAAAACAATGGACGCGGGAATGGCTTAGAGATGCCATTTGGAGATGGGCTTAACGATGCCATCTGGAAGGATGACAGAAGCTTGTCGGGGATGGGCTTAAAGATTCCATCTGGAGTGAGTATCAGGGAGATGTCCATGCCTGGGGCCATCTCTGAACTGGGGGTCTGAATAAGCAATAGATTGACGTCCGTTGTTGGGAGGAATCCGTGAGCTGTTTTCAAAGGTTGCATTTGAACAAGTGATAGATTAACATCCGTTGTTGGGAAGAATCCATAAACTATTTTCAGAAGTCTGGAGAAGAACCTGAACAAGCGATAGGTTAACATCCGTTACTTGGAGAACCCGTGAACTGTTTTCAGAAATCTTGAAGTTGAATAAGCAATAGAGCAGCATCCGTTGTTGGGAAGCATCCGTAAACTGTTTTCAAAAATTGCATCTGAACAAGTTGATAGATTAACATCCGTTGTTGGGAAGAATCCAAAAACTGTTTTCAGAAGACTTGAGAAGAAACTGAACAAGCGATAGGTTAACATCCGTTACTTGGAGAACCCGTGAACTGTTTTCAGAAATCTGTATCTGAACAAGTGATAGATTAACATCCGTTGTTGGGAAGAATCCATAACTGTTTTCAGAAGTTTTGAGAAGAGTCTGAACAAGCGATAGGTTAACATCCGTTACTTGGAGAACCCGTGAACTGTTTTCAGAAATCTTGAAGTTGAATAAGCAATAGAGCAGCATCCGTTGTTGGGAAGCGTCCGTAAACTGTTTTCAAAAATTGCATCTGAACAAGTTGATAGATTAACATCCGTTGTTGGGAAGAATCCAAAAACTGTTTTCAGAAGACTTGAGAAGAAACTGAACAAGCGATAGGTTAACATCCGTTACTTGGAGAACCCGTGAACTGTTTTCATAAATCTGTATATGAACAAGTGATAGATTAACATCCGTTGTTGGGAAGAATCCATAACTGTTTTCAGAAGTTTTGAGAAGAGTCTGAACAAGCGATAGGTTAACATCCGTTACTTGGAGAACCCGTGAACTGTTTTCAGAAGTCTTGAAGTTGAATAAGCAATAGAGCAGCATCCGTTGTTGGGAAGCGTCCGTAAACTGTTTTCAAAGATCTGGGAAGATAATGATTTTAGTCTGTCGACTGATCTTACCTGAAAAGATAAAGAGTTAATTGTATGCAATGTCATGATGCATGATACAATATATGTTATATGATATGAATGTAAGTGGATGTGCATGTAAGCTGGAGAGCTGTCTTGCAAAGGATAGATGAATCCGAGATGGCTGAAGATAAAAGTAACTTGACTGCTGTCGGGGAGAATAATTCCTTGGCTGTTGCTGGGGAACAAGGAGCTTGGGTTGTATACCAAGCCTCTGGGGAATTCCTGATGACTTTTACTAGGGAGTACCAATCTAGTAGATTCATGCTGGGGATGCAAGACCGAGAATCTTCAGTTTGGCGGGAAGCATCTCTGGCGACTTCACTGGGGAACTCAAGATTTGTTCTCCTAAAACTCTGTGGGGAGAAGGTTCATTAGCCTGGCTTCGCTGGGGATACTGAAACTTAAACTCTGAGGGGAATTGAGTTTTGGAGGATTTTCTGGCTGAGGGTAGCAAAGATAAACTCTTCGGGGATTGTATTGATAAGTTTTTGCTGGGGGTTTTGATGAACTCCGCTGGGGATAAGAAGAATTCTGGCGAGCGTGATCTTCCGTGGCAATAAGCTGAGGATAACCCAGTTATAAGCCCTTGTGAGGAATAACTTTGAATAAAACTCGGGAGAGACGTCCGTACTCTGCAGGGGATAAGCTTCCAGAATCTACTGGGGATAAGCTTCAAGACTTGCTGGAGGATATGGATTCCAAATCTCCTGGGGGTTTCCTTTGAAAGGGTATCAAGATATCCAACCGCACCTTTGACCTATCAGTAATCCTCTCTCTTGATTCGTAAGGAAATGATTATGTTCAAATGCATATGCCTATTTAACAAAACATTGGACGTTTCTCAAAATAAAACAAACAGTGCAAGAGAAAAGAAAAGGAAATGGCACAAATTTCTGGGAAAAGTATTTGTATTGATTTTCTATGAGTATATTTGTACAAAGGAGACAATCATCCTAGTAAGAGGATTTTGTCGTAAATATTTGAAAGATTTATACAAAATAAAGATGGCTATGTGAAATAATTCCATGGGATTCCATTCCGCTATAGCTTTCACAACTCTGAATATCTGTCCATTCAATGCTTTGTTTGACGATGACTGGATTGATCAGAAGCCAGAAACCGGTTGATGAAGAGATTGTCTTTGAAGTGATCCGACGAGACATAATCATACGCTTTAATTCCCTAACTTTTGCCTGAATCGCCCTTTCGGGTTTTCGATCCACCGGGAAACCCCTTTTTGCCCAAGCCGCCCTTTCGGGTTTTCAACTTGCCGGGTGTACAGATTTTTTTGTTTTTATCCCTAATTTTTGCCTGAACCGCCCTTTCGGGTTTTCGATCCCCCGGGATGCCCATTTTTGCCCAAGCCGCCCTTTCGGGTTTTCGACTTGTCGGGTTATTTTATGCGTAGTATCTTTTGACTATGTCTGCGTTCGCAGGGTGCGGCAAATCGTCGCCGTCCATGGTGGTCAGAATCATTGCACCACCAGAAAATATGCTCTTGATCACAAATGGTCCTTCATATGTAGGAGTCCATTTGCCCCTGATATCACTTTGCGGAAAGATAATCCGCTTGACTACGAGATCTCCGACTTGATACACTTGACGTCTGACTTTCTTATTGAAGGCCTTGATCATCCGCTTTTGATACGTCTGACCATGGCATATAGCAGCAAGTCGCTTTTCGTCGATCAGGTTGAGTTGATCAAGTCGGGTCTGCATCCAATCATCTTCATTCAAACCTGCATCCTTCATAATCCTTAGAGAAGGGATCTGAACTTCCATAGGAAAAACAGCTTCCATGCCATAAACCAAAGAAAATGGGGTTGCCCCAGTTGAAGTACGTGCCGTCGTACGGTATCCGTGCAGAGCAAACAGTAACATCTCATGCCAGTCTTTATAAGTGACTGTCATTTTCTGAATGATCTTCTTAATGTTTTTGTTCACAGCTTCAACAGCACCGTTCATCTTCGGCCGATAGGGAGATGAATTGTGATGATAAATCTTGAACTGTTCGCACAATGCAGTGATCATTGTGTTATTCAGATTCGTACCGTTGTCTGTGATGATCCTGTCTGGAACACCATACCGGCATATGAGATTTTGCTTGATAAAGCGGGCAACCACATTTTTAGTAACAGAGGCGAAGGAAGCTGCTTCGACCCATTTGGTGAAATAGTCAATGGCAACCAGGATGAAACGATGTTCGTTGGAAGCCGTGGGCTTGATCTCTCCAATCATATCAATGCCCCACATTGCAAAGGGCCACGGAGCAGTCAGGACATTGAGAGGAACCGGAGGGATATGAACTTTGTCAGCATAGACTTGACACTTGTGGCAAGTACGGGAATGTTGATGGCAGTCAGCTTCCATGGTAGACCAGTAATAGCCTGCCCTTAGGATCTTCTTAGCCATTGTATGCCCGCTCAAGTGAGTGCCAAATGTGCCGCTGTGTATATCAGTCATGATCAACTCTGCTTCAGCTTTATCCATGCATCGGAGTAACACACAATCATGGCTTCGTTTGTAAAGTATGTCGTTGCTTAGGAAGAATTTAGCGGCGAATTTCCTTAAGAACTTCTTGTCATTTACGGAAGCTCCTTCGGGATAATCTCTAGTCTCGAGATACCTTTTGATTTCATGGAACCAAGGTTGTTCCAATACTTCTTCGGTATTAATCTTGTGACAATGTGCAGGTTCATCCATTCGCTCGATGGTGATTTGGGGAGCCTCGTTATCCCAGTTGAGTTTAAACATGGAGGACATTGTGGCTAGAGCATCTGCTAGCTGATTCTCTTCTCGCGGGAAATGCTCGAAGGTAATTTGCTCGAAATGAGGCAACAATGTCAGGACATGTTCTTTGTATGGGATAAGATTAGGATGCTTGGTATCCCACTCTCCTTTGATTTTACTGATAACCAAAGCCGAGTCCCCAAATACGATCAAAGATTTGATCCCCTAGTCTACAACAGCCTTGAGACCAAAGATGCAAGCTTCATACTCAGCCATGTTGTTTGTGCAGCTGAAGCAAAGTCGGGCCGTGAAAGGAGTGTGACAACCTTCCGGAGAAATGAGTACTGCGCCAATACCGTTTCCCAGTGCATTTGAAGCACCATCAAAGTACAGGGTCCATCGGGATCCCTTTTCGGGTCCGTCATACGGTCCGTTACCTTCAATGTTGTCCAAATTCATGATGTCCTCATCCGGGAAATCAAATCTCATGGGTTGATAATCTTCGATAGCCTGATGAGCCAGATGGTCAGCTAGTACACTCCCTTTTATAGCTTTTTGGGTGGTGTACTGGATGTCATACTCAGTTAAGATCATTTGCCATCTAGCGATCCTTCCAGATAAAGCGGGCTTTTCGAAAATATACTTGATGGGGTCCATTTTGGAAATCAACAAGGTAGTATGAGTCAACATATACTGTCTTAGTCGGTGAGCAGCCCATACCAAAGCGCAGCAAGTTTTCTCGAGCAGTGAGTAGCGTGTCTCACAGTCGGTAAACTTTTTGCTAAGGTAATAAATAGCATGCTCTTTTCGACCAGACTCGTCATGCTGGCCCAAAACACACCCCATTGAGTTATCTAAGACGGTCAAATACATGATCAATGGTCTTCCTTCGACGGGTGGCATCAGAATAGGAGGTTCTAGCAAATACTCCTTGATTCTATCAAAAGAAGCTTGACAATCGTCGTTCCACTCGACTACCTGATCTTTTTTCAAAAGTTTGAAAATTGGCTCACAGGTAGAAGTCAGATGTGAGATGAATCTGGCAATATAGTTCAAGCGCCCCAAGAATCCTCTAACCTCCTTTTCAGTACGGGGAGCAGGCATCTCTTGTATTGCTTTTACTTTTGCTGGATCGACTTCAATGCCTTTGTTGCTTACAATGAATCCCAGGAGTTTACCAGACCTAACTCCAAAAGTGCATTTACTTGGATTCAGCCTGAGCTTGTATTCTTTCAATCTGGCAAACAGCTTCTCCAGATGTTCAAGGTGTTCTTCCTCTGTTTGTGACCGAGCTATCATATCGTCTACGTAAACTTCAATCTCATGATGTATCATATCATGAAATAAAGCTACCATGGCGCGTTGATAAGTTGCCCCTGCGTTCTTCAGCCCGAACGGCATCACCTTGTAACAGAAAGTGCCCCATTGTGTGACAAAAGTTGTTTTCTCCATGTCCTCGGGGGCCATTTTGATTTGATTGTAGCCCGAGAACCCGTCCATGAAGGAAAACACTTTGTGCTGAGCTGTATTGTCGATCAAGATGTCAATATGAGGTAGCGGGAAATCATCTTTGGGGCTGGCCCTATTCAAATCCCGGTAGTCCACACACATCCTGACTTTGCCATCTTTCTTAGGTACTGGCACGATGTTAGCGACCCATTGAGGATAGGACGTAACAGCCAGGAAGCCAGCGTCGAATTGTTTCATTACTTCTGCCTTGATCTTCTCAGACATGTCAGGCCTCATTCGGCGAACTTTTTGCTTGATCGGTGGACAGTCTTCTCTTGTGGGGAGACGGTGAACCACGATGTCTGTGTCTAAACCCGGCATGTCTTCATAAGACCAAGCGAAAATTTCAACATACTCATTCAACAACTGTATCAGGCTTCCCTTGACACTCGGTTTCAAATTGGCGCCCACTTGCACCTCCTTCCGATCTTCCTCGGTTCCCAAGTTGACAGTTTCCAATGACTCTTCGTGCGGTAGGATGGCCCTTTCCTCTTGTTGTAGAAGTCTGGCTAGTTCTCCTGGCACTTCACAACCTTCGTCATCTTCATACTCGGCTTGATTGACCAGATCTTCAGAGTTATTGAAAGATACAGCAGAATAGTCACCCATGGAATCCGGAGTGGATGGGTACCTGCATTGGTGAGTGTGGGTGTGTGTAAGGGATAGCCATCCTTAAACAAAAAATGCAAAAGGAAAGAAAATGAACACAAGCAGTTTATCAAATGAAGAACGTCCAATGAATCATTAAACATGGCATATGGATATGAAAAATAATCAAAACCCTTACAAGTGGACCTACATGCCCCGGGCAAGGCAGGAGGTGAAAGGATAGTGTACGGATTGTTTGAAAATAAATATTACAGACCAAATAAGAAATGTTTAACAGATAAATTACTGATGAATAAAAGTGATGGGGACAAAATCCTTTGCCTCCCAGTTGCTCAATCCTCCTTTGACAGTTGGATAAATCCACTCTTCGATGTTGCTCTCTTTGTCTTCATCCTCCAAAGCATTGATTCCATAGGGGGAAATTTTGACTGGCGCCCTTTCAATCTTCGCACGGCGCATAGCTTTCTGGCCAGTGGCTGTGAACCCTAATCCAAATTTTTCTGTCTTATGTGGAATGTCAGGTAACTGTCCCCATGCTGAATTCTTCCCTTCTTTTATTGCGGCCCTTGCGTCCTCCAAAGATGCCATCCTGGCCACCTGCCTCGGTGTCTTAGCTGCCAACTTTGCTACTGCTATTTCAGGAAGGACTTCTTCGAAATGCTGAAAAGGCGTTTCAATGAATTCCCCTTCAACCTCCACATATCGGAAAGAATTTAAGTGGCTAATCATGTACTCTTCTTCACCATGGACAGTAATGATCTTTCCCTTGACAGGATACTTCAACATCTGATGCAAGGAGGAGGTGACTGCCCCAGCATGGTGTATCCAGGGCCTACCCAGCAAGCAAGAGTATGACGGACGGATGTCTATCACATAGAAAGTGGATTTAAACACCTCAGTGCCTATCTTGATGGGAATTTCAACCTCTCCATGGACCATTCTCTTCGAACCATCGAAAGCTCTGACAACAATATCACTCGGCTTCAATTCCAACCCTTCACAATCTAGTCGGTCCAAGGCCTTCTTAGGCAAAACATTCAGCGACGAACCGGTGTCGACCAAGACGTGTGCGAGAGTGGTTCCTCGGCACTCGACGGAAATGTGCAAAGCATCATTGTGGTTTCTACCTTTAAGAGTTAGGTCGGCATCAGAAAAACCTAATCCATTGTCCGCAGTCAGGCTAGCCACGCAATTCTGGAACTGATCTGCAGAGGTTTCCTGGGGCACATGGGCTGCCTTCAGGAATTTTATCAGGGCTTTAGCGTGCGCTTCTGAGCAAAGTAGTAGTGCCAGCATGGAGATCTTGGAGGGGGTTTGCCCCAACTGTTCTACTACATCGTAATCACTTTTTTTGATTATCCTTAAAATCTCATCCATTTCCTTCTTGGAGGTTTCCGGGATTACCAAGGGTTGAGCCCTCGTCCTGACGAGCTCATCTTGGATTCCCTTACCTTTGTCAGCAGCGGTAGGAGAGACAGTACTAGGAACAACAACGTCTTCAATCAAAGGAGTTCTAGCAGAAAGTTTTATTGGTGCAGGGACGACCTTGTCAGCTAATGAGGGTCCAAAGACTGCTCTTGGAGGGGCAATCTCTGGAGAAAATACTCTCCCGCTCCTGGTGATTTTGCTAGTGCCCGCAATGTTACTAATGCTGGCTTTTTCATCATCCGGACTTTCTTCAATTATTTCGATTTGTTTGATACCATGGTAGTAGACGTCACTGCCATAGTTCCAAGGTATCGATTTCTCAGAAACATAGGGGACAGGCCCTGGCATTGTTATCTTCAAAGGAACAGATTTCGTAGCTGGTGTAATCTTAACAGGCTTTTTGACGGCCTTGGAAAGATTGGCGTGAATGGTTATGATTGAGACATCTTCAGTATGAACTGGAACAGCGGAAACTTTTTCAAACAAAATTTGTCGACTATCCATAAGGCCTTGGATGCCTTTCTTCAGTAACGGACAATCAAATGGCAGAGAGTAACAACAATAGCAGTCTTCTTTACATCCCGGGAAGATCCCGGCCCTCAACAGGTTCAACTTAATGGTTAGCAGTGGAGTAGTCAGATCACTGACATCAGCAACATACAAATCTTCTTCAATGGCATTGACATTTCGGCCGTGCTTCGGCATGGGTGCAGATATCACATTAGGCTTCTCCGGAGCGTCGAACTCCACCTCCTTCGCCTCTATCAAGTCTTGGATTTTATGCTTGAGTGCCCAACAATCATTGGTGTCGTGTCCAACACTGTCTGAATGGTAGGCGCATTTAGCATTAGCATGATAATGCAGAGAGGACGTATTCACATTCTTTGGTGCCTCCTTGATGGTGGCGAGGTTCAACTTCAACAGATGGGGAAGCACTTGCGCTGGAGTCATATTAATGCGGGTGAACTGCCGTTGTGGCCGTTCCACCCGTTGTTAATTCGGTCTGGACTGGTTATAGCGAGGTTGCTCACTTGGAGTGTTTTGAATCATTACGGCCCCCACAGTTGGCCGACGCTCCGTCTTCCCTGCTCTTCTCTGAGAATATACCACAGTTGTTTCCTTCTTAAAAGGCTTCTTCTCAACACTTGCAGCAACACCCTTCTGAATATTTCCTGACTTGATGCCAGCTTCTATTCTTTCGCCTGTTAAGATCAAATCGGTAAACCCCGCGGAAGAGTTACCAATTAGATGATTGAAAAATGGCCCGGATAGGGTCCCTAGAAACATATCAACGAGTTCACGGTCGGTTAAAGGAGGCTGCACCCTGCCAGCCAAATCCCTCCATTTTTGTGCATATTCTTTGAATCCCTCGCCTGTTCCTAGCGACATACCCTGAAGTTGGGTACGAGTAGGAGCAAGGTCAGAATTATACTGGTATTGTTTGTAGAAAGCGGTGGCCAAATCTTCCCAATTTCTGACACTGGTTCCTTCTAGCTGATAAAACCACTCCAACTGAGCTCCCGAAAGGCTGTCTTGAAAGAAATGAATCCAGAGGTTTTTATCTGCCGTATAGGGTTGAATCTTTCTCACGTAGGACCTGAGATGCATTTTGGGACAGGACAACCCATCATACCTCACAAACACTGGCACTTTGAATTTTGGGGGAATTACAATCCCGGCGACCAAACCCAAGTCTTCAAAATCCAAACCCGGTACTCTTTGTAATTCCATGGCGGCCAACCTGTCTTCTAAACCCTTGTATTTATCATCAGCTGGAGGGTATTGCTGATCAGAATAATCTTCATCCTCTTCGACCTCCTCTTCTTCTGCATCAGACTCGGAAGGTACCGCAGCTCCACCTCCTTTGCTGGTTCCTTCATCAGAAATAGGAGGAAATTCAAGCACTCTCCGAGCTTCTCCGTCAAATCTTCTCCCCAAAGTAGCCACCCCGAGTCTCTTTTTCTTCTTCTTTACTGGGTCTTTGTTCCCCAATTGAGTCTTGATATCCTCTTGACCCTTAGCCAAGGTCATCAGGAGTTGCTGGAACTGTGCATTCTGAGCCTGTAGGTCTTTGACAGTTTGCTCGAGATCCATCCTACTGAAATAAACAGCAGACAGATAAGGAAACCTGGAGTGAGACCTGCTTATGCATATGATGAATGGTATGCTTATGTATGCAATGCATTCAAGGATTTAGGACATTCAAGATTGTTTCAGACAAAGAAGAACGCACGTCATATTAATAAGAAGAAATTTGTTAGTACATAAGTGCCCCATGGGCCAAATATTACAAAATAACTTCTCAAGGCAAAAAGACATTGCGCATCCTCTTTGGTGCGATGTAGGTGTTGAGGGCCTCTTGTTCATGGAGTCGGCGGGTAAGCTCTAGAACCTTCTTCTCACTGGCGTAGAAGCTAGCTTCAAAAGTATTATGTTCCTCCTTGAGCTGAATCCAACTTTTTTGCATTTCCTCCCACGATGTAGGCATGTCTGGATGTAGGATGGTGTAGGGAACCTCTCCTTCCTTGACGGGCTCTTTAATCACAGGGAGAACATGAGGATAAGGCATCATCAGACTTTGGGCTCGGGCTCGTACCCACTTGAGATAAGGCTCAAGAGGGATGGAGTTCTTGTGTCCCAGAGTCTTGCTATCAACCTTGTTGAGTTTTCCCCAAGCTCTGATGAATCTTTGGCGAAGTCCTTGCGCATCGTTGTCGAAGTTAAAAACTAGGTTAGGAATCAACATATCATGAGGGCCATCCCTCCGGGCATATCCAAATTTCCTCAAAGCTAGGCAAGGGTTGTAGGTGATACCTCCTCTGATTCCAAGTAAAGGAACATTAGGAAATTCTCCGCAACGATCGACAATGATGACATTTTCTCTGGACCGAGAACACCAATGCACATCAGAATGAGTAAGAGTCATCAACCGTTGGGACCACCTTGAACCTTGGTCATTCTTCAAGACAGATTGTGGAAGGTGCGAAATAAACCACCTTGCAAGGAGAGGGGTACAGCACATGAGAACACCCCTCTTTCTCATTGTTCGTGTGTAAAATGAGTGAAGGATGTCCCCAAGCAATGTTGGTATTGGATTTCTGGACAAGAAGATTTTGACGGCGTTGACATCTACCAATTGGTCAGGATTTGGGAACAAGACCAACCCATATATAAGGAGTGCCACAATCTCTTCAAAGGTTTGTAGGTCCAATGAATTCCAACATTCTTGTGCTTTCTCAAACAAGAACTTTGCTAAGAATCCTTTGACGCTGCTTATGGTTTCCCAATGCCCCTTGATGTCGGATGGTTGTAGATGTAATGCTCGAGCAACATCTTCCGGCTTTAGTTCCTTTTCCGTACCGTTGAAGGGTAGTTGATTAAGGATAGGAATTCTCAGGAGTTGAGAAAACTCCTCCAAAGTGGGCACCAACTGGTAATCAGGGAAAGTGAAACAGTGGTGAAGAGGGTCAAAGAACTGGAATAGCACTTTCATCATGTCTTCTTCAATGTTGGTGTTGACTAGGCTGAGCAGTCTACCATGTCTTTCACTGAAGGATGAATTTTCCGGAATTCTTGAGGTGAGCTCCTTGAGTTGAGGAGAGATTCTCACAAGGTTGACTTGAATGGTGTTTCTGCAAGGAATTTCCATGTTCTACAAAACAAGAACAAAGATGAAGATCCAAAACCCTTGAAATGGTTAGTGAATGCATATGATGTTTTATGATGCTTATGATGTTTATGATGTATGCACAAAACATATGTACAAGCAAATCACACCAAACCCTAGTTTCAGGCTTGCATGGGGTTTCATAGGTAAGTACCCTCTTGAGTGTAGTTGGCTTAAAAACCTGTCCTATAAATAGTAACCGGGTTCTAAGGAGCTCAATATCACTGGATTGTTTTTATTGTTCATTGTTTCGGCTTAGCCACTTAACTAGCGACCAAAATATTCCAAGAAAACAACCCTCAATGAGTGTAGTATCGAGTATCTACCAACTTCAGACTGCACCAAAGCCGGTCATTTCACTACTCCTAATAAAGGCCAAGATGGTCAAGTAAGGTTCTAGGTCATTAGTGCTTAGTGACATCACTCAGCGGCCCCGTACTCTCCTTGATTGAACTCAAGGGTTACGGGTACTCACAAATATGTCGCACTAATATAGCTATTGCTTTGACCGTGTCGGTATACCCCGCACAGTTTCCACAACGTATTGCTATCTATGAATGTTTCCCAAAATCCGGGTATAGGATTGCAAACCCAAACAATAGAGCCAAGATATAAAGCAAACAATTCAAACAATTTGTCATGCAAGAGGGTGATCTAAGCCCTAAGGTTACTCCACTTTTAAAATTATCCCCAGCAGAGTCGCCAGTTCTGTGATACGGTGGGAGAACAGACTATGAGTTTTGCGTTTGTTTTTCGCAAATGTTTCGGTTGAGCAAGAGTCGCCACCGACTTTTTATTTTATCCTAAGGAAAGGTTTAAAAAGCACAGCAAAAACCTTTGAGATTTTTCTTGGGTTCGGGGAGTAGATTATAGAAAGGGAAGGTATTAGCACCCTTTCTATCCATGGTTATCCATGGGCTCTTAGGTACTTGCTTAGATCAACTTGCCTTGGTTTTCAATTGTTTGAAATGGTGCTTGGTGTGTGGTTTTGAAAATGTTTTGAAAAGATGCCTTGTATAGGCTACCCTTGTAACAATTCTTTACTCGAATGTTTTACAAAAGGTGTTTTGTCTTTTGAAAAGATGTTTCAAGGTTTTTTTGAAAGTTTGTTTGGAAAGTGTTTGTGAAGTGTGGTTTGAAAATAGGCAAGTGTTTTCTTTGGCAAATTGACAAGTACTTAAGAGCTATCTACCCTAAAGTTCTCAAAGATTTTTGTTATGTTTTAACCCTTTTAACAATTTTGTTCCACCATTGCATTTGGTGGACAATCTTGTGTTAGGAGGTGAAAGGGACGGGCGCGGGTCATCGTTTAGACCATAATTGCAATAGTGCTAAATCTCTTTGGGCAATTTCTCTTTGAAAGGGACTTAATCATTTTAGGCAATTTTTTGAAAGCGTCATCGAGAGACTATGATCGTTTGATTGTTTGTTTTACCCAAAGAAACCTAACATGCAATATGGCCCAATTATTTGAAGGCAACAAGTGGAATACCCTAGGGGTGCAAGTGTGATATGTGTTGTCCATTTTCATGCTTGATTATCTTGAAATTAGGTCAAACTATTTTTGTTCGTTTTATTTGCATACAAAACCCTAATTCTAGCATGGCATATTTAAAAAGCGTTAAAGTGCGAAAAATAAAATTCCTACACTATTACAACACAATAATATGGGGAAGGGGGGTACAAATGTTCAAATGGGGAATATTTAGACAAGAAATTAAATCTAGCTATTACATCAATTTTAGAATATTTACAAGATATCTAATTTGCACAAATTAAATAGAAATGAAACAAATATGCAAGAATGCAAAAAAGTTTTTTATATGCATGAAAAAGGTATTTTTATATGTCCAAATAAATAAAAATAAAAGAGTATTATTTTTGGAGTATTTTCATATTTAGGGCAAAACCCTAATTTACAAAATAAAATTCATTATTTATTTAATATATACAATATTTATCATTTATATACAAAAATAAAATAAAAATGAAGCATATTTGTGAAAAATGTATTTTTAGTGTTAAATATTAATAAAATAAAAATATGTATATTTTTGGTATTTTATTCTAAGTGTATTAATATATAAGATAATAATAATTAATTAATATGTTTTGTATAATAATTAATATTTATGAAAAAAAAGTATGTTTTGTATAAAATATTTTAAGAAGATAAAACAAAATAAAAATGAAAATAAAGTGTGTTTACATTATTTTCCTCTATTTATTCTAAATAATATATTATTTACTTATTTGTATATAAATATCAATATAATCAAATAAATGTCTAAAAAATATAAAAATGATGCAAAAAATATTTTTTATGTTTTTAATATGATAAGAAAAAATAAATGAGTCAGAATAAAAAAGGAAAAATCAAAAAATCATAAAAATACACAAAATGGGCTTGGGGGGTATGAAAGCAAAAACAGGGTGTGAAAAGAAATAACAAACAGGCCCAGCCCAGAAAGTTGTTGTCTTCAACCTCCAGACCAAACAAAATTCAAAAATACGCGCCCTTCTTCTCCAATCTCTAACTCCTGATTCTTTGATCTTTTGCCAAATCTTCCAACATGAAACCTGTAGAGCTTGAAGCCACGATTCTAGACATATAAAGAAGTCAATCTAACTCTCAGAAATGAGAGAGAATTTCTTCTCTCCCAAATCCTGACCTAATTTTTATGCCATGTTCAGACTCAAAATTCTTGCAGCACACATAATATAAATGAAATCTAATTATATGGGCATGTTCAGGGCTATGATTGTGACATATTCTCTTCACAAACTTAAAGCTAACAATGCCTAATAAGAGAGATAGAACTTCATGAATATACCTATGCAGTTGGAATCGTGTCTTGCAATGGAGGAACTTTCAGGACAAGATAATGACTTGTACAGCTTCCTTGAAGTGTAGTGATGTTATTCCAATACTTACTTTGCCTTGAGACACCTTGAATCGAGCTGTGGAACTTCAACTGCAAAATGAGAAAGTGAAAATGGTGGAACTTGTTAGAGGAATTACAGGTCGTGTTTCAGGTCTTGGTTAGCTTGCATTGATGCTAGGGAATGTGTGTGAACTGGTTTGGGCAAGAAAGCTTGAGAGGAATGAGAGATGGCACTCAAACTGCAGGCCTTGCCCTGTTCTTGCAGTTTGAAGGTGATTCTGGGAATGGGAGTGTATGAGGGATGTTAGGGTCGTGTACTAGCTCAGTTGGGATGTTTTGAATGTGTTTTCAAAGTTTGCTTAAGGGTTTGCAAGCTGATATCAAAGTTGTTGTCCAAAATGCAATGTTACTTACACTTTAAGCAACAAATGCCCAAGTTGGTGTTTAGGCAGCTAGAGGCCCCCATAACATGCTGCATAACTCAGTCTTGATCAGTGTGATTAATCCCTAAACTTGTGCCAAAGAGATCTTAACTGTACTTCTTGGATTTTCAATTGGACATAAAGCTACCTTTTGCAAAAATGGAAGAAATGCTTTATCTATTTTGGGATTAATCCTTTAGGCAATGCTTGAACACACAAAACATGGTCTTGGCACAAAGGATTGGCATTAAATTTATGAGTGTTGGATGGTTTAAGGACCTGTAATCAAGATATGCAAGCTGAGATTGAAAATGCCTAGTGTTATGAACATGTAAATTGACCAATTCAAAAGTGAGTTTTTGCCAAATTGTGAAATTCGAATCTCTCAAGTTATGAGGTTGTTTGATGAGTTCTTGGACATTTTGGAAAGCTTGGAATGTTTACTACAATCCATATTTGAAATGCAAATTGAAATTCCAAGTGGAAGTGTATGGAAAATGGCCTTGAAGTTGGGTAGAAAACCTTGTCAAAATAGGTTAAAATTTCACTAAGTTAAGAATGGTTTAGTACCCTTATTCAAAAAATTGTAACTTGAGATACAAGCCTCATTTGGGAAAACTTTGTGAATCCAAGTTGTAGATTATGCAACAAGATACAACTTTCATGTTTTGACTTTTGTTTGAATCCAAATGAATCTTGATGAGAAAGTGGGGCAAAGTTGGGAAAAAATTAGGGTTTTTCATAACTTAGAAAAATTCTAAGTTATGAAAAATTCTCATTTCTAACCCTAATTTGCATTTTTTGATTTCTTGGTGAACAAGTTTCATGATTTGGCATGTTTTGATGAAAAATGAATCTTGACTCTTGATTTTGACCAAAAAGTCAAAGTTTGACTTTTCAGTATACAGTCAAAATTGATCAATTGACTGGGAAATTCAACTGTCAATCTTGTGTACTTGGGATCTTTTGAGTTTGTTGAGTATGTCAAGATAATTCCATGGGGTCCTTGAGTCCATATGTGATCTTGGTTTGCCATTGGTTGGGTCAAACAGTCAAAAATTACCTTTGTGCAGTCAAAACCCTAAAAATGACCATTTTGCCCTTTTGGTGATCTGATCAAATTTCTTGTGGAATTGTGATCCAAACTTGATCAAATGGTTCATAGGAGTTTATAATCTTGATGTGGGTCAATTTTCATGAGGTTTGACTGTCAATTGGCCACAGTTGACTTTTTCCCCAATACAGCTGATTTCTAGGTCAACTGTCCAACTGACTGGGCAAAACTTGGAATCAAGACTTGAAACTTGATGAGGATAAACTTGGGAGTCCAATATGAAGCAAGAAAGTCATTTTAGGCATTTTGGGTCAAAACATCTTGGTGCAAACACAAACCCTAATTTGGGTCAGCAGTGCAAGGAGAAGTCTTGAGCAGATGAAACCCTAACTGGATCTTGATCTTCAAGAGCCTTGTGATGAGAAATTAATGAGAAATGGGAGGGCAAATTTTGGGGTACAACAATTACTACCTCAGCGGATGATGAAGGAATCTTGGATGATTACTACCTCAGCGGATGATGAAGGAATCTTGGATGATTACTACCTCAGTGGATGATGAAGGAATCAGGGATGATTACTACCTCATCGGATAATGAAGGAACCTTAGACGATTACTACCTCAGCGGATGATGAAGGAATCTTGGACGATTACTACCTCAGCGGATGATGAAGGAATCTTGGATGATTACTACCTTAGCGGATGATGAAGGAATCTTGAACGATTACTACCTCAGCGAATAATGAAGGAATCTTGGACGATTACTACCTCAACAGATGATGAAGGAATCAGGGATGATTATTACCTCGGCAGATAATGAAGGAATCTGGGATGATTACTACCTCAGAGGATAATGAAGGAATCTTGGACGATTACTACCTCAGTGAATGATGAAGGAATCAAGGATGATTACTACCTCAGTGGATAATGAAGGAATCTTGGACGATTACTACCTCAGAAGGTGATGAAGAAATCCAAGCTTGATTTTCTCTTGGAGAAGTTTACAGATTAATGACATTTATTTGTTGGTTTTTTCCTGAAAAGGTAAAGAATGCAGTGTCATGATGTATGAAATGCATGGCATAATGATGTTCTCAAAATAAATGAGATTATGTCGTATGCATTTGTGTTGTATGTTCTTATCATGTACTCCCTCTGGTCTCATTTATAAGAAAAAGTTAACTTTTTAGATACATTAAATAAGTAATGTATTTGGAGAATATATTATCCAAATACATTACTTATTCAATGTATATAAAAAGTTAATTTTTTCTTATAAATGAGACCGGAGGGAGTATGTAATATGATGCATGAAATGCGAAATGTTGTTGGAATGTGATTTTTCCTTGGAAAATAAATCCTTGACAAATGTTGGGGAGTTTTGGGAAGTTGATTCCCAGATTGCTGTTGGGGATGAAGAGTATGCCCATCTTCAAACCTTACTTAGAATGTTTCCACTGGGGATTCCTGTTTTTCTTGTTTGAGGAGAAATACGCTTAGGGGTGTTGATTTTTATTTGAGAAGAAAATCCTGTGGAGAGTGTTGATTTCTATTTTGGGGAAAAAGTTCAGGAGTCTTAGCCATTCATTGCTCTACTGGGGAGTTATCTCTTGAAAGTTAGCTATAATTTGGTCGGGTTCCAGGCTTCACAATGACTTGCTGGGGATAAAGAAATTGACGGTTATCTGGTTATTTTTTTCAGGTTTCGCAGCAGCTCACTAGGGATTGTAGAAAATTCTACTGGGGAAGAGGAGTTACGGTCCCTTGATTTGTGATAGTTTGAGAGGAAAATTTAAGCTGGGGGATTTTGCCGTTTGTTAGGCAAATAAACCATGTCTCCAGCCTACCGAAGAGGCGTTTCCTTTTGAAATCAACTCAGTTGGGGAGAAGTTTTCAGAGATTGAGCTTTTGGTTGGGGATCACCCTGTGAAAAGGGCTTTGTGGGGGATTCATCACTGCCCCTGGTAGCAAGTGTTTGTAGTATTGCCAAGAAATGTTTGATTGTACATAACCCTTTGTCTGGATTCATGTCCAATGCCCCAAGTGATTCAGATACAGACCTGCCCCTGGTTATTCAGCATTTCTTGGGAGATTTTTTGGAATCTTGACTTGATTGTACCCAGTTATGCTAGATAATGACACGTCATGCCCACTTGCTTATAGGAGATATGTTATTGGAGGCGTCTTCCCACTTGAAATGATTTTGTTCATTGAGAGGGTTTTTGTTCACTGGATATTAGTCATGCGAATTTCTCTGCCGTCAAACAAATAGCTATATGCAAATAGTGATATTCAAATAATGCAAAGTTTATGCTTGTCTTTGAAGTTTTGAAAATGCGTTTTAGCAAATAAAAAAAAAATTGTAGGAAAATTCAACTCAGGGTTTAGAGTAAAGCCTTACAGGAGTCAGGATACCTTTTGTAACAGTATGCTTTTGAATTAACCCATGCTTCAATTAAGACATTTGAAGGGTTGTAACATGGCTTGGTTCACGGTTTAAGAAACAAAGGATAAAGGCTCAAATTTTATTTGTACCCACTCGTTCTTCGTGATGTTCTTCAGCCCTAAACTTAATTAATTGTATGTTCGAACTCCAATGATGTTTTGGTGATGGTTCAGAAAAGTTTAGTTTATCAGAAGGCAGTCATTTTTGCAACATTTTTCACGTTGGTCGAGGATCTGTAGTGACTTATTTTTTGGTTAATTATCCCTGATTTTGCATGACTATTCTTGTTTTGAGATTACAGTCAGCGGGATGCCCCAGATTTTCTTAAGTCTCCCTTGTAGGTTTTGGCTTAGTGGACTTTTCTTTTTGAGAGATAATGACTGCCTCTTTGGTAGGGAACCATCTCTATCTTTTGATTCCAGAGGAATGTTTTTGATGTCATTCGTTATATACAAAGTGAAAGTTTGTGACTGAACACGCTTTTGAATTAACTGAGAGACTACCCCGCCCCAGGTTTTGATTAAAGGTTTCAGTTTGTGTAAAAACAAGAAACTTCTACTTCTTTGGATAGAAGGGGTTGACTAGGGATTATCCTCCTTATAACTCCAGTGTTTTAGGAATTGAAAGAAACGTTTGTACATCGTCAGCAAGGTCTGTCCAAAAGCATACTCATGAGCTTATGGCGTTGTTTTCGTCATCCTCCCTCTAAAGGTTTGTAACTTTTAGCAAGAGTTGAATATTATAGAAAAGAGTAAATATAGCACAGTTTAAATATAATGAAAATAAATGGATGAATTCAAGACAAACATATGTGATGCATTAAGGAAACAAAGTTTGACATTAATAGATAAGTGTTTGAACAACAACATAAATTACAATTGAAAAATAAAAAATGAACTGGAATGCTCAATGATTCGGCACGAGAGTGGTGACCATGTTGGGAGTCTCCAAAGGGTCGAACTCAATCTCCCTGGCGTTAATCAAATCTTGAATCTTGTTCTTTAAAGTGCAAAAGTTGTTGGTGTCGTGTCCAGGGCTATCAGAATGGTAGGCTCATCTTACATTGGGATTGTACTTAGGAGAGGAAGTATCGGGGTTTTGAGGAGGATCCTTTAGTGTGATCAATTTTACCTTCAGCAAATGTTGTAATTCTTGAGACAATGGCATGTTGATGTTAGCATACTGCCTTTCTTGGTATTTTATCCTACGCCTATTGCCCTATCTTTATTGAACATGTGCAGGATTAGAGATCAGGATTGCCTCCACGTGTTGGTCGTGGTTGCTCTTGTTATGACCCTTTTGGCCGTAAATAATATTGGACTCTTTCTTCTCGTTGTATGGCTTTTTCTGAGTATCAGAGGATGTAGCTCCTTGGATCTTTCCGCTTTTGATGCCAGCTTCGACCCTTTCGCCAGTCAGTATTAGCTCGGTGAACCTGGCCGAGGAGCTCCCAATTAGGTGATTGAAGAAAGGTCCCGTCAAGGTTCCCATAAAGATGTCAATTATCTCCCTATCAGTTAAGGGTGGATGAACTCTGCCTTCCAAGTCTCTCCACTTTTTGGTGTATCTTTGAAGCCCTCGTTAGAATGCATGGTCATATTTTGTAATTGCACACGAGTTGGTGCAAGATTAGCGTTGTATTGGTACTGCTTGTAGAAAGCAGCAGCCAAATCCTCCCAGGTGTGAATGTCAGTTCTTTCTAACTGATAGAACCATTCCAGCTGAGTGCCAACCAAACTTTCTTGGAATAAATAGACTCATAGCTTCCGGTCAGCAGTGTGAGGCTGAATCTTGCAGACATATGACCTCAGATGTATTTTAGGACAAGAGATCCCTTCATACTTGGCGAAGGTAGGAATTTTGAACTTTGGTGGGATGACCACTCCGGAAACCAAACCTAACTCTTCAAAGTACAAGCCAGGTATCTGCTGAATCTCCATAGCATTGAGGCGATCCTCAAACGGTTTGTACTTATCATCAGCGGGAGGATATTGTTCCTCAGAAAAGTCAGCTTCATTTTCATCCATCCATAGACTGTCATCTCCTTCTTTTGTCTGATTGTCTCCTTCGGTTGACGGAGTCGAGAGATCTAGAGTTCTCTTGACTGGTCCTCTGAGTCTTCTTCCTAAGTTCATGACGTCTACTGACTTCTTTGACTTTTTCTTCTTGTCCTTGAGAAAAGAGTCTTTGATTCCTCTTGCCCCTTAGCCATGGCCAGGAACATTTGTTGGAATTGAGCGTTTTGTTCTTGGAGATCCTTCACGGTTTGTTCCATATTCATCTTACTGAAATAAACAGTAGGAAGATAAATAGGCATGTATGGGAGAAATCTGTCATGATATGATGCATGGTATGTTGATGCATGTTTTCAAGGACCTCGTGGGGTAAATGTTAGAAGTTACTTACAGCTTTGATTGGAAAATTTCGTATCTGTGGATGTCTTTGCACGAGAATTAAGCTCACCATGTCAAGTGGGTCATAGCCCTTGACTCAAGTTAACCTGCTTTGGTCTTGACGGCATTTGGTTAGAGAATGAATCTTCTTGCCCCTTGATAGGCGTCTAGTTCAATCGTGACCCTGCATCATAGACCCTTGAGATGGTTATTGAAAATTCTATGGTATGATGTCATGATGTTATGGTGTTATGTACAAGTAAGCAAGTTGTTATATACACACCAGGAAGACAAGTCCTTAGGTTTAGGCTTGCATGGAGTTTGTAGGTAAGTACCCTTTTGAAGTTTAGTTGGCTCAACCTGTCCTAGTAATAGTAACCGGGTTCTAAAGGATCTCAATATCACTTACCTTTATTTTAGGCATTGTCTCAGCACAATCAATCTTTTCTTGCAGCCGAGATATCCCAAAAGTATGATCTCAATGAGTGTAGTATCGAGTATCAAACAATTTTCATCTTTCCATCGAAACCGGTTATCTCACTACGTGTTAATGGCCAAGTTGTTCAATTAAGGTTCTAAGGTCAGTTAGTGCTTCATGATGCTGCTCAGCGGCCCCGTATTATCCTCGATTCAACACAAGGGATACCAGTACCAACAAATGTGTCACACTAACGTAGTTATTGCTTCAACCATATCGGTCTACACCGTACAGTTCCCACAATCTATTGCTACTTACCTAAAAAGGTGCCCAAGATTCGGGTGTAGGATCTTTAATAATAACCCAAACAAGGACCCAAAAAATGTAAAGCAAGCAAGTCAAAACAATGAAAACAAGTAAAGGTGATTTAACCCTAAGGTAACCCCACTTTTAAAATTCCCCAGCAGAGTCGTCAGTTCTGTGACGCGGTGGGAGAACTGACTTAGGTGTTTTGCGTTTGATCGTATTTGTGAGGATAGCAAGAGTCGCCACCGACTTTTCTTTTATCCAATAAGGAAAGGTTGAAAAGAACAAGAAAGACCTTTTGAGACTATTTCTTGAGTTCGGGGGGTAGGTTATGAAAAGGGAAGGTGTTAGCACCCTTTTCATTTGTAGTTATCTACGAGCTCTTAGTTGCTTGCTAGATCACTTGCTTTTGTTTGAAAATGTGTTTATGGTGTGGGTTTTGAAAGTATTTTGAAAAAGAGTGTCTTTGTAATGGTTCTCGTCTCTATAAGAACGCGTACAAAGTGTTTTATCTTTTGAAAATGTTTCAAAAGTGAAGTGTTAGTGTATAAAATGTTTTTGTTGTGAGCAAGCGAGCAACTAGGAGTAACCTACCCACTCAAAAGGTCTTAAACGTTCTTTTCCTCCTCCTTTAGATGTTGTTATCTTACCATTGTTTTGGTAAGGAACCCCATCGTTAGATGTGAAGGGACGGGCACATGACATTTTTGTATAATCATAGAAGGCGACCTATGAGACGTTTTAGCAATGTCGTTTAGGGACTAGATCGTTTACCGAAGGCAACATTGAGGGTCATCGAGGGACTACGATGTTTTATCGGGGGTCTTTGCTAAAATGCCCTTATTCGAGGGACATGACTATTTTCCAAAAGGCAACAAAGTGAGATTACCCTAGAGGTGCTAGTGTGCAAGTGTGTTTGATTGCATGCATTTTGTCTTGCATTTAGAGGTTATCTATTTGTTGATTTCATCTTGCCATACATCCTAATTACTAACAATGTATAAAAATGCGGAAATAAATCCTAAGTTATTACATCATTTAGGGATGGGGTACATATATACAAATGGGGATTTACAAGAATTTAAATCCTAATTATCTATTACAACCATATTGAATTGTACCATACAAGAAAAAGAAAGGATTTGTTTTAAAAATGGTTTTTTGTCTTAATAAATAAAAAAGAAAAATAATTAATTAATAAAAAGAATTTTTTTTATGTCTTGTTATATTAAAAAAATTATTAATGCTGAAAATAATAAGAATGAGAAAGAAAAAGGGGAAAAATTAATGAAGACAGAATCAGCGCATTGCTGAAAATAAAAATGCCAAGGACCAGAAGTTCTAATGCTAGGCGTGTTGTGGTTCAGAAAGAAACGTCAGGGGAAATCAGAAGTTTTAGGTTGATACACGTTGGGGTCCTGAAAGAAACATTAGAGGGGAAAACATAAGTTTTAGGTTGCCACTTGCTGAAGTCATGAGTGTTAAAACAGTGAGAAAAATCTTAGAACTTCTGCGTGTGTTAAAACAGTGAGAAAAATCCTAGAAGTTCTGTGTGTGTTAAAACAATGAGAAGCCTAAAAATTCTGGTGCTGTGTCATAACAGTGTGAAAACCTAAAAGTTATGTGTGTGTTAAAACAGTGAGAAAACCTAGAAGATTTGTGTGTTAAAATAGTGAGGAGAACTCAGAAGTTCTGGTGTGTTAAAACAGTGAGAAAAATCCTAGAAGTTGTGTGTTAAAATAGTAAGGAGAACTCAGAAATTCTGGGTGTTAAAATAGTTAGGAGAACTCAGAAGTTCTGGTGCGTTAAAACAGTGAGGAGAAATCAGAAGTTATGTGTTGTGCTAAAACAACGGGAAAGAAAACTCGGAAGTTCTATGTTACACTTCACCTCCTTCCTTACATTAGTCAGAACATCTGCAACTTATTCAGTTCTTAACAACAACAAGTCAGAAAGATAAAAGCACAACAGTTTATAGAAGTTCTAAACCTAATTCTGAGCCTAACTTTATTCATGTTCTGATCCACAATTTTTTTCTACTTATGCAATAATATGGAGAGCATCAATACTGTGATATTTACATTTTTAATGATGTTCTGAATGAAAAGATTCAAAGTCAGAAAGACTTACCTTGGATCTGGAGCGTGTGTTTGGGACTTGAGTTGCTGCCTTCAGATGTTCTGGGGTTAGCAAGGAATGAAACAAAATGTTATGTTCTTTGATTCAAAAGGGAAGAACAAAGGTTTGGTTTTGTTTGGAAATTCTGTGTTTACGAATGTTTGATTATTTTTCTCTTCTCTCTTTGATAATTCTCTCTTTCCAAAAGCCAGCCCCTTGAACGTGTGATGGAGCAACTTAGTTATAGATGGGTTTACTGTGGTTTTGGGGTGAAAACAAATGGAATTTAAACCTTTTTGGAATACTGTTCCATTGCTTTTTAATCACAACTTTTGTATGCTAATTTGATGCAAATATGGGGTTTGAGAAAGTGCAGGTGTGGACTGGATCAGCAGCTGGTTGCAGGACTGTGATGTAACAGTGCAGCAGGCTGTTTAAACGAGGTTTTAAGATTTGGTGATATTCTGATCGCAGAAGACCAGAATGAGACTCGAAGGGTGATGTTCTGACCGAAGCATTGAATATAGCATTCATATGCTGAAGAATCATGTTCTGGTTAAAGAATAAAGTTTCCATATGTTCTGATTGAATAGTCATGTTCTGAACCATGTTTGTAAATTCTGACTGCACTTGTATGGAGGCTGGCCCAGAAATTCTGAAGTATCATATTCTCTTAGCACTTAAATTTTTTTCTAAATGTTTAGAAATTTGATTTTTCAAAGTAATTTCTGACTTTTGATTTCTTGAGGAACCAATTTCATGTCTTGATGAAATATGATTGTTGAAACTTGATTTTTGATCCAAAAGTCAAAGTTTGACTTTTCAGTTTGCATTTGACCATTTTGCCCTTGTGAATGACTTTCTTGAAAAATTGTAGTCCAAGACTTGAAACTTGATAGGAGCAAACCTGAAGGTCCTGGATGATCCTTTGAGAAATGAGAGGATAAATTTTGGGATACAACATAATGCATGTGAAATAATTGACCTCCCAATATGAGTGACCCAGGTGAAATCTTATTCAAAATGTGTTCAGTCATGAATTTTTTTTGGATAACCAAGTATTAAAAAAAATTTCGCAAATAACTGCGTTTCGGAAAAAATT
Organism: Vicia faba; assembly: GCA_948472305.1. Taxonomy (NCBI): domain Eukaryota; kingdom Viridiplantae; phylum Streptophyta; class Magnoliopsida; order Fabales; family Fabaceae; genus Vicia; species Vicia faba. The sequence continues at coordinate 691,214,783 of OX451738.1, read as the reverse complement.
ACGCAAATAACCATGTTTCAGATGACTCCCCAAAGGAGGATCCATCTCACTTGGCTCCTACACCCATTATTTAAGGGGAGGCGCCATCTCACTTGGCGTCTATGTGCTTAGGGCATGCCCTAAGCCAAGTGAGATGGCGCCTAAGTGCAATTCTAGGGCAAATTTCACTTTTTTTTCGGTCCGGTGCGTTGCGTATTGGATACAGGATCAACAAAATTAACTTTTTATTAAAAAAAAGATAATTATATCCAAATGTATTACATTAAAAAAATAGATAAATCAGTGATCCCCCGGAACCCGGTAATAACCCTCGGTTCCGCATCCCCGTTCACGCCTTTCCCGTGCTGGGTGTCGTCGTGTTTCCTGCTGTGGCAGGGTCGATGGCCCAGCAAAGTCAATGCGTTCCATATCCATGAAATCAGTCAGATCTCCATATCTAGAAGTTCCGCTTTGGTACAGTCGGTTACCCATACCCTCAAAGTTTGGTCGTGTTGGCGGTGGGTGGGGTTCCATGGTGGGTATGTAGCATTGATCGTCTGAGTACGGGGGGTATAAAGGAAATGGATCTTGGGTTGTTTGGTATTGAGGATGTTGGGTGGTTTGGTGATACTGTGGTTGATGGTAGGCTGGGTCGGTTTGTTCGTAATCTTCCAACATTCTTAGATCAGGGCTAAGGCTGGATGTTGAGGGGCCCATATTGGGATATACAGAAGACTGAAATTGTATGTTGGGTATGCGGGTGTGTTGGTATTGTGATTGGTATTGTGGTTGGGTGTGAGGCATATGGGGGTATTGGTACTGAGGTGGTGATTGTGGTTGGTTGTGGGGCATTTGAGTGTAATTGTGTTGTGGTGGGGACTGTGGTTGGGTGTTTGTGGTTCTGTTTCTTCTGGGGGGTTGGTGGGAGGTTGATGTGTGTTGGGTCTGTTGTTGGGGAAACGAGGGTTGTGTCCATTGTGTGCGTGGGTCAACCAAGTAACTTGGATGAGACACGTGCATTTCAGGGTTACTAACCGACCTGTACCAAGATAAATATTGATCCGTGTGTCGCATATTACCATGATTGAGGAAAACTGGGAATTGTAAGACATATCGGTGACGCCTTTGCCACATCTTACACCATTCCGGAGCAAAGTCTTTCCAGTTGGTAAGACCCCACTGGGCGTCGACCCTTTTGAGATGCCATGGGGACAAACAAGTTGGATCACTTGGTATCTCTTGATGCATTCCGAACTGCATCTTCACATGGTCGTTGTGGTGCATCTCCACAATGTTGAACCGAATGATTGTAGTCTTCGCGGTCCAAATTGCTGCATCATCGGGGTTTGGTTCATGGCCCAAACCCAAATATGGTCTCTAGACGAACTGCGAAAAAATTTAAATCAGGTTAATGAAAACGTAATATATAAATAATTTAAATGAAGAAAAGTTTAAAGGTACGACTTACATCATCCGGGCCTAAGTGATCCAACAGATTGCAGTATAGTGCGACATTGAATCTTGGATTCTTGCCGTAATCCATACCCCTCACGCAATACCTAAAGAAAATGAAAAACATTTTATTTTTAGCATATATTTGGTGAAGAGATAAATAGTAATAAATGATATAACTTGATGACTTACTTTGTTGCGTACGGGAAAACGAAAGTGTTGTTGTTGACGGGGATTAAGGACTCCATCCTCCACCAACCCCAGGCTTGTAGTAAAAAAACGCAATCATAAAATGTACATTTTTCCTTGACTGCATTTTTGCACAAGGAACTGTATAGGTGGGCTAAAACTGCAGAACCCCAACTATACTTTCTTGTTTTTTCAAAATCTCTAAGTAAATGTAAATACATAAAATTTACACTATTTCCCGTACTTTCGGGAAATAAAAAGGTACCAAATAGTATCATTAGGTAAGTTCTGGCTTTTACTTCCCTGTCTTGCTCAGAGGAATTTTCGTTTAATTCCAAACTTGCATAATGATTTTTAAGCTCAGTGAGTAGTATTCCCTGACCTCTTGCACCACCACCTTCAACCATATCCCTGCCCAACAATTCTTCACACTGAGAATTGGGTTGTTGAACTGACCCGTTCACGACCTTACCATCGATAGGGAGACCTAGTAACATGTACACATCCTCTAGCGTGACGGTACATTCACATATTGGTAGGTGAAATGTATGGGTCTCTGGTCTCCATCTTTCCAACATTGCAAGAATGAACTTCGAATCAATTGTGTAGTTGGAGATCTTTATAACATGTCTGAAACCTGCGTATTCCAGATATGGTACGATAAATGGGTCGAGAGCCAGGTAGTTGTGAGACCGGATTCTAAATCTTTTGGTATCCTGAGTTAATAATGTAAAAGATGTAAGATTAAGTAAGATGAACATAGCATTACCTTAAGTATAAATAATGTATAACCAAATTAGAAACTTACAAATGCGACAATGTTTTCCCTTGTGCCTCTGTGAGAATCGCCCATTGTTAGAAGAGCCATTGTTTAAAATGCTTGAGATTATGAAAGACTTAGAAAGTGTAAGAGATTATGAAAGACTTAGAAAGTGTAAGAGATTATGAAAGACTTCGTAGCAGAGAGTGAGACGAGTGTGGGTGTGAGAGAAGTATGATATGGTCTGTATTTATAGGCAAAAAAATTTCATAGAGTGAGTGAGGTGGTAGCTGGTGCATGTATGCATGAGAAGTGTCACTCTTGCAGAGTAGGCGCAGGCTAGGTGGCAGCCTAGGGGGTTACATATCTGCATGCATGTAACACGATTGGATATTAAGGGAGGCGCCATTGGACTTGGCGAAAGAGTACAAAAATGAAAGGTGTCGCCATCCCAATTGGCGAATAAGAGGTGTCATTGGTTGCAGAGTAGGCACAGGCTACGTGACAGCCTTTGGGATGCCATGCCTGAATGCATGTAACACTATTGGAGGTGATGGGAGGAGACTTACAAGTTACAGTGTAGGTGCAGAGTAGGCGCAAGCTAGGTGACAGCCTAGGGGGTTACATATCTGCATGCATGTAACACGATTGGACATTAAGGGAGGCGCCATTGGACTTGGCGAAAGAGTACAAAAATGAAAGGTGTCACCATCCCCTTTGGCAAATAAGAGATGTCATTGGTTGCAGAGTAGGCTCAGGCTACGTGACAGCCTTTGGGATGCCATGCCTGAATGCATGTAACACTATTGGAGGTGATGGGAGGAGACTTACAAGTTACAGTGTAGGTGCAGAGTAGGCGCGGGCTAGGTGGCAGCCTAGGGGGTTACATATATGCATGCATGTAACACGATTGGACATTAAAGGAGGCGTCATTGGACTTGGCGAAAGAGTACAAAAATGAAAGGTGTCGCCATCCTCTTTGGCAAATAAGAGGTGTCATTGGTTGCATAGTAGGCGCAAGCTACGTGACAGCCTTTGGGATGCCATGCATGTAACACTATTGGCAGCCTTGGGGGTTACATCCTTACTTAATTGAAATTCAGTATGACCTTTTTAATCTTACGTTTATCATAACATTGATTAACTTAATCTGTCAAACCTTCCAACCTTCAAACGTTCATACAATCAAACCTTCAAACCTTCAAACAATCAAACATACAAACCTTCGAATAACTCATAAACTTCAAACATTCCAACCTTCAAACCTTACAACCTTCAAACCTTCATACAATCAATAAACTTCAAACATACAAACCTTCGAATAACTCATAAACTTCAAACATTCCAACCTTCAAACCTTCAAACAACCCTACGCAATGGCCTATGCACCATAATATGTCATCAAAGCACATTTCAACGGTGAGACATACATTTGTCCCACCTTTGAGTTTTTGTTTAGAGACACAGACAACATCCGATTTCTTTTAAACGGGAAAGCCAATTTCTCGTACTTCAAAAAACGATTGGAGGCCAAACTTGGACGAGGCCCGGTGACACATATATTTTATCAGAATCCAGTTTTTTTGGAAACAACCAAATAATTTTTTATAAGGTTGAAGTTCAAGATGACGAGGATCTCCAGAATATGTTTTCCAGCCATGTGTATTCTGGGTACGACTCTATTGAGTTGTACATTATGCTGCGAGAGCCTCAGGTGACACAAGTGGTTGATCCTTTGGAGAATGAACAAGCTGAGGTAGATGCAGTTGATGATGAAGAAGAAGATGACGAGTTAGAGTTTGATGAAATGGTGAATGATGATTCCGAAGATGATGGCATACCTAGTATTCCTGCAAACGAGATCTACACACCACCTCCGCCCATGACAAACTTCAACATGGGCGGAGATGAACCGTCTATTGATTTATTTTTCAATCTGTATATGCAGTCGGATGAAAACTTAAAAGAGAAGGACAAGTTTCGTAACAGAGAGGAATGCATCAGAGCCATAAAAAAATTCCACATGCTCAACTCGGTTGATTTTAAGGTGGACCGTGTCAACCCAGAAAGGTACAAGATCAAGTGTGTCCACCCTGAGTGTATGTTCAAGCTGACTGCATCATACAGATTAAGAGGTGATTGATGGTTCATAGGTTCCATGACTACCCACACTTGTGTAAGTTCTACCCAATCACAGGACCATCGAAAACTTAATTACGATCTCATCTGTAAATAAATCCTACCACTGGTCAGCAACGACCCATCTTTGAAGGTGAAAACAATCATCTCCCACATCACCACGGTTTTTAACTATACTCCGTCTTATCGTAAGGCGTGATTAGCAAAGACTAAGGCGATTGAAAAGGTGTACGGAAACTGGGAGGAGTCATACCAAGAACTTCCTCGCTACCTGAATGCACTCAAGACGTATTCTCCGGGTACTGTTTACATTCTGGAAACAGTGCCAGCATACGCCCAAGATGGTAGTCAACTAAACGGCAACGGAATATTCAGTCGAGTGTTTTGGGCATTTCAACCTTGCATCACAGGGTTTGCATCATGCAAACCAATTATACAAATTGATGGGACTTGGTTGTATGGAAAATACAAAGGCACGCTACTGATGGCAGTTGCACAAGATGGCAACAACAACATTTTCCCCATTGCCTTTGCCCTAGTCGAGGGGGGGACCGGTGGTGCTTGGAGCTTTTTTCTGAAAAACCTGCGGACACACGTGGCTCCTCAACCAGATCTCTGTTTGATCTCAGACAGACATGCCTCCATTGAAAGTGCCTACAATAATCCTGCAAACGGTTGGCATGACCCTCCTTCTACGCATGTCTATTGCGTTAGGCATATCGTCCAGAATTTTACGAGGGAGATCAAGGACAAAACACTAAGGAAAGCGGTTATGAATGCGGGATATGCATTGACACAACCCACATTCAAATATTACCGCAACGAGATCCGTTTGTCAAATCCAGAAGCCGGTAGGTGGATCGACAATATTTCGGTGGAAAAATGGACTAGGTCATACGACAATGGCCAAAGATGGGGCACATGACAACGAATCTTATTGAATCAATGAATGGGGTATTCAAAGGCATACAAACCTCCCGATCACTGCTTTGGTAAAATCTACGTATTTTAGGATGGCTGCGTTGTTTGCCAAAAGAGGTGAAATGTGGAATGCGGTGTTGCAATCTAGACAACTATGGAGTGAAAGCTGCATGAAATACATTAAGGCAGAAAGTGCCAAAACCAACACTCATATGGTTATACGGTTTGACCGACACAGCCACAACTTCATTGTGAAAGAGACAATCGACCACAACGAAGGCCTGCCAAGACAAGAATATAGGGTCATGCTACCTTCTCGTTGGTGCGATTGTGGCAGGTTTCAAGCATTTCGTATGCCTTGCTCTCATGTCATTGTCGCTTGTGCTTATACCCATCAAGACGCGCTGCAACTTCTGTCACACATTTACAAATCTGAAACGTTGCTCAACGTTTACAACAACAACTTTCCTTTGGTAGCAAAACCAGATTATTGGCCTGCATACGACGGCGAAATAGTGTGGCACAATGACCAAATGCGAAGGAACAAGATGGGTCGTCCCAAAAGTAAGCGCATCACAACAGAAATGGACGATCTTGACAAGCTGGAAAGAAAGTGTGGTTTATACCGTCAGGTCGGACACAATCGCAAAAATTGTCTGAATCGGGCGTCTGCCTCGATCACATAAAAATTGTAATACATAAAATCTTTCCTTAATTATGTTGTAAACATTAGGATTTTCCGTTAACAGATTTTGCTACAATAAATATTGCGCGTATAAGAAAAATACACGATATTCCGTCTACGAAATTATAACTGTTAACACAATTTCATCTGACCCATGCATCATCAACATTACGTCGCTGTCTGTTTTGACTTCCTCCAACCATACATTAGGTCTTCCTGTCGCATGTGAGGTTGTTGTTCGTCTTCGCTGGATCCTTCGAATTTTTTCCCCCTCCGCAATGTCTCCATCTAGCCATCGCATCAACTCCCGCTTCAGACGCTCCATGGAGTGAATGTGCCAGAATTTCATTTTCATCGCAGCTTTCGTGGCGGAGAAGATAACGTAACCATCTCTGCTAAAAATCATGGGCGATGTCATGACGCAAATAACAGAGTAAAAAATAACAAAACAGTACGAGAAAGTGTGAGAAACGACGGAGAAACGGACAAATTATTTATAAAACAGCATTTTGCCCTAGTTTTGCCCTAGGAGTCAAGTGAGATGACGCCTCCTCTCACTTTTAAAGTGCATGCGCCATCTCACTTGGCTAAAAGTGAGAGGAGGCGCCTAGGGCAAAACTAGGGGTGGAGGCGCCAAGTGAGATGACTCCTCCTTTAGGGAGTCATCCGAAACATGGTTATTTGCGTAATTTTTTCCGAAACGCGGTTATTTACGAAATTTTATTTAAATACCTGGTTATTGTAAAAAAAAATTCTTCAATCATAGCATCAGTAGAGTAAATATCAAGAGTCAATGTAGACAAATTTCTATCTAAATTCCAATCTATCAAACATTCAAACAAGGTATCAGACAAAGTTTTTCTATTATAAGGAGCCAGCACATATATGAACCTGATTGAAAATTACTAAAGAAAATTACTAACGCAGTAGCATACAAAATATATAAATAACAAGTATACAAATCAAATTAGCAGCAGCTTACAACTTAGCAATAACAGTACCATACAAATATATATATATATATATATATATATATATATATATATATATATATATCGCACAAATCAAGTTAAAGTAGCAAATATATAGCATGCAAATATATAGCATAGATAATCAAGTTAAAGTAGCAGTAGCATAATTTACAAGTTAAAGTAGTTACAGTAGCTTATTTTTCAATATATAACTAGAATACAAAATATGCATCCATACAAAATAGCATACAAATGACAAGTTAAAGTAGCATACAAATTATTTTCATATATCATATGTTGCCAGAGTTTGAGACAATAGCTAAAGACATATTATTACCTTATGAGGACTTTGTACTTTCCATGAATCGTCAATAAAATGAGTAGTAAGTGTCATATATCCTTTATTTTAATTACTTGAAATCCATATATCACTTGTAATTGTAATACGACTTTGATTTTTTTGACAGTAACTTTATCGTATTCTCTTTCTCCTCCTTATACAATTTCATGATGTCAGCCTTAATAGTGTTGCGAGAAACCACAACAAATAAAGGTTGCATAATAACACAAAATTCTTTAAAACTAATATGGTCAACCATCGCTAAAGGATACTCATAAAGAATTATCATATTAGCAGCTGCACATCTGCTATGTCTTGATTAAATGAATAAGAACCAACCATTATCATTTGATTGTCAACTTGTTCAGTTTTGATAATAATTTGCCTTATATCTCGAGTATTTTGAAGTGCACAAGTCTTCCAATGACTACGCAAGTGTGATATTCCTTGTCCTGGATCACCCAAGAGTTTTGCACCACACTGGTTGCAAATGGCCTTCATCTTTTCATCTATTTCATGCCATTGGAAATGAAGCCAAACATCTGAAGTTAGCTTTCTTTTCCGAGTATGTTGTGTGACTTGTGTCTCAGCTTGAGATTCACATGGAGTTACATTTTCAATTTGTGTAGGAGTTGAATTAGTTTTAAAATTAGGAACATTTGAAACGACGGTATTAGACTCATCCGCATTTGACGGTTCCAAATTCTCTTGTACATTTTCCATAGGAGGAAATGTTTCTTCGAAAACCATTCTACAAAGAAGAGAAAAACATAATAAGTTTAAGAAATAAGAATCATCTGAAACAAACATCCTGTTACTCCTGTTACTCATGGACAACAAAAGAAAGAATAGTAAGCTTAAAAGAAACCGATCACAATTTCTTAATTCTCATGAGCTGTGAATTCAAAAATTCTAAGTAAAAAGCTATTAGGAAAACAAGAAAAGTAAAAGATATGACAAAATCAACTTACAAAAATAAGAAATGTGAGAGGAAACATTTCTAAATTTTTATAGCAAATCAATAGAGTGTGAACCTGATATAGTTTAAGGTTGAGCTTGTAAAAACAGAACAAATTTAACATTCAAATGAGCTCCATTGATAAAACTTAGATTTGTAATAAAATAGCGGAATATATAAGTCAAAGTTATTCAGAATGAAAACTCTCATTGTTTCTCAAGTTAACAATTGATACTAGAGAGGAAGGGAAGAAAACGCTACTGTCGAGAGAGAAAAAACGAATATCACTCACATGTACAAGTTTCCTCCACCGAGAGAAGAAGGGGAGAAAATGTTGCTGCTGATAGAGGAATGAAAGAATTTGTGGTCGTCGTTGCTTTTGAAAGAGAGAAATAAGAAGAAGATGTAGCGGTACAACAGGAATGCACAACACAACTAGGGTTTTTACGTTTTAGTGAAAATTAATTTATCAAGTATTACGGTATATTAATTTTAAAAGGATATTTAAGTGATTTTATTAATTATTTACAGATATGGATACCCGTGGGTATGGGTATCATAAAATCTATATATGTGTTCGTAAGAAAACGGGTAACAAATATCCGTTTATATTACTCGTGGATACCCGTTAAGCTATCCAACCCGTACCCGTGACGGATTTTACCTGCGGGTACGATTTTTTTTGCCATCCCTAGCCTATACACATGCGTACTTTACCATCCTTCTTGGGCACTGGCACAATGTTAGTTATGCAAGGTGGATAATCTACCACGGCTAAGAACCCTACATTAAATTATTTAAGCACCTCTTCTCGAATCTTGTCAGACATGTTTGGACGCGTTCTTCTGAGCTTTTGTCTAACTGGAGAATAACCTTCTTTGAGAGGTAGTCTATGCATCACGATATCTGTATCCAATCCCAACATATCTCTGTAGAACCAGGAAAATATATCCATGTACTCACGCAAAATCTTGATCAGACTTTCTTTGACGCTTTCCTCCAAGGTTGACCCTAGCTTGATCTCTTTTGGATCTTTTTCTATGTCAAGGTTGATGATCTCAATAGATTCTTGGTACGGTTGTATATTGTCAGCCTTTTACTCTAATACCCTTGCCAATTCTTCAGAGAGTTCAAGATCTTCTTTATCCTCCTATTCACCTTGGTTAATTGGTGCATCAAAATTATATCGAATAGCAGTAGTAACATTATTGGTATGTTTTGGTGCATCTTAGAATGTGAATTTGAAAAATGTATATGAAGAAAAGTATTTCCATTTTGAAAAAATAAAAGAGAAATGCAAGAGAAAGACATGGATCTTAATTGAATGCAAAATATAACTCTTAGTAATTTAAAATGTTTTTTGAAACAAATGAGGGGCCCTTACAAGCTACCCCTATTCCTCGAGCGTGACATAGGTTCTTTTAAAAATAGAAAAAATTACTTTGAAAAGAAAAAAGATCTCTAGAATCTCCACAGATGTCCAATTCTTAAGTTCCTCACCTGATGCACATTTGAAAATGAATTTGAACGCTCCTTTGATGTTGCTCTTGTTGGATATCATTGCTACTTGTCCACCATGCTTTACTCATTTGTTGATGAAGGTTTCCTGGATTGGAGGAAACTGCGCCTTTCCTTTCAGAATAATCTTTAACGGTTCGTAGACCAACCAAAATGATCTTTCTTCTTAGGTTTCTCCACAAGTTTACCCCAACCTTTTGAGATACGATCTTCTAGAGCTGTTTGCAAATATCTCCACAAAGTCATGGTAGGTTTCTTGATTTTCTCCACTGGTAGGGTTACCATTGAAGCAACTTCTAGAACTTAGAATGGTGTTGCTATGCATTCTTCATCTACACTGACATATCTGCAGGACTCTACATGACTTACAAAGATGTCCTCCTCTCCATCGACTATAACCAACCTTCCTTCAACAAGGAACTTCAATTTTTGATATAGGGTTGAGGTAACAGCCCCTGCTGTATGGATCCAAGGTTCCCCGAGTAAGCATGTATATGCTGGTTCTATATCCATCACCTGAAAGATAACGTAGAACATATGCGGACCGATCTTGACAGAAAGATCCACTTCTCTAAACACTGAACTTTGAGATCCATCAAAAGCTTTAACTATCATAGAACTTTTCCTTATGACAACACCATTTAGTGTTAGCTTCATAAAACTGGCCTTTGGTAGTACGTTGAGAGCGGAACCCGTATCAGTGAGCACCCTGGATAGGTTGGTCGTTCCTATCAGAATAGAAATGTGCAGCACTTTATTGTGAGCTCTACCTTGTGGAGGCAACTCACTGTCATTGAAGCCTAAGTGTGATCCAAATGTTAGATTCTTTACGACTCTGTCAAATTGATTTACTATAATCTCCTTTGCAACATGATCAAAACTTAGAATCTTCATTAGAGAGTCTCGACGCGCTTCTGAATTGATAAGCAACGAGAGTATTGAAATCTTGGTCGGGGTTTGGTGTAGTTGATCCACCACCCTATAATCACTTTTCTTGATTATTTTCAAGAATTCTTCCACGTCTTGTTCAGTAAAATTCTTGCTTGGAGGTTCTTGTTCTTGACTTGCCTCCACCATAACTTTTCCCTTATCCTTAACCATAATATCATCTTTCTTTTGTTGTTCGAAACCATAGATTCGACCATTGCGGGTCATGCCCCCTCTCCCTACTATATTTCTAATTGCATGTCTCTGGCTTGTTGATGGCTCACATTCTTGCTTTAAACCATTGACATAGAAAGTAGAATCATAACCCCACGGTACGATTTTGTCACTTTCATAAGGAGTGTGAGATGGCCCCCTAATCACCATTGTAGTCTTCGGAATCACTGGTATCCTTAGAGTCTAGCATGGTATCGTAACTGGTGTTTTTGTCGTACTCGACTCTCCCCAAGGAATTACAAGAATTTTCTTGGAAAGACTCGGCCCTTTAAAAGGAATTACCAATGGCTTCTTCATATTACCATCGATCGCAGCTACATATTCTTCTTTAGGGTATCGCCTGAATTGGATTATCCCTTAATCCACCAATTTTTGTAACGTCTTCTAAAAAGTATCATTATGTTCCAAAAGGAAACCATGTTCAAACAGATATTACTTTAGGAGATCTATCAGAGTTTTTACTCATTTAGCTGCTCCATAGTCACTGATTACCTCAATTGCATTCACAGTTTTCCCGCCATGCGGAGGAATGTGGTTCATCTTGATATTAGGCTTGTCAAAAGTGATTTCTTGGGAGTCCAACAAATCTTGAACCTTATGTCTGAAGGCCCAACATTTTTCTATGGTATGACCTAGAGAGTTGGCATGATATTCGCACCTTGAATTAGCATCATATTTTGGCGGGAGTGTCCCAATTGGGGGAACTAATGGCCTCAGCTCTACCAAAGATGCCTTGAGTAGGTATTACAGTAACTGACTATGTGGCATATGGAGAAGATCAAATATTTTCGAGGCTTTTCAAACTTATTATGTTGTTGTTCTCGTGGAATTACTAATGGTTGTTGTGCTTTCGGATGTGATGCAACGACATTAATTTCTCCCTCCTTCTTCTTTGATAAGTTAGGAACATGCTTCTTTTAACTATAAGGAGTACTGAATGATTCTCCTTGTATCTTTCCGCTTTTCACACCTGCTTCAATTCTTTCACCAATTGTCACCAAATCTGAGAATCCTGAAGAGACGCTTCCTACCATCTTGTCATAATATATACCTTATAGCGTACTTATGAACATATCGATCAATTCTTTCTCCATGAGTGGTGGTTGTACACAGGCCTCCATTACTCTCCACCGTTGAGCATACTCTTTGAAGGACTCATCTTTCTTTTTAGATAAGTTCTGGAGTTGCATGAAGTTAGGAGCCATGTCCAAGTTGTACTTGTATTGCCTCAAGAAAGCGTTGGAAAGATCTTCCCATGTCTGGATATGGACTCGCTCTAATTGCATATACCAATCTAGAGATGCCCCACTCACATTGTCTTGGAAACAATGGATCATCAGCTTCTGATCTTGAGCATAGGCATGCATCTTCATGCAATACACGCGTAAGTGGTTCCTTGGGCACGTGAGTCCCTTATATTTTCGAAAGTCAGGTACTTTAAATTTATGAGGAATCATCACGTTTGGAACTAGACCCATTGTTGTACCCCAAAATTTGCCCTCGTATTTTTCCACAAGAAATCACAGCTTCGGACTTTTCCTGATTTTTCAGACTGGTTCAAGAATCGGTCAAACAGACTTTTCTCTTCAGTCAGACAAAATTAGGGTTTTCATGGCTCTGGAACAGTTCAAGCAAATTGCTAGGGTTTTGCTTGAATTTGGGCTCAGGTTTTAATCAGGCAGGCGCTTCTGTGAAAATTAAGACAAGAATCAGGGTTTTGTGCGCGCAGAAAGAATTAATCCTACAGTTCTTTTCAGTTTACTCTGAGATTTGGATTGAGGCATTTGAATCAAGAAATTGCAGTGTTTTGTTTAATCAGTAAAGGCTAAGGCATTTGATTTGAGTTGAGATAAAAGCTGAGGTACTTAAATTGAGAATCTAGTGTTTGATTTGATCAGTAAAAAGATAAATATCTGAATATTGGTTTATTAACTGTGCATTGGATATTTGAAGCGCCGGGTTTATTATTGATTGATGTCAAGACCACAGTGTTTATCAATTGTTTATTTATTCTAAGATTAGAATAATTGGGATTTATTTCCATTTTATTATAATTTAAGGGTTATAAACAATTAAATAAATATTTGAAAAGAAGAAAAAGAATTAACTGATCAAGATTGGATTTTATTCATCTTTAATTATTTGTTACAATTGTTATTTGAATACAGTATTTATTTACAAAGTATTCATAATAATAATTTTTTACAAATGATTAAAATTGAAATAAAAATTCATCCTAATTCCTAAGTCTTCATCTTCTATCCAATGCCTCCTCTTTTGCTCCATTTGATTGTTTATCTGCAAAACAAAGAAAAGAAAGGAAAGTCAAAGCAGATAAAATAATTAAAGACAGACAGATAAAAAATAGATTCATCATTAAAAGCAACTGGCCGGAATCAGTTCGCCCTCTCTGCAAATCACGAGATTTCTCCCGGTTCACAAAGAGGGATGAAAAATGCTTGCTAAACATGAAATGCACAAAGTTGTAAAATGCACAAATTCAAAAGGGGTCAAACAAAACTGCATAGTTCATGGTTCAAGTTTGTCAAAAGCTGCATAATTCCAAAAGTTCTAAACCAAGGATAAAAGGCAAACTGAACTAGGCCAACAAAGTTCCAATTTCAAACTTTCCACAAGCTGCCAAAGAGCTATCAAAAGGCTATTCAAAACAAGTATAAAATGTTGTCACAAAGAAGCAGAAAATATGGAAAAAGAGATAAGAGTTATGCAGAGGAAAGCAACAAGTGCAAGCAATGTTAAATTTCATCATTTTCCAGCAGTTGCTTTTTCAGAACATAGTACACCTAAGCAATATAAAATGCTTTAATTTGTACTGGAGAGAGAAGAGAGAAAGAAGAAAGAGGCTTACAGGGCTTAGGCTCGAAGGAGGAAATATATAAAACAAAACTGTTATCAACACAGTATAAGAGGCAGATACAACATAAACAAAAAGGAGAACCTCACAAAACTGTAACATAAACAAATAGAGCTGCCTCCAAAACCTAAAAAGGCCTTTCAAACAAAAGCTTTGAACCTGCTTCAACAGCAAGCCAAGGCCCAGATCTGTCCAGCCTTACCTGGTCAAGCATCAGAAAACAAAACTGTAACAAAAACACAAATTGTCCCGTCCAGCCTGAAACCTTAAACCATTTTCTAACCCAACCTGTCAAAACAAGCTTAAACCTGCAAATAGAAGTTCAAGCTTTAAGCCTAAACCAGAAGAACCAAAATACCACAGCCTAAACAAGCATATCCAAACCTCACCAAAGCCAAACCTGCATAAAACTTTGCCTCTAAACAGCACAAGCCATTAAACCATCCAAGCCTTACCTGGTCAAGCATCAGAAGCCAAGCCTGTAAACGCACTAAGCCTAAAACCTGCTTGAGCCTTAAACAAAATCACAAGCCTATCAAGCCACAAACTGAAGCCTAAGCATTCAAGGCAACACAAACCCTCAGAAAATTTTCATCATTGGGCTACCCAAAATCATCCAAGCATTTCAAGGCAACAGATCAAGGCAACTCAGTATCTCATAAGTATCTCAGGGCATACAGAAACAAGAAGAAAAAGATAAAGAAGCATCTCAGGGTACACAGGAAACTCAGAGGCTAACAAGAGAAGAAGGCAACCAAACATATCAACATTCAAGGCCCTCAGAGGAAACCTCATCACAGGGTAAGCATACAAGGTAATAATCAACATCAAGCATATCAGCAAACAATAAGCTAGCATACAGAAGCGAAGCAACTGGAGAAGAAGAGAGGCAACTGTTATACAAGGTTTTCAGCACGCATCATCAAACCAACACACAAAAAGGCAAAATACGAAATACCAGGTGTTCCAGCAAGCTAGCTTCATCATCACCATCCCCTCGCCGTCAAGCCACCGGAAGCGCCTCCAAGTCCATTGTCCTCCTCCAACGAAGGTAGTATAACTTCTTTCCTTTCCTTTCATACACCTCAACAGAAACAACGATAATGACACTTAATCAGAATCAATAAACGAAACTAAAACATGCAAAGGGAATTGATGTAAACCTTAAAACATAGAAACGAGAAATCATTACCTTTGTACCACGTCACTGATTAATCAATGGAGGAAGGAAAACGGACGATGGCGCTGGTGGCTAGGCAAGGAGGAGTTTCTTTCAAGATTCACGGCTTGAGAAGATGAAAAGGAACGAAGTGAAGTAAACGGCGCGCCTCTGTTCTCACAAACCCTAAAAATCCTAATGACACAAAACCATTTCAAACCCTTGCAACGTTGTGAAACCCTTGGGCCTTTGCCCTTTCTAACACGCCTAAGCCCATTTGCTTTTTTCCAAACGCACCCCCCTGTCTGATTGCCACTTCTAACTATGCTTTGGGCCAAACAAGTCTCTAAGGCCCATTCATCTTTTTTCATTTTTTTTAACTAATATCATATCATATCTCTCTTTTAATAAATTAACATACTTTTTTTTACATTCAAATTTCATTAACTCTTTGATTTTCTTTTTTTATATATATCATAATTTAATTTCGTTTATAAATTAAATAATACATTGATTTTCTTTTATATATAAAATTGTTTAATTGCTTCTTCTTTTTTAGTTAATTAAAAGTACATAAAACATTATTTTTTTTAAAAAACCATTTTCTTTTCTTTTATTAAATCCTTAGTTTTGTACATAACTAATTAAAATACATTAATACATAAAAACTTAAAACATTTTTTTCTTTTCATTTAAACTTTGTTCGTACATAATTACATCAATACATAATTTTTCTTTAAGTTAAATACTTTTCTTTTCTTGAAATATTTTGTTTTGTACATATTAACAAAATACGATAATACAAAAAATTAAATAAATAAAACACTTAATTTTTCATTAAGTTCACATTCCACAACTTGTAAATAAACCTCATACATTTACACATACACTTACATATTTACAATACACAAATACGTTGATACATTTACTTTGCTCTACACATATACATTTTCTTTATTGCTATACATTACATATTACATTTGCGATTGCCATTCGATTTGGTTGTAAATTATTTGGACACTACTCTCCTAAAGTCTCATCCCCATTTGTAAATTTGTACCCCCACTCCCGGATACTTATTTTTAATAGCGTAGACTTTAAATTCCCGCAATTTACCGCTTTCAAATATACCATGGTTAGACCTAGGGTTTGTATGTACATAAAATCAAACGCTAGATAACCTAATACAAGACAAATACATGAAATCAATACACAATCACACTTGCATCCCTAGGGTAATCCCGCTTGTTGCCTTCCAAAATGGGCCATGCTTGCACGTCGAGTTTCTTTGGCAAAACAATTCAAATGATCATAAGTCCCTCGATGACGCTTTCGAAAGTTGCCTAAACGAAATGATCATAGTCCCTTCAAGCAAATTGCCAAAGACACTTGGCACCATTGCATTCATGGTCCATAAGATGACCCGCGCCTGTCCCGTTAAACATCCTAAACGCAAGATTGTCCACCAAATACAATGGTGGAACAAAATTGTTAAAAAAAGGGGTTAAAACATGAGAAAAACCTTTGAGTAAATTTAGGGGTAGACAACTCTTAGTTACTTGATCAACTTGCAAAAACGCTTGCCTAATTTTCAAACCACACTCCACAAACACTTTCAAAACAAACTTTCAAAAACATTTGAAACATCTTTTCGAAAAGATACACACCTTTGTAAAACACTCAAACACGAGTCATTGCATTGGTTGCCTAAAACAAGGCATCTTCTTCAAAAACATTTTCAAAACGCACACACCACAATTTCAAAGCAATTGAAAAAATCAAAGGCAAGTGATCTAAAACCAAGTAACTAAGAGCCCATGGATAACCATGGATGAAAAGGGTGCTAATACCTTCCCTTTTCGTAATCTACCCCCCGAACCCACGAAACATCTCAAAAGGTTTTTCCTGTGCTTTTTTAACCTTTCCTTTAGGATAAAATAAAAAGTCGGTGGCGACTCTTGCTAAACCGAACAAGTGCGAAAACAAACGCAAACCTCAAGTCAGTTCTCCCATCGTATCACAGAACTGGCGACTCTACTGGGGAGATTTCTAAAAGTGGGGTTACCTTAGGGTTTAGATCACCTTTACATTCTTGCTTTGATTGCCTTGATTGTTTTATTCTTTCGGGTCCTTGTTTGGGTTTGTTGTAAATCCTACACCCGGATTTGGGGCACCTTTTTAGGTAAATAGCAATAAAACTGTGAGGGAACTATGCGGGGTATACCGACACGGTTGAAGCAGTAACCTATGTTAGTGTGACATATTTGTGAGTACCGGTAACCCTTGAGTTCAATCAAGGAGAGTACGGGGCCGCTGAGTGATGTCGTGAAGCACTAACGAACTCTTAGAACCTTAATTGACCATCTTAGCCTTTTTAGGGGTAGTGAGATGACCGACTTTGGTGCAGTCCGAAGTTGGTAGATACTCGATACTACACTCATTGAGGGTTGTTTTTTTGGAATATTTTGGTCGCCAGTTAAGTGGCTAAACCAAAACAATGAACACAGAAAATAATCCAATGATATTGAGCTCCTTAGAACCCGGTTTCTATTTTAGGACAGGATGAGCCAACTGACTTCAAGAGGGTACTTACCTAAAACCCCATGCAAGCCTAAACCTAAGGACTTGTTTTGCTTTGTGTGAATATGACTGTCTGTATATACACTTACTTACTTGCATACATGTACATAACATCATAACATCATACCATAGCATTTTTCAATAACCATTTCAAGGATCTCGAGGGTTCTTTTGATGCAGGGTTACGTTGAACCAGACGTCTACCAAAGGGAAAGAGGTTTCTACTCTAAACAAATGCCATCAAAGATCAAGTGCAACAACTTGAATCAGGGGCTATGACCCACTTGACATGGTGAGCTTGATTCTCGTGGAAAGACATCCACCGATGCAAAGTTCTCCAATCAAAGATCAGGTGCAACAACTTGAATCAGGGGCTATGACCCACTTGACATGGTGAGCTTGATTCTCGTGGAAAGACATCCACCATGGCAAAGTTCTCCAATCGAAGATCGAAGTTCAACCTCTAACATCCTCTTGTGTTTACCCCAAGAGATCCTTGAAAACATTGCATATATATCATACATATCATTGCATGACAGGTTTCTCCCATACAGGTCTCCTTATCTTCTTACTGTTTATTTCAGTAAGATGGATATGGAACAAACGGTGAAAGATCTCCAAGCTCAAAATGCTCAATTCCAACAAATGCTGCTGGCTATGGGTAAAGGGTAAGAAGATCTGAAGGCTCTCCTTCTCAAAGATAAGGGGGTCAGTCTTGAAGAAGACCATGATGTGGAGATTGATGAAGCTGAAGCTGACTACTCCGAGGAACAATGTCCTCCCGCTGATGACAAGTACGAACAGTTGGAGGATCGTCTCAATGCCATGGAGGTTCAACAAGTACCTGGCTTGGACTTAGGAGACTTGGGTTTGGTTCTTGGATTGGTCATTCTGCCAAAGTTCAAAGTCCCTACCTTTGCTCTGTACGATGGAGTCTCTTGCCCTCTGATGCATCTAAGATCTTATGTCCGCAAAATTCAACCATACACACCTGATCCAAAGCTTTGGATCCATTTCTTCCAAGAAATCCTGGTAGGGACTCAACTCGAGTGGTTCTATCAATTGGAGAGTTCTCGCATCCACACATGGGGGGACTTAGCTACTGCTTTCTACAAACAATATCAATACAATGCTGATCTCGCACCAACTCGTGTGCAACTCCAGAACATGACCATGGGTTCTGACGAGAGCTTCAAAGGATATGCTCAAAGGTGGAGAGATTTGGCTGGTAGGGTGCAACCTCCTTTAACTGATAGAGAGTTGATTGGCATCTTCATGGGAACTTTGACGGGGCCTTTCTTTAATCACTTAATTGGAAACTCCTCAGTCGGGTTCACCAAGCTAATACTAACCGGCGAAAGGGTCGAAGCTGGCATCAAAAGTGGGAAGATCCAAGGAGCTACTCCCTCTGATGTTCAGAAAATCCCCTACAATGGGAAGAAAGAGTCCAATGCAGTGACTGGTCAAAAGAGTCGTCTTGATCAACATGTTGGGGCAATCCTGATCTCTGATCCCACGACTGTTCAACAAAAACGAGGCAAGAGACGTAGGGTGAGATATCAAGAAAGGCAGTACACTGACATCAACATGCCTTTGTCTCAAGCATTGCAACAATTGCTGGAGTTGAAGCTGATCACGCTAAAGGATCCTCCTCAAAACTCTGATACTTCCTCTTCTAAGTACAACTCAAGTGAGAGATGTGCCTACCATTCTGACAGCCCTGGGCATGACACCGACAGCTGTTGGACTTTGAAGAACCAGATTCAAGACTTGATTGATGCCAAGGAGATCAAGTTTTGACCCTCCGGAGACTCCAAGTGTGATCACTGCTGCTATGTCAAATCACTGAGAGACTTTTGTTCCATCTGAATTTTTCAAGTTGTAATTTCTTGTTATTCAAACAATTAACTGTTAATGTCAAACTTTGTTTCATTAATGCATTGCATATGTTTGTCTTGAATTCATCCATTCGTTTTCACTACTCTTATGCTTTCTTTATGATATTTAACTCTTGCTAAAAAGCTGCAAGCCTTTAGAGGGAGGATGACGAAACAATACCGTAATCTCATACAGTATGCTTTTGAACAGACCTTGCTGATGATGTACAGGCATTTCTTTCAATTCCCAAACACTGGAGTTATAAGGAAGATAAACCCTAGTCAACCCCTTCGAGCCAAAGAAGTAGGAGTTTTCTGTTCTAAACGAATCAAAACCTTTGATATAAACCTGGGGCAGGGTAGTATCTCAGTTAATTCAAAAGAAAATGCGCATTGAAGTCGCAAACTCTCAGTTCGTAACACAACGAATGAAATCAAAAGCATTCCTTTGGAATCAAAGGACAAGGGTGGTTCCCTATCACATAGGCCATCAATCTCTCAAAAGAGAAAATCCCACTGAGCCAAAACCTATAAAGGAAGCTCAAGAAAGCTGGGACATCCCGCTGACTGTAATCTCGAAAACAGAAACAGTCAGGCAAAAGTTAGGGATAACAAATCAAAATCAAAATAGAGAGGTCATTACAAACCCTCAACAACATGAAAAATGTTGCAAAAGAAAAAGGAGATGATGACTGTCTCCCAAATTCAATTGGTGAACCATCACCCGAAAGTCGTTCCAAACTCGAATAGAGTGCGACGCACAATTAACTGAGCTTAGGATTGAAGAACATTACGAAGAGCGGATGGGTACAAATATACTTTGAGCCTTTATCCTTTGTTTCTTAAACCGTGAACCAGGCCCCGTTACAACCCTTCAAAAGTCCTAATTGAAGCATGGGTTAGTTCGAAAGCATACTGTTTAAAAGGTATCATGACTCCTATAAGGCTTTGCTCTAAATCATATGTTGATCTGTCTTATAAAAAGTTTTCTGCTAAAAAACACATTTTTCAAAACTTCGAGACAAACATAAACTTTGCATTGCTTGAATATCACTGTTTGCATTTGGCTATTTGTTTGACAGCGAAGAAATTCATACAGCGAAGGTTCGGAGGAACGAAAACTCTCTCAGTGAACAAAATCACTTCAAAAAGGATGACACTTCCAGTACAAAAATCTCCTATCAACAAGGGGCATGACATGTCACTATCCAGCACTCCTGGGGAAGTCCAGTCAAGGTTTCAACAGATCTTTCAAAGTTCAGTTAACCTGGGGAAGTCCAGTCAAGATTTCCACAAAATCTCTCAATTGCAGATTAACCTGGGGCAAGTCTCCGTCACCGTCACTTGGGGCATTCGAATGTCAATCTCAAGGGTTACGAATAGACCAAGTCTCCTGGAAATATCACATGCATTTGATACTGGGGGCAGTGATGAAACTTCTCTAGCAGACCAGCAATCATGGGTTTATTTCCCCAACATTTGTCAAGGATTTATTCTCCAGCACAAATTACCTTTCAACAGCATTCTTAACATATGCAATCTGATCAACCGATTCCTTCATCTTGAAGTAGTAATCATCAAGGTTCCTTCATCTTGAAGTAGTAATCATCCAGGTTCCTTCATCTTGAAGTAGTAATCATCCAGGTTCCTTCATCTTGAAGTAGTAATCATCAAGGTTCCTTCATCTTGAAGTAGTAATCATCCAGGTTCCTTCATCTTGAAGTAGTAATCATCCAGGTTCCTTCATCTTGAAGTAGTAATCATCAAGGTTCCTTCATCTTGAAGTAGTAATCATCCAGGTTCCTTCATCTTGAAGTAGTAATCATCCCGGTTCCTTCATCTTGAAGTAGTAATCATCAAGGTTCCTTCATCTTGAAGTAGTAATCATCCAGGTTCCTTCATCTTGAAGTAGTAATCATCCAGGTTCCTTCATCTTGAAGTAGTAATCATCAAGGTTCCTTCATTTTGAAGTAGTAATCATTAAAAACTTTCACATCGCCTGCTGAAAATTACAACCACCAACAAGATAACAGACAACTGAAAAATCTGTTTCTCTCAAGAATGAAGATTCTCATCACCTCAGAAGATTGGTACACTCCCAATTTCTAACCCCCAACAGATTGAAGATTCTCCTGAGTTTCTAATTCCCCAAACAGAGTTTAACTTCAGCAGAACAAGAGCTTTCTCAAAGCTGATATCCCCAGCCAGAGAACCTTCCAGAACCTGATTCCCCTCATAGTCAAGTTTCAAAATCCCCAGTGGAGCCAAAACTGTCAATCCCCAGCGGAGCTAAAACTTCCAACTATCAATCTCCAAGCAGAGTGAAGACTCTCATTCTCAGTTCCTCACAGAATATTCGAATATTCTCCAGTGAAGATCTCCTCAAGACAGGAATCTCCCAGTAGATTGGCATACAACCCAAGCTTCTGATTCTCCAACAGTGGTCCCTGGACTTCTCATTTTCAACGATCAAAAGATTCTTGCCCTCCCCAACAGCAGCCAAGGAATTATTTTCCCCGGCAACGGTCAAGATTTTTTTTGTCTCCAGTCATCCAGGATTCATCTATCCTCAGCAAGACAGCTCATCAGCTTACCTGCGCATTCATCACATTCATATCATCAACATTGATGTAACATACATTGCATCACGCATCATGACATTGCATACAACTAACTCTTTACCTTTTCAGGAAAAGGTCAGTCAACAGACAAAAATCATCATCTCTCGAGATTCATCCAGAAATAGTTCAGATGTGACCCAAACACGGTGACATTCTGATACTTATTCCAGATTCATCCAGATGCAGTTTTTCACGGACTCATCATCAGGAAACCCTACACCGGTTCCTCCTCCACTTCAAGACTTCTGAAAACAGTTCACGGGTTCTCTAGTAACGGATGTCAACCTATCGCTTGTTCAGACTCTTCTCAACTTTTGAAAACATTTTACGGACGCTTCCCAACATGGATGCTGATCAATTGCTTATTCAATCTCAACTCCTGAAAACAGTTTACGGATTCTCCAAACATGGATGTCAATCTATTGCTTGTTCAGACCCCCAGTTCAGAGATGTTCCAAAACATGGATGCCTTTCTGATACTCGTCCACTCACCAATGACATACAGTTCAACATTTCCAGATGGCATCTATAAGCCCATCCTCCTACCAACAACTTACAAATGGCATCTTTAAGCCCATTTCCAGATGGCATCTATAAGCCCATCCAACTATCTATTACACTTCCAAATGGCATCTGTAAGCCCATCACCAAATGGCATCTATAAGCCCATTCCCGACAAGGTTCTGTCACATCCCTAGATGGCATCTTTAAGCCCATCACAAAATGGCATCTGTAAGCCCATTCCTTCCACCATCACGTTACCGAGTGCTAATTTTTGGGCACTCTAGTGTCCAATCTCCTTTTACCTTCAAGTCGCGAACGGAAAACTTTCCAATCTAACTCTTCAGGTTCAAGAAGATTGAACAGGGGCAACTGTTGTACCCCAAAATTTGCCCTCGTATTTTTCCACAAGAAATCACAGCTTCGGACTTTTCCTGATTTTTCAGACTGGTTCAAGAATCGGTCAAACAGACTTTTCTCGCCAGTCAGACAAAATTAGGGTTTTCATGGCTCTGGAACAGTTCAAGCAAATTGCTAGGGTTTTGCTTGAGTTTGGGCTCAGGTTTTAATCAGGCAGGCGCTTCTGTGAAAATTAAGACAAGAATCAGGGTTTTGTGCGCGCAGAAAGAATTAATCCTACAGTTCTTTTTAGTTTACTCTGAGATTTGGATTGAGGCATTTGAATCAAGAAATTGCAGTGTTTTGTTTAATCAGTAAAGGCTAAGGCATTTGATTTGAGTTGAGATAAAAGCTGAGGTACTTAAATTGAGAATCTACAGTGTTTGATTTGATCAATAAAAAGATAAATATCTGAATATTGGTTTGATTAACTGTGCATTGGATATTTGAAGCGCCGGGTTTTTTATTGATTGATGTCAAGACCACTGTGTTTATCAATTGTTTATTTATTCTAAGATTAGAATAATTGGGATTTATTTCCATTTTATTATAATTTAAGGGTTATAAACAATTAAGTAAACATTTGAAAAGAAGAAAAAGAATTAACTGATCAAGATTGGATTTTATTCATCTTTAATTATTTGTTACAATTGTTATTTGAATACAGTATTTATTTACAAAGTATTCATAATAATAATTTTTTACAAATGATTAAAATTGAAATGAAATTTCATCCTAATTCCTAAGTCTTCATCTTCTATCCAATGCCTCCTCTTTTGCTCCATTTGATTGTTTATCTGCAAAACAAAGAAAAGAAAGGAAAGTCAAAGCAGATAAAATAATTAAAGACAGACAGATAAAAAATAGATTCATCATTAAAATCAACTGGCCGGAATCAGTTCGCCCTCTCTGCAAATCACGAGATTTCTCCCGGTTCACAAAGAGGGATGAAAAATGCTTGCTAAACATGAAATGCACAAAGTTGTAAAATGCATAAATTCAAAAGGGGTCAAACAAAATTGCATAGTTCATGGTTCAAGTTTGTCAAAAGCTGCATAATTCCAAAAGTTCTAAACCAAGGATAAAAGGCAAACTGAACTAGGCCAACAAAGTTCCAATTTCAAACTTTCCACAAGCTGACAAAGAGCTATCAAAAGGCTATTCAAAACAAGTACAAAATGTTGTCACAAAGAAGCAGAAAATATGGAAAAAGAGATAAGAGTTATGCAGAGGAAAGCAACAAGTGCAAGCAATGTTAAATTTCATCATTTTCCAGCAGTTGCTTTTTCAGAACATAGTACACCTAAGCAATATAAAATGCTTTAATTTGTACTGGAGAGAGAAGAGAGAAAGAAGAAAGAGGCTTACAGGGCTTAGGCTCTAAGGAGGAAATATATAAAACAAAATTGTTATCAACACAGTATAAGAGGCAGATACAACATAAACAAAAAGGAGAACCTCACAAAACTGTAACATAAACACATAGAGCTGCCTCCAAAACCTAAAAAGGCCTTTCAAACAAAAGCTTTGAACCTGCTTCAACAGTAAGCCAAGGCCCAGATCTGTCCAGCCTTACCTGGTCAAGCATCAGAAAACAAAACTGTAACAAAAACACAAATTGCCCCGTCCATCCTGAAACCTTAAACCATTTTCTAACCCAACCTGTCAAAACAAGCTTAAACCTGCAAACAGAAGTTCAAGCTTTAAGCCTAAACCAGAAGAACCAAAATACCACAGCCTAAACAAGCATATCCAAACCTCACCAAAGCCAAACCTGCATAAAACTTTGCCTCTAAACAGCACAAGCCATTAAACCATCCAAGCCTTACCTGGTCAAGCATCAGAAGCCAAGCCTGTAAACGCACTAAGCCTAAAACCTGCTTGAGCCTTAAACAAAATCACAAGCCTATCAAGCCACAAACTGAAGCCTAAGCATTCAAGGCAACACAAACCCTCAGAAAATTTTCATCATTGGGCTACCCAAAATCATCCAAGCATTTCAAGGCAACAGATCAAGGTAACTCAGTGTCTCAGAAGTATCTCAGGGCATACATAAACAAGAAGAAAAAGATAAAGAAGCATCTCAGGGTACACAGGTAACTCAGAGGCTAACAAGAGAAGAAGGCAACCAAACATATCAACATTCAAGGCCCTCAGAGGAAACCTCATCACAGGGCAAGCATACAAGGTAATAATCAACATCAAGCATATCAGCAAACTATAAGCTAGCATACAGAAGCGAAGCAACTGGAGAAGAAGAGAGGCAACTGTTATACAAGGTTTTCAGCACGCATCATCAAACCAACACACAAAAAGGCAAAATACGAAATACCAGGTGTTCCAGCAAGCTAGCTTCATCATCACCATCCCCTCGCCGTCAAGCCACCGGAAGCGCCTCCAAGTCCATTGTCCTCCTCCAACGAAGGTAGTATAACTTCTTTTCTTTCCTTTCATACACCTCAACAGAAACAACGATAATGACACTTAATCAGAATCAATAAATGAAACTAAAACATGCAAAGGGAATTGATGTAAACCTTAAAACATAGAAACGAGAAATCATTACCTTTGTACCACGTCACTGATTAATCCATGGAGGAAGGAAAACGGACGATGGCGCTGGTGGCTAGGCAAGGAGGAGTTTCATTCAAGATTCACGGCTTGAGAAAACGAAAAGGAACGAAGTGAAGTAAACGGCGCGCCTCTGTTCTCACAAACCCTAAAAATCCTAATGACACAAAACCATTTCAAACCCTTGAAACGTTGTGAAACCCTTGGGCCTTTGCCCTTTCTAACACGCCTAAGCCCATTTGCTTTTTTCCAAACGCACCCCCCTGTCTGATTGCCACCTCTAACTATGCTTTGGGCCAAACAATTTGTTGTACCCCAAAATTTGCCCTCCCATATTCTTCAAGATTTGCCAAGTCAAAGCTTCAAAATCTCCCCAAGGGTTGCACAGTTCAAGGGCCTCCTAACAGTCAAAAACTAGGGTTTTGGTTCTGACAAAGAAATTAAAGTTTCCAAGGGTCCAATCAAGTCCCACATGCTTATAAACATTGTCAAGTATCCTCATGTCAAGTTTCAAGACTTACAGCACAAAATTGCACAGTCAAAAACCCTAATTGCTCAACAGTCAACTGCAGGGGCAAAATGGTCATTTGACAGTCAAAAGTTCAAATTTTTGGTCAACATCTCATTTTGAAGCCACAAACATCATTTGATCAATTCTTGATCATGATTCTCAAAGCTTGGCTCAAAAAGTCTCAAGATGCAAAAGTTTCCATATTTGGACAGTTGAAAAAGTCAACTGTAACTTGACCAAGGCATAACTTCCACATGGATTATCAGAAAAATTCCATCCAAAGCTCATTTTGAAGAGAATGACATTTCCTACGACTCCTCTTCATACTTCAAGTCCAAGAAATGCTCTCACAAAAAGTTATCAATTTCAACATTATAGGTCATTTTCAAAAGTCAACAAAAAGGGACTTTAAGTCAAAGGCCATAACTTGAGATTGGTAAATCAAAATGACATGGGACCAAAGGCATTGGTTAGAGGACTCAAAGACCTTTCCAGAATGTCCAAGAACATGAGCAAAGCTTAAAAATTGAGCAAGATATGCCTTGTGGAAGTTGGGAAATTTTTGGATATTTTGAAAAGTCAACTTTGCTTCAAATGTCCTAAAATTGCTAATGGGCCTCTTTTTCTTCCAAGATTCATCATCCAAAGAATGTGCACGACCATTTTGCCCAAAGGGAAGTTATTCATCATTTTTATTTACTTATTTGAATTTTTAATTGCTAATAATTCATTTAATTAAAATAAATATGTGGAAAATACCAAAGCAAGTCAATCAAATCTTTTTATGCATGGAATAACTTCAGATTTTCGTGCCTTATTAGATAGGGAAAGAATCAATGGTAATTGGACATGATTGGTAGCAAATATGCATGAAAAGATTGGAAAATATATGCATGGAAAATCAAATATCATTCCATCAATGCAAGGATTCTTTGGACCAAAAACTCAACCCTAATCATTCACACATATATACTCATGCAAACCCTAGTATTCATAACCTCTGAGCTGCGCAAGAACCCCATAATCAAGTTGGCATTTTTTTCAAGAAAACTCAAATACTGAAAACCACCTTCCAGTGCGATTAAAGGCCAAACAATCATTCCATTGTGTTCCTGAGGCTTCAAGGAACGTGTTTGAATAAAAATCATCATCCCTAACATCAAGAATTGGTAATTATAAGTCAGACTATGTCACTTTTTTTGCATAATCGCATCTGATCATTCATGCCATAATTTTCAAATCTAATGCTTGTTTTGTATTGCTCTTGTCATTCTGAAGCTAACCCTGTTGTTTAATTGAGTTTTCCTCATCCATACGCGAATTCACCATGGACGATCATTAGGGTTACCAAGCTGTGAAATTGGGCGTTTATGCATCTTGTAAAATTAGGACACCTCAATGCCATGGTTGAAATCAGGAAGCTTAGACGATTCTAATACACCCCTCGCGCCTAATTTATATAACCATATGGCCTAATCGCTATTTTGGAAAAGAGTGTATTTTTGGGGGGGGGGGGGGGGGGGGTTTAAAACCCCCGCTAACCTTTTTTATGTTTCAGGAAAAAGCAAAACAAGGAAGAAGAAGACTATGTGGCACCATCTGGTTGGAGTATTTGAATTGCGCGCTAAAATTTCCCACTAACGCTTGTTTTATTTCATATTAATTGTTGGTTATATAATAAACAAAGTGCGTGTGTGGTACAGTTGGTCAAGGCGTTGGATTGATAAGCAACAGGACTTGGGTTCGATCCCAGGTCCCCCTCCCTTTCCATAATATTTTTTCTAACGTCATCCTGTGCAGCTTACCTCCTGAGGCTCATCCTACGCCCAATGATCCAAACGTGCCACACGTCCAACAACCTCCATCCAATGGCCAGGATCTGAGGCCCATGAAACGCATCAGTCAATGCACTCACACGCTAGCATGAAAAG
The DNA here is from genome assembly GCA_948472305.1 of Vicia faba. Lineage (NCBI taxonomy): Eukaryota > Viridiplantae > Streptophyta > Magnoliopsida > Fabales > Fabaceae > Vicia > Vicia faba. Next base: position 691,186,685 of record OX451738.1, on the reverse strand, counting down.
TCAACAAGGCCAAAGATCAATGGGCCAAAGATGCTGGACTTTACCTCCAATTTGGGGACAGAACCCCCCTGGGTATTGTATTTCTTTCTATTTTCTTTGTTTTATTTTTATTATTTGTTTCAATTCCATTATTTTCTTTTAATTCAATAAAAATTAATTTCACATAAAAATAATATAAAAATCAGAAAAGACAAAAATTAAAATATGTTTTATTCAAATATTATCTTATTTTTGTAAATAAATCTCACTAATTAATTAGATTTAAATTTAGGTTAATTTCAAGTATCTTTTCTTAATAAATTAAAAAAAGTGTAGAATTAGGGTTTCAAGTATTTTTCCATTCTTTTTCTTTTTCTCTCACCATAATTAATTATTTAATGTTATTTTTATAAATCAAATTGCATTAATTAATTAGGTTTAATTTTAGGTAATTTTCATATTTTTTTAATAAATTAAAAAATAGCTAGAATTAGGTTTAAATTTCATTTAATTCACATAAAAAGTCATAAATACAAAAACCTCAAAATAATTTCTTTTTTTCATTTTAATTTCATTAATTTAATAATTTAATTTAATTTCATTAAAATGGGTCCAACGCCCTCGCTTTCGATTTTAATTCCAATTCGCGCATTTATTTCTTTTCTCTTAAATATTTATGTAATTCTCCCAAAACCATGTAACTCGGACATTTTATATTTCTCGCATTTTATTTCTTTATTTTATGTCAAATCGGGTCCTGGATTAAATTTGGCGATGTGGACCCGCGCCTTTGTAATAGTTTAGGAACTTTATATTTCTCACAATTTTTTAAACTGTTAATAATGGCATGCAAGAATGAATGACTAAAATAAAAACAAAAGCGTAGATCACCCATACATGACAAGATAAAAATAACTGAACATGACACACAAATCACACACCACCCCTAGGGTACGCCTCACTGTTGCCTTGCCTCGAAAGGTGATCGTCGAGTAGAGGATGTTTTAGTAAGTCCTCATGATCCGGGAACCTGGCATGAGGGTAGCTTCTAAGGTGTCTTCCCATTGCTCCGGTGATCACCATGTCCCGAACCTCGAATTGACCCGAACACCTCCAACGGTGGTGCTACCTACCTCTTAATGGTGGGATGGCACTACTTTAAAGGACATCTACACGGACGAATTCCTTAGGGTAGGTAGACGACTCTAGATACTTGCTCTAATTTCAAAACAAATCAAAAATACTTTTCACACCGACACCTTTTCAAAAGCTTTCGAAAGCAAATTTTCAAACACTCTTGAGGACCGATACAAGAGTCGAACTGGAATTTTCAAAGAAACTTTTTAAACCCACAGTTGAAAAGCAAACAAAACATTTTGAAAACACAAATGAGCAAGTATCTAAGAGCCCATGGATAACCATGGATAGAAAGGGTGCTAACACCTTCCCTTTCTATAATCTACCTCCCGAACCGAGAGCAATCTCTTTAAGGAATTTTTCTGTGCTTTTGTCCTTTCCATTTGGAGAAAATAAAAGATGGTGGCGACTCTTGCTTTCGCGACATTTCGCGAACCAGCGATAAACAGTCAGTTCCAGATCCACCGATCACAGAACTGGCGACTCTGCTGGGGAATCTTTTTAAAGTAAGGTGTACCTTAGGGATAGTTCATAACTGTGTTTTCAATTGCTTTCTTTGCTTGCTTTAAATTGTGGGACTGTCTTGGGAGTTCTATAGATCCTAACCCGGATCTGGGGGATACCTTCTTAGAAAGTAGCAACAAGACTGTGAGGGAACTGTGCGGGGTATACCGACATGGTTGAAGCAGTCTGCTACGTTGATGTGGCACTTTGGTGTGTACCAGTAACCCTTGAGTTCAGTCAAGGAGAGTACGGGGCCTCCACGTGGTGTCGTGAAGCATCAACAGACCTTAGGAACCTTAATTGAACTATCTTGGCCTCTTTAGGGTAGTGAGATAACTGACTTTGGTGCAGTCCGAGGTTGGTTGATACTCGATACTACACTCAATTGAGGGTTGCTTTCCTGGAATATTTCGGTCGCCAGTTCAGTGGCTAAATCGAAACGATGAACAATGGAAGCAATCCAGTGATATTGGGACCCTTAGAACCCGGTTACTTCTAATAGGACAGGTTGAGCCCACCAACTTCAAGAGGGTAATACCCAGACCTCATGCTGTCCTATACTCTAAGGGTTTCTCTTGTGTGACTTGTGTGCCTTCGTACTTGCCTATTTGCATGCTTGTTATCTGACACCTGAGTTTCTTGCAGGTTTGGTTTGCAGTTCTTAATTGGGACTCATAACAGGGTTTACTTACATTACCCCATGCATAGCATAACATCATACCATTGCATACATCCTAACCCATTTCAAGGATCTCAAGGGCTTGTGATGCAGGTCATGATAAATCAAACATCTAGCAAGGGGCAAAGAGGATTTATTTTCCTCTAGCCAAGGTTGTCAGGGGCTATGACCCACTGGATATGGTGAGCCTTTGACCCTTGACGAAGGACTCTCAACAATATGCAGTTCCTTCAATCAAGCCATCGGATCCCAATTCTAACAATTTTCTTGTTTTCCCCGCGAGATCCTTGAAAACATTGCATATATATATATACATACATATCATTGCATTACAGGTACCCTTTTGGCAGGTCTCTTACCTTTTTCGCTGTTTATTTCAGCCAATCGTCATGAATCCTGAATCATCAACTGAGCAGTCCATCAAGGCCCTCCAGGCTCAGAATGCCCAGTTCCAAGAGCTGATCATGAATTTGGCCCAGGGGCAACAAGATCTGAAGACCCTGCTCTTGAAAAAGAAGAAGAAGAGGACTGTGCTATTCAACCCTAGGCGCAGATCTGAGAATACACTGCAGATTGAAACTGAGAGGACTACTCCATCTGTTGGGGAAGGCAGTCATCAGGAGGAAAGGGTTCCCAGTCCAGTGGTCTCCGACAATGAGACAGATTTCAACGACGAACAATACCCTCCTGCTGAAGACAAGTATAAGCAGTTGGAAGACCGTCTGAATGCAATGGAAATTCAACAAGTACCTGGTTTGGATTTCGGAGATTTGGGTCTAACTTCTGGTGTGGTGATCCCACACAAATTCAAAGCACCCTCTTTTGCTAAGTACGATGGGGCATCCTGTCCCAGGCTGCATCTCAGGTCTTATATACGGAAGATTCAACCGCATACTGTGGACAAGAACTTGTGGATCCACTTCTTCCAGGAAAGTATTTCAGGGACTCATCTCGAATGGTTCTATCAGCTGGATGGAACCAAGGTTCGTAACTGGGAGGAGTTGGCTACTGCTTTTTACAAGCAGTATCAGTACAATGCCGACCTCGCTCCTACGCGTACCCAACTCCAGGGTATGTCGCTAGGACCGGGAGAAGGTTTTAAAGAGTATGCGCAGAAATGGAGAGACCTGGCCGGTAGGGTACAACCCCCGCTGACTGACCGTGAACTTGTGGACATGTTCTTGGGGACCCTGTCTGGTCCATTCTATAACCACCTGATTGGGAATTCGTCTGCTGGATTCACAGATCTTATCTTGACTGGAGAGCGAATAGAAGCTGGCATCAGGTCTGGGAAGATTCAAGAGGCTGCACCTTCTGATAAAAAGCCTCATCATGGAAAGAAAGAATCCAATGCTGTGCACGGTAAAAAGAGCCTTCATGAGGTAGGGGCAACCCAGATCTCCAATCCTAGACCTGCTCAACAAGGACAGGGGCAGCAGCGCAAGGAGAGCGCACCCAAACGACAGTTCACCAAGATCAACATGTCGCTGGATCAAGCACTACAACAAATGTTGAAGGCAGGGCTGATCACCTTAAGGGCTCCTCTTCGGAATCCGAACACTTCTGCTCCGAACTACCATCCTAATGAGAGGTGTGCCTACCACTCTGATAGCCCGGGGCATACTACGGACAACTGCTGGCCTCTCAAGAACAAGATTCAAGACATGATCAACGCCGGAGAGATTCAATTTGAAGTACCTGAGACTCCGAACATAATCACTGCTCCGTTGCCCAATCATTGAAGACCTTTTGTTTATTTGAATTTCCGAGTTGTATTTTTCTTTGCTCATACAAACAATTAATGTCATAGCAAACTCTTTTATTCTATTAAAGCATCGCATATGTCTGTTTTGGGAATTAATACAATTGTTTTCATTATATTCAAAATTGTTTTCATTTTTTCTGTGATGATCAACTCTCGATTAATAATTCTAAGCCTCTTGAGGGAGGATGACGAAAACGATACCACGATCTGTACAGTATGCTTTTGAACAGACCCTGCTGATGAGGTACATGCATTGTTTCAATCCCTAAACACTGGAGTTATAAGGATGATAATCCCTCGTCAAACCCTCTGAGCCAAAGAAGTAGGAGTTTTTCTTTTCGAAATTTAAAACCCTTAATCATAACCTGGGGCAGGGTAGTCTCTCAGTTGATCCAAGTGCATAACGAATGGCACCAAAGAGGTCCTTACAAAACAAAGAAAGACAGTGATGGTTCCGAATAATCAATAAAGAAAGGCAGTCATTATCTCAAAAAATAAAAAACCCATTAAGTCGAAACCCATGAAGGAGACTTACGAAACTGGGGCATCCCGCTGACTGTAATTCCAAAAAAGGAAACAGCTCAGGCAAAAAACAGGGATAACAAAATCAAAAAGAAAGAGGTCTTATAAACCCTCAACAAAAAGGAATGACTGCCTATTCAAAATAAGTTATCAATATCTGGACCATCACTGGTATATCAGGACAAAGACTCGAACAAGGTCTGACGTACGATCAACTGAGTTTAGGTTTGAAGAACATCATGAAGAACGGGTGGGTACAAATAATTTGAGCCTTTATCCTTTGTTTCTTAAACCATGAACCAGGCCACGTTATAACCCTTAAAAGTCCTAGCTGAAGCATGGGTTAGTTCGAAAGCATACTGTTACGAAAGGTATCCTGACTCCTTAAGGCTTGCGGTAAAATAACGAGTTGACATCACAGTTTACAAAAAGGTTTCATTTGTGTTATAAAAAATGCGTTCTCAAAACTTCAAGACAGACATAGGCTTTTGCATTATTAAAATAATATTGTTTGCACATGATCATTTGTTTGAACAGCAAAGGAATTCGCACGACGAATATCTGATGAACAAAGGTCTTCTCAACAAAAGAGTCACCTCAAGTGGAAAGAGCACTTCCAATCAAGGGGCACGGCATGAGCATTGTCCATTATCTGGGGCATGACAAAACACTGCTAACAAGGGCAACTCCCTACATCCTGAGAGCGTGGACATAGTCGAAGAAAAATACTACGCGTAATCAAAGACCCGCTAGGTTGACATACCTAGGCAAAAATAAGGGCTTCCTGACGAACCAAAAGGGTTCGGGCAAAATGAAGGGATGAAATGAAAAAATCTGTATACCCGGCAAGTCGAAAACCTGAAAAGGCGGCTTGGGCAAAAATGGGTATCCCGGTGGACTGAAAACCCGAAAGGGCGGTCCAGGCAAAAGTTAGGGATCAGAGCGTACGACTATGTCCTGTCATCTCGTCACTTGCCTACCAGAAGAAGATTGGTCAAGTCGGCAGTCATCAAGCACCTCCACAGGTATCTTCCTCTCCCACATCAGAAACAGGGGCAATAAAGGGTTGTCTAAGCAATCTGATTGTTCGGTCCTCCAAGGTATCAAGGTAGGTTCCGTTGAAGAACATAACCAATACAGTTCAATACTTCCCCAGGAGAGTCCAATCCAGTTTCCCCAAGAAAGTTGGAATCCATCTCCCCAAGCAGTAAGCTTATCCCCAGTAGATTCTGGAAGCTTACCCTCGCAAAGCACGAACACGCGTCTCCCGGTTTTATTCAAAGAGTTATTTCCTTACCAGGATATAACTGGGTTATCCTCAGCCAGAAGCCACGGAGAGATCGTCCTCGGCGAAGTCTTCTTATCCCCAGCGAAGTTTATCAACACTTCCAACACAACAACGGTATCCCCAGTGAAGTTACCATCAACATTTCAGCAAAGTACCCCTCTTCCCACGGAGTATTTTCCCCAGCAGGATCGCTATAGTAATCTCCCCCGCAGAGTAATCTCCAAACATATTCCCCAACGGAGTCATCTTCTCCTACCGGTTCATTCTTGTAGAGCAAAAAGCTCTCTCTTCAACACCAGCCCAGGAGTTAACTTCCTGGCACCCGTCAAGGATTTATTTTCTTAGACAAAAATACATTCATGAACATTACATCTTCATACATTATAGCATGCATATGCATCATACTACACGAATCTCATCAATTTTGAGGACATCCTGAAATCATGCAGTTCATGCATCATGATCTTGCATACAACTGATGCTTTACCTTTTCAGGAAAGGTCAATACAAAGATGATTACTATCAACTATCGTGACTCCTTCTAGATATAGTTCAGATGTGACCCAGATATGGAGACGTTCTGATACTTCTTCCAGATTTCATTCTAGAGATAGTTCAGATGTGAACCAGATATGGCGACGTTCTGATACTTCTTCCAGATTTCATTCTAGAGATAGTTCGGATGTGAACCAGATATGGAGACGTTCTGATACTTCTTCCAGATTTCATTCTAGAGATAGTTCAGATGTGAACCAGATATGGCGACGTTCTGATACTTCTTCCAGATTTCATTCTAGAGATAGTTCGGATGTGAACCAGATATGGCGACGTTCTGATACTTCTTCTAGATTTCCTTCTAGATATAGTTCAGATGTGAACCAGATATGGCGACGTTCTGATACTTCTTCCAGATTTCCTTCTAGATATAGTTCAGATGTGAACCAGATATGGCAACGTTCTGATACTTCTTCCAAATTTCCTTCTAGATATAGTTCAGATGTGAACCGGATATGGCGACGTTCTGATACTCCTTCCAGATTTCCTTCTAGATATAGTTCAGATGTGAACCAGATATGGCGACGTTCTGATACTTCTTCCAGATTTCCTTCTAGATATAGTTCAGATGTGACCCAGACATGGCGACGTTCTGACACTTATTCCAGACCCCCCCCCCCCTCAGATAACTTAGAGATGCTCCGGACACGAAAGCTGTTCTATTGTTTATTCAGAGATCACCTTTCTAGAGATGGTTCAGATGTGACCCAGATATGGCTACCTTCTGATACTTGTCCCAGATTCATTCAGATATAGTTTGGAAATGCTCCAGATATGGATGTTGTTCTTCGGCTTATTCAAGTTTCTTCTCAAAGATGGCTCAGATATACTCCAGAACCGGATGCTAGTCTATCACTTATTCACAGTTTCTTCCCAAACAACTTAGAGATGCTCCAGACCCGGAGACTATTCTATTGTTTAGTCCAGATTCATTCGAAAGACTATTCCAGATTCGATTCCTGCATCCAGTCAAAAGCCTTCTCTAGTCCAGTTAAATCGACCCCTAACAGATTTTCCTGATAAAGACTCAGTAAGAAGATATCCAAGATTCTCTCAGCGTTACTGTTGAGGTAGTAATCACCCCAAGGTTCTCTCAGCGTCCCTGTTGAGATAATTGTCCCAAGATTCTCTCAGCATTCCTGTTGAGGTAGTAATCGTCCAAGGTTCTCTCAGCGTTCCTGTTGAGGTAGTAACCATCCCTGGTTCATTCATCACCTTTTGAAGCTCCAGATCTAACTCCTGTAACCAGTCAGGGCACATCCTTACAAAGAGTTTGAAGACCATTCCTGTAATGGGTCAGGTAATCCTTTTCTTTTGCAGGTACGCAAGTTCTTGCTAAGGAATCTCTTACGCGATCAACATCCAGATGGCATCTGTAAGCCCATCCACCTTCCACCATCTCTTAGCATGGTATCTATAAGCCCATCATCCTACCCATCAATCTCCAAATGGCATCTATAAGCCCATTCCCACCATCACACTACTATGTGAGCGCAAATTTCTGGGCACTCTAGTGTTCAATCATCTTCCACCTTCGGATTACGAAAGGCACGTCAGCCAATCTGCATCCTCAGGTCTAAGAAGATTGAACAGGGGCAACTGTTGTACCCCAAAATTTGCCCTCCCATATTCTTCAAGATTTGCCAAGTCAAAGCTTCAAAATCTCCCCAAGGGTTGCACAGTTCAAGGGCCTCCTAACAGTCAAAAACTAGGGTTTTGGTTCTGACAAAGAAATTGAAGTTTCCAAGGGTCCAATCAAGTCCCACATGCTTATAAACATTGTCAAGTATCCTCATGTCAAGTTTCAAGACTTACAGCACAAAATTGCACAGTCAAAAACCCTAATTGCTCAACAGTCAACTGCAGGGGCAAAATGGTCATTTGACAGTCAAAAGTTCAAATTTTTGGTCAACATCTCATTTTGAAGCCACAAACATCATTTGATCAATTCTTGATCATGATTCTCAAAGCTTGGCTCAAAAAGTCTCAAGATGCAAAAGTTTCCATATTTGGACAGTTGAAAAAGTCAACTGTAACTTGACCAAGGCATAACTTCCACATGGATTATCAGAAAAATTCCATCCAAAGCTCATTTTGAAGAGAATGACATTTCCTACGACTCCTCTTCATACTTCAAGTCCAAGAAATGCTCTCACAAAAAGTTATCAATTTCAACATTATAGGTCATTTTCAAAAGTCAACAAAAAGGGACTTTAAGTCAAAGGCCATAACTTGAGATTGGTAAATCAAAATGACATGGGACCAAAGGCATTGGTTAGAGGACTCAAAGACCTTTCCAAAATGTCCAAGAACATGAGCAAAGCTTAAATATTGAGCAAGATATGCCTTGTGGAAGTTGGGAAATTTTTGGATATTTTGAAAAGTCAACTTTGCTTCAAATGTCCTAAAATTGCTAATGGGCCTCTTTTTCTTCCAAGATTCATCATCCAAAGCATGTGCACGACCATTTGGCCCAAAGGGAAGTTATTCATCATTTTTATTTACTTATTTGAATTTTTAATTGCTAATAATTCATTTAATTAAAATAAATATGTGGAAAATACCAAAGCAAGTCAATCAAATCTTTTTATGCATGGAATAACTTCAGATTTTCGTGCCTTATTAGATAGGGAAAGAATCAATGGTAATTGGACATGATTGGTAGCAAATATGCATGAAAAGATTGGAAAATATATGCATGGAAAATCAAATATCATTCCATCAATGCAAGGATTCTTTGGACCAAAAACTCAACCCTAATCATTCACACATATATACTCATGCAAACCCTAGTATTCATAACCTCTGAGCTGCGCAAGAACCCCATAATCAAGTTGGCATTTTTTTCAAGAAAACTCAAATACTGAAAACCACCTTCCAGTGCGATTAAAGGCCAAACAATCATTCCATTGTGTTCCTGAGGCTTCAAGGAACGTGTTTGAATAAAAATCATCATCCCTAACATCAAGAATTGGTAATTATAAGTCAGACTATGTCACTTTTTTTGCATAATCGCATCTGATCATTCATGCCATAATTTTCAAATCTAATGCTTGTTTTGTATTGCTCTTGTCATTCTGAAGCTAACCCTGTTGTTTAATTGAGTTTTCCTCATCCATACGCGAATTCACCATGGACGATCATTAGGGTTACCAAGCTGTGAAATTGGGCGTTTATGCATCTTGTAAAATTAGGACACCTCAATGCCATGGTTGAAATCAGGAAGCTTAGACGATTCTAATACACCCCTCGCGCCTAATTTATATAACCATATGGCCTAATCGCTATTTTGGAAAAGAGTGTATTTTGGGGGGGGGGGGTTTAAAACCCCCGCTAACCTTTTTTATGTTTCAGGAAAAAGCAAAACAAGGAAGAAGAAGACTATGTGGCACCATCTGGTTGGAGTATTTGAATTGCGCGCTAAAATTTCCCACTAACGCTTGTTTTATTTCATATTAATTGTTGGTTATATAATAAACAAAGTGCGTGTGTGGTACAGTTGGTCAAGGCGTTGGATTGATAAGCAACAGGACTTGGGTTCGATCCCAGGCCCCCCTCCCTTTCCATAATATTTTTTCTAACGTCATCCTGTGCAGCTTACCTCCTGAGGCTCATCCTACGCCCAATGATCCAAACGTGCCACACGTCCAACAACCTCCATCCAATGGCCAGGATCCGAGGCCCATGAAACGCATCAGTCAATGCACTCACATGCTAGCATGAAAAGTCAACAAGGCCAAAGATCAATGGGCCAAAGATGATGGACTTTACCTCCAATTTGGGGACAGAACCCCCCTGGGTATTGTATTTCTTTCTATTTTCTTTGTTTTATTTTTATTATTTGTTTCAATTCCATTATTTTCTTTTAATTCAATAAAAATTAATTTCACATAAAAATAATATAAAAATCAGAAAAGACAAAAATTAAAATATGTTTTATTCAAATATTATCTTATTTTTGTAAATAAATCTCACTAATTAATTAGATTTAAATTTAGGTTAATTTCAAGTATCTTTTCTTAATAAATTAAAAAAAGTGTAGAATTAGGGTTTCAAGTATTTTTCCATTCTTTTTCTTTTTCTCTCACCATAATTAATTATTTAATATTATTTTTATAAATCAAATTGCATTAATTAATTAGGTTTATTTTAGGTAATTTTCATATTTTTTTAATAAATTAAAAAATAGCTAGAATTAGGTTTAAATTTCATTTAATTCACATAAAAAGTCATAAATACAAAAACCTCAAAATAATTTCTTTTTTTCATTTTAATTTCATTAATTTAATAATATAATTTAATTTCATTAAAATGGGTCCAACGCCCTCGCTTTCGATTTTAATTCCAATTCGCGCATTTATTTCTTTTCTCTTAAATATTTATGTAATTCTCCCAAAGCCATGTAACTCGGACATTTTATATTTCTCGCATTTTATTTCTTTATTTTATGTCAAATCGGGTCCTGGATTAAATTTGGCGATGTGGACCCGCGCCTTTGTAATAGTTTAGGAACTTTATATTTCTCGCAATTTTTTAAACTGTTAATAATGGCATGCAAGAATGAATGACTAAAATAAAAACAAAAGCGTAGATCACCCATACATGACAAGATAAAAATAACTGAACATGACACACAAATCACACACCACCCCTAGGGTACGCCTCACTGTTGCCTTGCCTCGAAAGGTGATCGTCGAGTAGAGGATGTTTTAGTAAGTCCTCATGATCCAGGAACCTGGCATGAGGGTAGCTTCTAAGGTGTCTTCCCATTGCTCCGGTGATCACCATGTCCCGAACCTCGAATTGACCCGAACACCTCCAACGGTGGTGCTACCTACCTCTCAATGGTGGGATGGCACTACTTTAAAGGACATCTACACGGACGAATTCCTTAGGATAGGTAGACGACTCTAGATACTTGCTCTAATTTCAAAACAAATCAAAAATACTTTTCACACCGACACCTTTTCAAAAGCTTTCGAAAGCAAATTTTCAAACACTCTTGAGGACCGATACAAGAGTCGAACTGGAATTTTCAAAGAAACTTTTTAAACCCACAGTTGAAAAGCAAACAAAACATTTTGAAAACACAAATGAGCAAGTATCTAAGAGCCCATGGATAACCATGGATAGAAAGGGTGCTAACACCTTCCCTTTCTATAATCTACCTCCCGAACCGAGAGCAATATCTTTAAGGAATTTTTCTGTGCTTTTGTCCTTTCCATTTGGAGAAAATAAAAGACGGTGACGACTCTTGCTTCCGCGACATTTCGCGAACCAGCGATAAACAGTCAGTTCCAGATCCACCGATCACACAAGTCTCTAAGGCCCATTCATCTTTTTTCATTTTTTTTAAACTAATATCATATCATATCTCTCTTTTAATAAATTAACTTACTTTTTTTTACATTCAAATTTCATTAACTCTTTGATTTTATTTTTTTATATATATCATAATTTAATTTTGTTTATAAATTAAATAATACATTGATTTCCTTTTATATATAAAACTGTTTAATTGCTTTTTTTTTTAGTTAATTAAAAGTACATAAAACATTATTTTTTTTAAAAAACCATTTTCTTTTCTTTTATTAAATCCTTAGTTTTGTACATAACTAATTAAAATACATTAATACATAAAAACTTAAAACATTTTTTTCTTTTCATTTAAACTTTGTTCGTACATAATTACATCAATACATAATTTTTCTTTAAGTTAAATACTTTTCTTTTCTTGAAATATTTTGTTTTGTACATATTAACAAAATACGATAATACAAAAAATTAAATAAATAAAACACTTAATTTTTCATTAAGTTCACATTCCACAACTTGTAAATAAACCTCATACATTTACACATACACTTACATATTTACAATACACAAATACGTTGATACATTTACTTTGCTCTACACATATACATTTTCTTTATTGCTATACATTACATATTACATTTGCGATTGCCATTCGATTTGGTTGTAAATTATTTGGACACTACTCTCCTAAAGTCTCATCCCCATTTGTAAATTTGTACCCCCACTCCCGGATACTTATTTGTAATAGCGTAGACTTTAAATTCCCGCAATTTACCGCTTTCAAATATACCATGGTTAGACCTAGGGTTTGTATGTACATAAAATCAAACGCTAGATAACCTAATACAAGACAAATACATGAAATCAATACACAATCACACTTGCACCCCTAGGGTAATCCCGCTTGTTGCCTTCCAAAATGGGCCATGCTTGCACGTCGAGTTTCTTTGGCAAAACAATTCAAATGATCATAAGTCCCTCGATGACGCTTTCGAAAGTTGCCTAAACGAAATGATCATAGTCCCTTCAAGCAAATTGCCAAAGACACTTGGCACCATTGCATTCATAGTCCATAAGATGACCCGCGCCTGTCCCGTTAAACATCATAAACGCAAGATTGTCCACCAAATACAATGGTGGAACAAAATTGTTAAAAAAAGGGGTTAAAACATGAGAAAAACCTTTGAGTAAATTTAGGGGTAGACAACTCTTAGTTACTTGATCAACTTGCAAAAACGCTTGCCTAATTTTCAAACCACACTCCACAAACACTTTCAAAACAAACTTTCAAAAACATTTGAAACATCTTTTCGAAAAGATACACACCTTTGTAAAACACTCAAACACGAGTCATTGCATTGGTTGCCTAAAACAAGGCATCTTCTTCAAAAACATTTTCAAAACGCACACACCACAATTTCAAAGCAATTGAAAAAATCAAAGGCAAGTGATCTAAAACCAAGTAACTAAGAGCCCATGGATAACCATGGATGAAAAGGGTGCTAATACCTTCCCTTTTCATAATCTACCCCCCGAACCCACGAAACATCTCAAAAGGTTTTTCCTGTGCTTTTTTAACCTTTCCTTTAGGATAAAATAAAAAGTCGGTGGCGACTCTTGCTAAACCGAACAAGTGCTAAAACAAACGCAAACCTCAAGTCAGTTCTCCCACCGTATCACACCCATTTTGAGAGCATCGATGTTGAAAGCATCGTAACCCTCCACAGCCTTCAGTCTTTCTTCAAGAGCTTTAAATTGGTTAACAACCATAGAATTTTCAACAGTTTTTGGTTGGTGCATTTGAGTAACACCGTCCAAGTCAAGGTCTCCATATTGTAGATCTATGTAGTTATCCATGTTATTGACCGGAATTTGCACCGTGTGGGATGCCCCTACCTTCGGAGGAGGTGGGACAAAACCTTCATTGGGAGCCTGGTTGACTTCTTATTGAGCGACATTAGATTCTAGCTCACGTCTCGGTTGGTGGCCACTTGATGCACCAATGGTTTTGGCTATTTCTTGAAAAGCCACCTTGGGAATTTGATCTTTCCTTTCTATGATGTTCTTTAAGGCGAGCAGGACTAAACTCATATCTCATTTCATTGAGTCAATGCTACCCTTCACTTGCTCTAAGTATTCTTTGAAGATGGCTTAATTTTGTTTGATATGTTCCATCACCTTCTTTTGATGAGCTCTGGTTTGGTATGGAGGTCAGAGAGGTGGTGCTTTTCTACCAACGATTTAATTGGAGAAATTTTGAAAATGATGAGTTTTTTTGCATGAAATGTGATGTTTGTGTTGTGGATGAATGTGTATGAATATGCTAAGAGTTTTAATTTGAATATCTTATTCACTTGGAATTGTTTTTATTCGTGTATTTTTCAGGTTTTTACTTTTTACTGGTGAGTATCCCAAAATAAATACATAATTTGAATACAGAAACAAAGTACTTTTATTAATTTAATCTATCTTTGCAAAGGGAAGTACACTCCAAAAGTTTTAAATAAAACACCAAAGGGAAAATACTGAAAGGAATTGCTAAACCAAATGTCAAATACAAAATGGAAAACAAAAATCTCCTAAGTGCGCTTGCGGATCTCTTCCCTAAAACCATTAACCACTTTCCTACAAAGCTTGAGGAAGTCTTGAACATCTTTCGAGAGGGGAACCATTGTTGCTTCTGCATCTTTTAGGCTCCTCGGAATGTCCTCAATGAGATTGATTTCTAAAAAGGCAATCTTTACGTGCTTGTCTTTCTAGATCTGGTATTCCTTGTAGTGGTCCATAACTATCTTATTATTATCTTCTCCGGCTTTGGCAATCTTTACATATTGTCCTTTCCAATACACCTTTTCAGCTCTCATCTCCTTATAGAGTCCTCTTTGTATGAGGAAATCCTTTCAGAGGCCTTCTAACTCTTGAAAGGCTTGCTCATACTCTTCTATCTTTTGAGAGAAGATTCTCTTCTTCCACCTTTCTAAGGCGTTATCTCACCTCTGATCACGGGCTTTCATGGAGACTAGTGGTAAGGAACTGGATTTGGTCCTCCGAATCTAGAGCTCCTTCTACTAACCCTTGGATTTTGGCACTCAGATTTTCTTCCATCTCCATTTTGTATTGTAGTAATTTTTCATACCACTTATTTATTTTTCCAATTTCTCTTACAACATCATCTAAGCGTTGGTTATGGAAATCCAAGTTGAAATTAGCACCCAATAACCCTTCAGTTGAATGTTTTCTCTTAAGACCCTTTTTTTCAAATGCTTCACGGTCTTTTTTGATATGTTGGTCCTTCAAGTTAAGCTCATGTTGTAATATTATTTTATCTTTATTAAGGTCATGGAGGCTATGCTCCAATCTCTCTTTTTATTTTTGAGCTTGATCTAAGGATCTCTTCAAGTTGTCTATCTCTTCTACGGACATAGGAAGAGTATCAGGTACGTCTGGCTTATACTCAGGATAAATGTTAAATAGTAGCTTAACAACTTGAACTCTTTCTAAAACCCATTGATTATAGGTTTCTCTTGCCACAACATTATTCCTTTCGGACTTTCTTTTGTTGCCTCTACTCCAAGCTCGAATGGTTTTATTGAGCAAACCAGGACCATATTTACCCATGTTATGAAGAATCAATTATTGAAGTTGTTCGTCGGAGGGTTTATTGTAACACCCCAATTCTACCCGGCAATTATATACACAAATCAGAGTCATAAAATTCATGAAATTGAATCAGGATGTCATAAATTCAACTTTAAAAACACACCGCATTCAACGTCGACACATAACACTTTAAAACTTCGGATGAACTATCAGCATAATAATTTAATCTCTTAATTCAAAAACTTGAACATCTACGCAGCAGAATCATAATAACATCTTTGTCCAACAACTTCAAAATAATGCATAATTAGCAACAAACAAAATTAAAGTTCAACAACTTAAATAATCAATAACTAAAAGCAACAAGCATTCATCCCCCCGAGTGTTACGTATCAGAGCAATGACACCGGCTCGAACTACTGAAGGTATACCGCCTTCACTCCGGGTTACCTGCACGTTACCAACGTAAGGGTAATATTCAAACAGAAGGGGTGAGATATCTAACAATATAATAAAACGTATGATAAATAATATATTAAATTAGATCACATAACATCACCATTTCTCATCGTATAAACAATAATAATCGCAACAGAATACCAACAATATACACATTTACCGCATCAATACACAACTTCTTTATGCAATCATATAATGCGACTCAATACTGTGCAAATGCATGTGGTACCATTGGAGCAGAACTCCCATATCAAAATAATTTTCAATAAATAGAGGCATCAACAAGGCATAAGCCTTCATCTTAATATTTGCCAATACAGACAATCTTAATGAGCATCAGATCCATCTTGAAATGTAATGCATGCGACACAATCATGAATGTATTGACAACGACCATAATTAACAATACCTCAACACAACATCATCGTTGGCCAAAAGCCTACATCTTAATAGCTGCCAATTATTAGAGGCATCTCAACATTATTCATCAACATCATTTATCAACATAAATTATCAACATCATTTATCAACATCATTCATCAACGTCATTCATCAACATGATTCATCAACATCATTTATCAACATCATTCATCAATGTCATTTATCAACATAATTCGCAGCAGCTCATCCATACAACAATACAACGGCAGATCGACAATCCTTCAATGTTGGCCATAGGCCTACAACATGATATTGACTATAATTAATTAATCATCCAAGTATTACCTCTAAATTACCAAACCTATACATATTATTAATTCTGTAATACTATATCATTAATCTTACTGTTACGAACCAAACAATAATCTATAATCATCTTATCCCCATCATACTCCACAAAATCATCATAGCGATTAACGCGGGAAGCTAACTCTAGTCATAAATTGTGTTACTAGGATTATCCTTCCTATTCTTCATTTTAATCCTTAAGAATGAAGTTCATCACGTCATCTATTCAACTCCTCGAACGACATCTCAAACGGAATTCGGAAACTCAAGTTACAGCCTTCGGAAACAGATTTGTCAAAAATCAGACTACATGAGTCGACGCATAACATCTTGAGTTGACATGTACTGGGCTTAACACTTTGCATGAGTCGACGCGTAATCCTCTTGGGTCTACTCATACTGAGTCTTCAACATTGCATGTATCGATACATAGTCCTACGCATCGACTCATCCTGAGTCTAAAATCCTGCATGTATCGACGCATGGCTTCTTCGTATCGACTCATCCTGAGTCTAAAAGCCTACATGTATCGACGCATGGCTTCTTCTTATCAACTCATCATGAGTCTAAAAGCCTTCATGCATCGACGCATGGCCTTTGGGGTCGACACATATTGTTCTGTCATGAATATTTTCTGTGATTTCACTGCATTTTCACTGCGGTTTCCCTGCCTTAGGCCCTAAAAACATCCTCTAATCATAGGTAATCATCAATTATAATAATCCTATATTTCTACATCAATTATATAGCATTAGGGCATCATTATTCATCCTTAAATCATTGATTCTCATCAAACAACAATGTATATAATTCAATCATAACCAAACAATCTTTCACATCAAACCCCACACACTAATCATCATAAACCCTATTATAGAGTCAGAATCTCACCCTTACCTTGGATTGAAGGTTGCTCTATAACTTTTCCGATTGAATTTCATTCTGCCTCCTTTCCTATTATTCCACAACTTAATATAATAATTAAATCCAATAACAACAACACATCAATTATTATCATAACACAACTTCACAAATAATCCAAGAATAATTTAATTAAATAATTAATTAAATTACGGGCGTTACAACTCTCCCCCACTTAGAATATTTTCGTCCTCAAAAATTTACCTTAATCAAACAACTCGGGATAGGAGTCCCGCATCTTGCTCTCCAACTCCCAAGTCATGCTTTCTCCGGCAGCTCCTAGCCAAACCACTTTAACCAAAGCAATCTCTTTGCTCCTCGGAGTCTTTTTTTCACGATCCGTGATCCGTACAGGCATCGTCTCCACTGTAAGATTATCCTGTACTTGCACATCATCCATATGAATCACATGAGATAGATCTGAAATATACTTCCGGAGTTGCGACACATAAAACACATCATGCAAATTCGAAAGATTAGGCGGTAAAGCCACTCTATAAGCAACATTCCTAACTCTCTCTGAAATCTGATATGGTCCAATAAAATGAGAAGTGAGCTTCTTAGACTTCAATGCCCGCCCAACACCAGTCATAGGTGTAACTCTTAAAAACACATGGTCACCCATTTGAAATTCTAAATCTTTTCTTCGCTTGTCATGATAACTCGTCTGTCTACTTTGGGAAGCTTTCATCTTTTCCCGAATCAACTTCACCTTCTCAGTAGTCTCACAGACATGTTCAGGTCCAAGTACTACACTTTCACCAGATTCATGTCAACATAAAGGAGTTCTACATCTTAGACCATACAACGCTTCAAAAGGTGCCATCCCAATACTATAATGGTAACTGTTATTATAAGTGAACTCTATCAACGGAAGATAAGTATTCCATGAACCTCCCTGCTCAAGAACACGTGTCCTCAGTAAGTCTTCCAACGATTGAATAGTCTGTTCGGTCTGACCATCTGTCTGAGGATGGTACGCCGAACTCAACCTCAACTTAGAACCCAAAGCTTCTTGCAAACTCTTCCAAAAATCATAAGTAAACCTCGGATCTCTATCCGACACAATGCACAAAGGAACACCATGCAGCTTCACAATCACACTAGTGTAAATCTCAGCCAACTTCGACACTGGAAAACTAATGTTAATAAGAATAAAATGAGCCGACTTTGTAAGCCTATCAACAATCACCAAAATCGAATCATGTCCTCCTATAGTATTAGGTAACCCCGTCACAAATTCCATCAAAATGATATCCCATTTCCATTCTGGAACTTCTAACGGTTGTATCAACCCTGCAGGCTTCTAATGCTTAACTTTCGAATTCTGACAAGTCAAACATGCATACACAAACCGAGCCACATCACTCTTCATTCCAGGCCACCAAAATAAACCTTTCAAATCTTGATACATCTTTGTAGCTCCTGGATGAATACTCAACTTACTTTTATGACTCTCTTCAAGTATCACTTTCTTCATCTCAGCATCATCAGGAATACAATTTCGGTTACGAAATCTCAACACACCTTGTGCATCTAGCTTAAAATCATTATTCTCAGACTGATCGATCCCAACCATCGAATCTACCAGTTTCATATCCAGCTTTTGAGCTTCTCTGATACTGTCTAGAAATGCATTATTAATCTTCAACATACCCAACATAACACTCTGCAACGTCACCTTGCAAACTAAGCTCATATCTCTTAATTGTTCAATTAATTCCAACTCTTTAACCATCATCGCTGACATATGTAAAGTCTTTCGACTCAATGCATCAGCTACCACATTTGCTTTTCCTAGATGATAATTCAAACTGAAATCATAATCCTTTAACAATTCCAACCATCTTCGCTGCCTCATATTCAACTCCTTATGATCGAATAAATACTTTAAGCTTTTATGGTCACTAAACACTTCAAACCTATAACCATAAAGATAATGCCTCCAAATATTCAACACAAAAACAACTGCAGCAAGCTCTAAATCATGCAAAGGATAGTTCTTCTCATGAGTCCTTAACTGCCTTGACACATAAGCAACTACCTTATCATTCTGCATAAGCACACCTCCTAAACCCATCTTAGAAGCATCACAGTATACCACAAAAGGTTCTCCTGGATTAGGTAACGTCAAAATCGAAGTCGACATCAATCTCTTCTTCAATTCTGCAAAACTTTCTTCGCACTGAACATCCCATACAAAGGCTTTACCTTTACAAGTCAACTTAGTCAATGGAAGTTCCAACTTAGAAAAACTTTTGATAAACCTTCTATAATAACCAGCTAATCCCAAAAAGCTTCTAATCTCAGTAGCTGACTTTGGAGTTTCCCATTGCAACACAACATCAACCTTTGATGGATCTACAACAATTCCACTACCCGACATCACATGACCAAGAAAACTAACCTCCTTTAACTAGAACTCACACTTGGACAACTTTGCATATAACTTATTCTCTTTCAAAACTTGCAATACTACTCTTAAGTGTTCTACATGTTCTTCTTCTGACTTAGAGTAAATCAAAATATCATCAATAAACACCACTATGAACCGATCCAAATAAGTATGAAAGATACGATTCATATATTCCATGAATACTACCGGCACATTAGTAACACCGAAAGGCATCACCGAATACTCATAATGTCCATAACGCGTTCTGAAAGCCGTCTTTTGGATATCTTTATCCTTCACTTTAATTTGATGGTAACCCGACCTCAAATCAATCTTACTAAACACATGAGTGTCCACCATTTGATCCATCAAGTCATCTATTCTTGGAAGCGGATATACTTGTTCTTAATCGTCACTTTATTCAGCTGTCTATAATCAACACAAAGCCTCATACTTCCATCTTTCTTCATTACTAACAACACTGGAGCTCCCCACGGCGATACACTTGGTCTTACAAACTTCTTTTCAAGTAACTCTTCCAATTTCTTCTTTAACTCTAGCAATTCAAATGCAGACATCATGTATGGTGCCATAAACACAGGTCTGGTACCAGGTACAAGATCAATTACAAATTCAACTTCCCTCTCCTGCAGTACATCAGGAATCTCATCGGGGGAAACTTCAGGAAATTCACACACCACCTGTAATTCCTTAGTTATAGATTGAGTCTCTACAGATAGCGACACCATCAACGAGAACATTTGTTCTTTTTCTTGCATCAACTTCCTCAACTGTCTAGCAGACAACAGACTATCTTCCTCTTCTTCAGGAGTAGAAAACCTCATAGACTTATCATAATAGTTAATATGAACATAGTTATGCTCTAACCAGTTCATACCCAAAATCACATTCAACCCTCTTAACGGTAAACAAACCAAATCAACAGCAAAGTCTTTGTCGAAGATCGACAAGGAACACTTTAAGCACACAAAAGAATTAGTCACCGACCCCTTGGCTGGAGTATCGACAACCATTTCTCCATTCATATATGACAACATGAGACCCAATATTTCAACACAATCAGCTGCAATAAAGCAATGAGTAGCACAAGTATCAATAATAGTAATTAAAGGAGTATTATTAATGAAACATGTACCTCTGATAAGTCTGTCCTCAGAAACTGTTTAATCCTCAACCAAAGCAAACACTTTGCCACTTGTCTGCGCCCTCTTTGGTTTCTGACACTGACTACCAATATGCCCTTCTTCACTATAATTGAAACAAATCACATCCTTATGCTTGCACTCAGATACAACATGTCTGTTCTTACCACAACAGAAACACTTCTTTACTTCAGTAGTACACACATTACTCTTATGCCCAGGTCTCCCATATTTAAAAAAGACCACACCAGCAGGAGCATCTCCCCCACTAGTCCTCTGACCCTAAGCAGCTTTTTGTTTACCTTTACCAGCTGGGGTATCATAAGGCTTACCACGATTCTGTTGGTACTTACCCCTCTTCTCACTGATAATCTTGTAATGAGCATTATTATCCTCTTCATAAATTCTGCAACTATCAATCAAATCAGCAAAGACACGGATCTTCTGGTATCCAACTGCCTTTTTGATCTCTAGGTGCAACCCGTTCTCGAACTTGATACACTTCAAAAACTCAGCATCTGCCCCAGGGTAGTGCAGATAAAACTTAGCCAACTCAGAAAACTTTGCAGCATACTCAACAACCGACATATTCCCTTGCTTCAGCTCAAGGAACTCAATCTCCTTCTTACCACGAACATCTTCAGGAAAGTACTTCCTCAGAAATTCCCTACGAAACACAGCCCAAGTGACATTTTCACCTGCAGCTTCCAATCTCTGACAAGTATCTAGCCACCAATCATCAGCCTTAACTGCTAGCATATGAGTACCATATCGAACCTTCTGCGCTGGAGTGCAGTCCATCACACGGAAGATTCTCTCAATCTCTTCCAACCAATCCAATGCTCCGTCAGGATCATACTTTCCCTTGAAGGTAGGCGGATTCTCTCTCTAGAAAGTCGCCAAACTACGAGATCCAGCATTCCCGTCAGCATTCGGCTAATTCTCCATCGCATGTGCCATTGCTTCTAAAGCAGCAGCAAGTGCAACATCATTCCTTCCAGCCATCTCAACTTATCACTACAACATAAACAACAGTTAGAACTCAAATTAACAATACTCGATTGTTAGACAACTATGACTCGACAACAAGGTCGGACGGACCAACCTTTGCTCTGATACCAACTTTGTAACACCCCAATTCTACCCGACAATTATATACGCAAATCAGAGTCATAAAATTCATGGAACTGAATCAGGATGCCACAAATTCAACTTTAAAAACACATTGTGTTCAATGTGGATACATAACACTTTAAAACTTCGGATGAACTATCAGCATAATAATTTAATCTCTTAATTCAACAACTTGAACATCTACGCAGCAGAATCATAATAACATCTTTGTCCAACAACTTCAAAATAATGCATAATTATCAACAAACAAAATTAAAGTTCAACAACTTAAATAATCAATAACTAAAAGCAACAAGCGTTCATCCCCCTGAGTGTTACATATCAGAACAATGACACCGACTCGAATTACTGAAGGTATACCGCCTTTACTCTGGGTTACCTGCACGTTACCAACGTAAGGGTAACATTCAAACAGAAGGAGTGAGATGTCTAAAAATATAATAAAATGTATGATAAATAATATATTAAATTAGATCACATAACATCACCACTTCTCATCGTATAAACAATAATAATCGCAACAAAATACCAACAATATACACATTTACCGCATCAATACACAACTTCTTTATGCAATCATATAATGCAACTCAATAATGTGCAAATGCATGTGGTAACATTGGAGCAGAACTCCCATCTCAAAATAATTTCCAATAAATAGAGGCATCAACAAGGCATAAGCCTTCATCTTAATATTCGCCAATACAGGCCATCTTAACGAGCATCAGCTCCATCTTGAAATGCAATGTATGTGACACAATCATGAATGTAATGACAACGACCATAATTAACAACAACTCAACACAACATCATCGTTGGCCAGAAGCCTACATCTTAACAGCTGCCAATTATTAGAGGCATCTCAACATCATTCATCAACATCATTTATCAACATAAATCATCAACATCATTTATCAACATTGTTCATCAACTTCATTCATCAACATGATTCGTCAATATCATTTATCAACATCATTCATCAAAGTCATTTGTCAACATCATTTATCAACATAATTCACAGTAGCTCAACCATACAACAATACAACGGCAGATCGACAATCCTTCAACGTTGGCCATAGGCCTACAACATGATATTGCCTATAATTAATTAATCATCTAAGGCTTACCTCTAAATTACCAAACCTCTACATATTATTAATTATGTAATACTACATCGTTATCATCATTAGTCTTAATGTTACGAACCAAACAATAATCTATAATCATCTTATCCCCATCATACTTCACAAAATCATCATAGTGATTAACGCGGGAAGCTAAATCTAGTCCTAAATTGGGTTACTAGGATTATCCTTCCTATTCTTCATTTTAATCCTTAAGAATGAAGTTCATCGCGTCATCTATTCAACGCTTTAAACGGCACCTCAAACGGAGTTCGGAAACTCAAGTTACAGCCTTCGGAAACAGATCTGTCAAAATTCAGACTACATGAGTCGATGCATAACGTCTTGAGTCGACGCGTACTGGGCTTAACACGCTGCATGAGTCGATGCGTAATCCTCTTGGGTTGAGTCATACTAAGTCTTCATCACTACATGTATCGATACATAGTCCTACGTATCGACTCATCCTGAGTCTAAAAGCCTGCATGTGTCGACGCATGGCTTCTTCGTATCGACTCATCCTGAGTCTAAAAGCCTACATGTATCAACACATGGCTTCTTCGTATCGACTCATCCTGAGTCTAAAAGCCTTCATGCATCGACGCATGTCCTTTGGGGTCGACACATACTGTTCTGGCATGAATATTTTCTGCAATTTTACTACGTTTTCACTGCGGTTTCCCTGCCTTAGGCCCTAAAAACATCCTTTAATCATAGGTAATCATCAATTATAATAATCCTATATTTCTACATCCATTATACAACATTAGGACATCATTATTCATCCCTAAATCATTGATTCTCATCAAACAAAAATGTATATAATTCAATCATAACCAAACAATCTTTCACATCAAATCCCACATACTAATCATCATAAACCCATTATAGAGTCAGAACCCCACCCTTACCTTGGATTGAAGGTTGCTCTATAACTTTTCCGGTTGAATTTCATTCTGCCTCTTTTCCTTCTTTTCTGCAACTTTCACGTTCTCTTTCTCTTCTTCCAACCCTTATTTCCTTCTCTTCTTACTGCTTCTTCTTTTTCCTTATCATTTCTAAAACTAATATATTAACCCTATAATTCTCTTAACGCCTTAATGGGCTTAAAACTCCTACACCCCCTTTCTACTACTTCTATTCCTTAAAATAAGTGCACATCAAATAATATTATTATTCTAATATTATTTCACAACTTAATAGAATAATTAAATCCAATAACAACAACACATCAATTATTATCATAACACAACTTCACAAATAATCCAAGAATAATTTAATTAAATAATTAATTAAATTACGAGCGTTACAACTCTTCCCCACTTAGAATATTTTCGTCCTCGAAAATTTACCTTAATCAAACAACTCAGGACAGGAGTCCCGTATCTTGCTCTCCAACTCCCAAGTCATGCTTACTCCGATAGCTCCTAGCCAAACCACTTTAACCAAAGCAATCTCTTTGCCCCTCAGAGTCTTTGTTTCATGATCTGTGATCCGTACATGCATCGTCTCCACTGTGAGATTATCCCGTGCTTACACATCATCCATATGAATCACATGAGATGGATATGAAATTTACTTATAGAGTTGCGACACATGAAACACATCACGCAAATTCGAAATATTATGCGATAAAGCCACTCCATAAGCAACATTCCCAACTCTCTCTGAAATCTGATATGGTCCAATAAAACAAGAAGTCAGCTTCTTAGACTTCAATGTCTGCCCAACAACAATCATAGGTGTAACTCTTAAAAACACATGGTCACCTGCTTGAAATTCTAAATATTTCCTTTGCTTGTCATGATAACTTTTCTTTCTACTTTGGGAATGTGATACGGTGGGAGAGAACTGACTGTTTTTGGAATGCTGGTTTGCGTTTTGCGTTTGTTTTTGCAAAATGTCGCGGTGAGTAAGAGTCGCCACCGTCTTTTATTTTATCCAACAAGGAAAGGAAAAAAGCACAGAAAAATTCCTTTTTCGAGATGTTTCTCGGGTCTGGGGGGTAGATTATAGAAAGGGGAGGTGTTAGCACCCTTTATATCCGTGGTTATCCACGGGCTCTTAGGTACTTGCTCAAAGTGTTTTCAAAAATTGCTTTTCTTTGTGTTTGTGGGTTTGAAAAAAGTTTTTGTTTAAAAGGTGTAAGTGCAGAAAGTTTTATTTTTTGTTTCGAAAGAGCAAGTATTTAAAAACCATCTACCTACTCGAAAAAGGAATCAATCTGTGCTAATGTCCTTTAGACAATGCTATCCCACTATTTATGAGTAGGCAGCATCGTCGTTGGAGTTTTAAGGGTCAATTTGATTAAGGGACATGTGGTCACTAAAGCAATGTTAGGACGCCTTAGCGGTAACCCTAATATCTTAGATCATTTTTCCGAGGCAACCGTTTCGAGGCGACCATGATCTTTGAACAAGAGGGCAACCTCTAAAACTTCCTATACTCAATGACCACGTTCGAAGGCAACCAAGCGAGGTGTACCCTAAGAGTGCGCATGTGCGAGTGTGTTGTTTCGGTTAATTTTATCTTTGTACATGTCAATGGTTATCTAGGTTGATTTTAGGTTCAAACATTTGATCTTGTCATGCATTCCTGTAATACCCCAAATTTGTCCTACCCTTCTACTTTTATTTGGTTTACGCATTATCGCACTTTTCTCATGTACATATTTCCATTAGGTCATTTAACATTGCATACATTCGTTAACAACATAATTTGGCATGGAATCCGTGATATGGTGGAATTAGGGTTTTTATGGTGTTGACAGTCCTCATCTTCCCTCAGGCTTGAATCAGTTGGTTTCTTCGACAATTATGGTTTGAAGATAGGGTTTTGGATGCATGGCTATTATGGACTTCTTTCTTATCAAGCTACAAGGGCATCTTCACCATGGGCTTTTAAACCATCAAAGTGCATCTCAAGGGATCTCAGGACCTTGTGATCATCGTCAGTTATATGCTTCTAATTGTTCCTATCTACAAGATTTTCTCCGTGACATTAACTTCAAGATCATTGGTTGTCTATTGAGGTGCATTGGTGGAATGGATTACAAAGTTTAAATCGTGGTATAAAGATGAAGTGGTGATTGAGATACTAGCGTGTTGTTTGAGATACAAGTTAACGTGGATGGAAGAGTTGAAATAGGGGTTTTCATGACGATTCAAACCCGGTTGAAGTTCATATTAGTATTAAAGTGAAAGAGGCATTTACTAGAAAATCAAGTCATAATCAAGTTTAAAGTTCATTCAATCATTTGAGGTTATTAAAGCTTGGTGATCCATTCATAAATGTCAAGGGAAGTTTGATTATTCAAGACCCTGATGGATCAATGTACATGACTCATCTAGAAGCAAATACAAAATTAGAAGTGGGAGAGAAAGCTACTTGAAGTATTCGGATTTTTTCCATTCGAACTTGAAGGTTCTCGTTATATTACAAAGTCATCATCATTTTTTGTCAACATAATTACAAAAGCAAAGAAAGAAATTAACGAAAGGGAATTTCGCTTTGAGTATTTGAAGGTTGCCATTATACTATCAAGTATAAGATCATTTCATGGCACCTAATACATTATACCAAGGCAATATCAAGTATCAATAAACATCCATCACATACGACGGTACAAAATTTTATTACAAATTGGTGACTGCTCTCTCAGATTTTTATGCCTTCATTCATTTTTGCTTGGCTTGAGAAGATCTCCATAAGTCCGTCTCAAGTTGTTCTTACTCTCCACCCCAAGTCTTGTCCTATATCCAAAACTAAATTATGCCAAACAACAAACATGCTTTGAGGCTTGGAACCAGCCATGTCCTGCAATTAATCAAACAACAGCTCAGTAATGAATAAAATAATATATATGCATAATATAGTTTAGTGCAGTACTGTCCATCTCAAATTGTCATAACAAAAATAACCTAAATAATACTAACCTCTATAACTATAACCTAACAACTTTTCTTAACTTTCTAAGAGATTGATAACTAACTTAACAAACCATAACATCTAACAACCCATAACTAACTATAACCAACTTTCCATTTCCCAAATCCTAACTAACTTTCAAACTAACAACTAACAAAATTTCTAACAGAATCACTAGCTAAAACTAACTCTCTAACCTCTCATATACACTGTTTATTCTTATAATAGAAAACCAGATCTAATGGCCAGAGTTAGTTCTGTTGTAACTAACTTTTCAACCTTCCTCCAACTGTATAAAGTTATTGCTTCTGCAATATTGAACTTGGCACGATTCATTCATAAGAAGAATTACATAAAATTTCAACATTCACCTTTCAACTTTCTCTCTGTGCAATCAATCTTGATTCTTCAACAAATCATCTTCATCATCTCAGATTCTTCATCATTTGAAGAATCACCACTAAAATTCAAAAAGAGCTATATCTTTTCTCTGCTTCTAATCTCTGGATTTTCTCTGCCATACTCTACTAGTTCATCTTCATCTTCTACTTCAGTCATCTCCAAGCTTCTTCAAACAACAACACGCTCCTACAACAATATTGAATCCACGACCACATCAGTTTTCTTCTCTGCTCCTTCAACACAATGACGTAAATACACAAACGTAGAAAGAAACAATTCACAGAAAAACGCAAGAGATTGAGTAGAAGAAGAATCGAGAACAAAGTCGTACGAGAATAGAAGAAGTTCTAGATGTTTTCTCCAGTAGTTTGAAACGAAAGTATGGTGATTATGAACCCGTGCGGAAGCATGAAGAAGATAAAACAATTAAAGAAGAACGACACCACTAAAGCTTGAAGGTGATGCCCGTGGTCATGAGAATAACATTGTGAACGGATAAAGGAAAAGCGGCGATGGTGAGATAATCGCAAACAGAGTAATTAGAGGCTGAGGCCACCACAACTGTGAACGGAGGGCGTGTTTTTAGAGAAGAAGAAGAAGCATCAGAAGCGAGAAAAGTGACAAGAAGACGTACCTATACGTCGAGACCTTCATCAGAGCCTTTTATTCTCCATCACCGTCGTGAGGTTTTGTAGCCGGATATTGCGTTGAAAGCATTCAATTTCGTTTTAGCCAAACATGAGGCTTACTATTGTGTTCGAAGTATGGGGCTCGGTGAGAAATTAGGGAAAACAGATTTGAGGTGGGATGTTAGGGAATCGAGGTAAAGGTTATGATAATCTGGAATTTAATTTCTAAGCACCGGTGGAGCGTCGCTCCATTCAGTGAAATGCCGCTGAGCCGCAAGAAAGAAGGAAGTCGCGTTGCTCGTGTTTCGCAGAGAAGAGGATCGGAAGAGATGTGAGGCTATGGCGGAGCGAGATAACGGCACAGAAGGGGGGAAGCGTCGAGACATCCGTTGGTAGATCGGAGGAGGGGACGTCGATGAAGATGAAGAGACAAGCGGCGTCGCGAGAGAGGAGGGAAGAAGAGGTGTTTAGAGAAGTTACAGAGTCACTTGGCTTCTAACCCTAGTCCTCACATTTTTGTTATTTTAATTTTTCAGTAGAATATTTTTTTATTTCCTTTTAATAATATGCTGAGATAATAGTGATAATCAAGTGTTGAAAGGAATTGGGTGATGTTGGTGATCATTTCGTGGATTGGATCCTCCTCCTCTAGGCCCATCATGGTTCTTTTTTTGGAACCTGAATGTTTAATACAACCAAAAATTTGTTAGTTGGACTCTATCTGGTTGGGCCTTGTGCCAATATACTAGCTCACATCCCTGAATTCAGCTTGTACCCCCTGATTCTTCTAATTTTTCTTTTTATTTTAGTTTTTTTTTCTAGTTTAATTTTCTCTCTCAATTGATAAATAAAATGATACAAAACAATAGAATATTTTAGATTTCTTTAGAATTTCTTTTTAGAATTTCGATTAGAATTTTTTCTATTTTATTTTTCATATTTGGTAATAATTTTTATTGACTTTTTCTAGTCAAGATTTTTATGATAGCATTGATATAAATCTTGCAATGTGGAATGCTCGGGGCTAATTCTTCAATCACTCGCTCAAGGAAACTTTGATAGAATTATCTTACCGCTTGCACAATTTTGAAGAGGCAACGGACCTTCTCCGTTCGGTATCATTACAAATCTATTTTATTCTTCATTTTCGTACTTTATCGTAATCCATATGCATGCTAACATTAGGTAGAATTCCCTCAAAATTCTAACTTTAGGTCTAACGATACATAATAGCATTAGGTTTAGAAGTAAGCTAGTCTCCTTTTGACTTTTCTTTCTCCTTTCGCATACGCATCTAAAATAAAAACTTCTTTTTCTTTCAAAATTCAAAACACTTTAAAACTATTGATGAGAATCATGCTTTTGCTTAGTACGAGAAATGATAAGCGGGTCTCTTCTCGATCTTATTGTTCTTCATCTCAAGCATAGGTGTGGTTCAATTCTCAAAAACTCCTTTCATAGCTAAGTTGAAAAGTGGCTAATATCTCTCTCTTGAGGTCGACTAGTCATTATCTGCAACAAAAATACAAAACAAATTCAAACCATTTTGTGCGCTCGAGCACTTTTCTTTAAAATCCTTTTCAGGTAAGGACACGATTAATTTACTTCTGTGCCAACGCATAAGTCTCCAGAGGTCGAGCTGCGGCAGAAGGCGGAATTAACTTCGTCCATACAAAAACATCCACAACAAAATACAAACCAACTCAAATATTTTGTGCGCTCGAGCACCTTTCATTAAAAAAACCCTTTTCAGGTAAGGACACGATTAATTTACTTTTGTGCCAACGCGTAAGTCTCCAAAGGTCGAGCTGCGGCAGAAGGCGGAATTAACTTCGTCCATAAAAAACACAAACAAACAAAAACATATGAGCCAAACTACGGTAGCTCTGATTCCTCAAAACGGATACGTAGGCATTGGGGTAGGGCCCAAGCGAGCACAATTTTATTTTCCCTACATTCCTTTTTCCTTTCTTTTGCATGCATTCTCCCCTTAGCAATAATATACAGTAAGCATAGATTAAACACACCCATAAGATAGATAACAAGAGTGGATACCGTAGAGTACTACGGGCGTGTGGGGTGCTAATACCTTCCCCTCGCGTAACAGACACCCTTTCCCGATCTCTTAGTCGCAAGACCGTGACTTCTACCTTCTCAGGTTTTCTCGATGTTTACCTTTCCCTATATATGGGATAAAAGACGTTCGATGGAGACTTCATTGTTTTGATGATTTTCAGCCGGTTGTACCAGCTGGCGACTTCACTGGGGAAAGGTCGACCAAATGCTGGTCCATCCCGGAATCGCTCCTAGCTCTTGTTTTCTTTCCTTAGGGTGTTTATTTTTATGCTTTCAGTTTACTCATTTGTACATGTTTATCTGAGCATAAGTTTGCATTGCATTTTATGGCTTTCCATATTTGTTATCTATTATGCTGGACTATATTCTCTATGTTGGGTGGGGATGTCACTTTTGAGGTAAAAGGCCCAGTACCCAGGCCAGAGTGCACTAGGATACCTAGGAATAGAGTGGGGGCATGACGGCTATAGGACGTGGTCCAATTAGTGCAGTCATGTCATATACCATGCTCGGATGAGGTTCAAATGAATTAGTATCGGCACCCGCGTCTGTGGGTAAGCCCATAGTATTTTCAGGCGAACCCGTGATTTTCGAGTTACCATTGTCTTACCCTGACCTAGTTTTCACCCGTGAGTGGGAAGGGAATTTTTGTCACAGGTACAGATGGTGACTGTGTTCAGATGGTTATTCAGGTACAAATGGTGACTATGCTCAGACAGTGGCTATTGGTTCTAATGGCTATGTTCTAGATTTCTGTTATGACTTGATGCAGATGCTATATATTGTTGGTGACCGTATGGTTCTCAGGTTTATTTTTTGAGTTCCTGACTTGTTTACCCGGAGGTTCATTCAAGCCTTCAATCTTGGTATTCCCAGCATATTCAGAAAATTCTTAACAGTATCCGATGTTCCAGAAGCCTCGACCCCGTACAATGGGAGATCCACATGGCACTTGGTTCTTATATGCAGAAGCTATGTCGGACCTTTAATCTGATGATACTCACATGATTCAGAGCAGTGCAACAATCTTATTCAGAAATGATGGAACCTTGATCCTCTTTGATCCCATGCCTTTGCATACATAACATGGCTAACCACATGCTTAACATACATGTTCTGTTATTTCCTTAGAAATGACAGAACATGACATGACATTCATTCATGCACCCCATGCATATTCATGCATTCATTACAGGTATCCGAAGATTGGGGATTCTTATTCAGACTTGGGGTTCTCTTCAAAGGTTCAACCTGATTTCTCACCGCACATGCTCATAGATCAGTTGTGGAATAACTCCGAGTGGTACATGCAAGCTTTGGCTCGTAGTCAGAAACTTCTTCAAGCAGGAAGATAATGGATTAAAGAGTCAGATAAGCCAGGTCATGGAAACTCTGATGATGATGTCTATTATTTCTTCAAGACATGATATGCTTGGTGATGCATATTATACTGGGGCACCTGGCCAATCGATTAAAGATGGTATGTCATCCAAAGAAAATGTCCAAGATAAGCTCAATCCAGAGATTACTGTGTTCACATCAGATCAGAGGGGAATTCTCTCGCACACTCGAGCATCAAGACTACAGAAAGTCGTCAGAATCAGCAAGTCCATGCGGAGTCAAGTCTCCTCAACAATGGCAATCATTGGTTTCTTTACTGCATTTTCATTTGCATTCTTGCTTGTTTGTTTAAACATTGCTTGTATATAGAAACTTGTCTATTTTTGAACGAAAATCTTAATGCAATAAGTATGCTTGTCTTGAAGTGTTCCTTTCATTTTTACTCATCCATTCGTTATCACTCTTTAAATGTTTTGTTGCATATTGATGCCAGATTTCCTAGTATTATGCTTAGGTAAAGATTCAAAGGAGGAGGATGACAATCTGAAAATGCAAAAATCTCTGGTTTGTACGCTTTTGAGTAAGACCCTGCTGACGATGTACATGCCTTGTTTCAATCCCTAAACACTGGAGATATAAGGGAGATAGACCCTCGTCAACCCCTCTGAGCCTTCGAAGTAGGAGTTTTCTTTCTATTCAGAAAAAACCCTCATTTCAACCCTGGGGCGGGTAGTGTTCAGCTAATTTGATCAAGCATTCAGAACTCATCAAGAGTGTGCATCCAAGGATACAACAATGGTTATCCATCAAAAGGTTGAGGGAAGTCAAAACAACAATGGTTAAACTTCGTCTATCAGCAACGTGCATCAACTAACGATACCCCAATGAGTATCCCTCGCACGTTAAAAGGTCAACAAATGACGATACTGAAGACTCAGGCAGTCACGATCACTTCCGACAAATTAAAACAACGCAAAGATCAACGACTTGTTCAAAATGAAAAAAATATGAATGAGAAAGAAACAAAAATCCCCGCTAAGTCGAAACTTGAAAACAAGTCACTTAGGCAAAAAATTGGGGCATCCCGCTGGACTTTCAAATCGAAATTCAAAAGAATTTATCCAGGCAAAAATTAGGGAAAGCAAAAAAATAAATCGAAAAGCCTAAAAGGCGCGAAAAGGATTACCAATGAAAATCCTCATCAAAGAACAAGGTCGTCTGACCAGACACCAAAATCAGAAGTTAGTGACTGTCGTGTCCAAGAAACCACAGTGGTTCCTCAACCATCGCAAACTCTTCTAGAGAGATGAACGCTTGTGTCACGTCAACTGAACGTAGGAATGGAGAACATCATGGAAGATGGGTGGGCACCAAATAATTTTGAGCCTTAAAACCTTTTTTCTAAAACCGTGAACCAGGCCACGTTACAACCCATAAAAGTCCTAACTGAAGCATGGGTTAATTTGAAAGCGTGCTACAACGAGATAGCGTTTAACTGACTCCTAAGAGGTATGTTTGAATATCTGTGTTGGCATCATATGCTTGCATTATCTTTCATAAAAAAGGAATTTGCAAATGTCTCTCTCTAGCTAGTGACTCGTTCACAACAGAGTCGTGGCGTCATTTCATTCAAAGTTTTTTTCAAACTTCAAGACTTACATATGTGTTGTATTAGAATTATCATTCTCATAATAAGCATTCTTCTGCATACAAAACAACTGATCAACATCAAGTAAGTTTGCACAATGAACAATCGGTAAAGAGCTCAATCTTGTCAGAGAAGAGAGGCTTGAATACCCTGTTGAAGCAAGAGTCAGCTGCCACAAGAGAAATGACTTATCCAGTAGCATGTTAACCAGTGATTTTGTCCAGAGAAAACATCTTGGTGCTTCACAACTTGAGTACCCTCAGGGATAAAGTTAGCAGATTCCATCGATCCGGGGCATTCCCTTAAAACTGCCAATTTGGGGCAATCAAGTCGAGAATCGATCTCTCCAAGCTCAGCCAAATCTGGGGCATTCCCTCAAAGTTATCAATCAGAGACTATCACGTCAAGAGATCTATTCAGAATTCATTCAACCTGGGGCAGTTACGTCGAGATTCGACAAATCTCTCCAAGAAAGTTGTAATCAAGAGCAGTTTATTTCATGACTCAAGAGATTGGGGCAGGCCACCTCATATCGTATTGTGGCACGAATCTTCTGGTCTTCTATTCGACCTAGATCTTCCCAGAGACCCTCAAGACAGGGGCATTCCTCATCCATACTTGCAAAGTTGCTCAAGCCAAGTACGAGACTACAATCAAGCTAAAAGCATCATAACGGTCACCCTGACCTAGCCAGTACACGAAGCTGCCTTCATTTTGTACAAACAAATTCGGGTCTGATTCCCCAAGAGAATTAAGAAAATCTAGGATCGTCTTTTGACTCAGCACGCGCAAGTGCATCCTCAGTGGAGTTAATCAAGAGCATCCCCAGTAGAGCTAAACCAGGGCATTCGCAGAGCCAGACCGGGGCATTCGCAGAGCGAAACCGAGGCACTCGTAAGTGTCCATGCCCATCTCTTATCCCCAAGTGATTCAAGAGATAATTCCCCAGTGTGCGTAAACTTGGGACATGTATTCAAAGGGATCCACATGGTGTTCCGTATCCTTTCTTCGGCATATTTAGTTCTATCACCCCCTCAACAGTTCAGGATGTTTGGAAGTCTGGCCATGTTATCTCTTCCCAACAGTATGATTCAGAATCCAGCAGCGTACCTAAAGACTCGCTTCGTCGGCAATTCAGTCTTCAGCAGAGTCATCAATAATCTTCGGTGTCTTGGGCTCCCCAGGGCAAATTTTTATCAGTACCCCTAACAACCTTTGATACTGCAGGCTCCCAATGTCGATATGTATTGACATCCCTAATGATGAGCAATGGTTCCCAATAGGCCTCTTTTTATCCCCATGAAGTTTATTTCTTCGCATTACATATAGTTATCATTACATAACATTGCATCCTCAAAAGCGCGTAGCTGGTCCATCAGAGTGGATCTTTGCGTCAAAAGAAATTCAAACATGCATACAAAGCATAAGCCAGATCAGGTACCTTACACAAAGACCTGAATTATTCAAGGACAACAATATATCCCTACAGGAGGGTATCATGCCCAAAATCCCCAATCAGTGACCTTCACCTTTTCAATGCCAAACAAAATCAATACACTTTGTCGTTCTAAACCCAGTTCTTGTCTGGTAGTCGGTTCCCTAAACATTCGTCCGTGTCCATTCCTAAACATTCGTCCGTGTCCATTCCTAAACACTCGTTCGTGTCCATTCCTAAACACTCGTCCGTGTCCATTCCCAAACACTCGTCCGTGTCCATTCCTAAGCACTCGTATGTGTCAAGTTTCCTGAACACCCATCCGGGTCAGTTATTCAAACACTCGTATGTGTTTAAACTTTTGGTACTCGCCTGTATGTTCTTTCAATACTCGTCCGTATTGATTCAAACACTCGTCCGTGTTTAACCTTTTTGATACTCGCCTGTATCTCCTTTTAATACTCGTCCGTATTGATTTAAACACTCGTCCGTGTTTAACCTTTTGATACTCGTCCGTATCTCCTTTTAATACTCGTCCGTATTGATTCAAACACTCGTCTGTGTTTAAACTTTTGATACTCGCCTGTATCTTCTTTCAATACTCGTCCGTATTGATTCAAACACTCGTCCGTGTTTAACCTTTTGATACTCACCTGTATCTTTTTTCAATACTCGTCCGTATTGAATCAAACACTCGTCCGTGTTTAACCTTTTGATACTTGCCTGTATCTTCTTTCAATACTCGTCCGTATTGAATCAAACACTCGTCCGTGTTTAACCTTTGATACCCGTCCGTATCTCCTTTCAATACTCGTTCGTATTGATTCAAACACTCGTCCGTGTTTAACATTGGATACTCGTCCGTATCTTCTTTCAATACTCGTCCGTATTGATTCAAACATTCATCCGTGTTTAAACTTTCTTGATGCTCGTCCGTGTCGCTTATCTAAAACAATCATCATGTCATAACCCATGTTCCCTTCTTCGAACCTGAGATCGCCTCTTGGCTAGGTTCTTCCTTCAAATCACCGTCGAACCTGAGATCGCCTCTTGGCTAGGTTCTTCCCTTAAATCACCGTCGAACCTGAGATCGCCTCTTGGCTAGGTTCTTCCTTCAAATCATCGTCGAACCTGAGATCGCCTCTTGGCTAGGTTCTTCCCTCAAACCTTCGTCAAATCTGAGATCGCCTCTTGGCTAGGTTCTTCCTTCAAATCATCGTCGAACCTGAGGTCGCCTCTTGGCTAGGTTCTTCCCTCAAACCTTCGTCGAACCTGAGATCGCCTCTTGGCTAGGTTCTTCCCTTAAATCACTGTCGAACCTGAGATCGCCTCTTGGCTAGGTTCTTCCTTCAAATCACCGTCGAACCTAAGATCGCCTCTTGGCTAGGTTCTTCCCTTAAATCACTGTCGAACCTGAGATCGCCTCTTGGCTAGGTTCTTCCTTCAAATCACCGTCGAACCTGAGATCGCCTCTTGGCTAGGTTCTTCCTTCAAATCACCGTCGAACCTGAGATTTCCTCTTGGCTAGGTTCTTCCTTCAAATCACCGTCGAACCTGAGATCGCCTTTTGGCTAGGTTCTTCCCTTAAACCTTCTTCGAACCTGAGATCGCCTCTTGTCTAGGTTCTTCCTTCAAATCACCGTCGAACCTGAGATCGCCTCTTGGCTAGGTTCTTCCCTTAAATCACCGTCAAACCTGAGATCGCCTCTTGGCTAGGTTCTTCCCTTAAATCATCATCGAACCTGAGATCGCCTCTTGGCTAGGTTCTTCCCTCAAACCTTCGTCGAACCTGAGATCGCCTCTTGGCTAGGTTCTTCCTTCAAATCATCGTCGAACCTGAGATCGCCTCTTGGCTAGGTTCTTCCCTTAAACCTTCGTCGAACCTGAGATCGCCTATTGGCTAGGTTCTTCCTTCAAATCATCGTCGAACCTGAGATTGCCTCTTGGCTAGGTTCTTCCTTCAAATCATCGTCGAACCTGAGATCGCCTCTTGGCTAGGTTCTTCCCTCAAATCATCGTCGAACCTGAGATCGCCTCTTGGCTAGGTTCTTTCCATATACTTTATCTTAGAACCTGAGATCGCCCTTTGGCTAGGTTCTCTGTCAAATCACTCTTATGTGTCACCCCCGGATCGTAGGTCGCCCGTAGACCTCGTCCACTGTCTTTTCATACCAACCATTTGTCTTGTATTGGCATCAAGCCATGTTACAAGTCCAATCTCTGTCTCTTCATTGAAAAAACAAATCTCTTTTCCCCAGCAGATAACACAAAAGTAAACAAAGAAAACACTTACTCTTTCTCCCTCAGGACAAATTTTTGGCATTGATATTTAATCATCTTCAACCTTGAACTTCTGAAAGGCATGTGCCAATCATACTTTCAGGTTTAAGACGATTAAATAGGGGCAGCTGTAATACCCCAAATTTGTCCTGCCCTTCTACTTTTATCTGGTTTACGCATTATCGCACTTTCTCATGTACATATTTCCATTAGGTCATTTAACATTGCATACATTCGCTAACAACATAATTTGGCATGGAATCAGTGATATGGTGGAATTAGGGTTTTTATGGCGTTGACAGTCCTCATCTTCACTCAGGCTTGAATCAATTGGTTTCTTCGACAATTATGGTTTAAAGATAGGGTTTTGGATGCATGGCTATTATGGACTTCTTTCTTATCAAGCTACAAGGGCATCTTCACCATGGGCTTTTAAACCATCAAAGTGCGTCTCAAGGGATCTCAGGACCTTGTGATCATCGTCAGTTATATGCTTCTAATTGTTCCTATCTACAAGATTTTCTCCGTGACATTAACTTCAAGATCATTGGTTGTCTATTGAGGTGCATTGGTGGAATGGATTACAAAGTTTAAATCGTGGTATAAAGATGAAGTGGTGACTGAGATACTAGCGTGTTGTTTGAGATACAAGTTAACATGGATGGAAGAGTTGAAATAGGGGTTTTCATGACGATTCAAACCCGGTTGAAGTTCATATTAGTATTAAAGTGAAAGAGGCATTTACTAGAAAATCAAGTCATAATCAAGTTTAAAGTTCATTCAATCATTTGAGGTTATTAAAGCTTGGTGATCCATTCATAAATGTCAAGGGAAGTTTGATTATTCAAGACCCTGATGGATCAATGTACATGACTCATCTAGAAGCAAATACAAAATTAGAAGTGGGAGAGAAAGCTACTTGAAGTATTCGGATTTTTGCCATTCGAACTCGAAGGTTCTCGTTATATTACAAAGTCATCATCATTTTTTGTCAACATAATTACAAAAGCAAAGAAAGAAATTAACGAAAGGGAAATTCGCTTTGAGTATTTGAAGGTTGTCATTATACTATCAAGTATAAGATCATTTCATGGCACCTAATACATTATACCAAGGCAATATCAAGTATCAATAAACATCCATCACATACGACAGTACAAAATTTTATTACAAATTGGTGACTGCTCTCTCAGATTTTTATGCCTTCATTCATTTTTGCTTGGCTTGAGAAGATCTCCATAAGTCTGTCTCAAGTTGTTCTTACTCTCCACCCCAAGTCTTGTCCTATATCCAAAACTAAATTATGCCAAACAACAAACATGCTTTGAGGCTTGGAACCAGCCATGTCCTGCAATTAATCAAACAACAGCTCAATAATGAATAAAATAATATATATGCATAATATAGTTTAGTGCAGTACTGTCTATCTCAAATTTTCATAACAAAAATAACCTAAATAATACTAACCTCTATAACTATAACCTAACAACTTTTCTTAACTTTCTAAGAGATTGATAACTAACTTAAAAAACCATAACATCTAACAACCCATAACTAACTATAAGCAACTTTCCATTTCCCAAATCCTAACTAACTTTCAAACTAACAACTAACAAAATTTCTAACAGAATCACTAGCTAAAACTAACTCTCTAACCTCTCATATACACTGTTTATTCTTATAATAGAAAACCAGATCTAATGGCCAGAGTTAGTTCTGTTGTAACTAACTTTTCAACCTTCCTCCAACTGTATAAAGTTATTGCTTCTGCAATATTGAACTTGGCACGATTCATTCATAAGAAGAATTACATAAAATTTCAACACTCACCTTTCAACTTTCTCTCTGTGCAATCAATCTTGATTCTTCAACAAATCATCTTCATCATCTCAGATTCTTCATCATTTGAAGAATCACCACTAAAATTCAAAAAGAGCTATATCTTTTCTCTGCTTCTAATCTCTGGATTTTCTCTGCCATACTCTACTAGTTCATCTTCATCTTCTACTTCAGTCATCTCCAAGCTTCTTCAAACAACAACACGCTCCTACAACAATATTGAATCCACGACCACATCAGTTTTCTTCTCTGCTCCTTCAACACAATGACGCAAATACACAAACGTAGAAAGCAACAATTCACATAAAAACGCAAGAGATTGAGTAGAAGAAGAATCGAGAACAAAGTCGTACTAGAATAGAAGAAGTTCTAGATGTTTTCTCTAGTAGTTTGAAACGAAAGTATGGTGATTATGAACCCGCGCGGAAGCATGAAGAAGATAAAACAATTAAAGAAGAACGACACCACTAAAGCTTGAAGGTGATGCCCGTGGTCATGAGAATAACATTGTGAACGGATAAAGGAAAAGCGGCGATGGTGAGATAATCGCAAACAGAGTAATTAGAGGCTGAGGCCACCACAACTGTGAACGGAGGGCGTGTTTTTAGAGAAGAAGAAGAAGCATCAGAAGCGAGAAAAGTGACAAGAAGACGTACCTATACGTCGAGACCTTCATCAAAGCCTTTTATTCTCCATCACCGTCGTGAGGTTTTGTAGCCGGATATTGCGTTGAAAGCATTCAATTTCGTTTTAGCCAAACCTGAGGCTTACTATTGTGTTCGAAGTATGGGGCTCGGTGAGAAATTAGGGAAAACATATTTGAGGTGTGATGTTAGGGAATCGAGGTAAAGGTTATGATAATCTGGAATTTAATTTCTAAGCA
Source organism: Vicia faba (assembly GCA_948472305.1). Lineage (NCBI taxonomy): Eukaryota > Viridiplantae > Streptophyta > Magnoliopsida > Fabales > Fabaceae > Vicia > Vicia faba. The sequence goes on along the minus strand of OX451738.1, from coordinate 691,146,955 downwards.
CCGGTGGAGCGTCGCTCCATTCAGTGAAATGCCGCTGAGCCGCAAGAAAGAAGGAAGTGGCGTTGCTCGTATTTCGCGGAGAAGAGGATCGGAAGAGATGTGAGGCTATGGCGGAGCGAGATAACGGCACAGAAGGGGGGAAGCGTCGAGACATCCGTTGGTAGATCGGAGGAGGGTACGACGATGAAGATGAAAAGACAAGCGGCGCCGCGAGAGAGGATGGAAGAAGAGTGTGTTTAGAGAAGTTACAGAGTCACTTGGCTTCTAACCCTAGTCCTCACATTTTTGTTATTTTAATTTTTTAGTAGAATCTTTTTTTATTTCCTTTTAATAATATGCTGAGATAATAGTGATAATCAAGTGTTGAAAGGAATTGGGTGATGTTGGTGATCATTTTGTGGATTGGATCCTCCTCCTCTAGGCCCATCATGGTTCTTTTTTTGGAACCTGAATGTTTAATACAACCAAAAATTTGTTAGTTGGACTCTATCTGGTTGGGCCTTGTGCCAATATACTAGCTCACATCCCTGAATTCAGCTTGTACCCCCTGATTCTTCTAATTTTTCTTTTTATTTTAGTTTTTTTTTTCTAGTTTAATTTTCTCTCTCAATTGATAAATAAAATGATACAAAACAATAGAATATTTTAGATTTCTTTAGAATTTTTTTTAGAATTTCGATTAGAATTTTTTCTATTTTATTTTTCATATTTGGTAATCATTTTTATTGACTTTTTCTAGTCAAGATTTTTATGATAGCATTGATATAACTCTTGCAATGTGGAATGCTCGGGGCTAATTCTTCAATCACTCGCTCAAGGAAACTTTGATAGAATTCTCTTACCGCTTGCACAATTTTGAAGAGGCAACGGACCTTCTCCGTTCGGTATCGTCACAAATCTATTTTATTCTTCATTTCCGTACTTTATCGTAATCCATATGCATGCTAACATTAGGTAGAATTCCCTCAAAATTCTAACTTTAGGTCTAACAATACATAATAGCATTAGGTTTAGAAGTAAGCTAGTCTCCTTTTGACTTTTCTTTCTCCTTTCGCATACGCATCTAAAACAAAAACTTATTTTTCTTTTAAAATTCAAAACACTTTAAAACTATTGATGAGAATCATGCTTTTGCTTAGTACGAGAAATGATAAGCGGGTCTCTTCTCGATCTTATTGTTCTTCATCTCAAGCATAGGTGTGGTTCAATTCTCAAAAACTCTTTTCATAGCTAAGTAGAAAAGTGGCTAATATCTCTCTCTTGAGGTCGACTAGTCATTATCTGCAACAAAAATACAAAACAAATTCAAACCATTTTGTGCGCTCGAGCACTTTTCTTTAAAATCCTTTTCAGGTAAGGACACGATTAATTTACTTCTGTGCCAACGCATAAGTCTCCAGAGGTCGAGCTGCGGCAGAAGGCGGAATTAACTTCGTCCACACAAAAACATCCACAACAAAATACAAACCAACTCAAATCTTTTGTGCGCTCGAGCACCTTTCATTAAAAAAACCCTTTTCAGGTAAGGACACGATTAATTTACTTCTGTGCCAACGCGTAAGTCTCCAAAGGTCGAGCTGCGGCAGAAGGCGGAATTAACTTCGTCCACAAAAAACACAAACAAACAAAAACATATGAGCCGAACTACGGTAGCTCTGATTCCTCAAAACGGATACGTAGGCATTGGGGTAGGGCCTAAGCGAGCACAATTTTATTTTCCCTACATTCCTTTTTCCTTTCTTTTGCATGCATTCTCCCCTTAGCAATAATATACAGTAAGCATAGATTAAACACACCCATAAGATAGATAACAATAGTGGATACCGTAGAGTACTACGGGCGTGTGGGGTGCTAATACCTTCCCCTCGCGTAACAGACTCCCTTACCCGATCTCTCGATCGCAAGACCGTGACTTCTCCCTTCTCAGGTTTTCTCGATGTTTACCTTTCCCTATATGTGGGATAAAAGACGTTCGATGGCGACTTCATTGTTTTGATGATTTTCAGCCGGTTGTCTCAATTCCCTATTATCAAACATCTAACAGTTTATAAGTTGCGGAAATTAAATTGCGGAAATTAAATCTAACTATTACAAGGCGTCGGGTATTTACATCGCCAAAGACAACCCTTGAATTTTAAACTGCAGAAAGTAAATAAAGCGATAAAATAATTAAAGGTCCTAATTAACTATTACATTCCGGGAAACAGATACAATATGGCAAAATGTATCGCGTGCGAGAAATTAAATCGGGCGAATTTTTAGGGTTTTGAACCTTTAATTATTAAAGAAAAAGATTTTTGATTTGTTTTTGAATTAAAAAGGAATTAAACTATGTTAATTAAATTAATTAATTAATTAATTAATTAAGAAAAAGATATTTTTTGGATTTTTGGATATTTAAAGAAATAAAATAAATTAATCAAAGTTAATAAAAACCTAATCGTCAAAATTAATTTTAATTATTGCAAAAATATTAAAATTATTTCCTAATTAGACTAAATTAATTAAATTAATATTTATTTACAAAAATAAAAATGCTGAATTTAATTTTAATAGATAAAATATATTTTTTGGTTTTTGATTTTTATGAGAAAAAGTTTAATTGGTTAGTTTAAATAAAAAATAATAATTAAACAAAACAAATAAATAAAATGAAAAATAGAGAGAATTAGAGATTTGGGCCTGCTTTTGGGAGGTTTGGATAGCAATCTGATGGCCCAATTTGAATTGGCCTGTGTTGACTTTCTGACTCCAGTGTGCGCCCATTGACTCAACCCCATGATGGACATTCAACCTGAGTCAACAGATCTGGCCCTGGGCTATCTGGTGCTTTGATATTTGATGGCGTGTGGTAGTCCACATGCTTGAGTTTGTACTGGAATTCCTGAAGAAAAACAATAATAATGCAATATGGGGACCTGGGATTCGAACTCAGGTCCTGCTGCTCACTGGCCAACACGTCCACCACTCAACCAACGCGTTCTACTTATTAGTGTATTAGACAATGATTATTATAAGATAAAACACAATAATTATGCTAGAAATAAAAAAAAAGCGCGAATTTTTTGAATGGGCGAATGGGAATGGGACACGTCTTCGTCTTCCCCACTGGACCTGGTTCTTTTACCTGCGGATTTACATCCGCAGCTAAATCCACAGCTGCATCATAAAATTAGTTCTAGGCTATAAAAATACAAACCAAGACCATGGACATGTTCGTCTGGACATATTGAGCACGACTATATCCATTAATGGCGTTAATTTTACCTGTAGAGAAAATGCCCAAAAACAAACTTCCAAAACCCTAGGTTCGATTACAGGGCTATGGCTCATGAAAACGCAATCAAATGATGAAGAAATCTTAGAAATTGAACGATAATCATGATTATACCAAAGATTTGTTTAAAAGATGCAGAAACATGGAGTTACGATTTCAAGTGCAGAGCGATTTTCAGAGAGACTTACAGCACGATTGAGGGGGTGTGATGACTTGTTTTTTATTGCTTCTCACTCAGTGGATGTCTGGCAATGGATTCACGTTGAGATTTGGTTCTGAATTGGCCTCCAAGATGGATTTCAATTTCAAGCTTTTTTTTAAGTTTTCTCAAGTTTTGTTCTTGTGATTTTGCAGCCTCTCCTCTCTCAAACTCGTGTCTTTGCCTTTTATATGTAACATCGAGTGAATTAGGTTAACTTTCTTGGGATGAATCCTTATGCATTGATGTTTTAGGATTTGATTTGATCCTCCATTGAAAACCTTCCAACTTTGTCCAAAATCCAATATTTTGTTCATGATATGGCTTGATACGGATTTGATCATGTCCATGATGATAATTAAAACCTATAACAATAAAAAAGATCCTAAGTCATCAATATTTGGATTTTATTTGATTTAAATTGATTTAAAATGAATTAATTTAATAAAAAATAAAATAAAATAGAAAAATTAATAAATGGACACATGGATGAAGATAGGACACGTGTGTAGTGTGACAAGATCAAATCAAGTGGAAAAGAATGGGCCCATTTGACAAAATTTGAAGTTTTGGGGATAGTTGACTTTTGGCAATTTTGGAAAAATGCCCAACTTCAATAATGCATAACTTCTTCAATTTTGAACTTTAGAAGTTTTCTTGGACTTTATAGAAAGCTTGAGATGTCCTATAACCAACCCTTTTGGTTTCATCTCATTTTTATATTCCATGCTCAAGTTATAAGCTTTGGCAAAAAAGGTGTTTTTGTTGACTTTCAAAAATGACCTATAATGTCCAAATTTGTAACTTCTTGTGAGTGCATTTCTTGATCTTGGGGTGTGAAGATGGATTGTAGTAAATTGCATCCTATTCAAAATGAGATTTGTATGGGTCATTTCTAATAAAGTATGAGAAAGTTATGCTTGGTCAAAGTTGAGTTGACTTTTCCTGCAAAACCCTAATTTAGCAACTTTTGAATCTTGATGAATCTTGAGCAATCCTTGATGAATCATGATCAACCCTTGATCAAATGATGAAATAACCTTCAAAATTAGAACGTTGACAAAAAATCTTGAGGTTTGACTGTTTGTAGGTCACAGTTGGCTTTTGCCCTAGCACAGTCGATTTTTGGGCCTCTTGAGCAATTGACTGACCAAACTTCCTCTGCAAGGCTTGAAATTTGACATGGATGAACTTGAGACCATACTAGGACATTTGGGAGAAATTGAGGTCATTTGGATGGAAGGACCTTGATGCAATACAAAACCCTAATTTGAGGTTGACTGCCTTATGAGATGATTTGACTGTCCAACTCTTGAGCAATCTTGAGCCACTTGGTAATTATTCTTGCAATGTTTTGAGAAATATGGGAGGGAAAATTTTTGGGTACAACAGGGAAGCTTTCATCTTTTCCCGAATCAACTTCACCTTCTCAGTAGTCTCACAGACAAGTTCAGGTCCAAGTACTACACTTTCACCAGATTCATGCCAACATAAAGGAGTTCTACATCTTCGACCATACAACGCTTCAAAAGGTGCCATCCCAATACTAGAATGGTAACTGTTATTATAAGTGAACTCTATCAACGGAATATAAGTATCCCACGAACCTCCCTGCACAAGAACACATGCCCTCAACAAGTCTTCCAACGATTTAATAGTCCATTCGGTCCGACCATCTATCTGAGGATGGTACGCTGAACTCAACCTCAACTTAGAACCCAACGCTTCATGCAAACTCTTACAAAAATCATAAGTAAACATCGGATCTCTATCCTACACAATGCACAAAGGAACACCATGCAGCTTCACAATCACACTAGAGTAAATCTCAGCCAACTTCGACACTGGAAAACTGATGTTAATAGGAATAAAATGAGCCGACTTCATAAGCCTATCAACAATCACCCAAATTGAATCATGTCCTCCTATAGTATTAGGTAACCCCGTCACAAAGTCCATCGAAATGCTATCCCATTTCCATTCTGGAACTTCTAACGGTTGCATAAACCCTCCAGGCTTTTGATTCTCAACTTTCGACTTCTGACAAGTCAAACATGCATACACAAACCGAGCCACATCAATCTTCATTCAGGCCATCAAAACAAACCTTTCAAATCTTGATACATCTTTGTAGCTCCTAGATGAATACTCAACTTACTTCTATGACTCTCTTCAAGTATCACTTTCTTCATCTCAGCATCATCAGGAATACAAATCTGGTTACGAAATCTCAACACACCTTACACATCTAGCTTAAAATCATTATTCTCAGACTGATCGATCCCAACCATTGAATCTACCAGTTTCATATCCAGATTCTGAGCTTCTTTGATACTGTCTAGAAATTCATTATTAATCTTCAACATACCCAACATAACACTCTGCGGCGTCACCTTGCAAACTAAGCTCATATCTCTTAATTGTTCAATTAATTCCAACTCTTTAACCATCATCGCCGACATATGTAACGTCTTTCGACTCAACACATTGGCTACCACATTCACTTTTCCTAGATGATAATTCAAACCGAAATCATAATCCTTTAACAATTCCAACCATCTCTGTTGCCTCATATTCAACTCCTTCTGATTGAATAAATACTTTAAGCTCTTATGGCCACTAAACACTTCAAATATAGAACCATAAAGATAATGCCTCCAAATCTTTAACACAAAAACAACTGCAGCAAGCTCTAAATCATGCGTAGGATAGTTCTTCTCATGAGTCCTTAACTGCCTTGACGCATAAGTGTGAGGGAAAAAGTGAAAGAACTGAGTTTTAATGATTTTCAAAAACCCATCTGTGCAAATATGCCTTGCTTCAAACAGGTGCAAGTGAGAAACATAAAAAATAAGCATCTATCTCAAAACAGACTGCATGAGTCGGCTCATGGATCCTTAGGTCGGCTCATGAGAAGAAGTTTTTGGCTTGGAAACGTCCAGGAAGGCGCACGCCTCATCTATGCATCGATGCATGGTTCTGGGAGAACATGAGTCGGCGCATCAGGGAATGAGTCGGCGCATAGTTCTAGGAAAACATGAGTCGGTGCATAACTAAAGGAACTTCAATCTCTATCTCGCTCGGGAAGGCGCACTGTATACCCTGCATGAGTCGACGCATCGCTAAATTGTCTTAATTTTCTGCTATGCTGTTACATCATGGGAATGACTTATAAATATAGTTTTGGCCTCTATTTTAAGTGACAAAAAGAAAAAGTGAAAGATATACACAAGAGTTCTCTTCATCTTCAACCTCTTATCAATCATCAACAACTATACACAATCATTTTTGTTGATCAAGTTCTTGGGATTGTGTTGATAACGTCCGAATTGAAAGTGCAATTTCAAATTTGGGTTGAGATCTTTGTGGGTTTTTTCTTGAATAAAACCATTGGGCTTTTGTCCTCCAAAATTGGGGTTTTTTATCACAAATCTTTGCTTCATCGAATTCAGCCGAGCTAAGGGATTGGAAGACTGTGGAGTGTTCAATCGAGTAGCGGTAACTGGAGGATTGTGAAGAAGGATTTGGGGCCAAAGATTCTTAAGTACAAAATAATTCAAGGTAGAAGGAGTTTTTGTTCAAGATTTGGCATACTTGATTCATATGGAATCAAGGGAAGAGGAGTGCAACATATAAGATTCATCAAGTGATTTTGAATTGTGGTGATTGTATCTTCTCTTACAAACTTTGCAAAATTAATTTCATATCCTAATTCTAGATTCTAAAATTGGGGGCAGAGTAGCCCACGCGAGGACGATATGGTGAACTGCCTTAACAAATACCGTGTCCAATTTAGTTTTTTGCATTTGATTTCTATTTGCTTAAATTTGTGAGTTATCAATTTTCTTATGCATACAAAATAATTGTAGTGATAAACTAAAATTTAAAACTCATATAGCATTCATTCAAAGTGCTATAATATCTACAATTTGAGTATAACCAAACCTTGTGTAGTACGTACACCAAGTGTTTGGTGAATTTACAACTCACAAATTTGCTTTATCTTCTCTGTAACTAAATGGTAATAACTTACACCTTGTTAAACTTGCTAAAGAGATTCATCATATTCATTTTTAATTGTGATTCTATTATAATCATTTTCATCAAATTAGTTCGCATATCTGATCTTTCTAATACGTAAAGTTTAGACGATCAGATTCAGGGTTGTCGCTCTCTGATAAAAATAATTTTACAAAACGCACAAATTTTTAAACGGATCTATTCAACCCCCCTTCTAGATCCGTCACATCTTCTAACAATAAGCAACTGCCTTATCATTCTGCATAAGCACACCTCCTAAACCCATCTTAGAAGCATCACAGTATACCACAAAAGGTTCTCCTGGATTAGGTAACGTCAAAATCGGAGTTGATGTTAATCTCTTCTTCAATTCTGTAAAACTTTCTTCGCACTGAACATCCCATACAAAGTCTCTACCTTTACAAGTCAACTTAGTCAATGGAAGCGCCAACTTATAAAAACCTTCGATAAACCTTCTATAATAACTAGCTAATCCCAAAAAGCTTCTAATCTCAGTAGCTGACTTCAGAGTTTCCCATTGAAACACAGCATCAACCTTCGATGGATCTACAGCAATGCCACTACCTGAGATCACATGACCAAGAAAACTAACCTCCTTTAACCAGAACTCACAATTGGACAGCTTTGCATACAACTTCTTCTCTTTCAAAACTTGCAATACTACTCTTAAGTGTTCTACATGCTCTTCTTCTGACTTAGAGTAAATCAAAATATCATCAATAAACACCACCATGAACCGACCCAAATAAGTATGAAAGATACGATTCATGTATTCCATGAATACTTCCGGCACATTAGTAACACCGAAAGGCATCACCGAATACTCATAATGTCCATAACGCATTCTGAAAGCCGTCTTCTGGATATCTTTATCCTTCACTTTAATCTGATGGTAACCCAACCTCAAATCAATCTTACTAAACACACGAGCGTCCACCAATTGATCCATCAAGTCATCTATTCTTGGAAGTGGATACTTGTTCTTAATCGTCACTTTATTCAGCTATCTATGATTAACACAAAGCCTCATACTTCCATCTTTCTTCTTTACTAACAACAATGGAGCTCCCCACAGTGATACACTTGGTCTTACAAACTTCTTTTCAAGTAACTCTTCCAATTTCTTCTTTAACTCTGACAATTCAGATGCAGACATCCTGTATGGTTCCATAGACACAGGTCTGGTACCAGGTACAAGATCAATTGCAAATTCAAGTTCCCTCTCCGGTGATACATCAGGAATCTCATCGGGGAAAACTTCAGGAAATTCACACACCACCTGCAATTCCTCAATTATAGCTTGAGTCTCTACAGATAGGTACGCCATCAACTAGAACATATGTGCTTCTTCTTGCATCAACTTCCTCAACTGTCTAGTAGACAACAAACTATCTTCCTCTTCTTCAGGAGTAGAAAACCTCACAGACTTGTCATAACAGTTAATATGAACATAGTTATGCTCTAACCAGTTCATACCCAAAATCATATCCAACCCTCTTAACGGTAAACAAAACAAATCAACAGCAAAGTCTCTATCGAAGATCGACAAGGGAAACTTTAAACACACAAAAGAAGTAGTCACCGACCCCTTGGCTGGAGTATCGATGACCATTTCTCCATTCATAAATGACAACATAAGACCCAATCTTCCAACACAATCAGCAGCAATAAAGCAATGAGTAGCACCGGTATCAATAATAGTAATTAAAGGAGTACTATTAATGAAACATGTACCTCTGATAAGTCTGTCCTCAGCAACTGTCTGATCCTCAACCAAAGTGAACACTTTTCCACTTGTATGCGCCCTCTTTGGTTTCTGACACTGACTACCAATGTGCCCTTCTTCACTACAATTGAAACAGCTCGCATCCTTATGCTTGCACTCAGATACAGCATGTCTGTTCTTACCGCAACGGAAACACCTCTTTACTTCAGTAGTACACACATTACTCTTATGCCCAGGTTTCCCACATTTAAAACAAACCACACCAGCAGGAGCATCTCCCCCACTAGTCCTCTGACCCTGAGCAGCTTTCTGTTTACCTTTACCAGTTGGGGTATCATAAGGCTTACCAAGAACCTATTAAATTATTCCAAAGTTGGTGCTAGTTGAAATTTTTGAAAAGTAAAACACCTTAGCGGAGGATCATAGAACTGAACTAGGGAAGTGATAACATCCACTTGTACATTTATTTTAGTCAACTCTAGGGTATCCCCATAGCAGCAAACAAACATCTTCATAGCTTTTTCAGGCAGTTTCTCCTTAATGATTTTTATTTTCTTCATATCTGGCTTGACAATGCTAACACAGACAACTTGTTTCTTATTGGTATCCATTATTAGGATAATCACCAAAAACCTTTGATTTTTTGTTCTTAGAAATCCTGTGAATAAGACGGAAAAAAAGAATGCGAAAATAATGAATATTTTGAAATGTGAGATGCATGTATGCATGGTGATGTAACATAGTAGTGGGGTTTTGTGAAAGGGATCCTTAGTTGGTAGGTTCCTAGTTTAGGCCTACGAATATTTTATCCACCCAAAAGGTGGTTTCCTTAAGGGTATCGTGGATAACACCAAAGGGTAAAGGCACAAGAGCCTCCCTTAGGCAGAGCCTCATTGTAGACTGAAACTTTCATCTATTAGGTCGTATAAGGTCTCTTCATGAGATTTTGTTTTTGGGTTATACAAAGAGTCATAAGTTTTGTTTCAAAGTCCTACCCCCCAAAGAGTCTAGCCCCTTGAGAGATATTTCTTTTTAGGAATCCGCTGACTCTAGACGAAGTTGTCGCAAAAACTCATAGGGATTTTAAACCCCCTTGACCAATTGACAGTCATTCTTTCTAAGGTTTGTTACTTTTTTGAAATTAAATTCCACCACAATAAAATAATATGATAACAAAATATAAATAAACAGAATATAAACAAAAAATAAACAAATATAGAAACAAAAAACACCAAAAATAAAAAGAAAACTCTAAACCCTAGGATTGTGTCTCTAGCAGAGTCGCCGGGTGTCGTAACCGTAAAAAAAAATAAAGAGTCGCCACCATTAAATTTTTGTCCTAAAGACGGGGGAATTTAACGGATAACCCTAATTTTTCAGAGATTCTAAGTTCGTGAGTTTATTATATGAAAGGAAGGTGTTAGGCATCATTCATCTCCCTTGTTCTTATGAGACTATACTTTTAGGTATGAGGGTAAGAAGAAAATTTGGTAGTTAATGTTTCTAAATATTAAAGAAAAAGATTTAATTTTTTAATAGCTGGACGCGCCTTGGTTTTAACCGCGTGCCGACGTATCTCCTTATGAAGAATCAGAGTCCAATTTCGTATTTCAAAAGTGTTTGGTTAGTTTATCTATGGATTATGGAAATATTTTGAATTCTCCTTGAACCATGTCTGAGTTTGAATAGTGTAGTCATAGACGTTGTTCACAGTTAATAAGAAATATCTCCATAATCCTTTTTTAAATAAGAGTTGAATTTGAAATTATGTAAGTAAAAAAAAAGGTCAAGTATTTGACTGGTTAGCTGTCTTAGATGCATGATAAAAAAAGGTTTGAATGATACATAAATGTTTAGAAAATAGGGTTAATGTTTTAGAAAATAATTAATAAATAACTATTTTTATATTATTAAAAATATATCAAATGTTTTTAATACTAATCCAATATTTATTCATTAAAATAATTGATATGACAAAAATTATTTTAATGCATAAAATAATAAAATACTATGAGAAGAAAAAAATTTGATATTATAGATATAAAAATAAAATAAAACATATAAAAAAATAAATTAAATAAATTAATCTAATGAATTAAAATTAAAACAAAAACAAGGGGTGTATATTTAGTTTAGTAGTAAAATTAGGGGGTGTTATTAGCAAGGGCTTAAGCCCAACAATCATATTCAAGTCCAATAACCTGGGGGGTACGAATTGTAGTTAATAATAGTAAACTAAGCTGGGGTGCGATTATGAAGGGCTTTGGCCTAAACGAAAAGGTGCTAGATCCGTTTAGCCTGTACACGGTAAGGTTCATGAGTTATGGTGTGCCAGCACAGCCTGAGACGTTTGATTCAAATCACATGGCTATCAGAAGTTAATTCTGAAGCAATGATTCCAAGTATAAGGAACAGAAGGATGAGATTAGAGTTTGACTGAGGGTGTACCAAAGGGAGATGCACAAGATTACATTGAGTAATCCCATCACATGGCCAGTGGATCGCCATGTGTCGCGAATCCAAAGAGGCAGAGGGAGAGTATATTTTGTTTTCTCCTAATTTTCATTCATTTTCGTCCTTCATCCTCTATCTCTTCCCAGACTTCTCATCCGCTTTCTCTTCTCTCTAACAACAACCTCTGCCTTCTCTCTAACAACAACCTCCCTATACCACCATAAGACCGTCGTGGATTGGCCGTTTCCGGTTGAAGATCAACCGGAAAAACCATGTCTTCAACCCGTAACAACAAATCCAGAACCAAGAACACCACAAATCATATTAAACCCTAACCCTTTTAGAGCCCTAGATCTAAATCTCCCAGTATCAACAATTCATGCAAACAACGCAACAATCACGACGTGTTATATTAAGCTACGTATTCACCAACCCGGACCAGAATGATTTTTCCCGTTAATTCCTCTTAGGATTCTCCTTTTGATTCCGCCTTTTGATCTCTTTGTTCTTCTCGTTTGTAGGTGCTTGGCTGGAATTGGGGCTAAGCTCTGAGAATTTAGGGTTTCAGTTATGAAACCCTAGTCCTCTTTGAATGAAGCGTTTGAGTGAGGGTGGGATTTCACAACAATTAGTCGGGATTCGCCTTAGGGTTTTCTTCTTTTTTCCCTTCTATGTTAGCTCTTAGGTTTTTATAGGTTTTAGCATCAAATTAGATTAGGAAATATATTGTTAGATTAACAATTACTTGTTAGTGACTGATTCAATTAGAATCAATCTTAGGATTTGATTTGATTTCGTTGTAAATTAGAATTAGGGTTTTCAGATTGATTATGTATTTGGACTATTTATGTTGTAAGTTCATTTTCAGTAAATAAAAATAAATACTTGATTTCCAGATTTGACTTGCTATGAAATAAAAAATAAAAAATAATGAAAAACTTTACTCCTAAATAATCTGATTGAAAGATAAAAATTATTTATGAATTGAATATACAATCGATATAAATTATTTTAATAATAATGACTAATAATAGTAACTATAATAATAAATATAATAATTTAAATAATAGCATAATATTTTTTGACAATAACAAAAATAATAATAATAAAAGAACTAAATAAAAGTAACAACAACAAAAATGGTTGACTTCGGTCAACCCTCAATATAATGGTCCTTCAAATACATCATAATGGACCAACAGATTTAATCTAGAACAAAAAGCCCTTTTGGTGCAAAAAGATAAACATACTACATCTTAGAATTTACCACCCCATCATATCTAAATAAATTTTGAAATAGACAACTAATACAATCTTAATTATAAATTTAAACAAATAATATAATAATACCAAAATTAATAGAATAAATTGATTAGTAATATTAGTAGGACAATTTTTGGGTATGACAATAGGGCAGATCATGTGTTGCCTTGCCTATGAGACCAAGGATCTCGTAGATGTCATGATGGGGGAGGCACGAGAGGCACAACAGTACAAAAGGCAATGTAGGAACAGGGCGTTTGAGTTTGTCATACGTATAGTATTTATATCAGGAGTACTTTTATCGATTGTATTTTATTTTGATTTCATTGTGTACTCTGGATATATATATATATATATATATATATATATATATATATATATATATATATATATATATATATATATATATATATATATATATAATTTTCATCATATCAATTGTATGGTTTAATTTATACAAAATTGATGAAAATGATAGTATAGCTATAATATATCGTCAAATTCATCAGACCATCTCTAAATCAATGTTAAAAATTACTGTCTGGTGTGGTGTGGTTCCAGAGATGTATCTTCAGATTATTCCTGATGTGAATACGAATATGCATCTTTGAAACAATTTATGTCAAAAAAGAGTGTTGCACTAAGAAATACATGGAATGTATATGGAGATGTTCAAGAGATGCATCTCCGTAATAAACTTTGAATAACTCAACTCAAATGGTCATGATTTTGATGAGACAAATGATGCGTCAAAAAATACATCTCCAAAATCAGGAGGACAATTTCAAATTTTCTTAGAGGTTTTTTCCACCACTTAGAGTGGAATTAACGATTCCCAAAACCCACTATTCCTCTTCCTCTATTATCCAATCTCGCAAGGAGAGCTTAGGAGTATGAACGAGAGTTTAAATGCTTAACTTTTTTTAACATACATTGTAAACTCACAAGAGTATAAGGTTAACTTGACGATTTGAAAACCCAATACTTAAAAGATTTTTGGCGTACCTGGAGTGGTGTACAAACTTATCTATGTGGTTGATGAATGTACAAACTTATCATGGACCTGCCCTTTAGGCCTCTACCTTGTAGAGAATTAGACTATACTAGCAAATTATTTCGGGAGGAACTTTAGGCATCCCTAGCATAATTCCGGATGTATACATTTAAATACAGCCCCCTCAGTTGTTCATTTGTTTAAAATTTTAGTGAACAAGATAATGGGGGTCAACTTCTCAATGGACAATGCTATCAAGTAAATGATCATCACATTTAGCTCTGCAAATTGTTAATAGATTGAAAGTCATTTTGCAGAACATGCTCAATCTCATACATAAAGCTTCGAGTGTTAACATCATATGGAGCAAACCTCTTTTTAGGTGCTTGACATTGTGGACAACTATATGTATCCGGCTGCAATAACATAAATAACGTTCAAATAACAAAATCATCTGTATAAAGAACTACGAAGCACTGCCAGAGAAACAAACACCAGACACGACACTCATACGTAAAAACCTATAATAATTTGAAAAAATTACAGCGACTGAATATAGCCATGTATATGATGTTTTCATTTTTATATTAACTGTTTCTCTCTCCTCGGAGTCCGACTAACATTAAATATTATCAATGAGTTGGATTTGTGTCCAAATATAGTTCATAAATAAATGACATCACAGTCAACAAAATGCACTATTTTGACAAACACGAGAGACACTGCCATGGAATTTGAATTTACAACTGCAGGTTTCTATATAATATTAAACCTTAGATACACTTATCAACCACATGCATAAAGATAGAGATAGATGTTAATATTTACCATAATTCTGTTTCCTCCCTTTTAAGCATCATTCATCTGAGCTGTATTCACTAGATTCTGGCAGTAAGGGTACAACAGCACAGCAGAATGTCTCCTTATCCTTAAGGAGCAGACAACTGCCATCAGAATTCCACTTTAGGTCCGTAATTGAAAATTGCGGTAGAGGAACACGAACACAAAATGCACCAGACGGGGTCCACATGTACAAGTGCGTGCTTCCGGTGCAAAAAACAAGGCGAGTGTATGTCGGGTCCCAAGCTGCCACTCTGACAGGGTCCTTCTGCACTAAGATTGCAGTAAGCTCAAGTTGTCGGATATTCCATACCCAAAGCACTGTAGGCATACTGTCATTGCGAGTGCATATATATTGGCTATCGTTGCTCCATGACAAAATGCCTAAAAGAAAAATCAGTTTAGTCATGCGTCCAAGAGTCCGAGAAAAAATATATGGATACAGATTTATGCTAATATGTTTTTCCATTTTGTCGTTTTGTACTAAAATTTACACAACCCAAAAATCAAATAGAACAGCAAACAATATCCACGTCAAAAATTCAATTTCTTCCTATTTACTGTGAAATAATGGAATTAAGAACCCTGGCCTTGGCTTCCATGTGATATTACATTATGTAACTAACAAGGAAAGACATAATTTGAAACATTAAAAAGTTAGAGGAAGTGCAGCTTACCAACTCCTTGTTTGGGATTAGGTTTCTCGGCAAGAGGCTTCTGGAATGGTAAATTGATTGGAACTTCCATAACCTCGTACCTAACTGTATTAGCTCGTTCTGAAGAATCTGGTTAGAGCAAGAAAAATAAGACAAAAAGGGAATGTGTCTCATGGACTAACTATTGAAAAACCATAAATCAGATAAAAATAAAAAACAAAAGTCACAACAATTATGCTGACCATCGTTTCCTTGAGAAAAATCATCACTCAAACATAGCTCGGACATGTCAAGTTGTAGAGGCTCATCTACTTCCTGCAATTTCAGCAAGATGGTAAATAAAGTTTTCATAAACTACAACACCATGAACAATAAGTGTCAAAAAGAAGTACCTTGAAAACAGCAGCATGACAAGGGCCACGGACAGCATATGGGTGCATAAACTCTGCAAATTTCTTCCAAGTTAAATGATTTAGGACTCGCAGCATCTGGTCATAACTACCCACTGCCAGATACTGACCACAAGGAGACCACGACACACTTTTAACTCCTAATCCGCTTTCATATGCTACATACTTGAAAAGACACCTACCGTCTGGCGAATAGATTAGGACCTATGTATCAAACAAAAATGATTAAGTTTTTAGCATAACTTACTAACATTGCAACTTCTTTAATGAGACCTTTTAAAATAAAATAAAATAATCAAAACTGGTTGAGGCCAAAGGTTGAACCTGAGACAAGGAGAATATGGGGCCTTCACATTTACCAACTAAACTAGAGAAACATTCATAATTAATTTGCCTTACTATATATTTTTAAAATTAAACATTTTTGAGACATTTTGGTAGTCCAAAATTTTGAGGCCAACAGGCCTAGCTCGGGCCGGCCCTGAGCAGTTATAAAAATACAAACAGTTTATCAGCAACACAAAAGTAGACATACAGAAAACATGCATCATAGATTGTATTATTTGATATACGCAACACCATTCATGAAAGTTTATCTGTAAAAGGTTGTGATTCTGTCTATATTAGTGAACGTGGTAGATATTTAACCTTCCTTCCCTTGTCTAGAAACTTGCTTGGCTGAAATTACCACAATCGACTGCAGTTCAGGGAAGCTTAAGCTTTACAGGATTGTTAAGCGTCTAGAAAACTAATAAGGAGCTGTTGACCCAAACATCAAGGGTGATGTATCGACAATCAGTTTAATGTTATTATAGAGTTTGATTGGAGAGATGGATAGCCAATAGATGAGTAGACTAGAGTTGCTAATACTTCAAACACGGTGTGCTCCAACCTATGACTATGACATTCATATACTATTTACATTTCTCATGTGATTTTAGATTTTTTTCCACACCTATTATACATTTTTATCAAATAGCAGCCATGGCGTGTTTTTTGCCAACCTTGACGGCCAACTTGTGAAGGATGTCTGCACCATGACATTTTATGGGGGATGAAAACAGAGGATATTTGGCCTCCTACAGTTGTCTACCATACACAATTGATAACACTGCTACTATGCGATTAGTCATTGTTTTTTGTTCTTGCATCTAGAATTGGATGCTAACATTTTCTTCAGATGTGGCTTGCATTTGATTAGAGGCTATTTTTATTTCGATATGGCAGCTTAAGATGATCCGCCTAATGGTTTTTGTTAGAAATTCTGCCTCATTGCAGTCCGTCCCCAACCGCCTAATTCTGGAAATTGGGTTGCCTCCAACACCTTCACCGTGTTGGGTGTGAAGGGGTGTATGTAGTTTTAAATTTCCTATAGATATGTCATGTGTAGAGTTTATAAAAGTTTGGGGAGCTCTCACCTTACAAGCCGATTTTGTAAGGAAAATTAGGTTCATTCCAAATTCTAAGATAGTATCATAGCCTATATTAGATCTATTGGGCCGCCTGCTATTAGGTTTCTACTATTGGACCACCTACTTTCAGGTTTCTACTATCGGGCCACCCACTATTTATATCCACGCACCAAAATATGTTCATAAGTGGGGGACAATTCTCACTTTACAAGTCAGTTTTGTAAGGTTGAGTTAGGATGAACCCAAATTCTAAGAGTTTTCAATTGTGTGACATGGTTAAGTTGCAATTGCCTGGTCCAGTCATGAAGGAATGAAACAACAACGTAATTATGTTTCAATGTAATTATACAGTAGGCAGATACGAGCTTTTAACGAGGTAATGAGGTAAAAAGTATAAAGTGCTTGTTTACCAAGATAGTATGCATGATAAATGTTGTTCTTTTCTCAAGTTTTGTTTAGAATATTGGAAAGGAATAAAAGGAAGCAAAACAAAAATGACTCTAGTTGCCAATATTCCAATATTTGAATAGCTTAAAATAGGATAGAATGGACCTAAGTGAATATAAGATTAAACTACTTTGTAATGGTATAATAACAATGATAAAGTTAAGCCTTCTACCATTTCACCCACTTCCCAACATTGTTTTGTTCCATCATAAAATGTCGAGACATTGTTTTCCATTCAATAGCCGGGAGATAGAATAGGAATTGTGGGTGTTTCATTAAATTCAGTAGAAAGATTAATTACCTTGTAATCAAGAGGCGAATCCCATATCAGTATAGAACTATCGTCAGGTGACCATTCGACATCAGCCAAGTCTAGAGTATCTAGAGCAAACATGCCCATTATTTCCCAGGAGTGACAAGATAACAGATTTACATAGTCCTTGCAATCACGCCTTGTGCAAATGGCTGCGAATTTTCCGTCTTTGGTAAAGGAAACCCCCTTGGAAGCATGCTTTGGCAACTGCAGGTGCACGCAAGCGGTGTTCACGAGTGACCAAACTGTTAACCTCAACTGAAAATCTGATGTGGTAAGTATGTGACGACTATCAGGGCTCCACCTAGCATATGCAATACCAGCAAGACCTTCGTCTATCTTGCATGTCCACTCTGGCTGGGCGAGTGACCAAGCCTGTATCATAGGCTTTTTATAGAGGCCACAAAGAATGTACTCGGAATCAAGGGCCCATTCAATATAGGTAATCTTGTCCAAGCATGAAAACAATTGAACGACCTGCATAAGCCAGACTAAAAGTTGGAGAAATTGAAACCACATTTACACACACGGCATAAAAATTGATCAACTCAATACTAAAACATTAAATCCAACTCAATAAGAAAACAAACCTTAAAAGAGATGGTATCACGAATGACCAGACGATAATCGACAGCGACGGCTAAGAAACGGGCATTAGGAGAGAAAGAACAAGGACCGGTTTGCTTGTAACATTCACTGAACTCCATCGCGACAACGACCAACTTTTGGGGCTTTGATTTGATGTAGTTTGCGTCGGATTGGTTTCATAAGATGAAGTCAAGTACGGTAGATCTCGAATGGAACGTTCATTCTTTTCAAATTTTCTTTTAACTTCTTACGAATCCAAATCAATCCAAATAAAAAATTAAAAATCAATCCAAAAAAACCGAAATTTATTAGATAGGTTTGAATGTCATTTTGTGAAAATTGATCGGTTGAAATTGAATTTTGAATCAATTTTTCAAAATCGATTTAAATCAAACCAAATCACGTACATATATTTATATATTTATTTATTTTTTATTAGTATGATATATTACGCGAGTTTATTATTAGATGATAATAATTTTTTTTAATAATAGTTATTAATTTAGTATAATTTATTTATTTTTATTATTTCAATCTTACTCAATCAATTTCATTTTGTAATATTAACTTTTAATATATTATATGTTATATATTATATCAAATGTATGATTTATTAGTAGTTTTATATTATTAATAAAAATATAATGTGTAATTTGGATATCCAAAAACCGATTTAAATTAAATCGCGTAAAATTAGATCGGATCGGATTGAATTTTTTTAATATATCATCCAAAACCGAAGTGAACCGCGAGTAAATTTATCTTTGAATCAGATAATTTTTTGTCTTAAAACCGATTCAAACCAAACCACAAACACCCTTACTTCCAATACACCCTTAAATTACATTTACATCTTTTCTCTATTTTATTTATTGACATTCAATTATTTAGATATTAAAATAAAATTTATATAAAAATAATAAGTAAACGGATAATAAATTATTTTATTTTTTAGACAAAATATTTTTTTTCATCCTTTAATTTTATCTTGGGGTCCATTCTGATCCTTTATTTTTAAAAAGTTTTAAAATAGTTTCTTAATTGTTCAAAAAAGACCACAATATCTCTCTCTCTCTCACACACACCAATTCAAAATTAGTTTTACTTCTCTCTCTCCCTCACTCTTCAATATCACTCTTTATTACTTCTTTCTATTACAATGTTGTTTTACTTCTCTCTCTCTCTCACTCTTCAATATCACTCTTTATTACTTCTTTCTATTACAATGTTGAATGTGTTGATGTCATCGCTCTCTTTATTATTTCTTTCTATTATAGTGTTGAATGTGTTGATGTTATATTCTGTGTTTGTGAAGTTACGAAAGTTTTTAGGATCTCTTTTGATGAATTGGTTTGTTTTTCTTTGATTTATTTTGTTTTTGCTTTTGTTGTTACTAATTGTGTAAAACTGTATAGTTGATTTTGTTTATTTTTAATTTTTTTGTTATATATGAGTGTGTTGTTGTGTTGGATTTTTCTTTTAGAGTTTTTGGTAAATATGGACGAGCTCCCTTATTGCAAATTTGTGTAGTATAATTTTTTATATTTTTGGTATAAATGGATGAGTTGTTGTGATGAAAATTGTATGCATGTTTTTTTCTTTTTTGGTTAGATGAGTTGTGTTGGTGTTGGAAATTATGAATAATTTTTGTTTTTTTAATCTTCAGAATTTGATAAGATGCAGTGGAGTTTTGTTAGAGTTGCCTTAGTTTTAAAAAATTTCTGAGTTAAAGAAGATGATCCAAAGTGTTTATTTTATATACTCAAAGTTTAGCTAAGTTGATTTTATTTATATCATTTTAGAGAGAAAATATAATTTTTTTATTTAATGCATTTTAAGTCATGTTTTAAGTTTGGTTTCTCTTATGATGTTTTTGTATTAACTTTTGTCTACTAAATTTCCAAATCTTCATTAAGAACATATGGTAGATTAGTTTGTTAATGTTACAACAATTGAGAAATCAATTGAAATCGATTAGACAAAATTTATTGAAATTTTGACTTTATTGCGAAGATAAAAGGTACCACAAATCTTTCATCTCCTTTAATATATTTCTTTCAGATTGAATATGTGTTAACCCCTATGAGATGTAATACAAATAATAGAAAATACAAATCAATATATTTATCACAACCAATCATTTGAATGTAATCACAAGAGTAGTCAATTTCCAATGAAACTTAAAATAAAAACAATGACAAGCAATTATCTAACACTTAGTGTGCAATCGATTTTTCAGATTTCCCTTTTGACCTTGTTTATATGAAAAACCAATTATAATTCTATGAATTAATCTAATCAACAAAGCAATTTCAAATTTGATAACAAAGGATTTTTCTATGCGTATCGATCGCATAATCAATGAATTTAAGAATTTGCTAATGAAAGTAAATGAGAGAGAGAGAGAGATAAAGAGAACGAGGACATGAGGATTTGTTTAGATGGTTCACCAATCTTCCTCGATATGACTATGTCTGCACCCAATACGTTCAGAATTGAGATAATCAATCTTACTTTGCAAAAATTGTTTACTAGAGAAAAGTAGTAATGCAACCCTACAACCTTATGTTTGATGTTGATCCTAACTCTTTTTCTCCCCTTGATCTTGAGCTTGATCAAGTCATCCAATACTAATTTGATCATCTGGTTGTTGTTATTCCTTTGACTGAACCATTGTTCTTCAAAGCTTTCACTCAGTTGAATCCAAATTACCAATTATTGTCACACAAGATTTTCAATCGATCCTCCAGTTACCGTTACTCCTTCGACTGAACCCACCATTCTTCAAAGTTTTCACTCGGCTGAATCTGAATTGTAAAATCTTGTGCAAAACTCCAAAATCAACAACTTGATCTTGGTAGAAAATCCTATGGTTTTTTCCCGATGAAACCCCCAAATATTCTCAACCTAATTTACCAGTACACAAACCTAAATTGGAGTTATCACTCTAAATCTAGATGTAACTCAAACAAAGAATGATTATGTGTAATTTGTTTGTGTGTATGCATAGATGAGAGAATGAAGATAAAGAGCACTTTCTTTGTATGTTTATTGTTTTATCAGTTTGAAATGATGCATGTATGAAGTATTTATATGTGTGCAAGTTAAATATTGATAGAAGAAAGAAGAATAGAAAATATTACACCATTTTTGAACACCTCGACACATGAGTCAACTCATATAGGTCATGTGTCAATACATGCAGTAAAAAGAATCAACACGTATCGACTCATACGATGTATGTGTCTACTCATAAAAAAATTATTATTTATATATCAACCTGAAGAGCTCTAAGTATTGACTAATCTAAATAGAGGCTACAGACTTTAAAAAGCATCCACATGTGTCGACTCATAGCACGTATGTGTCGACACATAGACCTATTTTTCACACAAAAAATCTTATTTTTAATGCATAAAACCTTTTTTGCACAGTTCCTAAACTTCCTAATACTAAGATGCACATCAAAACTTAGAGAATAACGTCCAATGTACATAAATGCTAAAAGGTCCTAGTTTTGACATCATACAAAATATCTCTAATAGGAAAGTGCACTACATACTCCATTTTTTTGATGATGACAAAACTTGCAATGATGCATTTCTTGTCTTCATGAAGCCTCCCTCTGAATATGTGCATTACAAATTCATATTCTGTATGCTTCTCCCTTTTTAACAACAACAAAAAGAGACAAAGCAAGCCATGAGAATTATCGAATATCAGATGCAACATAACACATATACCAATATATCACACAGAGGTGTTTGCAAAGAAAGAGCGTGCACTCACATATAGTACATACTTGAAATGACACAAAATTGAAATGTTTAAACATAAATAAGAAGGCAATTTGAACAACATTATAATATTGTCACCCAAAAAGAAAATACAAATAACATATAACCATTGTTTTCACTTCGAACAAGTGATAAAATTGTCAAGACATAAACATAAAAACAAAGCAAAAAAACACAAAATGATTGATGACTTGAAACATGAAATGCATGATAGAATTGTTCCAAAAGGGTTTTAATCCAACGCCACGAGAACATAT
Organism: Vicia faba; assembly: GCA_948472305.1. NCBI lineage: Eukaryota > Viridiplantae > Streptophyta > Magnoliopsida > Fabales > Fabaceae > Vicia > Vicia faba. The sequence goes on along the minus strand of OX451738.1, from coordinate 691,124,281 downwards.
AACTTCAACGTCCTCCACGACCTCTAGGTCTTGGCCTCACACCATGATGCAAACCGTGCCCATCATTTCCAAAGTGATGATCCAAGAAATCACACATTTTCTAGTAGAATTGTATGTAATGATAGTCATTCTCATTTTGAATATAAATCATATGATTTATCCTAGAAATTATGGTAGAATGATTTGGTGTCATCTCATTTCGCATAGAAAGAAGTTATTCAGTGACATAGGAGGCAAAAGCTTCAAAGTTGGTGTCATATGTTGTCATGTGCTCTTAAATGAGACGAAATCATTTCTATTAAGCTACCTCAAAAGAGTCTCACCTAGGGATGGCAATGGGTAGGGTATGGGTAGGGTACTATAGTACTTATCCCCATACCCGCAATTTGAAAAAATCCTCGTACCCGAGACCATACTCGCATGGGCTCCAACATGTATACTCGTTCTTGTACCCTATGGATAGCTATGTACTCATACCCCCATCCGTTTACCCACATTTATAATAAAAAGTTATCGTTCAATTATCATTTTTCATGTCATTTTATGTTTTTAACAATATTTAAAAAATTCAAGAATGTTATTGTTGTGTTAAAAAATAAACAAACACTTATATTAAAATGCATACAAGTTTAATAATGATGTACTTAATAAAATTGATAAAATTACATGTTTATATAACAATAAAAAAGAAAAAATATAAATATATATAGTGAGGGTATGGGGCAGGGTGGGTACTAAGGTACTCATACCCGCATCCATACCCGCTTATTTTCATGGGTAATTTCCCGTGTCCATGCTCATTTTATTGGTTTTTACCCTACCTGTTGTGGGTAATTTTTGTCGGTACCCACTGGGGATGGGTCAAATTTCCAACCCTAATATCGCCTACAGAAACCCTCCTCGTAGCTCTCATCTTGCCTAAACTGCATATTCTAAAGCATAGTGATAATGGAAGACTTATTTCCATACTCAACACCAATTTCACTACCTTGACCATCTCCACGATCAGCATCATGTATTACCGTATCAACTCGAAGATAACCATGAGGAGAAATAATAGGTTGATCGTCAACCACATGTGGTTCAGCAGTAGAATCAAAAAACTCAACAGTGTCATCAAAGTTATAAATTTTCTTACCATTCTTCTTAACACGAAAATAATACACTTTGTGGTCTTCATCCCAAAAGTATCCCATGTTGGTTAAAGTGCGTTGGGAGAACTCTTGAGCAACACCAGGCGAGCTATACTGAAGGTTTGAAATCACAATGTTGAAGTAATTGAGGATTTTATAAATCATGGAAATGTAACAAAAGGAAGTTTATTTGTTGCATTCTTTTATGCCAAACATATGGGAGACGGAGTAATTAGCCCAGTTAATCCGAATTTTATGGAGGAGAATGTATACAAGGTGGATTTCAGGTTGTTCAACCATTGAGTGACCATCATTCTTTGGGTGCAACATGTAATACACAAGCCAGTTCAGAATACGAGGAACCTTTTTCAAATAACTAGTTGGTATGGACTCGGGCCAGTCATCGGACTGGGGAACCTTTAGCATTTCATTCGTGTGAACGTGCCATAGAAAATATTTATGAAGATTGGTATTTGTCACCAGTGGTTCAACATCAACACTAAAAAGAATAATTATCACTCTTGTTCTTGACAACCTTTGGTTCCATGATAATTTTGTCAAACTAAGTGTGCATGAAAGGTGTTTGATAGAATGTCTAAATGAGGTAATTAGTTGTTTGAGGAATATTTGATCCATGGTTTTAGGATTGACCATAATTTTTATAAAATATGGTTCATGACAGATGCTGAGTGTTGTACCCCAAAATTTTCCCTCTCATTTTATCAAGATTTTCCTCACAAGACTTCCTGGACTCCAAACAGGATTAGGGTTTGCTCAACTCAAGACATCTCCTTGCACTGATAGCCTGAAATTAGGGTTTGAGTTTGCACAAGGATTTTTGGACCATAAATGCTTTATGTGACTTTCATACACCATCTTGGACCCCTAAGATTACCCATACCAAGTTTCAAGCCTTGAATCACATTTTTGCCCAGTCAATTGGACAGTTGACCTAAAAATCAACTGTATTGGGGAAAAAGTCAACCATGACCAATTTACATTCAAACTTTATAATTTTTGATCCAAAACAACATTATAGGCTCCTTTTTACCATTTTATCAAGTTTGGATCATAACTCCTCAAGAAATTTGATCAGAAATCAAAAGGGCAAAATGGTCAAAATTAGGGTTTTGACTGAGAAGGGGCAATTTTTGATTTTAAACTAGCCAATGACCAATTGGGTTCAAGCATTATTTAAAGGACTCAATATCATAACCTTGACCTAATCACATAGTTCAAAATATCTCAAAAGCATTGGATTGACAGATGAATTTTCCAATCAACTGATCAAAAATCAACTATACACTGAAAAGTCAAACTTTGACTTTTTGGTCAAAATCAAGTGCCAAGGATCATAATTCATCAAGATATGTCAAAATGTTAAACTTGTTGACCAAGTAACCTAATTTTGCAAATTAGGGTTTTAATTTGAAATTTTTCATAACTTAGAATTTTTCTAAGTTATGGAAAATTTCTTATTTTTTCCCAACTTTCCACAACTTTTTCACCATGATGCAATTGGATTAAAACAAAACTTCCAACATGAAAGTTGTAGTCCTCCATGAAATCTACAACTTTTATTCACAAAGTTTTCCCAAAATATGCTTGGATATCAAGTTATGATTTTGTGAATAGGGGTCCATAAACTTTTTAACTTAGTGAAATTTATCCCTAGTTTAGGCAGATTTTTGACCTAACTTCATGGAAATATTTCACCTAGTTCCAAGAGGTATCTCAAAATTCATTTCAAAGATGGATTGTAAAGCATGTTACAAACTTTCCAAAATGTTCAAGAACTCTCCAAGATCATTTATGGTTAGGGAGAATCGAAGAAATGAAAATGGCAATTTATCACTTTTGTGCAAGGCATTTTCACAATGTTACAAGTTGCAAATCAGTTTCAAAAATGCTTGTACTTGGTTTTACAGGTCCTAATCCCTTATACACTCCATAATCAAATGCAAACACATTGGATAATGGTCTTGTTCTGACCTTTGAAGCATTGCACAATGAATTATTCCATTTATGGCATAAAGCTCTCAATACCATTTTCATAAAGCATACTTTTGCAAACTTTGCATTTCTTGAGCCATGGATCTGATCTATTATTGCAAACAAAATCCACAAACATCAGGCAAAGTACACCAACCCTATGCAGCTAACAAGCAAGCCTGTACAGGCCTTTGGCTTTGTCACTTCAACTTTCTTCAAAAGTAAGAAAACTTGCAAAAGTCAATACAACTCATCCATCTGATAAAGGCAAGCCTTGGCTTCATTTCAAACAACTTTAGAACCTTGTAACAAGCCTAAGCACGAATTGCAAACAACTCAAACACTCTAAAACACGAAAAACACCATTTTCTGCCCAAACAGGACAGCCTCTGCAAATGTTTTGCCAACTTGAAATATGCTCGTGCTTTTCTTGATTCAACCCTTGAAACATCTTCCCTACATCACATCCAAGCTATCCAGGCCCCTGTCTTACAACTGTATGCCCTGTTTCAAGCTTCACATTTTCATTTTGAAGGTTTGCAGGTTGACTTCTACAGGGAGATTCAGGCATCTACAAGACAAGCTGAGCATTGGAGAAGCTTGAGGGAACTTCAAGGAAGCTCACAAGAAATTCAGGCCTCACTTAAAGTCCCCACATTGCCATATCCAAACTCAACTGAACAAGGTATTTATCAAGTTTCTATCTCTCTATTTAGGCATCCTTAGGTCACAATTTGTGAAGCAAAAATGTTGTCCTTAACTTGCTTAAGCTGTACATATGCATAATTTCCATTTATATTAACTGAGCTAAGAGTATTTGATTGTTGAAGTTCATGAAAAAAACTAGGTCAGAAATTAGGGTCATTAAAATTCTCTGTCCTTTGAGAGTTAGGTCACAAAATGGATATGGTTGGAATCGTGATTAAAAATGCTATAAGTTTCATGTTGTAGGTTTTTGATTTCATGCAAGCATGAGCAAGAACATGATTTGAAGAAGAACGCGCGCGTTTGGAGAGACAGAGGTCAGGGACGAAGTTGTTTGGGCCTGGCGCGCTTGGGCCTTACATTTCTGACTTTTTGCACCCCCCATTTTACTTCTGCATCCCCCTGACTTATTTTTTATATTTTTGTATTTTTTTGCATATTTTTATTTTTTGTGCTTGCATTCATTTTTTCCAAATGATAAAAAATACCCAAAAAAATTTTCTTTTTTTTTTGCATAATAAATAGTTTATTGAGATTTTATAATTTATTTTCTTAAATAAACTTGTAAATAATAATAAAAATACTTAAATATTTTATTTTATTATTTTATACATATTAAATATTTATTAGTCATACATATTTAATTTTTAATAATTGCACATAATATTATTATTATTTTTCTTGAACATAAATGAATAAATATTAGAAAACAATATTTTCTTTTAAAACAAAAAACTAGGGTTTCCCCTTTCAAAACTAATAATATTATTTTTTCTTATTTTTAGGACTTAGATAATATTATTTTCTCATACATAAAGTAATTACAAAACATTTTTTGCATATTTACATTTTATTGCATATTTAAATAATTGCTTATTTATTTATTGTACAATAAATTCAATTGGGTTGTAATAGTGAATTCGAGTTGTATTTTGTGTAAATATCCTCATTCAAAACTTGTATCCCCCTCCCCATAATATTGTTGTAATAGTTTAGATTTACTTTACGCAATTTATCGCATTATATGCATGTTTAGTAAAAACTAGGGTTTGTATGATAAGACAAAATCAAACAAATATCATGACCTAATTTAAGACAAACAAATGCATGAAAAATGACAACACCTTGTACATAAGCACCCCTAGGGTTTCACCCACTTGGTTGCCTTAAAAACATGGTCATGGTATGCATGCTAGGTATCTTGGCAAAACAAAACAAAAGATCATAGTTCCTCGATGACGCTATCTTGGTTGCCTAAAAACAAATGATCTAAGTCCCTCAAAACTTGCTAAAGATACTTGGCAATATTCTTATCATGGTCATACGATGACCCACGCCCGTCCCGTTTAACATCCAAAGATAGGGTTATCTACCAAAACAATGGTAGGTTAACAATGTCAAAGGAATAAAAATGTACAAGAAAGACTTTTGAGTAGGTAGATGCTTCTAGTTACTTGATCATTTCAAAAAACAATCCTTGCTATTTTCAAACAAACACACATATTTCAAAACATTTTCCAAACAACTTTCAAACATTGAAACATTTTTCAAAAGACAAACATCTTTGTATACATTCTTACAAATAAGAATCATTACAAAGATTGCCTAAACAAAGACCTCTTTTCAAAATACTTTCAAAACCATACTAAGCACCATTTCAAACAATTGCAAAAGCAAAGCAAGTGATCTAAAACAAGTAACTAAGAGCCCATGGGAAACCATGGATGAAAAGGGTGCTAGCACCTTCCCTTTTCATAATCTACCCTCCGAACCCAAAAACAATCTCAAAGGTATTTCCTGTGCTTTTTTACCTTTCCTTTTGGATAAAATAAAAGTCGGTGGCGTCTCTTGCTAAACCGCAAAATTTGCGAACACAAACGCAAAACCTCAAGTCAGTTCTCCCACCATATCACACTGAGCAAGATGTCATAAGATCTTGATGAAACTGATACAATAGAGTGTGAAGGTTGCATTAGAGACAAATGTCCTAACAGATGTTGTTACATGCTAAACCAAAACATCAGTAAATGTTGTTTTAAATCTTGACAAATTTGATTTGATTTTGTGATATTTATTTTGGATATATATCAATAGTTTTTGCAGGTTAAAAAGATTTAATCTGGAACAAGTGATCTAATCTCTAGATGTACATAAGTTTCTAAAATTGGATGTTGAAACAATTTAGGAAGCTTGATGTTTTGTTCCAAGATTTAAGAATATTTTTTTGCATAATTGGTGCCGCCCTTAGCTTGTGGATCAAGAAATATTTGGGTGAAGACTTCGAAGCCCATGGACTACTGAGGTGTATTTAAAGAGAACCCTATAACTAATGTAATTTAACTTTTGAAAATTGTAAAATTAGGGGAAGTCTAAAGTCTTAGGTTTTGTGTGTCTCTTGTGTTTTTGTAAGTCGCCCATGTATCTTTTGATACAGTGAGGTAGACCGGTTGTTACTTGATTATTTATCAATTTATTGTTCTTGGTTAAAGCTTTTAATAAAACTAAGTATTGTTCTCACTTATGAGCTTTTATACAAAGAGTTGAGTATTATTATATTGAAAGTGTAATCTTCTGGTTTTGATTCTAGTCACTGGTTTGTGACTGTAGGTATCACTGTGGTGATTGGAAGTGAGAGGGGGATCTCATATCTAGAAGGTTTATAGGTAGAATTTTCACAAGGTATTGATTAGGCGAGAAGTTGTAAATTGGGATTGTTTAGGCTTTGAACTAATATTGTCATAGTGAATTTCCTTCCTGGCTTGGTAGCCCCCAGAATAGGTGATGTTGCACTGAAATGGGTTAACAATAAAAAATGTTATATATCATTCTGCAATTTATTTATGAATAAGTTTTAGTTTTGATATATTTGTTCTGTCTGTCAGCAGATGTTGTAACATCTGTCTTGACATTGTGTTCTGATGTTGGGACATTAGTATTAACATGTGTTGCAAGTGCCAAAATTTCAAGGAATATTTGAATATCCATAAACCCAAATAGAATATATAGATGAAGGAATACACAAATATGACAATGAAACTGAAAAATTGAGTGCTAATTTTGGAGTTTGAAGGAATTGGGTGTGATTGGAAAATTATGAGAATAAGGGTTTTGTGAGAGAGGAAATTTGGGGATAATGAATGGTTTTGATATTGGAGTGAAGAGGTATAATGATGGAGGTATAATAATTTGTTGGTAAGTGGAGTGTTGGGAAGAGCTGTGTTGTATAAGTAAGTGTGAGGAAATGAAGAGGTATGGTGGAAGAGTTAATGATAAATGAGATGCATCAAGACCCAAAAGAAAAATGAGACTTTTCAAAAACTTCAAACCATGAGTCGACCTGAATATGTCATGTGTCGACCTGAAAAGGTCATGAGTCGACACACTCGACATATTTGTCGACACATACTGAAACAAATTGAAAAAATTCTGAAAAATTATTTAATAAGTCGACCTATATGATACATGAGTCGACACATGAGGTGCAAAAGTGAAAAATTTGAAACAAAAGGTTTTGGATCCACCTTGAATGATAATTTAAATGCATGTACACACATATGTAAACATAAAACATTAAAGTATATAACACATGTGAAGATAGTAGGATGAGGTCACTATAAACATATAAATTGAAACACACCATGGTTATCAATTAATTTTTTTGAAAATGAACACTCATAACATATATTATACATCAAGTATATCACATATCTTTTAAGTATAAATAAGTAAGAGAAAGCATTTGCTTACAAAGCAAAAATTGAAATGATATTACCTCACTGTATGAATGACGGAGGATGCACATGCATTTCACAAGGAACTCTCGAACGAAAGTTGGAACAAATGCAAAACGTGCCACTATATCTTTTGACATCAATATTCTTACCACTTTTATCTTTATCAAAGTATTTGATAGTGTGATTTGTAACATATCCAAGAAATTTATAGATTTGATAATCATCCATTTTGGTTGGACTTCCATCCTTGTCCTTTTCATGATTGTTATCTTGCTCCTCCTCAGGCTTCACTGTCTTAAGATGATCAATCCATTATTCATTGTCCTTGAGTATGTATTTTATGTTGGAATTGAGACTTCACGCACAAGAAAGGGGTGAATTGTGTGGTTTGAAAAAACATGGCTCTGAAAAAAATTTCAAGATTAAATCAGATTTTAAAAACTTTTTCTAAAATTTAGCAGCAGAATAAAAAAGAGTTTAAGGGAAAAGAAGAACACCAAGATGTATAAAGGTTTGGTCACAAACGAAAGACCTATTCCTCTCCCAAAGACTTGATCTTGAGAGTTTCCATTATATACTTGAGAACTTTTAGTAGGTGAAGCTCATGAACCCCATTATACAAGGAAATTGTGGTTGTCCTACAATTATGATGATATAATGTAGATGATATGTTTGTTTGCGGCTTATCCATTATTGAGATTGAAGTGGCCAAACTTATTTCCCAACTATATATTGAATTTATTAAGCTTCTCTCTACGAAATTTCTGAGCTCAATATGGTTTATCATGATAACCATTAACCTCTTAAGATTTTAATAGGATGATCTTCTAACCTATGGTTTTAAAATGGGCTAACTATGAATCTGTCAGTAAGTTTATCAATATTGAAGAATTGTATCCTTAAAATGAACAAGGCTTTATAATACTTAAGGGAAGTTTAACAACATTAACGATCTTCAACCTAACTAGATATAAGGAATTGATCACACAATCCCCAACCAAAGCTTTTAACGGGTATAGCTTTCAACCACATATTTTTATCCCTAAATTGGATTATGTTCATCCAAGGTGCGTAAGTAACAATATTGAAGAACATTATACATTGCTACCCCTCTAGAATTACAACAACATCTCACTTACAAAATATTTTTCCTCACAAAAGCATTTGGTTATAAGAACTAGTGAGAGAAAGTGAAAGTGAGAAATTAGAGAGAGAGAGAGAGAGAGAGAGAGAGTTAATACACATTTCGTATTTAGGATGATTTGAACCGATGAATGAGACCTCTATTTATAGGGTTTAAATCCTCCAAAAGAGAAAATATCATTAAATAAAAAATGACTGTTACCAATCGATTAACCCAATTGATTAAATCATTTAAATTTAATGACTATGATTTTCAAAATAGGTAAGAAGTGATACGTAGTCGTTGCTAATCGTTTAGGTACATTTAAACTGCCTTTATTCTCAAAAGTGTGTCAATCTAATCGATTGACACTCTGTCTTAATTAATTATATTTAGTTAAAAGAATTTTGGTTTTTTGAATGTTCCCATAACTTCCTAATAAACTTCTATATATTTCTTCAAAGAATTTTCTTTTTAGAGACATTTTTAAAAAAAATGTTTTAAGTGTGTGTTGTGCTTATAGCCAACTACCTCTATAAAGAAAGAACTTTTGATTTTACAAAAATTTCCCTCACTTATTAAATTGGGGAAACTTCTCAAATCATGTGTTTGATGTATTCACTGTGTTTACCCCTTGCTTAAAATCTCCTTTTTATACTTTGTGATGTAATCTATTTGTTTGTCTTTTTTCAACTGAGGCTTTCAACTGAGATATTGTCAATCCTCCATCAAACCTATAACTTGCATATTTAACTTCTTGAGTATATTGGTTGGATTTCTAAATGGTTGCATCTTTTACTATGTTGAATGTTATCTTATTTGTTCTTTTACATTTATTATCATATTGCATCTTTGTCATGTTGATTGTTTGTTATGTTCTTCTCAGTTGTTAACATATTTCACATGTCTCCTTTTTCATCATGATGATAACCTCTATAGTTTTTATCACCTTTTTATAGTTGTCATTATCAAAACAATATTTGTTACCTACAAAATAAGTTTCCACATTCTCCCCCTTTTTTATGATGACAAGACATCTCTCATGAAAGGTGGTAAAAGAAACAAATAAATATATATTTGGAGTGATAACATTCCCCTTGAGTTAGACATAATGTATACCCTTACCTTGAGAGTATACTTCGTCCTCTTTGTCATAATCAAAAAGGAGGGTAAAGGGATGCAAATAGATATGCAAACAAATAACATGTAGCATATTTATTCATACAAGTTTGGGTAAGAAAACACCTTTATAAAAGATATCAAGTTTCAATACTAGCATGGCATAATGCATTTAAATATATGTAGAAAACCCTTAGAAAACATGTCATAGAGAGCATTTTATCAAACATCACACTTATGATAAGCAAGGATAAATCATGTGACAAAAGGAAACAATATATTTGTTGTTGTACCCCAAAATTTTCCCTCCCATTTTTCACAAAGAATTACAACCTTAGGGTTTTCTCAGATCCTCAAGATTGGCTCAGGAATCAATCAGACAGACTTTTCTTTGGCAGTAGATCAAGAATTAGGGTTTCTCTCGCATTTCTCAGAAGAAACTGAATTCTCAGAAATTCAATTAACTGTCACGTGTTTTCACACTTTTTAAGCCTACTGAAATATTACTGGTTGTTCTCAAGGCTTGTTTATCTGGGATAAGAGATAGGAGCTGAGATGGTCATTTGAAATATTCAGGTTTTGTCTGATCCAGGTTAACCAAACAATGTGCGTCTGTTAAGACGTTTGCTTGTTAATGGAATGAAATGCTTGCTTGTTTATTGGAATACACAATGCGTATTTTGATTGGAATGTTGTTGCAAGGTTACGAGATTGCAAAGTTATTGGATTACTTAAAGTTTAAGTTATCTGTATTAGAATTCTTGGAATGCAATTTCAATTATTTTGATCTGAGAATCTTAAAGGATTAAGTGAAGATGCAAAGAAAGAATTGCAAGTTATTGACAGTAGAAGAGTTTTATTGGATAAAGACTTTTTCATTTATTTCAAAAAATGTTACAATACAGTTTATTATTTAAATGCTTTAAGTTGTGCAACTTATTGTATTTGAAAATTAAATTGGTACATTTGTTTGAATATTTATCCCTAAGTTACAAAGAAAAAGTCTAAAGCCTAAGCTTCCATTGCTCCATTGCTCCCATGCTCAAAGTCTTCTGCTTCCTCTGCTTTGTCATCACCCAAGTTGTGCTCACATGAAAGAAAAACAAAGAAAAGAGGATCAGTACAGTCAGTTAAACAGAATTTTCAAACAAAAGAGAAAATAAAATTTTTCATCATTAAAGTTTGTCGTCTGGAATCAGAGTGCTATTTTTTATCACATTTTTATTTTTCTCTTTGCAAATCACAATAAGATCGCTCTTCTTGGTTCACAAAGAGAAAAATAAAAAAAAATGCAATTGAAGAATGCAAAAGCAAAATTATTCAAAGGCAAAGCACAAGGCGCCAAAACTGCATTACAAAACAAGGCAAACTAAATGCAAACATTGGAGCAAACTAAGGCAAACATTGCAGCAAACTGCATTACATAACAGGCGCCAAACTATACTAAACTGAACAAAGCAAACTGAATGCAAACTGTCAAGTAACCAAACTGAACAAAGCAACTGGATGCAGCAGCACAAGTAATGCAGTCAGAAAAGTACAAATGCAGCTGAATAGCAGGAAAAAGTAAAATGCAGGAGGTAAACCAAATCACAAGTCAAAAGCTTGTCATAACTTTTCATCATTTTCCAGGGATTTATGGGCAAACTTTTCAGAAAATAAGAAAAAGCAAAAAAAGTGCTTTATCATTGAGAGAGAAAGAGAGAAAAGATATCACCTTTTGGTGAGAGTGTACAGTTTGGCAAAAAAGGATGTCACAAGTTGCAAAACAACGGCTAAAAGGATATAAGACATCAAACAGCACAAAGTGAAGAGGAAACACTTTGGTCAAAAGCTTGCAAAACTGTAACAATATAGCAGAATCAAGCAACACAAGCCTGAGGCGACTCTCCCAAAAACCTGTTAACAATTTCACACAACAATCCAAAACCTGTGAGCAGTTCACACAACTCTCCAACCTGCTATCAAACCAAAATCCCCAACCTGTTGTAAAACTCAAACAACAGCCAAAACTGCAGCAAATCACCAAAAACCTGCACAAGCTAGCCAAACTACTGAAAAAACCAAACAACATAACCATTATTCAAAACCTGCAGTTTCAAACCGCACAACCAAAAAGCTTGCAACTCCAAAACCTACCAAACTGTAACAAGCCAGCCAAACTGTAAAGCCTGTTAACAGCAACCTGCAAAAAGCTTTCCAAAACTGAAAATCTGTTATAAAACTCAAACATTAAAAAACCTATGATCAAGGCCTATCCACAACAGTTTCATCACAGCCTGAAACTGCAAAGAAACCACAAACTGCATAGCCAAACTCCATAGCCAAAGAAACTGCACAACCAAAACTGTACACCAGTTCACAAACAAACCACAAATTCCAAGCCAACAAGCCTGCCCATTCAATCCATAACAATAAAACCAAGTTTCAGAGTAGCATCATCGTAGTTCAAATCAGAAGAAAAAAATACCAATCAAAACTCAATTCAACAAATCAACAACAAAGTATCCGAAGAACAACTAACAAACAAAGTCAGAAGCGATAAAGCCTCATCATTCAAGGTTCAAAAGAGGCAAAAAGAGATACCAGAAGCTCGCCATCATCATCCCTCCTCGCACCTCTATCCACCAGGGAGCTCCATCTCCCCATCTCACCTTTCCTCTCCTCTTCATAGAGAAAGTCCCAAGGTATGCTTATCAAACCCTTTACTGCGTTTTAGGCATAAATACCATAGGTTAAACAAAGTAACATGAACGAAGCAAATCAAATGAAAAATGTTAAAACAAAAAAGAACAAACCATACCCTTTAGACAACATCACTGATCATTGAGAGGATGTGAGAGGTGAGGGTGCTCCGGCGGCTTAGGTGAGGGGAAAATCAGGGCGTTTGAGTGAGAGAGATGAAGAGGGAGAACGAAGAAACAGCGCCGCTGTAAGAATGCAAAGCCACAAACCCTAAATGTTACAAACTTTGGAGATGGGCCTGTCCTCCCCCAAGCCCCCTTAAGCCCATCTAATTGCTAACTAGCACCCCCCCTCCATTCTGACCCTTTTCTTCTTCTTCATTTTTGTTTTGGGCCCAACAATATCATCCTAATCCCACCTTTTAATCCTTTTTTTTATTTTATTTTCTTTTCTTTTGATTAACAAATACCTTTGTTTTAATTAATTCATTTTAATTAATTTGTTTTCTTTTCTTTTTGTTAATAATAACACTAATAATATTTAAAACTTTGATTTTTTTTAATTTAGTTTTATTTTCTTATTTTATTAATTAATCGTTTCACTTAATAAAAATACCAAAAATAATGGAGATTTTGTTTAATTGAATTTTCTTTCTTTAAAACTTTATCCTTTTAAACATAATAAAAATACAAAAAATAATAATAATAATTTTTTAATCTTTTAGAATAGATTTTATTTATCTCTTTTTAATAAATACATGCATTTCATAATATTATTAATTTCTTAATTTGTTATAACTTTATATTGAATTGAGACAATTCGATTTGGTTGTAATACTTGATATTTGGACTTTCCTATTCTGTTGAGACTCATCCCCATTTGTAATAATTGTACCCCCATCCCCGGATACTTGTGTAATAGCTTAGACTTTTAATTCCCGCAATTTATTGCTTTCAATATACTATGTAGTAATTAGGCGTGTATGGCAAGATTCAAAAATCAATCGCTAGATGACCTAATCCAAGAATAAACAACTTGAAATCAATACACAATGCACACTTGCACCCCTAGGGTTCCATCCACTTGATGCCTTGAAAATGGCCATGTTACGCATGTTGAGTATCTTGGCAAAACAAAAACAAAACAAAAAGATCATAGTCCCTCGATGATGCTATCTTGATTGCCTACACAAAAATGATCTAGTCCCTCAAAAATTTGCTAAAGATACTTGGCAATATTTCTATCATGGTCAATACGATGAACCGCGCCTGTCCCGTTTAACATCCAAATACAAGGTTGTTTACCAAATACAATGGTAAAACAACACTGTCAAAAGGGTTAAAAACGTATAGGAAAGACTTTTGAGTAAAATAGGTTAGACAACTCTTAGTTACTTGATCAAAACTTGCAAAACATCCTTGCTATTTTCAAACACACCTCATAACACTATTTCAAAATATTTCCCAAATCAAACTTTCAAATATTGAAATATCTTTTTAAAAGACAAACACCTTTGTATATATTCAAACAAGAATCATTACAAAAGTTGCCTAGAAAAGGCCTTTTTTCAAATCATTTTCAAAAACCACACACAAAGCACCATTTCAAACAATTGAAAAACAAAAGCAAGTGATCTAAACAAGTAACTAAGAGCCCATGGATAACCATGGATGAAAAGGGTGCTAGCACCTTCCCTTTTCATAATCTACCCCCTGAACCCAAGAAAACATCTCAAAGGTTTTTCCTGTGCTTTTTGACCTTTCCTTTGGATAAAATAAAAAGTCGGTGGCGACTCTTGCTAAACTGAAACATTTGCGAACACAAAATGCAAAACCTCAAGTCAGTTCTCCCACTGTATCACAGAACTGGCGACTCTGCTGGGGAAAAATATTCCAAAAGTGGGGTTACCTTAGGGTTTAGATCACCTTTACATGCTTATCTTATTTGACTTGTATGCTTTACTTTTTGGTTCCTTGTTTGGGTTTGTTTTAAATCCTACACCCGGATTTGGGGGCACCTTTTAGGTAAGTAGCAATAAACTGTGAGGGAACTGTGCAGGGTATACCGACATGGTTGAAGCAGTAGCTACGTTGATGTGGCACTTTGGTTGGTACCGGTAACCCTTGAGTTGAATCAAGGAGAGTACGGGGCCGCCGCGTGGTGTCGTGAAGCATCAATTGACTTTAGAACCTTACTTGACCATCTTGGCCTTATTAGGGGTAGTGAGATGACCGGCTTTGGTACAGTCCGAAGTTGGTAGATACTCAATACTACACTCATTGAGGGTTGTTTTCTTGGAATATTTCGGTCGCCAGTAAAGTGGCTAAACTGAGTCGATGAACACATAAAATAATCCAGTGATATTGAGCTCCTTAGAACCCGGTTACTATTTCTAGGACAGGTTGAGCCAACTAACTTCAAGAGGGTACTTACCTATGAACTTCGTGCAAGCCTAAACTTAAGGATTTGTCTGATTTGTGTGAATATGATTATTTGTATATACACTTGCTTACTCTTGCATACTTGTACATAACATCATAACATCGTACCATAACATTTTCAATAACCATTTCAAGGATCTCAAGGGTCTTTGATGTAGGGTCACGTTGAACCATACGTCTACCAAAGGGAAAGAGGATTCATTTTCCTCTAAACAAACGCCGTTAAAGATCAATTACAACAACTTGAGTCAAGGGCTATGACCCACTTGACATGGTGAGCTTGATTCTCGTGGAACGACATCCACTGATACAAAGTTCTCCAATCAAAGATGTTGATCGAAGTTCAACCTCTAACATTTTCTTGTGTTTACCCTGCGAAATCCTTGAAAACATGCATCCACATATCATGCATTGTATCATGACAGGTTTTCCCCTTTCAGGTCTCCTTACCTTCCTACTGTTTATTTCAGTAGAGATGGCTCTAGAGAGGACTGTCAAAGATATCCAGGCTCAAAATGCTCAACTTCGAGAGATGTTCTTGAACCTGTCCAAGGGGTAGGAAGAAGTGAAATCTCTCCTCACAAGGGGCATGGTCCTAGGAAATCCATGGGGCATCAGGAATGATCAGTTGTAAGGACTACAGATTGAGTTGGCAACAATGAAAATCCAAATGATGGGACAACTGGTGGGCCAGATGGCCCTCATCCAAAACTTGGCTCAAGGAGAAGAGGAGCTAAAGGTCCTCATCAACAAACTGCATCAAGATGGGTGTAACCAAGTAGGGAAAACAACTACGGTTGAAGATCAAGTCACCATTCAGCCTCCCTTGAGACAAGAAGTCAAGGGAAAGTCTCCCCAATTTTCTTCAGGGTCACAAGCCCAACAGCAACCTCACCAACATCAACAGGGTAATCGGCGTAAGCGAAATACCTCTGAAAAGCACTTCACTGAGATTAACATGCCATTATCCCATGTGCTGCAACGCTTGTTGGAAGTCCAGCTGATTGTACTAAGGGACCCCCATCGACGTCCCAACATAGCCGCTCACGGGTACAATCCAAATGCAAGATGTGTGTATCATTCCAACAGTCCTGGACATGACACCAATGGTTGTTGGACATTGAGAAACAAAATTCAAGATCTGTTTAAAGAAACAACGCTGGAGTTCACACAAGATGGTCAGATGAAAATCTTCCGCTGAGGGTTCTCCACCTAAAGTGACAAGTTCTGACTAAGGGGCTTTGGTTTCATTTGAATTTTCAAGTTGTAATTTCTGTTGTTATTCAAACAATTATCTGTTGATGTCAAACTCTGTTTCATTAATGCATTGCATATGTTTGTATTGAATTCATCCATTCGTTTTCACTATACTTTAACTATGCTTTCTACTTTCTTTATGACATTTAACGCTTGCTAAAAGTTACAAGCCTTTAGAGGGAGGATGACGAAAACAATGCCATAATCTCATACAATATGCTTTTGAACAAACCTTGCTGACGATGTACATGTGTTTCTTTCAAATCCTAAACACTGGAGTCATAAGGAAGATAATCCCTAGTCAACCCCTTCGAGCCAAAGAAGTAGAAGTTTTCTGTTTTTAACACAAAATTGAAACCTTTAATCAAACCTGGGGCAGGGTAGTCTCTCAGTTAATTCAAGTGCGTGTTAAAGTCGCAAACTCTCACCCTGTAATACGATGAACGACATCAAAAAAAATCCTTTGGAACCAAAAGACAGTGATGGTTCTTTATCTCATAGGCAGTCATTATCTATCAAAAAAGAAAAACCCACTGAGTTAAAACCTACAAAGGAGACTTGCGAAAGCTGGGGCATCCCGCTGACTGTAATCTCGAAAATAAGAACAGTCAGGCAAAAATTAGGGATAACAAATCAAAAGAAAGAGGTCACTACAAATCCTCAACAACACGAAAAATGTTGCAAAAAATGACTGCCTTCCAACAAATTTAACTTGTGTGAACCATCACCAAAAACGTCGTTCCAGACCCATTTGGAGTTCAAACACACAATTAACTGAGTTTAGGATTGAAGAACATCATGAAGAGTGGGTGGGTACAGATATACTTTGAGCCTTTATCCTTTGTTTCTTAAACCATGAACCAAGCCATGTTACAACCCTTCAAAAGTCCTAATTGAAGCATGGGTTAGTTCGAAAGCATACTGTTACAAAAGGTATCCTGACTCCTGTAAGGCTTTTCTCTAAATCCTGAGTTGAATTTTTCTTATAAAAAGTTTTCTGCTAAAAAACGCATTTTTAAAAATTTCAAGACAAGCATAAACTTTGCATTATTTGAATATCATCATTTGCATATGGCTATTTGTTTGACAGCGAAGAAATTCACACAGTTAATGTTTCGATGAACGGAAGCTCTCTCAGTGAACAAAATCACTTCAAGTGGGATGACACTTCCGTTGAAAAAAATATCCTATCAACAAAAGGGGACTTGGCATGGCATTGTCCAGTTAACCTGGGGCAGTCCAATCAAGATTTTAAGAAATCTCTCAAAGTCCAGTTAACCTGGGGCAGTCCAGTCAAGATTTCAAGAAATCTCTCAAAGTGCAGAGTAGCCAGGGGCAAGTCTCCGTCACCATCAGTTGGGGCATTGAACGTCAATCCCATCCAAGGGTTACATACAGTCAAACATTTCCTGGCGAGACCTTAAACACTCGCTATTTGGGGCAGTGACAAATCTCTCTGAAATCCTTCTTATAAGATGGCTCCCAGCCAGAGTTTCGACCTTTGGCAACCTCTTCCCAGCTAAGTCGACCTCAAGAATTCCTGAAGTTTTTTCCCATTGAAGTCGCCATATTTTTCACTATCAGAGACGAAGAATCCAACTCTTTTCTCCATCACCAGTTCGGGATTTATTTTCCCCAGCGAAAGGTCGTCTTGAAAAAACATTACACAATCCGTACATCAGGACATCATACAATGCAATCTCATTTATTTTGAGAACGTCATTGTTTGATATGTGTCATGACACTAACCTTTATCTTTTAGGAAGGATGCAATCAATTTCTCACAAAATTCATATCGTGAAGCCTGGATGTTGACCAGATAATGATACAAGACTGAAACCTGGATTTTGACCAGATAACAGTAAGGTATACTGTGAAACTTGGACGTTGACCAAATAACAGTTTACTCGGCCAATTACTTTGAATCCCGAATTCAACCGGATATTAGTAGGCCCCAAAATCAAAAGGGAAACCTGGATGTTGACCGGATAACCATTTGATTTTATTCTGAAGACTGGACGTTAACCAGATAGGAAGAAAGGTATTGTGAAACCTGGATGTTGACCAAATAGCAATACAACACAGTGAAACCTAGACGTTGACCAGATAACAGTTAACCGTTAACAGAATGAATATTCTCATTCTTGAAACCTCAGAAGATTGGCATACTCCCAAGCTCCTGATACCGTTAACAGAATGAAGATTCTCATCCTTAAAACCTCAGAAGATTGGAATACCCCCAAGCTCCTGATACCGTTAACAGAATAAAGATTCTCATCCTTAAAACCTCAGAAGATTGGCATACTCCCAAGCTCCTGATATCGTTAACAGAATAAAGATTCCCATTCTTGAAACCTCGGAAGATTGGCATACTCCAAAGCTCCTGATACCGTTAACAGAATAAAGATCCCCATTCTTAAAACCTCAGAAGATTGGCATACACCCAACCTCCTGACCCAAACGCCTGAATGAAGATTATCATTCTTGCTTCCCCAGTAGATTGGCATACACCCAACCTCCTGACCCAAAATTCCTGAATGAAGATTCTCATTCTTGCTTCCCCAGAAGATTGGCATACACCCAACCTCCTGACCCAAACGCCTGAATGAAGATTCTCATTCTTGCTTCCCCGGCAAAGTGGCATACAACCCGAGTTCCTGATATTCTCGACAGAATGAAGATTCTCATTCTCAAAGTGGCATATAATCCGAATTCCTGATATTCTCGACAGAATGAAGATTCTCATTCTCAAAGTGGCATACAACCTAAACTCCTGAACTTCTTCCGAACAGGAATAAGCTTTTCCCTAGAGTCCTGAGCTTACTCTCCAACAGGATAGCTACTCCCCAACAATACAGCTATTCCCCATAGAGTTTTTACTCCCTAACAAAATCAAGATTCTCATCTTTTATTCTCCAGCGAAGTTGCCAGAGCCTTCTTTACTCTCAGCATAAATTTGTCAGAGTTTTTAATCCCCTGCAGATCGAAGATTCTTGTTCTTGACTTCTCAGCACAAATTCCCCTAGCAGAATGAAGATTCTCATTCTCAATTCCTCACAAAGTTTTCAAATATTCCCCAGCGGAGCTCTCCTCAAACAACAAAACAGGAATCCCCGACAGAAATATTCTAAGCAAAGCTTGAAGACACACATACTCTTCAACAACAGTCCAGGATCTAGCGACTCCCTAACATTTGTCAAGGATTTATTTTCCCAGATGAAAATACACTTCAATAAACATGTCGCATTTCATACATCATGACATCGCATACAACTAACATTTTACCTTTTTCAGCAAAAGGTCAACACCGGTTCCTTCTCAATTCCATATACAGTTTTACACGGACTCATCATCAAGCAACCCTACACCGGTTCCTTCTCAATTCCAGATGCAGTTTTACACGGACTCATCATGAAGAAACCCTACACTGATTCCTTCCATTTCAGATGCAGTTTTACACGGACTCATCATCAGGCAACCCTACACTGGTTCCTTCTCAATTCCAGATGCAGTTTTACACTGACTCATCATCAAGCAACCCTACACTGGTTCCTTCTCAATTCCAGATGCAGTTTTACACGGACTCATCATCAGGCAACCCTACACCAGTTCCTTCTCAATTCCAGATGCAGTTTTACACGAACTCATCATCAGGCAACCCTACACCGGTTCCTTCTCAATTCCAGATGCAGTTTTACACGGACTCATCATGAAGCAACTCTACACAGGTTCCTTTTCAGGAAATTTCGGATGAAGTTTTACACGGACTGATCATTATTCAAATTCAAGGATCATGAAAACAGTTTACGGATGCTCCCAGACACGGATGTTAATCTATCGCTTGTTCAGATTCAGCTCATGAAAACAGTTTACGGATGCTCCAAACATGGATGTTAATCTATTGCTTATTCAGACCCCAAGCTCAGAGACGTTCCAGACATGGATACCTTTCTGATACTCATTCTTTCACCTATAACATACAGTTCAACAAACATTCTTGGATGGCATCTTTAAGCCCATCTCCGAAAAGATTCTGTCACATCTCCAAATGGCATCTGTAAGCCCATTCCATCAACTATGCTTTGACGAGTGCAAATTTGTGGGCACTCTAGTGTCCAATCATCTTTTACCTTCGAGTCGCGAATGACAAACTCGCCGATCTAACTCTTCAGGTTCAAGAAGATTGAACAGGGGCAGCTGTTGTACCCCAAAATTTGCCCTCCCATTTTTCACAAAGAGTTACAACCTTAGGGTTTTCTCAGATCCTCAAGATTGACTCAGGAATCAATCAGGCAGACTTTTCTTTGGCAGTAGATCGATAATTAGGGTTTCTCTCGCATTTCTCAGAAGAAACTGAATTCTCAGAAATTCAATTAACTGTCACGTGTTTTCACACTTTTTAAGCCTACTGAAAGATTGCTGGTTATTCTCAAGGCTTGTTTATCTGAGATAAGAGATCGGAGCTGAGATGGTCATTTGAAATATTCAGGTTTTGTCTGATCCTGGTTAACCAGACAATGTGCGTCTGTTAAGACATTTGCTTGTTAATGGAATGAAATGCTTGCTTGTTTATTGGAATACACAGTGCGTATTTTGATTGGAATGCTGTTGCAAGGTTACGAGATTGCAAAGTTATTGGATTACTTAAAGTTTAAGTTATCTGTATTAGAATTGTTGGAATGCAATTTCAATTATTTTGATATGAGAATCTTAAAGGATTAAGTGAAGATGCAAATAAAGAATTGCAAGTTATTAACAGTAGAAGAGTTTTATTGGATAAAGACTTTTTCATTTATTTCAAAAAATGTTACAATACAGTTTATTATTTAAATGCTTTAAGTTGTGCAACTTATTGTATTTGAAAATTAAATTGGTACATTTGTTTGAATATTTATCCCTAAGTTACAAAGAAAAAGTCTAAAGCCTAAGCTTCCATTGCTCCATTGCTCCCATGCTCAAAGTCTTCTGCTTCCTCTGCTTTGTCATCACCCAAGTTGTGCTCACATGAAAGAAAAACAAAGAAAAGAGGATTAGTACAGTCAGTTAAACAGAATTTTCAAACAAAAGAGAAAAGAAAATTTTTCATCATTAAAGTTTGTCGTCTGGAATCAGAGTGCTATTTTTCATCACATTTTTATTTTTTTCTTTGCAAATCACAAGAAGATCGCTCTTCTTAGTTCACAAAGAGAAAAATAAAAAAATGCAATTGAAGAATGCAAAAGCAAAATTATTCAAAGGCAAAGCACAAGGCGCCAAAACTGCATTACAAAACAAGGCAAACTGAATGCAAACATTGCAGCAAACTAAGGCAAACATTGCAGCAAACTGCATTACATAACAGGCACCAAACTATACTAAACTAAACAAAGCAAACTGAATGCAAACTGTCAAGTAACCAAACTGAACAAAGCAACTGGATGCAGCAACACAAGTAATGCAGTCAGAAAAGTACAAATGCATCAGAATAGCATGCAAATGTAAAATGCAGGAGGTAAACCAAATCACAAGTCAAAAGCTTGTCATAGCTTTTCATCATTTTCCATGGATTTATGGGCAAACTTTTCAGAAAATAAGAAAAAGCAAAAAAAGTGCTTTGTCATTGAGAGAGAAAGAGAGAAAAGATATCACCTTTTGGTGAGAGTGTACAGTTTGGCAAAAAAGGCTGTCATAAGTTGCAAAACAACAGCTAAAAGGATATAAGACATCAAACAACACAAAGTGAAGAGGAAACACTTTGGTCAAAAGCTTGCAAAACTGTAACAATATAGCAGAATCAAGCAACACAAGCCGAAGACGACTCTCCCAAAAACATGTTAACAATTTCACACAACAATCCAAAACCTGTTAGCAGTTCACACAACTCTCCAACCTGCTATCAAACCAAAATCCCCAACCTGTTGTAAAACTCAAACAACAGCCAAAACTGCAGAAAATCACCAAAAACCTGCACAAGCTAGCCAAACTACTGAAAAAACCAAACAACATAACCATTGTTCAAAACCTGCAGTTTCAAACTACACAACCAAAAAGCTTGCAACTCCAAAACCTACCAAACTAAGCCATCCAAACTGTAAAGCCTGTTAACAGCAACCTATAAAAAGCTTGCCAAAACTGAAAATCTGTTATAAAACTCAAACATTCAAAAACCTGTGATCAAGGCCTATCCACAACAGTTTCAAACAGTTTCATCACAGCCTGAAACTGCAAAGAAACCACAAACTGCATAGCCAAAGAAATTGCACAACCAAAACTGTACACCAGTTCACAAACAAACCACAAATTCCAAGCCAACAAGCCTGCCCATTCAATCCATAACAATAAAACCAAGTTTCAGAGTAGCATCATCGTAGTTCAAATCAGAAGAAAAAAAATACCAATCAAAACTCAATTCAACAAATCAACAACAAAGTATCAGAAGAACAACCAACAAACAAAGTCAGAAGCGATAAAGCCTCATCATTCAAGGTTCAAAAGGGGCAAAAAGAGATATCAGAAGCTCGTCGTCATCATCCCTCCCCGCCCCTCTAGCCACCAGGGAGCTCCATCTCCCCATCTCACCTTTCCTCTCCTCTTCATAGAGAAAGTCCCAAGGTATGCTTATCAAACCCTTTACTGCGTTTTAGGCATAAATACCATAGGTTAAACAAAGAAATATGAACGAAGCAAATCAAACGAAAACTGTTAAAACAAAAAAGAACAAACCATACCCTTTAGACAACATCACTGATCATTGAGAGGATGTGAGAGGTGAGGGTGCTCCGGCGGCTTAGGTGAGGGGAAAATCAGGGCGTTTGAGTGAGAGAGATGAAGAGGGAGAACGAAGAAACGGCGCCGCTGTAAGAACGCAAAGCCACAAACCCTAAATGTTACAAACTTTAGAGATGGGCCTGTCCGCCCCCAAGCCCCCTTAAGCCCATCTAATTGCTAACTAGCACACCCCCTCCATTCTGACCCTTTTCTTCTTCTTCATTTTTGTTTTGGGCCCAACAATATCATCCTAAGCCCACCTTTTAATCCTTTTTTTATTTTATTTTCTTTTCTTTTGATTAACAAATACCTCTGTTTTAATTAATTCATTTTAATTAATTTGTTTTCTTTTCTTTTTGTTAATAATAACACTAATAATATTTAAAACTTTGATTTTTTTTTTAATTTAGTTTTATTTTCTTCTTTTATTAATTAATCGTTTCACTTAATAAAAATACCAAAAATAATGGAGATTTTGTTTAATTGAATTTTCTTTCTTTAAAACTTTGTCATTTTAAACATAATAAAAATACAAAAAAGAATAATAATAATTTTTTAATCTTTTAGAATAGATTTTATTTATCTCTTTTTAATAAATACATGCATTTCATAATATTATTAATTTCTTAATTTGTTATAACTTTATATTGAATTGCGACAATTCGATTTGGTTGTAATACTTCATATTTGGACTTTACTATTCTGGTGAGACTCATCCCCATTTGTAATAATTGTACCCCCATCCCCAGATACTTGTGTAATAGCTTAGACTTTTAATTTCCGTAATTTATTGCTTTCAATATACTGTGTAGTAATTAGGCGTGTATGGCAAGATTCAAAAATCAATCGCTAGATGACCTAATCCAAGAATAAACAACTTGAAATCAATACACAATGCACTCTTGCACCCCTAGGGTTTCATCCACTTGATGCCATGAAAATGGCCATGTTACGCATGTTGAGTATCTTGGCAAAACAAAAACAAAACAAAAAGATCATAGTCCCTCGATGACGCTATCTTGATTGCCTACACAAAAATGATATAGTCCCTCAAAAATTTGCTAAAGATACTTGGCAATATTGTTATCATGGTCAATACGATGACCCGCGTCTGTCCCGTTTAACATCCAAATACTAGGTTGTTTACCAAATACAATGGTAAAACAACACTGTCAAAAGGGTTAAAAATGTATAGGAAAGAATTTTGAGTAAAATAGGGTAGACAACTCTTAGTTACTTGATCAAAACTTGCAAAACATCCTTGCTATTTTCAAACACACCTCACAACACAATTTAAAAACATTTCCCAAATCAAACTTTCAAACATTGAAATATCTTTTCAAAAGACAAACACCTTTATATATATTCGAACAAGAATCATTACAAAGGTTGCCTAGACAAGGCCTCTTTTTCAAAGCATTTTCCAAAACCACACACAAAGCACCATTTCAAACAATTGAAAAGCAAAAGTAAGTGATCTAAACAAGTAACTAAGAGCCAATGGATAACCATGGATGAAAAGGGTGCTAGCACCTTCCATTTTCATAATCTACCCCCCGAATCCAAGAAAACATCTCAAAGGTTTTTCCTGTGCTTTTTGACCTTTCCTTTGGATAAAATAAAAAGTCGGTGGTGACTCTTGCTAAACCGAAACATTTGCGAATACAAAATGCAAAACCTCAACTGAGTTCTCCCACTGTATCACATTTGTCCTATATAGGGTTTCCTAATTCTTAGGCATGGCATATGTGCAAGATATGAGTCATTTATATATGGAATAAATAAAATTACATAAGAGGTATCATACTTTGTGGAGCACAACATGTATATACAAAGTGTGTGAAAGACAATATATCCCATATATGTGAGGAAAATATTCCTAGAGGATTTCTATTCATGGCATGTAATCTTTAACATATTAGTTTAAGAAATTTGTCCTACAAACATGGCATGCATATAGGCAAGGAAAACATAGGAAGCGATAAGCATAAATATCGTGGTATATGGAACAACACATTTTCTTTAACATGTTTCTAAGTTATGCACATTCAAATTTTCCTAAGTTTAGGTGAGTCGTGATATGGGATAATTTTATCACTATCATGGCAAAATCATACTTATTGGGAAACTATCAAATTTGTCTTAAACAAGGTTTTTTAATGCAAGACCTAAAACACTTATATAGTGAATAAGCATGTGTAGTATAGGAAATATTTTTCTAGGTGAGACATGCATATAAGATTCCTTAAAACATGTATAGATTTGTGTCATGTCTATTTTAACCTTTTTATCTTAAGGTGTGCCTAACAAAAATATTATAATCATGATATAGAAGGTGTCACGCTTGATGGGAGATAAGATTTTTGTAGGATATCCATGGTGTCTTACAAGGTATTTGTGGAAAAACAAGGTTTATAGACATTATATAAAAAGAATATATATAAGGCAAATGAAATACTTTTACTAAAGAAATTATATTATTGAATGGAAATTACAAAATAAAATAACAGAAAATGTAGACAAAGGAAGGTGTAAAAAGTTACACGATCTAATGACAAAATGCAAGAAATCTAATATGGATTATTCTTCATAAGAATCATCATGATGGAAAAGGTGACCAGGAAGTTTGGATTTGTCAGGAATGAAGTGGTGTGCGATGAAGTCAATCTTCTCATTTAGTATGTCAATTTTCTTACACAAAATTTTCATTAGATCTCTGGTTGTGAGAATTTGAGGATATGAATCATCACTTTCAATATTTTATGGGTATGTCTTGACTATTGGCTTTTCTTTTCCTTCTATTGATAATTTGTTTTCCTGTGATTTTTCCATCTTTAAAATCATAATTCATTGAGGGTAGGATTGTTTTTCTCTATTTTTGTAGTTTTCTCATTGAAGTTAGTTCTTTCACCTAGGTTGAAGCCAATTTTCTCTAGTATTTTTGTGAATAACTTTCCATATGGTAGTGGTGAGTTTTTTGTTCTAATATCTAGCATGTAATCAACCAATAGTCGACCCTAATTTAATTTCACTTTGTTCTCTATGAATCATATGGTCTTTACATCGCTTGGGTTAGAAGACCAAAGTTTCCTGATTTGGGAAGGATAATATGGGTTAAGATGTAGTGGGTCATTCTTCTCTCATGGATTATATATCTAATTATGAGTACAGAAGGAATGGGTGAGGATGATTCTATCATTAAGGAAGGTGCAACAAGGAAATAATTATACCTATTTGCTTTGTATCTTAATTCAGTGAGATGGTCTTCATGAGGGAAATCAATAAGTTTTCCAAATTATTCTACATATATGGTTATGGGATGTTTATCTACTTTGTTGTGGATAACTCCATCAACTGGATGAAGGTTTGAGTAGAAAATATTTACTAGAGTGGTATAGATTTTTCTTGAGGGTGCGTAGAGGAAGTTTTAGAGTTTAAGTTCTTATAGGGTTTTGAAAAAGTTACACTCTTTGAATTCTTTGAGTTCTAAGGTATGGATTCTCATGACCTCTCATTTGTAAAAGTGCCTAAAGAACCTGTTTTCTTGATGTTTAGTTGTGAATTCATCGGTGAGTCTTAAATTCATGATTAATATTTTTGAGAATAATTCTATTAGTGTGTAGGAGTGAAAGTATGAGATGCAAGAGAGGTTTAGTATTACCTATTTATAATGATACTTTTTGGGCCTTTTGAGCGTCTGGGTCGAGAAGCTTTGATGATCAAATGATGCAACCTGAAAATCAGATTCAGAATCTCCAAATTTAGATCTTTCAATTGATTTCTCCAATCGATTAAATGTCTAGATTTTTTTATTTTTTGATACTAATCCCATTAATGCTCAGATCGGGTCTTTCTTGTGCATCACACTGTTTTGGATTGGATTTGAAATTCCACCCTTTGACAAACATTAATCGATTAAATCCTTTTTTCAATCGATTAAATTTTCCTTGATCGACCTTCTTGGTGTTTTGGTTTGATTATTTGGTTTTGTTGTTTTCTCAACACCTTCAATTCATGTTTTTGACACCACTAAATTTGAAAACACTTGAGAAAACTTATTATAAGAGTTAGAAATGATTAAGAGAAATATTAAAATGTAAAAGAGTTAAAAAATAATTATTTTAAGGGGTTAATCAGATTAATTGGTTATTTTAACCTTAAAGTAATTTTACTTGTATAAAGAAAAATTCTTGATAAAATTCCATGAGGGGAATACTATATAGTGTATCCTTATCCACACATCAATAGATGCAATAGTTTGTAAATAAACAGATAAATAAGTCCACCACAAACTTATTTTGATCATTACAAATCATAAATTGAGAAATTTCTCAAATAGTGTTGCTTTGATCATAGTTATTGACATTTGTCATCGACGTTTATTTTCTATGAACAACGACTTTAAAATGTATACTTTTAGAGTATACTTTTGCTTTCTTCTTCAAATGATTTTCCTTTAGAGTTCTTAGACTACATTGCATTAGATATGTTATTCTTGATTGTTCTTTATGTCTCCTTCCTTCATTGTAGGGGCCTTTGAGCAGTGTTACCATCTTCATTAGAAGATGATTCTTTGTATTTCTCCTAAGGTTGCAATCATCTATCCTTTGTTCAACTGACTGGAGAACTCCTTCATTTTTTTGTTTTTTGAAAATGAGGATTCCTAGATTGATGTTATGATATGAGTGATAATCTTCTAGTTTAATCTTTGGATTACATTAGCTTCTATGATTTCCCTCTCTTTTGATTTCCTTGAAATTCACGAAAGTTTCATTCTATAGATTTAGGAGTTGGAAAAGTTTTCCAATTATTAATTCTCTAGATAAATGTTGGTAACAATAACCTAAGAAATTTTAAGAAGGAAATTTTTTCCGCCTCATGTGTTCATGTCCTCTGGTTTGATACTTGGAGAAACTCCGTATATCTTTTCCAAAGTATCCTATATTTTCTTGGCGGTTTTACAAAAACAAGTTTTATATAAGTTTATATTTGGTGAAAGAAGTTTTTCCTTCCTACATCATTTATTTGATGAGTAGGGTAAAATGGACCATTGAATATAAAATATTTTATTTTTGAGGAAAAAACATGTAAATCAAAGAAAGAATAAATTTTTCAGAAAAATGGTGGTGAGTTTTTGAAAAAATAATCTTGTGTTGGAAGTCATCTTCCTTCCAAGAAGAATAGTCCTTAACAAGAGATAGGCTATAATTCCACTTGTTGGACTTGAGACTTCACACATAAGAGGGGGGGGGGGGGGGGGGGGGGGTGAATTGTGTGGTTTGGAAAAATATGGTTTTGAAAAACTTTTCGAGATTAAATAAGAGTTTAAAAACTTTTTCTAAAACTTAGCATTAGAATATAAAAGAGTTTAAGGGAAAAGAAAAACACCAAGATATATAGATGACCAGTCAAAAATTTAAGACCCACTCATCTCCGTAAGACTTAATATTGAGAGTTTCCATTATATACTTAAGAGCTTTTAGAAGGTGAAGCTCATGAACCCCCTGATACAAGGAAATTATGGTTATCCTACAACCATGATAATATAAGACAGATGATATGATCATTTGTATCTTCTCTATTGTTGAGACTAAAGTGGCCAAGATTCCTTCCCAACAGTAGATTGGAGTGATTAAGCTTCTCTCCATGAAATATCTGAGCTCAATATGGTTTAACAGGAAAACCATTAACCTCTTGAGATTCTAACACGCTGATCTTCTAACCTATGGTTTTAAAACAAGCTAACCAGGAACCTATCAGTAAGTTCATCAATATTGAAGAACTTCATCCTTCAAATGAACAAGGATTTATAATAGACTTAAGGGAAGCTTAACAATATTAACAATCTTCAACCTAACTAAATATCAAGAATTGATCACACAATCCCCAACCAAAGCTTTTAATAGGTATAGCTTCCAACCACATATTTTTATCCCTAAAATGGAATGTGTTCATCCAAGGTGCATAAACTGAAAGAACAAGATTAGTTCTGACCTATCTCAAGTGTTTTGATGATAACTAAATTATATTTAAGATGATTTATGCTCTAATGAATGTGTTTTGAATGTCTTAGTTAATGTTCTGACAAGAAACATTCTAAAGTACTAAGCAAAGATTATGAAGAAGTTCTTTGATAAAAGAACCTTTATTCAAACGCATTTGCTGACTCTGGTAAGAACCTTTACTTTTTAAATGTATCTTCTAACTTCTAGCAGGCTCCTTGATTCAGAAGATAACTTGAAAGCAAGCGCTGTTCAAAGTTCTTAGCAAACAACGCTCTGACCAGAAGTTGAATGAAGCATGTTCTGACTTAAAGCAAATACTGAAACAACGTCTAAATCAACTTGTCTTGTCAAATCAAAGGAAACACGTTCTTACATTCTGACGTTTGCTAATTAATGCAAAGACGGCTGAAAGCACTCAAGTGCCTACAACTAGTTTCTTGGAGAATGGAATTTTGCAAGGATACACGCAAAGCATTTAATGCTCTCCATTTCCTCTTAAGGCAGCAACGGTCTTATTATTCCTACTATAAGTAGAAGGACATTTATTGCAAGCCTATAACAACGTTCAAACAAGAAACTACGTGAAAGATTCAAAAGCTCACAAACTAATAGTTCATACAATTTTGTGTATTATATTCTAAGTGAAAAATCAAAGTTGTGATATAGCTTGATTAGAAGAAAACTCTATTTCAATTATCTGTAAAGATTATACTTCTGTATTTGTTCCTTGAGAGACCAAGTTTGGTCAGATTTCTCAAGAAGACTAGGACTAGATTTAAGTCTTAGTGTTGTTAGTCACTTGTAAGATTACTTGTGCATTGTTAGTCACAACAGTTGTTGTGTGATTGTAATCAATTGATTATAGTGGATTAAGTCCTTGTTGAGAAAGACGAAATCACCTTGGCGGGTGGACTGGAGTAGTTTGAGTTCAAATGAACCAGGATAAAAATAACTGTGTTATTCCATTATTGTTTTGAGCTTTGTATTGAAACTCGAAAAGAGTCACTTATTCAACCCCCCCCCCCCCCCCCCCCTTCTAAGTGTTTTCTTACCCCTTCAATTGTTATTAGAGCCTGACTCTGAGCTCAACACTTAACCGTGTCAGGAAAATATCCAGAAGAAAACACAATGGCCGCTGAACAAAATAATAATAGTTACAACAAACCTCCAGTGTTTGATGGAGAAGATTTTGAGTACTGGAAAGATAGACTAGAAAGTTTCTTTCTAGGTCATGATAGTGATCTTTGGGATATAGTCTTGGATGGTTACAAAAATCCTACAGATTCTGAAGGAAACAAAGTGGATAGAAAAAATATGGATAGATAACAAAAAGCTGATTTTAAAAATCATCACAGAGCTAGAAATATTTTTTTAAATGCTATCTCTAAAGTAGAATATGAAAAAATCACTAATAGAGATACAACGCATGATATGTTTGAGTCTCTTAAAATGACTCATGAAGGAAACGCTCAAGTTAAGGAGTCTAAAGCTCTGGCTTTAGTTCAGAAGTATGAAGCCTTCAAAGTTGAAGAGAGTGAGTCTATAGAAGCAATGTTCTCTAGGTTTCAAACTCTGATCGCTGGTTTGAGAGTTTTGAACAAAGGGTATACCAAAGCATATCATGTGAAAAAGATCATCAGAAGCTTACCCAGAAGATGGGCACCAATGGTCACTGCCTTCAAGGTGTCAAAAGATCTGAACAATGTATCTCTGGAGGAACTCATCAACGCTCTCAGAAGTCATGAGATTGAACTGGATGAGCATGAGCCTTAGAAGAAAGGTAAGTCTCTAGCCCTTAAATCAATTAAGAAATTTGATACTAACACTTTTCAGGCTGAAGAAGAAAACTCTGAAGAATCAGCTTCAGAAGAAGACGAACTATCTTTGCTTTCCAAAAAGATCAATCATCTGTGGAAGCACAGACAAAAGAAGTTCAGGAACTTCAAGAAGTCAGAAGATAAACCAGAATCTTCTGGACACAAAAAGTCAAACAGAAGAGAGATCATCTATTATGAATGCAAAGAACCCGGTCACTTCAAAAGTGATTGTCCAAAGCTTCAAAAAGAAAGACCAAAGAAGAGATTTGGAAATAAGAAAGGAATGATGGCAACCTGGGATGACTCAGATTCTTCTGAAGATGAATCTGGTTCTGAAGATGAAAATGCCAACCTAGCTTTAATGGCTATCACAGAAAATGACTCAGACTGTGAGTCGGAACAAAGAGAGGTATTTTCTGAATTTTCTAGAGAAGAACTTGCTGATAGTTTATCAGAACTTCTGGAAAACTATAGTAAGCTCAAAATCAAATACAAGAAACTCAAGAAGAGTCTTGCATCTGATTTTAAGAAACTTGAAACAGAAAAATCTGAACTTTTAGAAAACAATCTTAAACTTGAAAAGGAAATTCAAATTGTTCAAAAGAATTTTAGTTCAGAGTTTGTGTCTAGTTCAAAAGATATTCTGAAAGAATATGACTATAGCTTTCAATCTTTTCTTGCTAAAAGCATAGACAAAAGCAAAATGGCTTCAATGATCTATGGAGTTAGTAGGAAAAACAAAAGAGGAATTGGATATGAACATCCCAAAGGGAAGGAGACATACATTCCAAAACCTGTTGCTAAAATGACCTTCACTTACAAACCTCTGAATAAGCAATTCAAGTTTGGACACTCACATGATATAAAATATACATCACATTCTGGAAACTCTTATGCTAACCCAAAAAGATATGGGTACCTAAGGATAAAATAATATTTGTTGCAGATGTCCTTAACAGCTCAATTAAAACACCAGTCATGGTACCTGGACTCTGGGTGCTCACGACATATGACGGGAAAAAGGTCTATGTTCCAAAGCCTGGAACTTAAAGCTGGAGGAGATGTGAAGTTTGGAGGTAATCAGAAAGGGAAGATTATTGGTTATGGAACCATAGGAAACGGTAACCTTCCTTATATCTCTAATATTTTATTAGTATAAGGATTAGCTCATAATCTATTGTCCATAAGTCAATTAAGTGACAATGGCTATGACATTATCTTCAATCAAAACTCCTGTAAAGATGTAAGTTAAAAGGATGGATCAATCCTCTTTTCTGGCAAGAGAAAGAACAACATTTACAAAATTGATTTATCAGATCTTAAATCTCAAAACGTCAAATGTCTTTTGTCTGTTAGCAATGAGCAATGGGTATGGCACAGAAGATTGGGACATGTCAGTCTTAGAAAAATATCTCAACTAAATAAATTAAATTTAGTCAGAGGACTTCCCAATCTGAAGTACAACTCAAATGCTCTGTGCGAAGCATGTCAAAAAGGAAAATTTTCAAAACCTTCCTTTAAATCTAAAAATGTTGTCTCTTCCTCTAAGCCATTAGAGTTACTTCATATTGATCTGTTTGGGCCAGTTAAAACTGCATCCATCAGAGGCAAGAAGTATGGATTGGTCATCGTTGATGACTTCAGCAGATGGACATGGGTAAAGTTTTTAAAACACAAGGATGAGTCACATTCTGTATTCATTGACTTCTGTACTCAAGTGCAAAATGAAAAAGATTTTAAAATCACAAAAGTTAGAAGTCATCATGGTGGTGAATTTGAAAATCATTATTTTGAAAAATATTTTAAAGAAAATGGTATTGTTCATAATTTTTCTTGTCTTAGAACTCCCCAGCAAAATGGAGTTGTAGAAAGAAAGAATAGAACATTACAAGAGATGGCCAGAACCATGATAAATGAAACAAATATGGCTAAGCACTTTTGGGCAGAAGCTGTGAATACAGCGTGTTACATTCAGAATAGAATCTCTATAAGACCTATTCTTGAAAAGACTCCCTATGAATTGTGGAAAAACAGAAAGCCCAACATTTCTTATTTCCATCCTTTTGGATGTACTTGTTTTATTCTAAACACCAAAGATACTATGAATAAGTTTGATTCTAAAGCACAAAAGTGTTTCCTGCTTGGATACTCTGAACGCTCAAAAGGCTATAGAGTATACAACACAGAAACTCTGATTGTTGAAGAATCAATCAAAGTCAGGTTTGATGATAAGCTTGGCAAACAACAGCTAAAGCAAATTGATTTTTCTGTAGGTACAGAAGATCATCACTCAAACTCTGAAAGTTCAGAAGTAAAAGAAGACGTAAAAGATCATCCTCTTGACAATGCTCTGAACAATCTCAGAATTTCTGACCAACCCACACATAAAAGGTTTCTTAGATTATCTTCAGCTCACAAAGAAGACGTAATCATTGGAAGAAAAGAAGATCCCATCAGAACAAGATCATCTCTAAGAATCAATGAAGAATCTTTGTTTGGTTTAGTCTCTCTGATTGAGCCAACTACCATTGATGAAGCTCTGGAAGATAATGATTGGATCTTAGCAATGCAAGAAGAACTAAATCAATTCTCCAAGAATGATGTATGTGTGATACGGTGGGAAAGAACTGACTGTTTTTCGGAATGCTGGTTTGCGTTTTGCGTTTGTTTTTGCAAAATGTCGCGGTAAGCAAGAGTCACCACCGTCTTTTATTTTATCCAACAAGGAAAGGAAAAAAGCACAGAAAAATTCCTTTTTCGAGATGTTTCTCGGGTTCGGGGGGTAGATTATAGAAAGGGAAGGTGTTAGCACCCTTTCTATCCGTGGTTATCCACGGGCTCTTAGGTACTTGCTCATATTGTTTTCAAAATTTGCTTTTCTTTGTGCTTGTGGGTTTGAAAAAAGTTTTTGTTTGAAAGGTGTAAGTGTGAAAAAGATTTTGTTTTTTGAAAGAGCAAGTATCTAAGAACCATCTACCTACTCGAAAAAGGAATCATTCTATGTTTTCTTCCTTTAGAAAATGCTATCCCACTATTGATGAGTAGGTAGCACCGTCGTTGGAGTTTTAGGGTCAATTCGAATTTAGGGACGTGCGGTCACCAAAGCAATGTTAGGATGCCTTAGCGGTAACCCTAATGTCTTAGATAATTTGTTTTTAGGCAACAATATCCGAGGCAACTGTTTCGAGGCGACTATGATCTTTTAGACAATAAGGTGACCTCTAAAACCACATATACTCAATGACCGCGTACGAAGGCAACCAAGTGGGGTGTATCCTAAGAGTGCGCATGTGCGATTGTGTTGTTTTCAGTTAATTTTATCTTTGTACATGTTAATGGTGATCTAGGTTGATTTTAGGTTAAACATTCATTCTTGTCATACATCCCTTATTATCAAACATCTAACAGTTTATAAGTTGCAGAAATTAAATTGGGGAAATTAAATTACAAGGCGTCGGGTATTTACATCACCAAAAGCAACCATTTGAAATTTAAATGCGGAAAATAAATAAAGCGATAAAAATATTTAAAGTCCTATTAAGCTATTACATTCCGGGAACAAATGCAATATTGAATAAAATGGATCGCTTGCGGGAAATTAAATCAGGCGCAAGTTCTAGGGTGTTGACCCTTTAATTATTAAAGAAAAGATTTTTTTGGTTATTTTTTAATTTAAGAAAGAAATTAAACTAGGTTAATTATTAAATTAAATTAATTAAACTAATTAATAAAAATAAATATTTTTGGGTTTTTTGATATTTAAAGAAATAAAATAAAATAAATCAATGTTAGTAAAAATCTAATTAAGTCTAATTGATTTTAATTATTGAAAAAAATATATTAAAGTTATTCCTAATTAATGGCCTAAATTAATTAAATTAATATTTGTTAATAAAAATTAAATTTTGATTTTGATTTAATAAAGAAAATATTTTTGGGTTTTAATTTTATAAAGAAAAAGATTTGATTGGTTAAATAATAAAAATAATTAAACAAACAATAAAATAAAAAATGAAATAGAAAAAGTTAGGAGTGTATGGGCCTGAAAGGAGGTTTGGATAGAAATTCCATGGCCCAATTGGCGCTGGCTTGGTGGAATTTTTGGATCCCCATGGTGGACCATCATCCTGGATCACCAGATCTGGCCTGGGGCCATTTGGCAAATGATTGAGTGAGAGAGTATGGTGTGCTACAACGCTTGATTTGCATGTGATAACCTGTAGAAAAAATATAACAAAGCATATGGGGGACCTGGGATTCAAACCCAGGTCCAGTTGGTCATTACCAGCGCTTGCTTCCACTAGGCTACTACATTTCAATTGTTAAGTATATACAAAGTAATAATAATATGAGGAAATGGATTAATATGCCAGCAAAAATAAAAAAGGGCGCGTGTGTTTGAACCAGCCACAGGGGGAGTGACACGTCTCCATCCCTAACCTCCAGCCCTGTAACTTTACCTGCAGATTTAGATCCGTAGCTAAATGCGTAGGTCACTTCTAAAATTAACTCCAGGCCATATAAATTCCTCCCAAGAACATGGTTGTGCTCGTCTTTCTCCTCCGGTCATGTCCATGGCCATTATTGGGGCTAATTTTACCTGTAAGGGAAATGCCCAAAAACAAACCACAAAACCCTAGATTTGGTTCTTGGCTTTACAGGTCAGATAAATAAAATTGGGTGATACAGAAAGCTTGGAAATTTGATGAGGATCATGAATATGCCCATAGTTTGTGCAAAAGATGCAAGAAATAAGATTTGCGAATTCAAAAGAAGGGTGATTTTCTGAGATACTTACAGAGCTTTTGAACGCGTATGGAGACTGGCTTTGGGTTGGTTCTGCTTCAGTGATTGTCAAGGAAACGATTGAGATCGTTCTTGGCTTCTGAATTTGCCTCTAAGTGTCATTTTGGTTTTGCACTTTTTACCACTTTTTTCAAGTTTTCTTTGGTTTGTTCTTGCAGCCTCTAGCCCCCAATTTTGTGCCCTCTAGCTTCCTTATGTATGATAGAATGTATTAGGTCAAGGATCATGAATCAAATCTCTCTAAATCAATGCCTTATGATTTGATTTGATCCATCCTTTAAAGCTTGCCAAATTTATCAAATCTCCATCTTTTTGTACATGATATGCTTGATACGAATTTTGATGATGATTATGATGACAATTAAAACCTGAAACAATCAAAAGATATCATGTAATCAAAGCTTTGGATTTTTTTATGATTTAATTTGATTAAAATGAAATAATTCAATAAAAAATCAAATAAAATAATAAAAATAAGATATGGGCTCATGGATGAAGCTAGGACACGTGTGCAATGTAGAAAGATCAAATCAAGTGGAAAAGAATGGGCCCATTTGACAAAATTTGAAGTTTTGGGAATAGTTGACTTTTGGCACTTTTGCAAAAATGCCAAACTTCAACAATGCATAACTTCTTCAATTTAGAACTTTTGGAAGTGTTCTTAGACTTCTTAGAAATCATGATATTTCCTCTAACCAAACCTTTTGGTCTCATCTCATTTTGATATTCCATGCTCAAGTTATAAGCTTTGCCAAAAAAGGTGTTTTTGTTGACTTTAAAAAATAACCTATAATATCCAAATTTGTAACTTCTTGTGAGTGCATTTATTTATCTTGGGGTATGAATATGGATTGTAGGAAATTGCATCCTCTTAAAAATGAGCTTTGGATGGGTCATTTATCATAAAGTATGAGAAAGTTATGCTTGGTCAAAGTTGAGTTGACTTTTCCTACAAAACCCTGATTTAGCAACTTTTGAGTCTTGATGAATTTTGAGCAATCCTTGATGAATCATGATCAACCCTTGATCAAATGATGAAATATACTTCAAAATTAGAATGTTGACAAAAAATATTGAAGTTTGACTGTATTTGGGTCACAGTTGACTTTTGCCCTAGCACAGTCGATTTTTGGACCCTTTGAGCAATTGACTGGGCAAACTTCCTCTGCAAGGCTTGAAATTTGTCATGGATGATCTTGAGAGTATATTAGGACATTGGTGAGCAATTGAGGTCATTTGGACTCAAGGATCTTGATGCAACACAAAACCCTAATTTGGGGTTGACTGCCTTAGGAGATAGCTTGACTGTCCAACTCTTGAGCAATCTTGAGCCACTTGGAGATTTTTCTTGAAATGTTTTGAGAAATATGAGGGAAAATTTTGGGGTACAACAGCTTCCCCTGTTCAATCTTCTTAAACCTGAGGATGTAAATTGGCTTTTGTGCCTTTCGTGATCCGAAGGTGGAAGATGATTGAACACTAGAGTGCCCAGAAATTTGCACTCGCATGAAGTGGTATCAGCCTAGTGATATCGGGAATGGGATTACAAATGCCATTTGGAGACTGTTGATAGGAGGTATTCGATTGGAATAAGAATCAGGGAGATCTTAGCATCGATCTGACTGAACCAGAGAAGGTCTTGGATTAACTTTGACTGGATAAGAATCAGAAAAATCTTAGAACCGATTTAACTGAACCGGGCGAAAGTCTTGGAATATCTTCAACTGGAATAAGAATCAGGGAGATATTAGCGTCGATCTGATTGAACCAGAGAAGGTCTTGGATTAACTGTGACTGGATAAGAATCATAAAAATCTTAGAATCGATTTAACTGAACCAGACGAAAGTCTTGGAATATCTTTAACTGGAATAAGAATCAGGGAGATCTTAGCGTCGATCTGACTGAACCAGAGAAGGTCTTGGATTAACTTTGACTGGATAAGAATCAGAAAAATCTTAGAATCAATTTAACTGAACCAGACGAAAGTCTTGGAATATCTTAAACTGGAATAAGAATCAGGGAGATCTTAGCGTCGATCTGACTGAACCAGAGAAGGTCTTGGACTAACTTTGACTGGATAAGAATCAGAAAAATCTTAGAATCGATTTAACTGAACCAAACGAAAGTCTTGGAATATCTTCAACTGGAATAAGAATCAGGGAGATCTTAGCATCGATCTGACTGAACCAGAGAAGGTCTTAGATTAACTTTGACTGGATAAGAATCAGAAAAATATTAGAATCGATTTAACTGAACCAGATGAAAGTCTTGGAATATCTTCAACTGGAGTAAGAATCAGGGAGATCTTAGCGTCGATCTGACTGAACCAGAGAAGGTCTTGGATTAACTTTGACTGGATAAGAATCAGAAAAATCTTAGAATCGATTTAACTGAACCAGGCGGAAGTCTGGTGAGAGCATCTTTCTGAGGAATCCGCTGAAACATCCCTCAATAGATGTAGTTTTTGAAGGGACTACCAGGTCGTATAAGTAGTCAACGGTGTTTATTGATTCGTCTTTCCCTGAAAAGGTAAAGAGTTAGTCATATGCAATGTCATGATGTATGAAATGCATAATATATATCAAGCAATGATGTTCTCAAAATAAATGAGATTGTGTGGTATGATGCATATATGCCTGTATCATGATGTATCGAAATGTAATGTTTCTTGTTGGGGAAAATAAATCCCGGATAGCTGCTGAAGAATAGAGCTGGCCTTGTGGACTTTTTGGATCCCCTGTGCGTTGGTTGACCTGGTCCCATGGTGGACCATCATCCTGGATCACAAGATCTGGCCTGGGGCCATCTGGCAAGTGATTGAGTGAGGGAGTATGGTGTGATACAACGCTTGATTTGCATGTGATAACCTATAGAAAAAATATAACAAAGCATATGGGGGACCTGGGATTCGAACCCAGGTCCAGTTGGTCACTGCCAGCGCTTGCTTCCACTAGGCTAATGCGTTTCAATTGTTAAGTATATACAAAGTAATAATAATATGAGGAAATGGATTAATATGCCAGCAAAAATAAAAAAGGGCGCGTGTTGTACCCCAAAATTTGCCCTCCCATATTCTTCAAGAATTGCAAAGAGCATGCTTCAAAATCTCCCAAGGGTTGCACAGTTCAAGGGCCTCCTAACAGTCAAAAATTAGGGTTTTGGGTCTGGAAAAGTAATTGAAGTTTCCAAGGGTCCAATAAAGTCCCACATGCCTATAAACATGGTCAAGCATCCTCATGCCAAGTTTCAAGACTTACAGCACAAAATTGCACAGTCAAATGCCCTAATTGCTCAGTAGTCAACTGTAGGGGTAAAATGGTCATTTGACAGTCAAAAGTTTAAATTTTTGGTCAACATCTTATTTTGAAGCCACAAACATCATTTGATCAATTCTTGATCATGATTCTCAAAGCATGGCTCAAAAAGTCTCAAGATGCAAAAGTTTCCATATTTGGACAGTTGAAAAAGTCAACTGTAACTTGACCAAGGCATAACTTCCACATGGTTTATCAGAAAAATTCCATCCAAAGCTCATTTTTAAGATAAAGACATTCCCTACAACCCCTCTTCACACTTCAAGTCCAAGAAATGCTCTCACAAAAAGTTATCAATTTCAACATTATAGGTCATTTTCAAAAGTCAACAAAAAGGCACTTTAAGTCAAAGACCATAACTTGATATTGGTAAATCAAAATGATATGGGACCAAAGGAATTGGTTAGAGGACTTCAAGGCCTTTCCAAAATGTCCAAGAACATGATCAAAGCTTAAAAATTGAGCAAGATATGCCTTGTGGAAGTTGGGAAATTTTTGGGAATTTTGAAAAGTCAACTTTACTTCAAATGCCTCAAAATTGCTAATGGGCCACATTTTCTTCCAAGATTCATCATCCAAAGACTATGCACGACCATTTGGCCCAAAGGGGATTTATTTCATCATTTTTATTATTTATTTGAATTTTTAATCACAATTAATTCATTTAATTAAATAAAATATGGAAAAAATACTAAACAAATGCATTTGAATCTTTTTATGCAGCATTTGCTCTCATTGGTCATTGAGGATTCGTGCACATAAAAAAAAGGAAGGTTTGGCCATGATTGGAATCAAAAACACATGAAAAAGATTGAGAAAATATTCATTGAAAATCAAATATTTGAAAAATAAATGCATTGATCTTTTGGCTCAAAATTCAACCCTAATTCATCCCATACATAAGTCAGGATGCAAACCTAATGCCTAGAACCTAAAAGCCGCGCCCAAAACCATAAACAAACTTTGCACTTTTTCAAGAAAATTTCAAAACTGAAAACACGATTCCAAAGCGTTTCAAGGCAAGAGAACAATCTCATTGCATTCCTGAGGCCTCAAGGAACGTTTCTAGATCAAAACCATTGCTTCTAACGCGAGGAATTGGTAGGACGAACCCGTCCTGTTCATAACTTTTTTCATGTTCATGTCTCATGATTCATGCGTTATTTTCAATTTCTAATGCTTGATTTATATTAAGTTAATCATTCTAAAGCTAACCATGCCATTTAATTGAGTTTTCATGCTTTGTACGTAAATCTGCCATGGAAGCTTGCTAGGTTTTCAAGGTTGTGAAATTAGGGCTTCCTTGTTCTGGAAAAATTGAGACACGAAACCAAGGCCATTAAAACCAGAAGCTTCACACGAATTGATTGTACTAGTCGCGCTCAATTTATGAGCCACCATATGCTAATCTCTATTATCCTGTTTATCACTTAGTGGGGGTTTAAAACCCTCGCTATTCAGTTTTTTTTTTCCAGGCAAAGCAAACAATTGGAGAAGAAGGTGATGTGTAAGCCAGCGGTTGGTGCGTTTGAATTTCGCGCGAAAATATACCACTAACCATTGTTTTGCGTTATGTTGTTTGTTTATCATATTATGCACAAAGCGCGTTGATAGCTCAGTTGGTGGACAAAGCATTTGGTAAACTCTAGGACCTGGGTTCGATCCCCAGGTCCCTCACTTTGTTTCAATATTTTTCTTTCCAACATAATTCTATGCAGCTTGCTTCCTGAGGCCTACCATGCAGCCTCATATCTTGGCTTGCCACACGTCCCATAGCATCAGCCCAATGGTCCAGATCCAAAGCCTATGGAATGATTCAGTCAATGCATACGCACATAATCACTAAAAGTCAACAAGGCCAGGAATTCAATGGGCCTAATTACTGGCCAAATACCTCCAACTGGGGTCAACACCCCCAAGGGTTTGCAATTCTTTTCTTTTTTCCTATTTTTATTTTTATTTGCTTTAATTTGATTATTTCCTTTTAATTCTTTAAATTAATATTTTCATAATATAAAAACAATAAAAATCAGAAAAAACAAAAAAAAATAATATATATATTTTATTTAATGTTATTTTGTAAATAAACTTTATTAATTAATTTAGTTTCTTAATTCTAGGTTTAATTCTAATATTTTTCTTAATAAACTAAAAAAAGGGTAGAATTAGGGTTTTAAATGCTTTTATTCCTTTTTTTTTCTTTTTTACCCTATTTAATTATTTATTATTATTTTTGTAAATAAAATTTGCCATGTAAATAATTAATTTAAATTAGGTCAAACTAAAAATATTTCTTAATAAATAAAAAATAGTTAGAATTAGGGTTAATTGACTTTTCTTTTTAATTTCATTTAATTTTCTTACTAAAAATCCATAAGTACAAAAAACTACCAAAAAAAAACAATTTCTTTCTTTTATTTAATTTAATTAATTTCGTAATTTTAATTCAATTTCTTTAAAAGGGTCCAACGCCCTCGCATTCCCGATTTTAATTCTCTTCGCATTTTTATTTCTTTTTGTGAATATAAATGTAATTGCCCAAAAGCCATGTAATAGATTAATTAGACATTTATTTTCCGCATTTTATTTTATTTCAAATCGGGTCTTGGATTAATTTGGCGATGTAGACCCGCGCCTTTGTAATAGCGTAGGACTTTTAATTCTCGCATCTTTTTAACTGTTAATTAACCTGCATGAAAGAATGAATGTCAAAAATAAAAGCAACGCGTAGATCACCAATGCATGAACAAGATAAATGTAAATGAACATGACACACAAATCACACACCACCCCTAGGGTACGCCTCACTGTTGCCTTGCCCCTCGAAAGGTGATCGTCGAGTAGAGGACGTTTTAGTAAGTCCTCATGTCCATGAACATGGCATATGAGTAGCTTCTAAGGTGTCTTCCTATTGCTCTGGTGATCACCATGTCCCGAACCCTCGAATTGACCCGAACACCTCCAACGGTGGTGCTACCTACCCCTCAATGGTGGGATGGCACTACTTTAAAGGACATTTACACAGACGAATTCCTTAGAGTAGGTAGACGACTCTAGATACTTGCTCTAATTTCAAAACAAATCAAAAATACTTTTCACACCGACACCTTTTCAAAAAGCTTTCGAAAGCAACTTTTCAAACACTCTTGAGGACTGATACAAGAGTCGAACTGAAATTTTCAAAGAAACTTTTTTTAAACCCACAGTTGAAAAGCAAACAAACAATTTTTGAAAACACAAATGAGCAAGTATCTAAGAGCCCATGGATAACCATGGATAGAAAGGGTGCTAACACCTTCCCTTTCTATAAATCTACCTCCCGAACCGAGAGCAATCTCAATAAGGAATTTTTCTGTGCTTTTGTCCTTTCCATGTTGGAGAAAATAAAAGACGGTGGCGACTCTTGCTTCCGCGACATTTCGCGAACCAACGTTAAACAGTCAGTTCCAGATCCACCGATCACAGAACTGGAGACTCTGCTGGGGAGTCTTTATAAAGTGAGGTGTACCTTAGGATTAGTTCATAACTGTGTTTTCAATTGTATTGATTTGCTTGCTTTAAATTGTGGGACTGTCTTGAGAGTTCTATAGATCCTAACCCGGATCTGGGGGATACCTTCTTAGAAAGTAGCAACAAGGCTGTGAGGGAACTGTGCGGGGTATACCGACATGGTTGAAACAGTCTGCTACGTTGATGTGGCACTTTGGTGTGTACCGGTAACCCTTGAGTTCAGTCAAGGAGAGTACGGGGCCTCCGCGTGGTGTCGTGAAGCATCAACTGACCTTAGGAACCTTAATTGAACTATCTTGGCCTCTTTAGGGTAGTGAGATAACTTACTTTGGTGCAGTCCGAGGTTGGTTGATACTGGATACTACACTCAATTGAGGGTTGCTTTCCTGGAATATTTCGGTCTCCAGTTCAGTGGCTAAATCGAAACGATGAACAATGAAAGCAATCCAATGATATTGGGACCCTTAGAACCCGGTTACTTCTAATAGGACAGGTTGATCCCACCAACTTCAAGAGGGTAATACCCAGACCCCATGCTGGCCTAAACTCTAAGGGCTTCTCTTGTGTGACTTGTGTGCCTTCGTACTTGACTACTTGCATGCTTGTTATCTGACACATAAGCTACTTGCAGGTTTTGTTTATAGTCCTTAATTGGGACTCATAACAGAGTGTACTGAGTTTCTTGCAGGTTTTGTTTATAGTCCTTAAGGGGGACTCATAACGGGGTTTACTTACATCACTCCATGCATACCATAGCATCATACCATTGCATACATCCTAACCCATTTCAAGGATCTCAAGGGTCTGTGATGCAGGTCAGGATGAACCAACTGTCCAGCAAGGGGCAAAGGGGATTTATTTTCCTCTAGCCAAGGTTGTCAGGGGCTATGACCCACTGGATATGGTGAGCCTTTGACCCTTGAAGAAGGACTCTCTACAACAGGAAGTTCCTTCAATCAAGCTACCGGATTCGAATTCTAACAAGTTTCTTTGTCTACCCCGTGAGGTCCTTGAAAACATTGCATGCATACATACACATCATAACAGGTATCCTTGTTGCAGGTCACTTACCTTTCTCGCTGTTTATTTCAGCAATGGCTTCCCAACAAGATAACCGGGACCTTCTTGCTTAAGAGACTCGGTTCGGGGAAATCCTCCTGAATCTATCCAAGGGGCAGGAGGAGCTAAGGACACTTCTCATGGAGACTTTGGTCAGGAACAGCGCTGAGGACGAACGGCTGAAACATCTGCAAGCTGAAGTGGATGC
Organism: Vicia faba; assembly: GCA_948472305.1. NCBI lineage: Eukaryota > Viridiplantae > Streptophyta > Magnoliopsida > Fabales > Fabaceae > Vicia > Vicia faba. Next base: position 691,080,625 of record OX451738.1, on the reverse strand, counting down.
ATTGAAAGCCCAAATGCTGGGGCAGGTGACTGCCATTCAAGGTTTAGCTCAAAGACAAGAAGAGCTCGGAGTTCTCGTCAACCAACTGCTTCAGAGTAACCAACTGGGGCAAACATCTAAGGGTAAAGAGCCAGTCATCATTCAACCATCTTTGAAACAAGGAGGTAAGGGGAGAGCTCCTCAAGTGGCTTCAGAGTCACCAACTCAGCAGCAACTTCACCAGCTTCAGCCAGACAAGCCCAGGAGGCAATTCACCCAGCTCAACATGTCGCTGTTTCAAGCTTTACAACGCCTGTTGAGATTGAATCTGATCACATTAAGGGCTCATCCCCGGAACCCCAACACAACATCTCCTATCTATGATCCCAATAAAAGGTGTGCCTACCACTCTGCCAGTCCAGGACATGATACAAATGAGTGTTGGGCTCTGAAGAACAAGATCCAGGACCTGATTGATGAAGGAGCATTGGAGTTCACACAAGATGGTCAGGCTGAGTTTTTCTACCATCCCTCCAAGGCTCACCATTTGAAATAACAAGCCCTGAAGATGGAAAGATTTTTTTTCATTAGGAGTTTCAAGTTGTAATTTTATTTTGTTCAAACATTTACTCATATTAAACGTTGTTATTCCATTAATGCATCGCATACGTCTGTTTTGAAGCAATATATTCGTATTCACTATATGCAAATTACTTTCATATTTTTTTCTGATGATCAACGTTCGATTAATAATTCTAAGCCTCTTGAGGGAGGATGACGAAAACGATACCACAATCTACAGTATGCTTTTGAACAGACCCCGCTGATGAGGTACATGCATTGTTTCAATTCCTAAACACTGGAGTTATAAGGAAGATAATCCCTAGTCAACCCCTTTGAGCCAAAGAAGTTGGAGTTTTTCTTTTCATAAATTAAAACCCTTAATCATAACCTGGGGCAGGGTAGTTCTCTCAGTCGATCCAAGTGCACAACAAAGGGCACCAAAGAGGTCCTTACAAAACAAAAGACAGTGATGGTTCCGAATAATCATAAGGACAGGCAGTCATTACTTCTCAAAATAAAAAGCCCAATAAGTCAAAAAACCTATGAAGGAGACTTACGAAACTGGGGCATCCCGCTGACTGTAATCACAAAAGAAACAGTTCAGGCAAAATTTAGGGATAGCGAAATCAAAAAGAAAGAGGTCATACAAACCCTCAACAAAAACAAAAAAATGACTGCCCATTCAGAATAAATCATCAATATCTGAACCATCATTGGAACATCAGGACAAAGACTCAAACAAAGTCTAGCGTAACGATCAACTGAGTTTAGGTTTGGAGAACATCATGAAGAGCGGGTGGGTACAAATAAAATTTGAGCCTTTATCCTTTGTTTCTTAAACCGTGAACCAGACCACGTTATAACCCTTAAAAGTCCTAGCTGAAGCATGGGTTAGTTCGAAAGCATACTGTTACGAAAGGTATCCTGACTCCTTAAGGCTCGCTGTAAAATCTTGAGTTGACATCACATTTTACAAATTTGCTTATTGAAAACTACATTTTAAAAAAAAAACTTCAAGACAGACGTAAGCTTTGCATTTTAAAATAACATTGCTTGCATATGACGTTTTGTTTGAACAACATAGAAGTTCGCACGACGAATGTCTAATGAACAAAAGCACTTCCAATCAAGGGGCATGATATGATCATGGTCTATTATCTGGGGCAGTCCAATCAAGATTCGGAGAATCTCTCAAAGGCCAAACAGCCTGGGGCAAATCTCCACCTAAGTCACTTGGGGCATTCCAACAACGAATCTTGCACGATCAGACATCTTTTGGTAATATGGAAACACGAGCAGCCAGGGGCACCTCCCTGCATTCTAAGAACGGACATAGTCGAAAAGAATACTACGCAAAATCAAAGACCCGCTAGGTTGACACACCTAGGCAAAAATAAGGGCTTCCCGGCGAACCAAAAGGGTTCGGGCAAAAATGAGGGATGAAATGAAAAAATCTGTATACCCGGCAAGTCGAAAACCTAAAAAGGCGGTTTGGGCAAAAATGGGTATCCCGGTGGACTGAAAACCCGAAAGGGCGGTCCAGGAAAAAGTTAGGGATCAAAGCGTACAACTATGTCCCGGTATCTCGTCACTTACCTACCAGAAGAAGATTTGTCAAACAACAGTCATCAAACACCCCACAGGTGCCTTCTCCCATAGAAACGGGGGCAATAATGAGTTGTCTGAGCGATCTAATTGCTCTGTCCACCAAGGTACCAAGGTGGGTTCGGCTGAAGAACATAGCCAGCATATCTTAATTCCCCAGAGAGTGAACCAGCAAGTCAGTGCACTCTCCCCAAGCTATTTTCAGCCTTAAGGAAGTTGGGTATCCTCCAGCAGATCTCAACATTCCCCAGCAACATACAGGCATTCTTAACAAGCATCCCCGGCAGTCTTGGCCTAAAGATTGTTCCCCGACGGTATATCAAACATTCAATGGAGTCACTTCCTCAATACATCTCAAAATTTCCCCAGGAGAGTCCAATCAAGACTTCCCCAGGAGAGTCCAATCCAGTTCCCTAGGAAAGTTGGAATCCATCTCCCCAGGCAGTAAGCTTATCCCCAGTAGATTCTGGAAGCTTACCCCCGCAGAGCACGAACGCGTCTCCCGGCTTTATTCAAGAGTTATTTCCCTACCAGGATATAACTGGGTTATCCTCAGCCAAAAGCCACGAGAAGATCGTCCTCGGCGAAGTCTTCTTATCCCCAGCGAAGTCTATTAACACTCCCAACACAACAATGGTATCCCCAACGAAGTTACCGTCAACATTCCAGCAAGTACCTCTCTCCCCACAGAGTGTTGCTTCCCAGCAAGATCGCTAGAGTACTTTTCTCCCCGCAGAATAATCCATTTGCCAAGTTTATTCCCCAACGGAGTTATCTTCTCCTACTGGTATTCTTGCAACTATCATCCCCAGTGGAAGCAAAAATCTATTCTTCAACATCAGCCCAGGAGTGACTTCCCGGCACCCGTCAAGGATTTATTTTCCTAGACAAAAAGATACATTCATAAACATCGCACTTCCATACATTATAGCATGCATATACGCATCATATCTTGCAAATCTCATTTATGTTGAGAACATCATTGCTTGATCCATATCATGCATGGTATATGACTGACCTTTACCTTTCAGGAAAGATCCAGTTAAGTTCTCAGCTATATTCAAGACCTTGACCGGTTCAGTTAAATCGACCCTAAGATTTTCCTGATGCTTATCCTGTCAAAGGCCTTCTCTGGTTCAGTCAGATCGACCCTAAGATCTCCCTGTTTCTTATCCAGTTGAAGACATTCCAAGACCTTGACCGGTTCAGTTAAATCGACCCTAAGATTTTCCTGATGCTTATCCTGTCAAAGGCCTTCTCTGGTTCAGTCAGATCGACCCTAAGATCTCCCTGTTTCTTATCCAGTTGAAGACATTCCAAGACCTAGACCGGTTCAGTTAAATCGACCCTAAGATTTTCCTGATGCTTATCCTGTCAAAGGCCTTCTCTGGTTCAGTCAGATCGACCCTAAGATCTCCCTGTTTCTTATCCAGTTGAAGACATTCCAAGACCTAGACCGGTTCAGTTAAATCGACCCTAAGATTTTCCTGATGCTTATCCTGTCAAAGGCCTTCTCTGGTTCAGTCAGATCGACCCTAAGATCTCCCTGTTTCTTATCCAGTTGAAGACATTCCAAGACCTAGACCGGTTCAGTTAAATCGACCCTAAGATTTTCCTGATGCTTATCCTGTCAAAGGCCTTCTCTGGTTCAGTCAGATCGACCCTAAGATCTCCCTGTTTCTTATCCAGTTGAAGACATTCCAAGACCTTGACTGGTTCAGTTAAATCGACCCTAAGATTTTCCTGTTTCTTATCCAGTCAAAGGCCTTCTCTGGTTCAGTCAGATCGACCCTAAGATCTCCCTGTTTCTTATCCAGTTGAAGATTTCAAGACCTTGACCGGTTCAGTTAAATCGACCCTAAGATTTTCCTGTTTCTTATCCAGTCAAAGGCCTTCTCTGGTTCAGTCAGATCGACCCTAAGATCTCCCTGTTTCTTATCCAGTTGAAGATTTCAAGACCTTGACCGGTTCAGTTAAATCGACCCTAAGATTTTCCTGTTTCTTATCCAGTCAAAGGCCTTCTCTAGTCCAGTTAAATCGACCCCTAAAAATATTTTCCTGATGAAGACTCAGTAGAAGACATCCAAGATTCTCTCAGCGTTCCTGTTGAGGTAGTAATCGCCCCAAGGTTCTCTCAGCGTTCCTGTTGAGGTAGTAATTGCATCCAAGATTCTCTCAGCGTTCCTGTTGAGGTAGTAATCGCCCCAAGGTTCTCTCAGTGTTCCTGTTGAGGTAGTAATCGCTCCAAGATTCTCTCAGCATTCCTGTTGAGGTAGTAATCGCCCGAGGTTCTCTCAGCGTTCCTGTTGAGGTATTAATCGTCCAAGGTTATCTCACCGTCCCGTTGAGGTAGTAACCATCCCTGGTTCATTCATAACCGTTTGAAGCTCCAGACCTAACTCCTGTAACCAGTCAGGGCATATCTACAAAGAGTTTGAAGACCAGCTCCTGTAACAGGTCAGGTAATCATTTTCTTTTTCAGGTACGCAAGTTCTCGCTAAGGAATCTCTTATGTGATCGACACCCAGATGGCATCTATAAGCCCACCCCCTATCCATCAATTTCCAAATGGCATCTGTAAGCCCATTCCCACCATCACGCTGCTAACATGTGAGCGCAAATTTCTGGGCACTCTAGTGTTCAATCATCTTCCACCTTCGGATTACGAAAGGCACGTCAGCCAATCTGCATCCTCAGGTCTAAGAAGATTGAACAGGGGCAACTGTTGTACCCCAAAATTTTCCCTCCCATATTCTTCAAGAATTGCAAAGAGCATGCTTCAAAATCTCCCCAAGGGTTGCACAGTTCAAGGGCCTCCTAACAGTCAAAAATTAGGGTTTTGGGTTTGGCAAAGTAATTGAAGTTTCCAAGGGTCCAATCAAGTCCCACATGACTATAAACATGGTCAAGCATCCTCATGCCAAGTTTCAAGACTTACAACACAAAATTGCACAGTCAAATGCCCTAATTGCTCAGCAGTCAACTGTAGGGGTAAAATGGTCATTTGACAGTCAAAAGTTCAAATTTTTGGTAAACATCTTATTTTGAAGCCACAAACATCATTTGATCAATTCTTGATCATGATTCTCAAAGCATGGCTCAAAAAGTCTCAAGATGCAAAAGTTTCCATATTTGGACAGTTGAAAAAGTCAACTGTAACTTGACCAAGGCATAACTTCCACATGGTTTATCAGAAAAATTCCATCCAAAGCTCATTTTGAATATAAAGACATTCCCTACAACTACTCTTCACACTTCAAGTCCAAGAAATGCTCTCACAAAAAGTTATCAATTTCAACATTATAGGTCATTTTCAAAAGTCAACAAAAAGGCACTTTAAGTCAAAGACCATAACTTGAGATTGGTAAATCAAAATGACATGGTACCAAAGGCATTGGTTAGAGGACTTCAAGAACTTTCCAAAATGTCCAAGAACATGATCAAAGCTTAAAAATTGAGCAAGATATGCCTTGTGGAAGTTGGGAAATTTTTGGGAATTTTGAAAAGTCAACTTTACTTCAAATGCCTCAAAATTGCTAATGGGCCACATTTTCTTCCAAGATTCATCATCCAAAGACTATGCACGACCATTTGGCCCAAAGGGGATTTATTTCATCATTTTTATTATTTATTTGAATTTTTAATCACAATTAATTCATTTAATTAAATAAAATATGGAAAAAATACTAAACAAATGCATTTGAATCTTTTTATGCAGCATTTGCTCTCATTGGTCATTGAAGATTCATGCACATCAAAAAAAGGAAGGTTTTGCCATGATTGGAATCAAAAACACATGAAAAAGATTGAGAAAATATTCATTGAAAATCAAATATTTGATACATCAATGCATTGATCTTTTGGCTCAAAATTCAACCCTAATTCATCCCATACATAAGTCAGGATGCAAACCTAATGCCTAGAACCTAAAAGCTGCACCCAAAACCATAAACAAACTTTGCACTTTTTCAAGAAAATTTCAAAACTGAAAACACGATTCCAAAGCGTTTCAAGGCAAGAGAACAATCTCATTGCATTCCTGAGGCCTCAAGGAACGTTTCTGGATCAAAACCATTGCTTCTAACGCGAGGAATTGGTAGGACGAACCCGTCCTGTTCATAACTTTTTTCATGTTCATGTCTCATGATTCATGCGTTATTTTCAATTTCTAATGCTTGATTTATATTAAGTTAATCATTCTAAATCTAACCATGCCATTTAATTGAGTTTTCATGCTTTGTACGTAAATCTGCCATGGAAGCTTGCTAGGTTTTCAAGGTTGTGAAATTAGGGCTTCCTTGTTCTGGAAAAATTGAGACACGAAACCAAGGCCATTAAAACCAGAAGCTTCACACGAATTGATTTTACTAGTCACACTCAATTTATGAGCCACCATATGCTAATCGCTATTATCCTGTTTATCACTTAGTGGGGGTTTAAAACCCCCGCTATTCAGTTTGTTTTTTTTCCAGGCAAAGCAAACAATTGGAGAAGAAGGTGATGTGTAAGCCAGCGGTTGGTGCGTTTGAATTTCGCGCGAAAATATACCACTAACCATTGTTTTGCGTTATGTTGTTTGTTTATCATATTATACACAAAGCGCGTTGATAGCTCAGTTGGTGGACAAAGCATTTGGTAAACTCTAGGACCTGGGTTCGATCCCCAGGTCCCTCACTTTGTTTCAATATTTTTCTTTCCATCATAATTCTATGCAGCTTGCTTCCTGAGGCCTACCATGCAGCCTCATATCTTGGCTTGCCACACGTCCCATAGCATCAGCCCAATGGTCCAGATCCAAAGCCTATGGAATGATTCAGTCAATGCATACGCACATAATCACTAAAAGTCAACAAGGCCAGGAATTCAATGGGCCTAATTACTGGCCAAATACCTCCAACTGGGGTCAACACCCCCAAGGGTTTGCATTTCTTTTCTTTTTTCCTATTTTTATTTTTATTTGCTTTAATTTGATTATTTCCTTTTAATTCTTTAAATTAATATTTTCATAATATAAAAACAATAAAAATCAGAAAAGACAAAAAAAAAAAAAAAATTTATTTAATGTTATTTTGTAAATAAACTTTATTAATTAATTTAGTTTCTTAATTCTAGGTTTAATTCTAATATTTTTCTTAATAAACTAAAAAAGGGTAGAATTAGGGTTTTAAATGCTTTTATTCCTTTTTTTTCTTCTTTTTTACCCTATTTAATTATTTATTATTATTTTTGTAAATAAAATTTGCCATGTAAATAATTAATTTAAATTAGGTCAAACTAAAAATATTTCTTAATAAATAAAAAATAGTTAGAATTAGGGTTAATTGACTTTTCTTTTTAATTTCATTTAATTTTCTTACTAAAAATCCATAAATACAAAAAACTACAAAAAAAAAACAATTTCTTTCTTTTATTTAATTTAATTAATTTCGTAATTTTAATTCAATTTCTTTAAAAGGGTCCAACGCCCTCGCATTCCCGATTTTAATTCTCTTCGCATTTTTATTTCTTTTTGTGAATATAAATGTAATTGCCCAAAAGCCATGTAATAGATTAATTAGACATTTATTTTCCGCATTTTATTTTATTTCAAATCGGGTATTGGATTAATTTGGCGATGTAGACCCGCGCCTTTGTAATAGCGTAGGACTTTTAATTCTCGCATCTTTTTAACTGTTAATTAACCTGCATGAAAGAATGAATGTCAAAAATAAAAGCAACGCGTAGATAACCAATGCATGAACAAGATAAATGTAAATGAACATGACACACAAATCACACACCACCCCTAGGGTACGCCTCACTGTTGCCTTGCCCCTCGAAAGGTGATCGTCGAGTAGAGGACGTTTTAGTAAGTCCTCATGTCCATGAACATGGCATATGGGTAGCTTCTAAGGTGTCTTCCTATTGCTCTGGTGATCACCATGTCCCGAACCCTCGAATTGACCCGAACACCTCCAACGGTGGTGCTACCTACCCCTCAATGGTGGGATGGCACTACTTTAAAGGACATTTACACAGACGAATTCCTTAGAGTAGGTAGACGACTCTAGATACTTGCTCTAATTTCAAAACAAATCAAAAATACTTTTCACACCGACACCTTTTCAAAAAGCTTTCAAAAGCAACTTTTCAAACACTCTTGAGGACTGATACAAGAGTCGAACTGAAATTTTCAAAGAAACTTTTTTTAAACCCACAGTTGAAAAGCAAACAAACAATTTTTGAAAACACAAATGAGCAAGTATCTAAGAGCCCATGGATAACCATGGATAGAAAGGGTGCTAACACCTTCCCTTTCTATAAATCTACCTCCCGAACCGAGAGCAATCTCAATAAGGAATTTTTCTGTGCTTTTGTCCTTTCCATGTTGGAGAAAATAAAAGACGATGATGACTCTTGCTTCCACGACATTTCGCGAACCAGCGTTAAACAGTCAGTTCCAGATCCACCGATCACAGCGCGCGTGTTTGAACCAGCCACAGGGGGAGTGACACGTCTCCATCCCTAACCTCCAGCCCTATAACTTTACCTGCGGATTTAGATCCGTAGCTAAATGCGTAGGTCACTCCTAAAATTAACTCCAGGCCATATAAATTCCTCCCAAGACCATGGTTGTGCTCATCTTTCTCCTCCGGTCATGTCCATGGCCATTATTGGGGATAATTTTACCTGTAAGGGAAACGCCCAAAAACAAACCACAAAACCCTAGATTCGGTTCTTGGCTTTACAGGTCAGATAAATAAAATTGGGTGATACAGAAAGCTTGGAAATTTGATGAGGATCATGAATATGCCCATAGTTTATGCAAAAGATGCAAGAAATAAGATTTGCGAATTCAAAAGAAGGGCGGTTTTCTGAGATACTTACAGAGCTTTTGAACGCGTATGGAGACTGGCTTTGGGTTGGTTCTGCTTCAGTGATTGTCAAGGAAACGATTGAGATCGTTCTTGGCTTCTGAATTTGCCTCTAAGTGTCATTTTGGTTTTTCACTTTTTACCACTTTTTTCAAGTTTTCTTTGGTTTGTTCTTGCAGCCTCTAGCCCCCAATTTCGTGCCCTCCAGCTTCCTTATGTATGATAGAATGTATTAGGTCAAGGATCATGAATCAAATCTCTCTAAATCAATGCCTTATGATTTGATTTGATCCATCCTTTAAAGCTTGCCAAATTTATCAAATCTCCATCTTTTTGTACATGATATGCTTGATACGAATTTTGATGATGATTATGATGACAATTAAAACCTGAAATAATCAAAAGATATCATGTAATCAAAGCTTTGGATTTTTTTATGATTTAATTTGATTAAAATGAAATAATTCAATAAAAAATCAAATAAAATAATAAAAATAAGATATGGGCTCATGGCTGAAGCTAGGACACGTGTGAAATGTATAAAGATCAAATCAAGTGGAAAAGAATGGGCCCATTTGACAAAATTTGAAGTTTTGGGGATAGTTGACTTTTGGCACTTTTGCAAAAATGCCCAACTTCAACAATGCATAACTTCTTCAATTTTAAACTTTTGGAAGTGTTCTTGGACTTATTAGAAAGCTTGAGATGTCCTCTAATCAAATCTTTTGGTATCATATCATTTTTATATTCCATTCTCAAGTTATTAGCTTTGGAGAAAAAGGTGTTTTTGTTGACTTTCAAAAATAACCTATAATGTCCAAATTTGTAACTTCTTGTGAGTGCATTTATTGATCTTGGGGTATGAATATGGATTGTAGGAAATTGCATCCTATTAAAAATGAGCTTTGGATGGGTCATTTCTCATAAAGTATGAGAAAGTTATGCTTGGTCAAAGTTGAGTTGACTATTCCTACAAAACCCTAATTTAGCAACTTTTGAGTCTTGATGAATTTTGAGAAATCCTTGATGAATCATGATCAACCCTTTATCAAATGATGAAATATCCTTCAAAATGAGAATGTTGACAAAAAATCTTGAAGTTTGACTGTATTTGGGTCACAGTTGACTTTTGCCCTAACACAGTCGATTTTTGGACCCTTTGAGCAATTGACTGAGCAAACTTCCTCTGCAAGGCTTGAAATTTGTCATGGATGATCTTGAGAGTATATTAGGACATTTGGGAACAGTTGAGGTCATTTAGACTCAAGGATCTTGATGCAACACAAAACCCTAATTTGGGGTTGACTGCCTTAGGAGATAGCTTGACTGTCCAACTCTTGAGCAATCTTGAGCCACTTGGAGATTTTTCTTGCAATGTTTTGAGAAATATGAGGGCAAATTTTGGGGTACAACAGTATGGAATCTAGTTCCAAGACCCAAAGGATTCAATGTTATAGGAACCAAATGGGTCTTCAGAAACAAATTGAACGAACAAGGAGAAGTAATCAGAAACAAAGCACGACTGGTTGCACAGGGTTATAGTAAACAAGAAGGAATTGATTATAATGAAACCTTTGCCCCAGTCGCCAAGTTAGAATCTATAGGATTATTAATTTCTTTTGATGTACAAAATAACATTTCATTGTATCAAATGGATGTTAAAAGTGCATTTCTAAATGGTTATATTGAAGAAGAAGTATATGTCCATCAACCTCCTGAATTTAATAATTCAAAACATCCGGAACATGTTTTTAAGTTGAAAAAGTCTTTGTACGGTTTAAAACAAGCTCCCAGAGCTTGGTATGATCGTTTGAGTAATTTTCTATTAGAAAAAGATTTTACCAGAGGGAAAGTGGACACAACTCTCTTCAGAAAAACATTTAAAAATGATATTTTAATCTGTCAAATTTACGTTGATGATATAATTTTTGGAAGCTCTAATATATCCCTTGGAAAAGAATTTGCTAAGACCATGCAGGCAGAATTTGAAATGAGCATGATGGGTGAATTGAAATTCTTTCTTGGAATTCAAATCAACCAGACTCCAGAAGGTACTTTCATACATTAGACGAAGTATGTTAAAGAACTTCTGAAGAAATTTCAAATGTCAGAAAGCAAAGATGCCAAGACACCTATGCATCCAACCTGCATTATAGGTAAAGATGAGGTAAGTATGAAAGTAGATCAGAAGCTCTATAAAGGTATGATTGGATCCCTTCTCTATCTGACTGTATCTAGACCTGATATATTATTTAGCGTGTGCTTGTGTGCTAGATTCCAATCAGATCCTAGAGAATCTCATTTAAAAACTGTTAAGAGAATTCTTAGGTATCTGAAAGGTACTGCTAATCTTGGTCTGTGTTACAGAAGATCACAAGATTACAAATTAGCAGGTTATTGTGATGCTGACTTTGTTGGAGATAGAATTGAAAGAAAAAACACCTCTGGAAGCTGCCAGTTTTTGGGTGACAATCTTATCTCATGGTACAACAAGAAGCAAGCAACAATTGCTCTATCAACCACAGAAGCTGAGTATATATCTGCTGCTGGATGTAGCTCTCAGATGATTTGGATGAAAAGTCAACTAGAAGATTTCAACCTTTATGAAAGTAAGATTCCTATCTTCTGTTACAATACTTCTTCTATTTGTCTTTCTAAAAATCCAATCTTACATTCTAAAGCCAAACATATAGAAATTAAATATCATTTCACAAGGGACTATATTCAGAAGGGAATTTTAAACTTGATTTTTGTAAAAACAGACCATCAATGGGCTGACATTTTTACCAAACCCCTTTCAGAAGATAGATTTAATTTCATTCTGAAAAATATTTGTATGGGATTATGTCCTGAGTAAAATAATATTTATTTTCTATGACTGACTTCAGAACTTTCTGAAATGAATGCTCTGATCAACAACTCTTCAGAAGTTAGAAGAGAAGTTGTAACAGAAGCTATATGAAAAGTTATGAAACATTCTAACGCTTCATGTCCAAGTGTAGTTCAGAAATTCATTAGAACAAACAGCTGTTACATGCATCCTTCAGGAGATAAACACGTGGTGTGTTTCTGAAAGGTCAAGCGTGCAAAAGCTATTGATGACGTTCTAGGTAACTGTTGATGATTAGCCATAATCTCACGTTTTCCCTCATTTTTAGCAAATCATTAAATGCAAGTAATGATGAGATTCGTTTTTAAATCCGTTTTAATCTTTATTTTAATTATGTCTTAAATACTTTTAATTTTAATTCTTAACCTATTCTCTGAAATTAATGCCTATAAATACTTTTTGAAAAACCCTTTTCATTCTTTACTGTCTCTTTCAACTCAAGTTTTTATTTTACTTTTATCTTAAAACCCTTTTCGTAAATTTCTCTTTTCTAAAGAACTTCAATGGCTTCTTCTTCCTCTACCCACTCTGAGCAATACATTATACCTGAAAGGACAACTCTCATTCCGGTAGAAAGTTTGGAAGTTTTGAGTGAGCTAATGGTAGACTTTGAGAATCTCAGAGAGAATGGATTTCACTTGTTCCCTGCTGAGAAGTTTCAAGGTTGGGAAAGCTACTTTGATCGTCTTATTGGTCCTGTCTTTCCTCATTTGGTAAAAGAATTCTGGATTCACGCTATTGCAACTCCCAAGGTTATTCTCTCCTTTGTAATGGGCAAGGAAATATCCATTATAGAAAATCAAATCAGAAGGTTGCTGGGATTTAATGGACTTGGAGTTACAGGAATGCCCACTGAAAGAATGGAGATGTCTAGGGTATATTCAGAGATTTTTACCAACGGTCAAGGTTCCTCCAAAGTCAGGGACTTGAAAGACAAGTATAAGATTTGGGCAAGGATTATTCATGGATGTATTCACCACAGAAAAGACACCAGTTCTCCTGATTACATCAACGCTGATCAACAATATTTGCTGTTTTGCCTTGGAACCAATGTCAAAATTGATTTGCCCTACTTGCTTTTTGAACATCTCTGGAATCATGTCAAAGAAACCAGAGAAGCTGAAAGGATGAAGAATTCCAAATCAAAGAGGAATTGGATTCCTATGGGGAGGTTATTATCAGACATTCTGACTGAGAATGGTCTGATTGCTCACCTAAAAGAAGCAAATCTTCTGGGGGAGCTTGAACCTATCTGTGGTAAGACTATGAATGGAAAGAACTTGCTGAAGAGGAAAATTATTGACAAACTGCTGGTGGAACCCTCTCCATGTCTGTCAACTATTGTGAAGAAGAGAAGAATTCCTATTGCTGACTTTCCTATGTTCAACTCAGGGGAGCATTCTCATATGGTTTTGCACTATCTTGAGACCTGCAGAGAAACAAGATCACCTATTGATCCAGCTTGGCTTCAAGGAAGAAATCAAGCTGCTCCTGATGTTGTTCTCCAAGAATCTGTGAAGAGAAAAGCTGTAGAAGGACCTTCTGACACTCCTCAGAAGAAGAAAAAGAAGACATGTAATCATGCTGAAACTATACCTGTTTATAATTCTGAAAATGTATCTGCATCTGCTGAACCCTCTCAAACCTTAGGAGACTTAGATGTAGACATTAATCCGACCTTACCATCTGAACCCCTTGCTGACAACCCTAGTAAAAATCAGTTTTCAACAGATTTAAGTGATTCTAACTCTGATGAACATTCTGACAGCCAATCAGAACCCTCTCAATCAGAACCTCCTGAACCATCTGTTTTTCAACCTATTCCTGCTGAACATTTCTCAAGACCCCCTCCCAAACCTTTATCACCCAGACCCACTGGATGGTATGATGCTGGCTCTTGGAGAATTCCAGGGATAAATGAACCTCTAGCAACAATAAAACCTCCTTTCAACCTACCATCTGAGAATATTTTTGCTATGAACCAACCACAGCCTCAAAATCCTATTCCCACTCCTGCTTATACAATAATTATTTCGCCTGATGTCATTCCACCCACTTCACCATAACATACAACACCACTCTCAACTCCTCAAATTCCAGAATAACAAATTTTTGAACAAGCTGAAATTGCTGAACCATCCGTACCTCATGATATATTAGAACCTCCTATTTGTGTTAACCAACCTGAACCTATAAATAATCCTGAAACCAATAGCTTTTTAATAACTGTAGTGGAATCTCAATCTCTACAATTCTTGAAAAACAAAACTTACAGAACGACTGTCCCTAAACCTGTTCAGCCAGATGTAAATACTTTGTTTCAGAATTTTATAACAAATGTTCAAGCATGGTTACAACCGCTGAAAGAAGATTGCCTCAGAAGTGTGAACACAACAACAATAGATCTTCTATGGGAAACTTTCAAAAGAACTTTGGTTGCTGAATCACGGAAGTTACAGGATTTGTGCCACTCTCAGGTGCTGGACAACTTTTTGCATGCCTTTAAGACAAAAGCTGATGATACTTGGAATAAGAAGTCTTTGCTATTGATTGCTTATACTCCAGCTGATAAGATGGACATATCAGAAGATGAATCTGACGAATCCTCTGAATATTCAAATCCTCTGGCTATTGTTCTATTGAATCAACCTTCAGTTAAGGATGGACCTGAACCTGTGCCAACTCTTGCAATGGATCTGGGCACTCTGCTCTCCACCTTTGTGAAGTCTGACTCAACAGTTGCTGCTTCTGACCCTGTTTCTACTGAAGCTTCATCATCTTTTGCTCCTACCTCACTCATTATGGACACTCTGAAAGAGCTAAAGAGGGAGAATGAAGTCTTGAATAAACGCATGGATAAGCAAGATCAAACAAATCTAGAGTTCAAGAACTGGATGGCAATGCAAAGTGAATCTGCCTCTGAAATCAAGAATCTTCTGATGGCTCTTGTCTCTAAGAAATCCTAGTTTCTTTTTGTCTCTTATTTTGTTTTGTTTGTACTTCTGGATATCTATTTTTAACTTTTTATGAAATCTTTCAAAATTTCTCATTTATTACACTTTTTGATTATGCCAAAAAGGGGGAGAAAATGTGCATTTTTGAACTAATCACTGTTTAACAGTTATGGGACTATGTCTCAGACATTCTAACAAATTTGCAAGAATTCCTCCTGTGCAAAAGATTTTTTTTGTAGGTATCATATTAACTCTGAAAGAATATTCCAGCTAAGATTTATCTTCTTGAAGAAGTTCTGAAGAAATTCAAGAAGACTGTGTATCACTCTGACTAAATAATCTCAGGATGTCTTATGCATAGAAATATTCATTTTAGGGGGAGATTCTTATCTCTTAATCTGTTTCTTTTCTTTATCTAAAATAATTTTTTGTCATCATCAAAAAGGGGGAGATTGAAAGAACAATATTAGTTCTGACCTATCTCAAGTGTTTTGATGATAACTAAATTATATTTAAGATAATTTATGCTCTAATGAATGTGTTTTGAATGTCTTAGTTAATGTTCTGACAAGAAACATTCCAAAGTACTAAGCAAAGATTATGAAGAAGTTCTTTGATAAAAGAACCTTTATTCAAGCGCATCTGCTGACTCTGGTAAGAACCTTTACTTTTTGAATGTATCTTCTAACTTCTAGCAGGCTCCTTGATTCAGAAGATAACTTGAAAGCAAGCGCTGTTCAAAGTTCTTAGCAAACAACACTCTGACCAGAAGTTGAATGAAGCATGTTCTGACTTAAAGCAAATACTGAAACAACGTCTAAATCAACTTGTCTTGTCAAAGCAAAGGAAACACGTTCTTACATTCTGACGTTTGCTAATTAATGCAAAGATGGCTGAAAGCACTCAAGTGCCTACAACTAGTTTCTTGGAGAATGGAATTTTGCAAGGATACACACAAAGCATTTAATGCTCTCCATTTCCTCTGAAGGCAGCAACGGTCTTATTATTCCTACTATAAGTAGAAGGACATTTATTGCAAGCCTATAACAACGTTCAAACAAAAAACTATGTGAAAGATTCAAAAGCTCACAAACTAATAGTTCATACAATTTTGTGTATTATATTCTAAGTGAAAAATCACAGTTGTGATATAGCTTGATTAGAAGCAAACTCTATTTCAATTATCTGTAAAGATTATACTTCTGTATTTGTTCCTTGAGAGACCAAGTTTGGTCAGATTTCTCAAGAAGACAAGGACTAGATTTAAGTCTTAGTGTTGTTAGGCACTTGTAAGATTACTTGTGCATTATTAGTCACAACAGTTGTTGTATGATTGTAATCAGTTGATTATAGTGGATTAAGTCTTTGTTGAGAAAGACAAAATCACCTTGGCGGGTGGACTGGAGTAGTTTGAGTTCAAACGAACCAAGATAAAAATAACTGTGTTATTCCATTATTGTTTTGAGCTTTGTATTGAAACTCGAAAAGAGTCACTTATTCAACCCCCTCATTCTAAGTGTTTTCTTACCCCTTCATAAACAACAACCTTCAAGAACATTATACATTGCTACCCATCCGAAATTACAACAACATCTCACTCACCAAATATTTTTCCTCACATAAGCATTTGGCTATAAGAACTAGTGAAAGAAAGTGAAAGTGAGAACTTAGAGAGAGAGAGAGAGAGAGAGAGAGAGAGAGAGAGAGAGAGAGAGAGAGAGAGTGTGTGTGTGTGTTAATACACATTTCATATTATGGATGATTTGAACCGAGGAATGAGACCTCTATTTACATGGTTCAAATCCTCCAAAATAGGAAACATTATTAAATAAAAAATAATTGTTACCAATCGATTAAATCATTTAAATGTAATAGCTATGATTTCCAAAATAGGTAATAAGTGATACGTAGTCGTTTCTAATCATTTGAGTACATTCAAATTGCCTTTATCCTCAAAAGCGCACCAATATAATCGGTTGACACTTTGTCTTAATCGGTTATATTTAGTTGAAAAATATTTTTCTGGCTTTTTGAATGTTCCCGTAACTTCCCAAGCTGCTTCTATATATTTATTCAAAGCATTTTATTTTTAGATACATTTTAAAAAAATGTTTTGTGTGTGTGTGTGTGTGTGTGTGTGTGTGTGTGTGTGTGTGTGTGTGTGTGTGTGTGTGTGTGTGTGTGTGTGTGTGTGTGTGTGCATGCACTCATAGCTAACTACCTTTAAAAAGAAAAAAAAACTTTTGCTTTTAAAAAAGTTTCACTCACTTACTAAATTGGGGTAACTTCCCTAAGCCCGTGTCTGGTGTATTCATTGTGTTGACACCTTGCTTAAGATCTCCTTTTGATACTTTATGATGTAATCTATTTTTTGTTGTCTTTTTTCAACCGAGGCTTTCAACTGGGATATTGTAAATCATCCATCAAACATGTGGCTTGCATCTTTAACTTCTTGAGTACATTGGTTGGCTTTATAAATGGTTGCATATTTTACTATGTTGAATATTATCTTATATTTTCTTTTACATTTGTCATCATGTTGCATCTTTGTCATGTTGATTGTATGTTATGTTCTTCTCAATTGTCAACATATTGCATTTGTCTGCTTTGTCATCACGCTGAGTAACCTTTATAGTTGTTATGACCTTTCTACAATTTCATCATCAAAACAACATATGTTAATTGAAAAATAAGTTTCCATATTTTGAAGATACACCTACATCATGAAATGAAATACCTTTATCGAATTTTCTCAGATAGGAAACATTAAAAATAATTACACAATATTTACCAATTAAAGAACACTAGTTGTTATCTTCCTAGGTCACATAACCCTTCTTTGTTGCCACCAAGTCAATGAAATAGGGAGATGTCACCCGTCATATTTCTTAAACCTTCATAAATGAGAACCCATATTCTCTTCATAAAGCCACGAAATTTATCCTGTAAGATCAACAAGATATACTATGCACCCAATATTCTTTGGGTCCTTGAGGGTTAGTGAAACTTTGTTGCATTTAGGCAACCATTAAAAAATACCTTTATGAATTAGAAATTTTCTAAATTTACATTCTGCACTAATGTGACCTTTCATACAGCAACAATGATAAGTCAAATTATGAAGATAGTGACCTTTGCTTTTTGGATCCTTTTCAACAAAGTTATACCTTTTATATGGTGCATTTAAAGACCTTATGAATTTCACGGGATCAATAGCAGATGTAACCTTTGGTTGTAATACTTTGTCCAATTTTTCTTTAAGAGTATTAACCTCATTTTCCCAAATGTGACAAGTATCACAACCGAACCTTGATGGTTCTTCTTACTCATTTTTAACTTTTTGAACATCTACCATAAATAGCTTCATAGTTTCCATTTTCTTTTCAGTTTCTAAAAGCTTAACTTTTTAGTATGAAAAGATCATTTTATTTGAAGTTAGCTTTTTAAAAGCATATACCGCTTCTCTATGTAGATTTTCAAAAGCTACTTGTAAATCAGAATAAGATAATTTATCAACATGTTCATATTTAGAATGACTTACATTATCTTTCTTCTTTTCACGATAATAGGCCGAGAGACAAACATTTTTTATTCTTCGCTATCACTTGAGCCTTCATTACTTGAGGAATCGTTATCACTTTCCCAAGTAATACTAACTCTTCTAGACTTACTATAGTTATTGTGTTGACCCTTTCCTTTTTTCTTTATCAAGCAATGGACAATATAGCTTATAATGACCGATTTTTTCACAATTGTAACATGAACCTTTTGATTTTCCTTTCTTGTTACCATCTTCCTTTGAGGAGTTTGATTGTCTTCTAAATTTGTTGAGGTTTTTGTCGGAGTGCTTTACACAATTTCTTTTGATGTACCTTTTCACAAAAGCCTTATTTCTTCATCATTCATATTCCTGTCGTCACTTATTTCACTATCACTTTGCTCATTTATTGAGGACATTAAACATGAAGCTTTTAAAGCAATATATTTCTTTTCTACCTTATTTCCCTTACTTTTCTCCTTCTTTAGCTTCTTATCATGCCTTTTCTCATGCTTTTCTAAGAAAGTGAGTTCTTGCTCATGTTTTTAAAGTTTGTCAAATAAATTTATGAGGTCTAATATTGTAATATCATTTGCTTCTTTGATTGCTTCTTTATTAGTAGTAATTTAATTGGAAATCAGTTTCCCAAGTGCATTCAAACGATTTATGAGATGAGTGAACCTCTTTTGGATGTCAGCAATGGTTTCCCCATGTTTCATGTGAAATAGTTCAAAGTCTTGATTCAATGTATTGACCCTAGCTTGTTTGACTTCATAAGTTTTCTCATGGACAACTTGTAATGCGCCCCACATAGCTTTGGCAATCTTACAATGATAAACACGATAATACTTGTTGTACCCCAAAATTTTCCCTCTCATGTTTTCAAAAGTCTTCCCTTACATGGTTGGTCACAAACATTTGCCTAACGAAAATAAAGTTTTTTGAAGATGAACAAAGTGTCTTTCGATTGGCATCTGGGAAAAGTCTTCGATTGGGTATCCAAAATACTTCGATACAGGCTTGACTCACCAGTCTTCGATTGGGCATTTTGCACTCTTTGATCAGGCTTTGATTAGTAAGCTTCGATTAGGTGTTTGAAACCCTTCGATCAAGCTTTGGTCTGCAAGTCTTCGATTGAGCGTTGGACCCCCTTCGATCAAATCAATTTCACAATGCTTCGACTAGTACTTCAGAGTGTCCTTCGACTGGAACTTCAGAGTTTCCCTTAATAAGAACATCAGAACGAAATGACCTTCGAATGGCATTTTAGTGCAGAGTTTCTCTCAATCTAAGATGCTATGATGAAGGAAGTTCTGAACACTTCGAATCAGAACTTAGACTCATCACAAGGCCAAGGGCTGGCCGAAGTTGTCTAATAGGGAATGTTCTAAATAGATTCGAATTGGACTTTGAAGCTGGCAAAGAAGGCATATTCGAAGGAATGAAGTAGGCTGGCATGACTAAGCAAAAACACATATCCTAACCTGTCCAGGTTCACCCAAAGTTCACAATGGCATGTGTCCCTTGCAAATATAGAAATAATTAAATGCTGATTGTGGACTCAATTATTTGAATTAAAGGCCATATTCTTGCCTTGTTTGCTCCCAACCCTACAAGAGCTGATTCGACCAGGGTGATCCTTTTCGAATCAAGCAATCGAAGCAGAGGGAGGCTCAATCGAAGGGGCTATGAAATTGAAGCTGGAATAGATTCAAATGGGACTTTGAAGCTATCAAAGAGAGAAAATTCGAAGGGAAATGGATCTGAAGGGGAAGGTCAGCTTTTGATTTCCATCATATTGGAGGCCCAAACAACTCATAACAGGCTGGCAATAACGCATGAAAGCAGATTCGCACGTGATTGAATCAAAAATAGAAAGTCTTTATGAAGAAATCAAATCAAATTCGTGTAAAGGCATGGTGTGGACAAAAAGATTGAATTAGGCTATTTTTGGAATGATATTCAAAGTGAATCAAATCAAATCTCTTCATCATAATGGGCCAAGATTTGATACACAAATATTGACCTAAATTCCTTTGTCTATATAAACCTCATGCTCACAAAGAAAAAACAACGGGGGGAAAGACACACAAAACTCTGCAGAAACGGAAAAAACACCACGAAGACGGCCACGCATACCTTGCCTCGCAGAAGCACCAACCTGCCCCACGAAAGTCTAGACTCCATTGTAGGCACCTTCCGTCCAAATCCAGGCACCTCCAGTGGTATAATGTTCAATCTCACTTAATCTTAAAATTACTCATAATTGCATATTCATAGTTTTTGTTGTTACTTGTGAGCGATTTAACAAAGCATGTATAAGCTGCAGTGTTCATACTTTTGAACCCCCCATGGATAAAGTTTCTTTCAAAGCAGGTTACATTTGAAATCCATGATCTTGGCTATGACAAATCGAAACCAACCCAGATCTGGATTCAGGAATTGATTTCGAATGAGACGTTTCTCTATGTTGTTTAGTTCTGAATTGCCTAATTTGCAGGGCCAAAAGCAGGAGTCATGCCTTTTGAATGAGCAAGAAACTCAGGGGTGAAAGGGAATTCGCTCAATCGAAGGGACTAGGATCCAATATCACAGGCCTTATATTTTCAATTTCTAACAAACTTCCTTGCAGGTCCAACATCCCAGGTCCCCTAAAACTTTGTTATGTTTTTCCTTCAGGTATTCAGGCGCAACATCCCAAGCGTGGACCACCATACGTCCTCAGATCTCAATGTGCCAAGTGGCTTCAAGCTAGATCCAAAGGCCAGAACCATTGATCCACCATGGATTCAAGTCAATGCAAGCATAGGTAATTTGGAGGGTCAACAAGGGCCAGCGTTCTGGGCCTGGAAAAATTGCTGATCATACAACCTCTTCACCCCCCCCCCCCCAAAGTTTGCTTATATTTTATTTCTTTTCATTTTTTTATTGATTTTCATTATTATTATTAAAACTAATTAATTAACAAACTAACCTTTTTTTCATAAAAAATCAGAAATAACAAAAAATAATATTTAATAATTTCACTATTTTTATTTTTGTAAATAAATCATTAATTAATTAAGTTAGTTTTAATTAGGTTTAATCTTAACATATTTTGCATTAAATTAAAATTGGTTTAGAATTAGGGTTTTGATATATTTTTACCTTTTTAATTTTGTTTCCTTAATTAAAATAAAACTCAAAAAAATATATTTTTCTTTTAATTAATTAATTAAACTTAATTCTTAAATCAAAAATGACAAAAATATGCTTTATTCAATAAAAGGGTCAAAACCCTAAAGGACAATCCGATTCAATTTTCTCGCGCGTATTATTTTTGATCCATATATTGTAATTGCTCCGAGGATGTAATAGTTTTAACTTAGGACCTTTATTTATCGCTTTAATTTACTTTTTCGCATTTAATTTTAAGGGTTTTTTTTTGGCGATGTAAATACCCGACGCCTTGTAATAGCTTAGCTTTATTTTCCGCAATTTATTTTCTGCAATCATTAACTGTTAGATGTTTGAACAATAGGCTATGCATGACAAGATTAACCTTTAATTTAAAATCAACCGTAGCTCACCATAACATGTACAAAGATAATATAACTGAAAAAAAATACACTCGCACATGCCACTCTTAGGGTACGCCTCACTTGGTTGCCTCGAACGTGGTCATTGAGTATAAGGAGTCTTAGAGGTCGCCCTCTTGTCCAAAGATCATTGTTGCCTCGAAACAGTTGCCTCGGAAAAATGATCTAAGACATTAGGGTTACCGTTAAGGCGTCCTAACATTGCTTTAGTGGCCACACGTCCCTTAAATCGAATTGACCCGAAAGCTCCAACGACGGTGCTACCTACTCCTTAATAGTGGGATAGCATTGTCTAAAGGACATTTGCACAGTTTAATTCCTTTTTGAGTAGGTAGATGTTCTTAAGTACTTGCTCTTTTGAAAACAAAAACAAAACTTTTTGCACTTACACTCTCTTCAAAAACAAAACTCTTTTCAAAACCCACAAACACAAAGACAAGCAAACTTTTGAAAACATAGTGAGCAAGTACCTAAGAGCCCATGGATAACCACGGATAGAAAGGGTGCTAACACCTTCCCTTTCTATAATCTACCTTCCGAACCCGAGAAACATCTCGAAAAGGAATTTTTCTGTGCTTTTGGGCTTTCCTTGTTGGATAAAATAAAAGACGGTGGCGACTCTTGCTTACCGCGACACTTTGCAAAAACATACGCAAACGCGAACCAGCATTCCAAAACAGTCAGTTCTCATTCCCACCGATCATAGAACTGGCGACTCTGCTGAGGATTCTTATAAGTGAGGTGTACCTTAGGATTAGATCACTTGTGTTTTCAATTGTATGCTTTGTATGCTTTAAATTTTGTGGGCTTGTATCGGAGTTCTATAGATCCTAAACCGGATCTAGGGATACCCTTTAGGTAAGTAGCAATAAACTGTGAGGGATCTGTCCGACATAGACCGACACAGATGAAGCAGTAGCTACGTTGGTGTGGCACCTTGGTCTGTACCGATATCCCTTGTGTTGGAACGAGGAGAATATGGGTCTTCTGAGGAGTCATTAAGCACCAACTGACCTTAGAACCTTAAATTGACCAAGTTGGCCATAGAACAGTAGCAGTATGCTACACTCATTGAGACTAAACTCTCGTGATGATTCTGACTGCAAGAAAAGGTTGCTAAACTGGAATTATGACCGATTGAGGGTAGTCAGTGATATTGAGATCCTCTAGAACCCGGTTACTATTTTTTAGGACAAGTCTTAACCAACTGAAACTGAAAGAGGGTAATACCTAAACTCCATGCCAGCCTAAACTTAAGGCTGTTTGTGTGACTTGTGTGCCTTCAAACTTGAACTACTTGCACATTCTTGTTATCTGACAACATGAGTTCCTTGCAGGTTTTGTTTACAGTCCTTATCCGATAATTTGGATTTATTGCAGGGTTTACTTACATCACTTCACACTTTTGCTTAAACGCATAGCATACACATCATAACATCATGCCTTAACATTTCCTTAACCATTTCAAGGATCTCAAGGGTTTGTGATGCAGGTTATGGTAAATCAAATGTCTAGCAAGGGGCAAGGGGATTTATTTTCCTCTAGCAAATTCCGTCTAGAGATCAAAACATGATAACTTGAGTCAGAGGCTATAACCCACTCGATATGGTGAGCTTGACTCTTGAAGAAGGACTCTTAACGACACGAAGTTTCTTTAATCAAATCCTAACAGTTACTTGTTTACCCCGCGAGATCCTTGAAAACATTGCATACATATATCATACATATCATTGCATTACAGGTACCATTCCAGGTTTCTCATCTTCTTTGCTGTTTATTTCAGCAATCATGTCTTCTGAAACACCTACTGATCAAGCCATCAAGGCTCTTCAAGCCCAGAATGCTCAGTTTCAGGAAATGTTCTTGAACTTGGCCAAGAGTCAACAAGATTTGAAGACTCTTATCTTGAAGGACAAGAAGAAGAAGAAGAAGAAGAAGAAGAAGAAGAAGAAGAAGGTGGTCCTCTTGAATATGGGTCGCAGATTTGGGAACAATTTGCAACAGGAGACTGATTTGTCCCATTCATCTAGAGGGGGAGAGAATCAAGAGGAAAGAAAGGGTCCTAGCCCTGTGGTTTCTGACAATGACACAAATGAGGACCAGTATCCTCCTGCTGAGGATAGATATAAGCAACTTGAAGACCGGCTCAGTGCAATGGAAATTCAACAGATACCTGGCTTAGATTTAGGAGACATGGGTTTGGTTTCTGGAGTGGTCATCCCGCCAAAATTCAAAATCCCTACTTTTGCCCTGTACGATGGAGTCTCTTGCCCTAAGATGCACTTAAAGTCTTATGTCCGCAAGATTCAACCATACACAACTGATCCAAAGCTTTGGATCCATTTCTTCCAAGAAAGCCTAGTAGGGACTCAACTCGAATGGTTCTATCAATTGGAGAGTTCTCGCATCTACACCTGGGAGGATTTAGCTGCTGCTTTCTATAAGCAGTATCAGTACAATGCTGATCTTGCACCAACTCGTGTGCAATTGCAGAACATGACCATGGGTTCCAACGAGAGCTTCAAAGGATACGCCCAAAAGTGGAGAGATCTGGCTGGTAGGGTGCAACCCCCTTTAACTGACAGGGAGCTGATTGACATCTTCATGGGAACATTGACATGGCCTTTCTTCAAACACTTGATCGAAAGTTCTTCAGCCGGGTTCACCGAGCTAATACTGACCGGCGAAAGGGTCGAAGCTGGCATCAAAAGTGGGAAGATTCAAGAAGCTATACCTTCTGATGCTCAGAAAAAGCCCTATAATGGGAAGAAAGAGTCTGATGCAGTGATTGGTCAAAAGAGTCGTCATGATCAACATGTAGGGGCAACCCCGATCTCCGATCCCACGTCTGTTCAACAAAGACAGAGCAATAGGCGTAGGGTAAGATATCAAGAAAGGTAGTGTACTAACATCAACATGCCTTTGTCTCAAGCGTTACAACATTTGCTGAAGTTAAAGCTAATCACGCTAAAGGATCCTCCTCAAAATCCCAATACTTCCTCTTCTAAGTATAAACCGAGTGTGAGGTGTGCCTACCATTCTGACAGTCCTGGACATGACACCGACGACTGTTGGACTTTGAAGAACAAGATCCAAGACTTGATTGATGCCAAGGAGATCAAGTTTGACCCTCCGAAGACCCCAAATGTGATCACTGATCCTACGCCAAATCATTGAGAATGTCTTTGTTTCATTTGAATTTTCAAGTTGTAATTTCTTTTGTTATTCAAACAATTATCTATTAATGTCAAACTCTGTTTCATTAATGCATTGCATATGTTTGTCTTGAATTCATCCTTTCATTTTCATTACATTTAAACTATGCTTTTTACTCTCCTTATGACATTCAACTCTTGCTAAAAGTTACAAGCCTTTAGAGGGAGGATGACGAAACAATACCATAATCTCATACAATATGCTTTTGAACAGACCTCGCTGACGATGTACAGGCGTTTCTTTCAAATCCTAAACACTGGAGTTATAAGGAAAATAATCCCTAGTCAACCCCTTCGAGCCAAAGAAGTAGGAGTTTTCTGTTTAAAAACAAATTGAAACCCTTGATTAAACCTGGGGCAAGGTAGTCTTTCAGTTAATTCAAAAAAAAAAGATGCGCATTGAAGTCGCAAAACTCTTAGTTCATAATACAACGAACGACATCAAAAGCATTCCTCTGGAATCAAAAGACAGTGGTGGTTCCTTATCTCATAGGAAGTAAATCTCTCAAAAGAGAAAAGCCCACTGAGCCAAAATCTATAAAGGAGGCTTAAGAAAGCTGGGGCATCCCGCTGACTGTAATCTCGAAAATAGGAACAGTCAGGCAAAAATTAGGGATAATAAATCAAAAGAATGAGGTCATTACAAATCCTCGACAACATGAAAAATGTTGCAAAAAAAAATGATGACTGCCTTCCAAAATCCAACTTGTGTAAACCGTCACCAAAACGTCGTTCTAAATTCGAATAGAGTTTGACGGACAATAAACTGAGTTTAGGATCGAAGAACATCACGAAGAGCGGGTGGTACAAATATGCTTTGAGCCTTTATCCTTTGTTTCTTAAACCATGAACCAAGCCACGTTACAACCCTTCAAAAGTCCTAATTGAAGCATGGGTTAGTTCAAAAGAATACTGTTACAAAAGGTATCCTGACTCCTATAGGGCTTTGCCCTAAATCTTATGTTGAATTTGTCTTATAAAAAGTTTTCTGCTAAAAAATGCATTTTTCAAAACTTCGAGACAAGCATAAACTTTGCATTATTTGAATATCGTTGTTTGCACATGGTTATTTGTTTGACAACGAAGAAATTTATACAGTGAATGTTCGGAGGAACGAAAACTCTCTCAGTGAGTAAAATCACTTTAAGTGGGATGACACTCCCGTGGAAAAAATCTCCTATCAGCAAAAGGGGACTTGATATGGTGTTGTCCAGTAAACCTGGGGCAGTCCAGTCAAGATTTCAACAAAAATTTCAAAGTTCAGTAAACCTGGGGCAATCCAGTCAAGATTTCAAGAAATCTCTCAATTGCAGGTTAACCTAGGGGCAAGTATCCCTCACCATCACTTGGGGCATTAAAACATCAATCTCAATAAAGGGTTACATACAGTCAAACATTTCCAGGCAGTGCCACAAACACTCGCTGTTGTACCCGAAAATTTTCCCTCCTCTTTTTCACAAGAAATCACAGCTTCGGGTTTTCCCTGATTTTTCAGTTTGGCTCAGGGTTTGATCAAAGCAGACGTTTCTTTGACAGTAAATCCAAAATTAGGGTTTGCACGCGCATTCTTAGAAGAATTGGAATCCACAACATTTCATTTGACTGTCACACTGCTTTGACGCTTGTTCAAGATTTCTGTTTGTTTCTCAAAGCCTAAACATCTGGGATAGAAGCTGAGGCATTTGATTTGAAAGTTTGAAGCTTTAGTTTGACCAGTGAGGTAAAAGGCGTATGGACGTTTGTTTGTTTAACTGTGCAAAGCGTGTGATTAATTGGAATGCCGGGCGTATTGCTGGTTAATGCGAGGTTGTGAGACTACAACGTTTATTAATTATTTATTTTATCTAAGTTAAAATAATTGGGATGCATTTCCAGTCATTTTAATTCAAGAGATTTAAATAAATAAATAGACAGTGTAAAAGAAAGGTTGAAACATCTGACAAAATTTTTTATTTATTTTAATTGTTGTTACAAGTGTTATTTGAATACAGTAAATTTATTTACAGTGTTTACAATAATGTTTATTACAACGATTAAAAATAAAATAAAACTATCTTCTAAGCCTCTTGAAGTCTTCATACTTCTCTGATCCCCAACTGGTATTTACCTGCAAAGACGGAAAAAGAAATCAGTGCAGATGAATTAAAAAAGCATTTTCAGACAGATAATTAAAAGCTCATCATTAAAGATTGTTGGCCGGAATCAGTTTGTTTTGGTTTTCATCGTATTTTGCTCGTCCTCTTTGCAAATCGCAAGAAGATTCCTCTTCTTGGTTCACAACGAGGGAAAGTAAAATTAATTGTTGCAAGCATATAAATCAATTAAAAAGAAGGCACAAGGCTGCATATAATACAAGGGACAAACTGCACAAATTCAAACTGAACAAGCTAAGCTGCATAAGTTCAAACTGAACAAACTAAGTCACAAGTTCAAACTATCAACCAAGCTGTCAAAGAATCTGTCAACAAACTGTCAAGAAGATATCAAAACAGAAAAGCTGCCTACGAGCTATCAAAACTATCAATGCAGGAAAGATGGAAGTACAAAATGCAGAGCAAAACCAAGTTGCAAGCAAGCAATATTGTCAAAACATTTTCATCATTTCCCTGGCCAACAACTTTTCAGAAAAAGACATATTAAGCAATAAAATATGCTTTTTAAATGGAGAGAGAAAGAGAGAGAGAAGTAGGCTTTACAGTTTGGCAGGCTATGCAGAACAGGAAGAAAAGAATAGATAAATGTAACATTGTTCTAACAGTTCAAGAAGGGGGGGCAGAACACAAAGAGCAAAAAAACCACAAACTGTAAAACTGCAAGCTGAAGTAACAAAACCTTCAGACCTGTATAACCTCAAAACCTGCCTTACCAATACCACAAAAACTGTAAACACAAACCAACAGGAGACCTGCATAACCAAGCCTGCCTATACCAGAAACCTCCAAACAAACCTGCAAGTTTATCACAAACCTGCAAGTTTATCACAAACCAACAGCCTGCCTGCATAACTTGTAACCTGCAAGCAAAACCAACAAACCTGTATCCAAGCCTGCATAACTTGCAAACCAACACAAGCCTTGAGGCCTGTTCCCAACAAACCTGTATCCAAGCCTGCCTTACCAACAACAAGCCTTTAAACCTGCTAAAAAACCTATCAAACTGCAAATACCAATAAACCTGCCTTCCTAAAACTTGCAAACCAATACAAGCCTTCAAGCATAACAACAAGCTTGCCTTCCTAAAATCAAAAGAAAACTTGCCTTCAATCCAGAAACCAAACAACAAGCGCCTTAGAACCAAGTTCATCATAGGCAAAATCATCAACATCAGAAAAAGTCAACAAAATCCAAAGAGAGGAAAAGTCAGAAGCAAGCATTCAGATAAGAAGAGATCCATAAGTGAAACAAATATCATAGCGTTTTCAGAAATATTATTCATCACAAAACGGAGAAAGATACAAATACCAGGAAGCTAGCATCACTATCACGTTCCCTCCTCCGGCCTCCTGAGAGCGCCACTGTCCAATCCTTCGTCTCCTCTCCAAAAACGAAACCCCAAGGTATTAATTCCCCCTCTTTCTGCTTTGCATCTCACACAAATAAAAAACAATCAAAGATCAAAACATGTAAAAAGCTAAAACATGCAAGATAAAAATCTGAAAACCCTAAAACGCATGAAGAAGAAAATCGTTACCCTTTTAATCACCGCCCTGTGTAAACGCGAGGAGGAGGAGGTGGAGGCATCGCCCTGGTAGCCTGAGGCGAGGAGAGAGGCATCAGTGGTCCTGTTTGAGAAAGGATGAAGAGGATGAAGAAAGGAGAGGAGCGGCGCCGTTCCAAATTGTGAAACCTAATTCTGAAAAAAAACACAAACAAACCCTAAAAAATTTGTCAAACCATTTGGTCCTGGACGCCCCCAATAAACCTTTAAGCCCAATAAACTGGCGCATGCACCCCCTTTTTTCTTATCTTAGCTTTATTTTTTTGATTGGGCCAAGAAACATCCTTAAAGCCCACTTACCCTTTTTTTTATTATTATGTTTTTGAAAACATTTTTGTTATATAACCATATTTTCCTAACCTATTTTTGTTAAGTAAAAATGATATACTAATTTTTGTATAAAATTTTATTAATGTTTTCATTACCTTAAAAAACCAAAAATACATAAAAATAGAATTTATTAAGTTAATTGATTTTGTCTTTAAAACCCTTTTTGTTTATATAACACTAACAAAAATACAAAAATAATAAAAATACTTATTTTGCATTAGGTTAACATTTTGATCATTTGTAAATAATCATATGCATGGCACAATACTTTTGATTCTCTTTGATTCTTATACCTTGCTATATTTTTACATCGAGAATGAAACGACTCGATTTGGTTGTAAATAATATTTGGACACTACTATTCTGATAAGACTAATCCCCCGTTTGTAAACATTTGTACCCCCATCCCCGGATACTTATTTGTAATAGCTTAGACTTTAAATTCCTGCAATTTATCGCTTTCCATATACTGTATAGTAATTAGGGTTTGTATGCGAAGATTCAAAATCAACCGCTAGATAACATAATACAAGACAAATGCATGAAAATCAATACACAATTCACACTTGCACCCCTAAGGTAACCTCGCCTGTTGCCTCGGAAAATGAAATCATGTCCCTCGAGTATGAGACACTCTAGCAAACGTCCCTTCGATAAACAAAGATCGTAGTCCCTCGATGACCCTCGATGTTGCCTTCGATAAAACGTTCTCGTCCCTTACAAAATTGCTAGAGCGTCTTACAAGTTGCCTTCAATGATTGCATACGATGACCCGCGCCTGTCCCGTTCAACATCCTAACACAAGGTTGTTCACCAAATACAATGGTGAAACAACACTGTTAAAAGGGTTAAAAAACATGAGAAAGATCTTTGAGTAAAATAGGGTAGACGACTCTTAGTTACTTGATCAAACTTACAAAAACATCCTTGCCATTTTTTAAACACACATCTCCACACAATTTCAAAACAACTTTCAAAACACTGAATTATCTTTTTGAAAAGACACACACCTTTGTATATACTCAAACAAGAGTCATTACAAAGGTTGCCTAGACAAGGCATCTTTTTCAAAACATTTTCAAAACCACACACACAAAGCACCCTTTCAAAACAATTGAAAAGCAAAGGCAAGTGATCTAAAACTAGTAACTAAGAGCCCATGGATAACCATGGATGAAAAGGGTGCTAGCACCTTCCCTTTTCATAATCTACCCCCCGAACCCACGAAAACATCTCAAAGGTCTTTCCTGTGCTTTTTGACCTTTCCTTAGGATAAAATAAAAAGTCGGTGGCGACTCTTGCTAAACCAAACATTTGCGAACACAAAACGCAAAACCCAAGTCATTTCTCCCACCGTATCACACTCGCTGCTAGGGGCAGTGACAAATCTCCCCAAAATCCTTCTCATAGGATGATTCCCCAGCAAGAGTTTAATCTCTGAAAACCTTTCCCCAGTTGAGACAACTTCAACGAAGTCGTCACCTCTCTAGCAGACCGGCAACATGGTTTATTTCTCCAACAAATGGCAGAAATCCCCAACTTGAGTTTGCCTCTCCGACTACTACAAATTAAAGGACCACAACTCATCTTCCCCAGTAGACTACTCTACAATACCCAGTGTTGTACCCCAAAATTTACCCTCCTCTTTTTCACAAGAACTCACAGCTTCAGGGTTTTCCCTGATTTTTCAGATTGGCTCAAGAATCGATCAAACAGATTTTTCTTTACCTGTCGAACAAAATTAGGGTTTGCATTGATTTTGAATCAGTCAAACAAATTATTAGGGTTTCTATTGATTTGGTTGAGTTTGGCTCAGGGTTTGATCAAGCAGACGTTTCTTTGACAGTAAATCCAAAATTAGGGTTTGCACACGCATTCTCAGAAGAGTTTGAATCCACAGTATTTCAATTGACTGTCACTTTGTTTTGACGCTTGTTCAAAATTTCTGTTTGTTTCTCAAAGCCTAAACATCTGGGATAGAAGCCGAGGCTTTTGATTTGAAAGGGTGGAGCGTTGGTTTGATCAATAAAGTGAAAAGTGTATGGACGTTTGTTTGTTTAACTGTGCAAAGCGTGTGATTAATTGGAATGTTGGGCGTATTGCTGGTTAATGCGAGGTTGTGAGACTACAACGTTTATTAATTATTTATTTTATCTAAGTTAAAATAATTGGGATGCATTTCCAGTCATTTTAATTCAAGAGATTTAAATAAATAAATAAACAGTGTAAAAGAAAGGTTGAAATATCTGACAAAAGATTTTTATTTATTTTTATTGTTGTTACAAATGTTATTTGAATACTATAAATTTATTTACAGTGTTTACAATAATGTTTAGTACAATAATTAAAAATAAAATAAAACTATCTTCTAAGACTCTTGAAGTCTTCATACTTCTCTGATCCCCAACTGGTATTTACCTGCAAAGACAGAAAAAAGAAGTCAATTCAGTTAAATTGAAAAGTATTCTCAGACAGACAATTAAAAAACTCATCATTAAAGATTGTTGGCCGGAATCAGATTTTTTGGTTTTCATCATGTTTTACTCGTCCTCTTTGCAAATCACAAGAAGATTTCTCTTCTTGGTTCACAAAGAGGAAAGTAAAATTATCCTTTGCAAGCATACAATTAAACACAAAGAAGGCACAAGGCTGCATAAAAAGTACACCAAGCTGTACAATGGCAAACAAAAATGCCAAACCAAGTTGCACAAATTCAAACTAAACAAACTAAGTTGCAATGTCAAACAAAGCAAACTAAGTTACACAAACTATCGCCAAGCTGTCAAAGAAGCTATCAACCAAGCTGTCAAAGAAGCTATCAAAACTGTCAATGCAGGAAATATGGAAGTACAGAATGCAGAGCAAAACCAAGATGCAAGCAAGCACCTTTTCATCATTTCCCTAGCCAACAATCTTTTCAGAAATATAAAAGTACTTTAAGCAATAAAATATGCTTTTATAGAGAGAGAGAAAGAGAGAGTGAAGCAGGTTTGCAGTTTGACAGGCTTAAGATATATAAAAACAATTCAAGGGAAGACAAAAAAGAAGGAGAACAGAAAGAGAGCAGTTCAGAGCAAAAAAACCATAAACTGTAAAATTGCAAGCAAAACCTGCAAGTTTGTAAAACCTGCAAACTGCTTGTAAACACAAGTATAGCAAACCAGAAGCACAACAAGCCTGCCTAAAGCAAACTGCTAGTTACCAAACCAGAAGCATAAGCTTGCCTGCATAACCTCAAGCCTGTCAAAAACTACACAAACATGTAACCTACATCAAAATTTCCAAATAACAAATACAAGCCTAAGGCACAACAAGCCTTGAGGTCTGTTTCCAACAAACCTGTTTCCTCCAAACCTGCCTCAAACCTGCCTGTAACGAACAAGCCTTAAAACTTGTTCAAATATAACATCAAGCCTGCATAACCTTCAACAAAAAAAACCAGTTCAAACTACAAATACCAACAAGCCTGCCTTCCTAAAACTTCAAGCAAACTTGCCTTCAATCCAAACACCAAATCCACAAATAACACTAACAAGCGCCTCAGAACAGGGTTCATCATAGGCAAAAGCATCAGCCAACAAAGCCCTAGAGAGGAATAGAGTCAGAAGTAAAATAAATTATCAAAAACAAATCTCAGAACAAAAGCTCATCATTGAGAATCAGCAAAGCCAACAAAGAAGAACACATCAAAGGCAATGTTTCAGGTTTATCATCACTAACATACTCAACAACAACAAGCATCTCAGAATGAAATTCATCATAGAATAAGCAAGACATTCAAAAAGAAGAACTTATCAAAAACAAATCTCAGAACAAAAGCTCATCACAGAATCAACAAAATCAGAAGAAGAAGAGAAGATTCAGAAACGAATATCCTAGGGTTTTCAGAACAGATTCGTCACAAAACCGTTCAAAGTTAAAGATACAAATACTAGGAAGCAAGCTCTTGTCATCACGTCCTCCCCACTCCGGCCACCAAGGAGGCGCCACCAAGCCCTTTCCTCCCTCCATCGTTCTCAGAAGCAGGACATTCAAGGTATATTCCTCAAACCCTCGAGTTTATACTACATGTAAACATCAACAAAAAAAGCGTAAGGATCAAAACATGCAAGTGATAACATACAAGAATCGTGCTAATGTAACTCTGAAAAACCTAAAAAATACGAATGAACAAATCAAACCTTTTGAAACACCAAGCTTGGATCGCTGGGAGAAAGTAAAGGAGTGAAAGGGGGCGGCGCTCCAGTAGCCAGGCATAGAGGGCATCAGTGGTTCTGTTTGAGAAACGATGAAGAGGCGAAGAAGATGAGAGGAGAGCGGCGCCGTTCACAACACTGTAAACCTAGGTTATGAGCAAAGCCAATGCAAACCCTAACAAAAACTTTGTGTAACGCTTCTGGGCCTACCCCATGAATTGAACGCTAAGGCCCAAACTCTCAGCGCCACACACCCCTCTTGTTCTCTTTCAATATTCATTTTGGGCCAAACATATTATTCAAAGCCCACTTAACTTTTTTTATATTTTACAAATCCATACTAACATTTTTGTCACCTTATTTTCATTATTCTATAACTTAATTCTTTTTCTCCTCTTTTGTTCAATAAAAATAATATATTGAATTTTTGTATAAAATACTCTTAGTAACCTTTTAATATTTATTGCACAAAAATACATAAAAATACATTTATTAAGTTAAATAATTTTCTTGTGTTAAAACTTTTTTTTGTTTAATTAAACCTTTTATATAAATTTCTAAAACCTTAACAAAAATACATAAATAATAGATTTTTTTATTAAGTTAAATATTTCTTTCTTTAAAAAACCTTTTGTTTATATATAATTAACAAAAACACAAAAAATAATAATAATACTTAATTTGCATTAGGTTAACATTTTGATCATTTGTAAGTAACCATATGCATCATACAATACTTTTGATTCTCTTTGATTCTTATACCTTGTTATATTTTTACATTGAGAATGCGACGATTCGATTTGGTTGTAAACATAATATTTGGACATTACTATTCTGATAAGACTCATCCCCATTTGTAAACATTTGTACCCCCATCCCCGGATACTTATTTGTAATAATTTTAGACTTTAAATTCCCGCAATTTATCGCTTTCCATATACTGTATAGTAATTAGGGTTTGAATGCGAAGATTCAAAATCAACCGCTAGATAACCTAATACAAGATAAATGCATGAAAATCAATACACAATTCACACTTGCACCTCTAGGGTAACCTCGCTTGTTGCCTCAGAAAATGCAACCATGTCCCTCGAGTATGAGACACTCTAGCAAATGTCCCTTCGATAAACAAAGATCGTAGTCCCTTGATGACCCTCGATGTTGCCTTTGATAAAACGATCTCGTCCCTTACAAAATTGCTAGAGCGTCTCACAAGTTGCCTTCAATGATTGTATACGATGACCCGCGCCTGTCCCGTTTAACCTCCTAACGCAAGGTTGTTCATCAAACACAATGGTGAAACAACACTGTTAAAAGGGTTAAAACATAAGAAAGATCTTTGAGTAAAATAGGGTAGATAACTCTTAGTTACTTGATCAAACTTGCAAAAAAACATCCTTGCCATTTTTTCAAACACACTTCACACCACAACTTCAAAAACAATTTCAAAACAACTTTCAAAACTTTGAATTATCTTTTCAAAAAGACACACACCTTTGTATATATTCAAACAAGAATCATTACAAAGGTTGCCTAGACAAGGCATCTTTTTCAAAACATTTTCAAAACCACGCACACAAAGCACCATTTCAAAAGCAAAGGCAAGTGATCTAAAACAAGTAACTAAGAGCCCATGGATGAAAAGGGTGCTAGCACCTTCCCTTTTCATAATATACCTCCCGAACCCACAAAAACATCTCAAAGGTCTTTCCTGTGCTTTTTGACCTTTCCTTAGGATAAAATAAAAAGTCGGTGGCGACTCTTGCTAAACCGCAACATTTGCGAACACAAACGCAAATCCCAAGTCAGTTCTCCCACCGTATCACACCCAGTAAGTCACTGTGAAACCTGGACCCTACCAGATGTCAGTTTAACTTTGACTCCCCAGTAGAGCAATGGACAACCGAGACTCCTGAACTTGTTCCCTAAGAATGAATCAATACTCTCCACAGAGTTCACAACTTTCCCCAACGGAGTTCTCCTCAACAAAACAAGGATCCTCAGTGGAAACATTCTAAGCAAAGTTTGAAGACATACCTACTCTTCAACAGCAGTCCAGGATTTAATAACTCCCCAACACTTGTCAAGAATTTATTCCCCAAGACAAAATTACATTTCAATAACATTCATAGCATATGCATACAAAATACATATAACATAAATCTCATTTATTTTGAGAACATCATTACACAATGCATACATCATGACATTGCATACAACTAACTCTTTACCTTTTCAGGAAAGATCGATCGACAGATAAAAGTCATTACCTTTTGGAGTAGAAGTCATCAAAGATTCCTTCATTTCCTTTTGAGGTAGTAATCATCCAAGATTCCTTCATCATCCCGTTGAGGTAGTAGTCATCCAAGATTCCTTCATCATCCCGTTGAGGTAGTAATCGTCCAAGATTCCTTCACCATCCTGCTGAGGTAGTAATCGTCCAAGATTCCTTCACCATCCTGCTGAGGTAGTAATCGTCCAAGATTCCTTCATCATCCTACTGAGGTAGAAGTCATCCAAGATTCCTTCATCATCCTGCTGAGGTAGAAGTCATCCAAGACTCCTTCATCATCCTGCTGAGGTAGTAGTCATCCAAGATTCCTTCACCATCCTGCTGAGGTAGTAGTCATCCAAGTTTCCTTCATCATCCTGCTGAGGTAGAAGTCATCCAAGATTCCTTCATTATCCTGCTGTTGTAGTAGTCATCTAAGATTCCTTCATCATCCTGCTGAGGTAGTAATCATCAAAGATTCCTTCATCATCCTGCTGAGGTAGTAATCGTCCAAGATTCCTTCATCATCTGTTTGGAGTAGCAATCGTCCAAGATTCCTTCATCATCTGTTTGGAGTAGCAATCGTCTCAGATTCCTTCATCACACATCATTATCAAAAAAGACCTTCTCTGGTTAGATTTATTTCTTCCAGTTAAAACAGGAAACTAAAGACCTCCTCTGGTTAGATTTATTTCTTCCAGTTAATGACAGGCAATCAGAGACCTTCAAATAACAATCCAGATACGATCCAGATTCGGATGTGATTCTGTCACTCATTCAAATACAGTCCAACAATCATTTCTGGATGGCATCTTTAAGCCCATCTCCAACAACTATCCATCATCTCTCCAAATGGCATCTGTAAGCCCATTCCCGACATCACAATGCTGATACTACACCATGTGAGTGCAAATTTCTGGGCACTCTAGTGTTCAATTATCTTCCACCTTCGGATCACGAAAGGCTCGAAAGCCAATCTATATCCTCAGGTTTAAGAAAATTGAATAGGGGCAACTATTGTACCCCAAAATTTGCCCTCTCATGTTTTTAAAAGTCTTCCCTTACATGGTTGGCCACAAACATTTGCCTAACGAAAATAAAGTTTTTTGAAGATGAACAAAGTGTCTTTCGATTGGCATATGGGAAAAGTCTTCGATTGGGTATCCAAAATACTTCGATACAGGCTTGACTCACCAGTCTTCGATTGGGCATTTGGCACTCTTCGATCATGCTTTGATTAGTAAGCTTCGATTAGGTGTTTGGAACCCTTCGATCAAGCTTTGGTCTGCAAGTCTTCGATTGAGCGCTGGACCCCCTTCGATCAAATCAATTTCACAATGCTTCGACTAGTACTTCAGAGTGTCCTTCGACTGGAACTTCAGAGTTTCTCTTAATAAGAACATCAGAATGAAATGACCTTCGAATGGCATTTCAGTGGAGAGTTTCTCTCAATCTAAGATGCTCTGATGAAGGAAGTTCTGAACACTTCGAATCAGAACTTAGACTCATCACAAGGCCAAGGGCTGGTCGAAGTTGTCTAATAGGGAATGTTCTAAATAGATTCGAATTGGACTTTGAAGCTGGCAAAGAAGGCATATTCGAAGGAATGAAGTAGGCTGGCATGACTAAGAAAAAACACATATCCTAACCTGTCCAGGTTCACCCAAAGTTCACAATGGCATGTGTCCCTTGCAAATATAGAAATAATTAAATGCTGATTGTGGACTCAATTATTTGAATTAAAGGCCAGATTCTTGCCTTGTTTGCTCCCAATCCTACAAGAGCTGATTCGACCAGGGTGATCCTTTTCGAATCAAGCAATCGAAGCAGAGGGAGGCTCAATCGAAGGGGCTATGCAATTGAAGCTGGAATAGATTCGAATGGGACTTTGAAGCTATCAAAGAGAGAAAATTCAAAGGGAAATGGATCTGAAGGGGCAGGTCAGCTTTTGATTTCCATCATATTGGAGGCCCAAACAGCTCATAACAGGCTGACAGTAACGTATGAAAGCAGATTGGCACGTGATTGAATCAAAAATAGAAAGTCTTTATGAAGAAATCAAATCAAATTCGTGTAAAGGCATGGTGTGGACAAAAAGATTGAATTAGGCTATTTTTGGAATGATATTCAAAGTGAATCAAATCAAATCTCTTCATCATAATGGGCCAAGATTTGATACACAAATATTGACCTAAATTCCTTTGTCTATATAAACCTCATGCTCACAAAGAAAAAAGAACGGGGGGAAAGACACACAAAACTCTGTAGAAACGGAAAAAACACCACGAAGACGGCCACACATACCTTGCCTCCCAAAAGCACCAGCCTGCCCCACGAAAGTCTAGACTCCATTGCAGGCACCTTTCGTCCAAATCCAGGCACCTCCAGTGGTATAATGTTCAATCTCACTTAATCTTAAAATTACTCATAATTACATATTCATAGTTTTTTGTTGTTACTTGTGAGCGATTTAACAAAGCGTGTATAAGCTGCAGTGTTCATACGTTTGAACCCCCCATGGATAAAGTTTCTTTCAAAGCAGGTCACATTTGAAATCCATGATCTTGGATGTGACAAATCGAAACCAACCCAGATCTGGGTTCATGAATTGATTTCGAATGAGACGTTTCTCTATGTTATTTAGTTCCGAATTGACTAATTTGCAGGGCCAAAAGCAGGAGTCATGCCTTTTGAATGAGCAAGCAGCTCAGGGGTGAAAGGGAATTCACTCAATCAAAGGGACTAGGATCCAATATCACAGGCCTTATATTTTCAATTTCTAACAAACTTCCTTGCAGGTCCAACATCCCAGGTCCCCCAAAACTTTGTTATGTTTTTCCTTCAGGTATTCAGGCGCAGCATCCCAAGCGTGGACCACCATACGTCCTCAGATCTCAATGTGCCAAGTGGCTTCAAGCTAGATCTAAAGGCTAGAACCATTGATCCACCATGGATTCAAGTCAATGCAAGCATAGGCAATCTGGAGGGTCAACAAGGGCCAGCATTCTGGGCCTGGAAAAATTGTTGATCATACAACCTCTTCAGCCCCCCCTCCCCCCCCAAAGTTTGCTTATATTTTATTTCTTTTCATTTTTTTTATTGCTTTTCATTATTATTATTAAAACTAATTAATTAACAAACTAACCTTTTTTTCATAAAAAATCAGAAATAACAAAAAATAATATTTATTAATTTCACTATTTTTTTGTAAATAAATCATTAATTAATTAAGTTAGTTTTAATTAGGTTTAATCTTAACATATTTTGCATTAAATAAAAATTGGTTTAGAATTAGGGTTTTGATATATTTTTACCTTTTTAATTTTGTTTCCTTAATTAAAATAAAACTCAAAAAAATATATTTTTCTTTTAATTAATTAATTAAACTTAATTCTTAAATCAAAAATGACAAAAATATGCTTTATTCAATAAATGGGTCAAAACCCTAAAGGACAATCCGATTCAATTTTCTCGCGCGTATTATTTTTGATCCATATATTGTAATTGCTCCGAGGATGTAATAGTTTTAACTTAGGACCTTTATTTATCGCTTTTATTTACTTTTTCGCATTTAATTTTAAGGGTTTGTTTTTGGCGATGTAAATACCCGACACCTTGTAATAACTTAGCTTTATTTTCCGTAATTTATTTTCTGCAATCATTAACTGTTAGATGTTTGAACAATAGGCTATGCATGACAAGATTAACCTTTAATTTAAAATCAACCGTAGCTCACCATAACATGTACAAAGATAATATAACTGAAAAATAATACACTCGCACATGCCACTCTTAGGGTACGCCTCACTTGGTTGCCTCGAATTTGGTCATTGAGTATAGGGAGTCTTAGAGGTCGCCCTCTTGTCCAAAGATCATAGTTGCCTCTAAACGGTTGCCTCGGAAAAATGATCTAAGACATTAGGGTTACCGCTAAGGCGTCATAACATTGCTTTAGTAGACACACGTCCCTTAAATCGAATTGACCCGAAAGCTCCAACGACGGTGCTACCTACTCCTCAATAGTGGGATAGCATTGTCTAAAGGACATTTGCACAGTTTAATTCATTTTTGAGTAGGTAGATGTTCTTAAGTACTTGCTCTTTTGAAAACAAAAACAAAAACAAAACTTTTCGCACTTACACCATCTTCAAAAACAAAACTCTTTTCAAAATCCACAAACACAAAGAAAAGCAAACTTTTGAAAACATAGTGAGCAAGTACCTAAGAGCCCGTGGATAACCACAGATAGAAAGGGTGCTAACACCTTCCCTTTCTATAATCTACCTCCCGAACCCGAGAAACATCTCGAAAAGGAATTTTTCTGTGCTTTTGTCCTTTCCTTGTTGGATAAAATAAAAGACGGTGGCGACTCTTGCTTACTGCGACATTTTGCGAAAACAAACGCAAACGCGAACCAGCATTCTAAAACAGTCAGTTCTCATTCCCACCGATCACAAATACACATACAAGCTTTTCAATAACCATAACTTTCCAAACTATTATCGAAAATCTCTGATATGCGCTAACCCTTACGAGATGTAATACAAATAATAGGAAATACAAATCAATATATTTATCACAATCAATCATTTGAATGTAATCACAAGAAAAGTCAATTTCCAATTAAACTTAAAAAA
Organism: Vicia faba; assembly: GCA_948472305.1. NCBI lineage: Eukaryota > Viridiplantae > Streptophyta > Magnoliopsida > Fabales > Fabaceae > Vicia > Vicia faba. The sequence goes on along the minus strand of OX451738.1, from coordinate 691,040,296 downwards.
AAAACAATGCCAAACAAATTATCGAACACTTGGTGTACAATCGATTTTTCAGATTTTCCTTTTGAATTTGTTGATATGAAAAACCAATAACAATTTTATGGATTGTAATTTATTCAACAAAGAAATTTCAATTTTGATAACAAATGGAAGTTCTTCAAGAGAGGTAGGCATATCAATATGTAGGATAGTATATGGAACATATCCCTCCATGACAGGCTCAATGATTACTGGAAGAATGGAGGGACAAGGCATCTTAAGATTCTGAGCACGAGTTCGTACCCATTTGAGGTAAGGCTCAAGAGGGATGGAATTCTTGTACCCTAAAGTATTGCTATTTACCTTGTTCAACATCCTCCAAGCTCGGATAAATCTCTGGCGAAGACCTTGATCATCGTTGTCGTAGTTAAATACCAAACCTTGAATCATCATCTCGTGCGGGACATCCCTTCGGGCGTAACCAAATTATCTTAAGGCTAAGCAAGGGTTGTAGGTGATACCTCCCCTAATTCCAAGTAAAGGGGCATTAGGAAATTCTCCATAACGGTTGACAATAGTAACACTCTCTATGGATCGGGAGCACCAATGAATGTCTGAATGTTCGAGCGTCATCAACCTTTGTGACCACCTTGAACCTTGCTCGTTCCTTAATACAGATTGGGGAAGATGCGAAATAAACCATCTTTCTAAGATAGGAGTGCAACATATAAGGACACCTATTTTCCTCATTGTGTGAGTGTGAAAAGAGTGTAGGATATCTCCTAGAAATGTAGGCACCGGGTTGCGGGATATGAAGATTTTGACGGCGTTCACATCTATTAGTTGATCAGGATTTGGAAACAAAACTATCCCATAGATGAGGAGAGCCACAATTTCCTCAAAAGCTTGAAGGTCCAAAGAATTCCAACAGTTTTGGGCTTTCTCAAACAAGAAATTTGCTAGGAAACCTTTGACACCACTCCTTGTTTCCCAATAAGTTGTGACATCAGATGATTGCAAGTGTAGAGCTTGATCAATCTCTTATGGCTTTGGGTCTCTTTCCATACCGTTAAAAGGTAGTTGGTTGAGAATGGGAATCCTCAAGAGTCGGTAGAATTCTTCCTAAGTAGGCACAAGTTGATAGTCGGGAAATGTGAAGCAATTGTGTAAAGGATCAAAGAACTGAAAGAGCACCTTAACCATGTCCTCATCTGTGTTGGAGGTGACCAAGTTGAGTAGGCGACCATGTCTCTCGGTGAATGGAGAGTTTTCAGGAATCCTTCAAGCTAGCTCCTTAAGTCGTGGAGGGATTCTTACAAGGTTGACTTGAATAGTTTTCATGCGAAGTGAATCCATATCCTACAAAACAAGACAAAGATGAATCCAAAAAATCCTTGAAATGGTTAGTAAATGTGAATGATGTTATGATGTTCATGATGTTATGTACAAGTATGTATATACAAACAAAGCAAACAAGTCCCTAGGTATAGGCTTGCATGGAGTTTTATAGGTAAGTACCCTCTTGAAGTTTAGTTGGCTCAAACCTGTCCTAGTAATAGTAACCAGGTTCTAAAGAGCTCAATATCACTGGTTTGTTTCCTTGGTCATTGTTTCAGCACAAGCCTCTTAATTGACGATCGAAATATCCCAAGAAACCAAACCTCAATTAGTGTAGTATCGAGTATCTACCAACTTTGGACTGTACCAAATCTGGTCATCTCACTACATCCTAAAGGCCATGTTGGTCAAGTAAAGATTCTAAAAGTTCATTAGTGCTTCATGACATCACTCAGCGGCCCCTTATTCTCTTTGATTAACTCAAGAGCTACCGGTACCCACAACTATGTCGCACTAACATAGCTATTTCTTAGACCATGTAAGTATACCCCGCACAATTTCCATAATATATTGCTACTTACCTATAATGTATCCCAAATTCGGATAGATGATTTAAACCCAAACAAAGAACCATAATGTAAAGCAAACAAATCAAGCAATGTAAGCAAGTAAATATGATCTAACCCTAAGGTAACCCCACTTTTTAAATTTTCCCCAGTAGAGTCGCCAGTTCTATAATATGGTGGGAGAACTGACTTGAAGGTTTTGCATTTGATCACAAATGTTGTGGTTAGCAAGAGTCGCCACCGACTTTTCTTTTATCCAAAAGGAAAGGTTAAAAAGCACGGGAAAGATCTTTGAGATTGTTTCTTGAGTTCGGGGGGTAGATTATGAAAAGGGAAGGTATTAGCACCCTCTTCATCCATGGTTTTCCATGGGCTCTTAGTTACTTGCTAGATCACTTGCTTTTTGTTTGAAATTGTGCTTGATGTAGTTTTTTGAAAGTATTTTGTAAAGAGGCCATTGTTTAGGCAATCTTTGTAATGATTCTTGTTTGTAAGAATGTATACAAAGATGTTTGATCTTTTGAAAATGTTTTCAATCTTGTAAGATGTTTGAAAGTGTAGGTGTTTGTTTTGAAAATAGCAAGGATGTTTGTTTTGAAATGGAGCAAGTAATTAGGAGCAATCTACCTACTCAAATGTCTTTCTTGTTCATTTTCTTTTTCTTTGACATTGTTGTCTTATCATTGATTTGGTAAGCAACCCTATCTTTGGATGTAAACGGGACTGGCGTGGGTCATCGTATAACTATGATTAGCAATGTTGCAAGGTATCTTAGAATTATTTTTGAGGGACTAAGATCATTTGTAAGGCAATTTAGATAGCACAGTCGAGGGTCTATGATCTTGTATTTGCTTGTTTTGGCTAAGATACCTTACATGCGTAATATGGCCATTTTGTATAAGGCAACCAAGTGGAATAACCCTAGGGGTGTTTGTGTGCAAGTGTATCATTTTCATGCTTGTTTTTGTCTTAAATTAGGGTTTTCTAATCATTGGTTTTAGTCTTTCCATACAAACCCTAATTACTAGCATGTTATATAAAAGCGATAAATTGCGAAATTTAAAGTTACTACGCTATTACAACATTTGTGGGGAGGGGTGTACAAGTTGAATGAAGATTGCAAGAATTTAAACCCTAATTAATCTATTACGACCATATTGAATTGGTATGAATATACAAGGAAATAAATAAATACAAAGTATAAAAATGAATAAATGTACAAGGATGCAAAATGTAAAGAAAAGGAATTTTGTTTGGTTTTCATGAAAAAAGATTTTGTCTTAACCTAATTTAAATAAAGAAAATAGTTAATTAAGTTTGAATTTATTAAGGAAAAGATTTTAAAAGAAAACCCTAAATCTATTAATTAATCAAAAGAAAATAAGTTTAAGAAAATTATTTTTTGGTATATTCTTTTTTATCTTGAAAATATTTATAGTATTATAAAATATTTGTAGTCTTTTTTATATTAAAATAATGTATTTTAAATGGTGTGAAGAAAAGTAAATAAATAAATTAATATTAATTAAGTTTATAAGATTTACTTAATAAAATAAATAAAGCATAATAAATAAAAATATTTTTATTTATGGAAAAATAAAATAAAATAAGTCAAAATATAAACATATATCATTTTCTTATATTTTTATGATTTTTAGTATTTAGGAAATATTTTTAAGAAAAGAAAAATAAAAAAATGAAATAAAAGAATAAATAAAATAATTTGGGCCAGGGGGTGCCAAAAGTCAGTATGGGAGTCAGCTAGAAAAAACAAAAATGAACCAGGCCCAAAGGGCCCAGCGCCTGCCAAACAAAAAAAGGTTAGAATTGCAAAAAAAATATGAATAAATGCAAAAGGGTACCACTGGGGCTCGAACCCAGGTCCCATAGGTTAAAGGCGCGCGCTTCTACCACTGGAGTGGCTATACATCTGTTAATACAAATGAAACAATAAATATGTAAGGTAAAACGCCCCTTAAAGACTTCATCTTCAACCTCCAACCAAGCCTACTGTAACTTGCTCATTTCTCATTAAAAATGAAAACTGTAAACATGAAACTTGTAGCAAATTTTCTCACGATTCCAGAAATGTAAAGTATTAAAACTATGGATCAAAGATAAGCAAGAATTTTAATGGCCCTAATATGAACCATAAAAATTTCATAAATTTCAGTTTCAAAATTCTCTAAGCTCAAGCAAAATTAATGGAAACTAAGGACATGCTTAGCTTCAGGGCAATGATATCTACATGTTTTATTCACAAATAAACTATTGATGATGCCTGTATGAAGAGTTCCAAGTTGAGAAAACTTACCTCAAAACTGGAAATCGTGTTTTGAGTTTGAGCTTGTTTCAATTGATGGTGATGATCAGGTTAGCTTCCTTGAGGTCCTAGGAAGCTAATGCAATGGTTAGCTTGAACAATGGATGGTTGAAATGGCCTGGAGAAGTCAAGTTGCAGACTATGTTTTTAGGTTATGGTAAATGGTGTTACATTTATGGAATAAGGATGGGGATGTGTTGTATTTAATGTAAGGAAGCTTTAGAAACTAAAAGGCCAAGAAACACACGAGGGAAATGGGAGTTTGATATTCAAGGTCAGAAACTGTGCAACAGGAGTTTTTGTAATTTCTGACTTGAGAGAGTTTTGGTGTATTTCAGGGTGTTTAAGCTCGTGTTCTAGCTCACAAATAGTGACTCTATTTATAAGCAACAAGTTTTGAGTGCTCTAGTTGATCAGAATTCAAATTTACATGTTTAAGTTAAACATGTGATTTTTTGACAAAACAAGTTTCCATGCCTTGTGTACTTGCTAAGATAGAGTGGTTATGCTTTAAAAAAGATTGCTTCTGACTTTGTGGATGGAGTGTGATCAGAGGGAACAAGTTATAGGCTCAATGTGAACTTTATGCAAAAAGCTTGCTTTACAAGAATGACACTGTTAACTTTATGCCATAAATGGAAATGCAACTTGGACAATAGCTCAATTGCTTGGATCAAAGCTCTAACAGATGTGTAAACATTTAATTATGGAGTAACAAACAAGTTTGAGGCCTGAAAATCAAGGATTATGCAGCCTAGCATGGATTTGGTTCAAGTGTTCATAAAAAATGACTTGTAATTCAAGTGACAAAACCCTAATTTCATCTCTTAGATTCTCCCTCCTCAAGAATGATATCAAGGAGTTCTTGGATATTTTGGAAAGATTGAAATGTTCTCTACAACCTATCTTTGAATTTCTTTTGAAGATTCCCCTATAACTATTTGAAAATGTGTCATGAAGTTAGGTCAAAATCCTGGCTAAATTAGGGCGAAATTTCACTAAGTGTTTAGTTTCATGACCCTATGTTCATAAAATCATAACTTGAGATCCAAGAATTTTTGGAAGGAGTTGTGTAAAGCAAAGTTGTATATTTCATGGATATCTACAACTTTTATTTTGGAAGTTTTTCTTGAATCATCATGCATCATGGTGAAAATTTGGCTCAAAATTATGAAAAAACATGAAATTTCCAACACTTAGAAAAATTTCTAAGTTTAAAAATTTTGAATTTTCAAAATGAAATCTTGAATTTTTGATTTCTTGATGAATAAGTTTCATATTTTGACATGTTTTGATGAATTATGATCTTTGGCACTTGAATTTGACCAAAAAGTCAAAGTTTGACTTTTCAGTATATAGTTGACTTTTGACTAGTTGACTACAGAATTCATCTGTCAATCCAATGGACTTGTAATGTTTTGAACCATGTCATTAGGTAAAAATGATGCAATTGGACTCTTGAGATCATGCCTTAAACCAATTGACCATTTGCTAGGTCAAAAATCAGAAATTGCCCTTTCCCAATCAAAACCCTAATTTTGATCATTTTGCCCTTTTGGAGATTTGATCAAATTTCTTGAGGAGTTGTGGTCTAAACTTGATCAAATGATGCACATGAGTTTAAAATGTTTATGTGGACCAAAAATTATGAAGTTTGATTGTGAATTGGCCATAGTTGACTTTTTCCCCAATACAACTGATTTTTAGGTCAATTGCTCAATTGACTGATCAAAAGTGTGATTCAAAGCTTGAAACTTGACATGAGTAATATTGAGGGTCCATAATGATCCATGAAAGTCATATGGGGCATTGGAAGCTCAAATATCCTTGTGCAAACTCAAACCCTAATTTTGGTCATCAGTGCCTAAAGAGGTGTCTTGAGCTGATCAAGCCCTAGTGTAGTCTTGGGTCAAGGGAGATCTTGTGAGAAAATTCTTGATAAATGAGAGGGAAAATTTTGGGGTACTGTATCTGAAAGTTGAATGAGTTTCAGGATGGCATCCGTGTCTAGAGCGTATCTGAACTGTATCTGAAGATTGGATCTGAATGAGTGTCAGGATGGCATCCGTGTCTGGAGCGTAATTGAATTGTATCTGAAATCTTTGAACATTGTTAATGGTAGCTGTTTGATTAATATTATCCTGAAAAAGATAAAATGTTAGCTAACGTGTAATGTTTATGTTGTATGAAATGCATAGTATAATGCATTCTTGTTATCAATGTTTATGATATATGGATGCAATGTGAGCTAGTTTGCTGCACTGTTGTTGGGTTGGGGAAAATAAATCCCTGACTGCTGCTGAGGAATATGGAGTATAAGTCTTCATGTTGTGAAGTCTAAGTGTTGATGAATTTCTGCTTGGAGAAATAAACTCTGTTGTAATAGAAATGCCGTGTACTGCTTGAAAAATCCTATCTGGGGAATTCAGAGAAATTTGACGACTTCTACTGGGGATTGATAGCTGGAAGCTCTATTCTGTTGGGGATTAAACTGCTCACTGTGGGGAATTTTATGGAGATAAACTTATAGAGATTTCCCTATCCCTTAAATCCATCAGCGATTGTCTTTCATTTTGTTTATTTGTAAACAGTAATTATGTTCAAATGCATATGTTCAACAATGAATCATTGGACATTTTTTGTAAACAAAACACAAGCGAAAAGAAAAAAACAGATCGTTTTTGTACTTTCAAAGGGACATCTTCGTATTGACTTTGAGTAAGTATTTTTGTACAATTAGACCAACATTCTAGTAAGAGAATGTCGTCGTAAAAAATGAAAATTTTAATACAAAGAAAGGATAGCTATGTGCAATAATCCCATGGGGTTCCCATTCTGCTATAGCCTTTGTATTTCTAAGCATCTTGTCCATTTGTTGCCTTGTCCGAAGATGATTGAATTGGTCAGAAATGTCGAATTTGTAAGTTGTCCGTAAGGTGATCCAACGGGACATAGTCATACGCTTTAATTCCCTAACTTTAGCCTGGACCGTCCTTTCGAGTTTTCAGTCCACCGGGATACCCTTTTTTGCCCAAGTCGCCCTTTCAGGTTTTCAACTTACCGGGTGTACATTTTTATTATCCCTAATTTTTGCCCTAACCTTTTTTTTGGTTTGCCGCGATGCCCTTGTTTTGCCTAGGTGTGTCAACCTAGCGGGTCTCTTATGCGTAATATCTTTTGACTATGTCTGTGTTCGCAGGGTGTGGCAGGTTGTCGCCATCCATGGTGGTCAAGATCATTGCTCCACTAGAGAATATGTTTTTGATTACAAATGGTCCTTCGTATGTAGGAGTCCATTTTCCCCTAGGATCACCTTGCGGAAGTATGATACGTTTGATCACCAGATCTCCAACTTGATACACTTGGCGTCAAACCTTTTTGTTGAAAGCCTTGATCACGTTTTTGATACATTTGACCATGGCAAACAACAGTAATCCTTTTCTCATCCATCAAGTTTAGTTGATCAAGTCGAGTCTGGATCCAATCTTCTTTATTCAGCCCTACATCCTTCATAATTCTTAGAGAGGGGATTTGGACCTCAATAGGCAAGACAACCTCCATGCCGTATGCCAGTGAGTAAGGTGTTGCCCTGGTTGATGTGCGTTCCATGGTATGATATCCATGGAGAGCGAATGGTAGCATCTCATGCTAGTCTTTGTATGTGACTGTCATTTTCTATATGATTTTTTTAATGTTCTTATTCGCGGCTTCGACAACACCATTCATCTTTGGCCGGTAAGGGGAATAAATTGTGATGCTGAACTTGAATTGCTCGCACAAGGCGGTGATCATAGTATTGTTTAGATTTGTACCATTATCAGTAATGATCCTCTCCGGGATACCGTACCGGTAAATGAGTTTTTGCTTGATGAACCAAGCGGCAACATTCTTGGTAACAGAAGCGAAGGAAGATGCCTCCACCCACTTTGTAAAATAATCAATGGCCAATAAGATGAAGCGATGTCCATTAGATGTTGTCGGCTTGATTTCCCCAATTATATCTATTCCCCACATGGCAAAGGGCTAAGGAGCCATTAAGACATTCAGAGGAACCAGAGGTACTTGCACCTTGTCAGCATAAATCTGACACTTGTGACATGTTCGAGAGTATTGATAACAATCTGCTTCCATGGTAGACCAGTAATAACCTTCCCGTAGGATTTTCTTTGCCATCGTATGCCCACTGGAATGGGTGCCAAAAGTGCCTTCATGTAACTCAGCCATGATCCTTTCAGCTTCAACCTTATCTATGCACCAAAGTAACACCGAGTCATGATTGTGTTTGTACAGAATGCCATTACTAAGGAAGAATTTAGCAGAGAATATCCTTAAGAACTTCTTATCATTAACTGAAGCTCCTTCCGGATATTCTTGAGCCTCGAGATACCTCTTGACTTCATGAAACCAAGGCTGGTCCACTACTTCTTTAGTATTAATCTCGTGATAGTGCGCTGGTTCCTCCATTCATTCGATGGTGATCTGGGGAGCCTTGTTATCCCAATTAATTTTAAACATAGATCACATTGTGGCTAGAGCGTCTGCTAGCTGATTTTCTTCTCGCGGGAAATGCGCGAAGGTAATCTTCTCAAAATGTGGTAGCAATGTCAAAACATGTTCTTTGTAAGGGATAAGGTTAGGGTGTTTGGTGTCCCATTCCCCTTTTATCTGACTGATGACCAAAGCTGAGTCTCTGAATACATCCAAGGATTTGATCCCCAAGTCTATGGTAGCTCTAAGACCAAAGATGCATGCTTCGTATTCCGCCATGTTGTTTGTACAATTGAAGTAGAGTCTGGAAGTAAAGGGAGTATGACACCCTTTTGGAGATATGAGTACAACACCAATACCATTTCCAAGTGCGTTAGATGCCCCATCAAAGAACAGGGTCCATCGGGATCCTTGTTCAGGTCCGTCATATGCCCTGAATTCTTCACAGTTATTTACCGTCATGATGTCTTCATCTGGGAATTCGAACTTCATGGATTGGTAGTCTTCTACAACTTGGTGAGCAAGGTGATCAGCTAATACACTGCCCTTTATAGCTTTCTGGGTAGTATACTGTATGTCATATTCCGTCAGGATCATCTGCCATCTCACTATTCTCCCAAAAAGAGAAGGCTTCTTGAAGATGTATTTTATCGGATCCATTTTAGATATCAACAAAGTAGTATGAGTGAGCATATACTGTCTTAGCCGGAGAGCAGCCCATGCTAGAGCGCAACAAGTTTTCTCAAGTAGTGAATATCTGGTTTCATAGTCGGTAAACTTTTTGCTCAGGTAGTAAATAGCATGCTCTTTTCGGCCAGACTCGTCATGCTTCCCCAATACACACCCCCATTGATTTTTCTAAAACAGTCAGATACATGATCAATGGTATTCCCTCGACTGGTGGCATCAACACAGGAGGATCTTGTAAGTATTCTTTGATTTTGTCAAAAGCAACTTAGCACTCGTCATTCCATTTGGCTACTTGATCTTTCTTCAACAATTTGAATATTGGTTCACAAGTAGCTGTCAGGTGAGAGATGAATCTGACAATGTAGTTCAAACGTCCCAAGAACCCTCTAACTTCCTTCTCAGTATGAGGAGCAGGCATCTCTTGTATCGCTTTAACTTTGGCAGGATCGACCTTGATACCTTTGTTGCTGACAACAAAGCCTAGGAGTTTACCGGACTGTACACCAAATGTGCATTTTTTTGGATTCAACCTCAGCTTGTACTTCTTCAGTCTCTCAAACAGTTTTTGTAAGTGATCAAGATGCTCTTCTTCTGTTTGAGATCTGGCTATCATGTCGTCCACATAGACTTCTATTTCGTGATGTATCATGTCATGAAATAAATCTACCATGGCACGTTGATAGGTTTCCCCAACATTCTTTAGTCCGAATGGCATCACCTTATAGCAGAAAGTGCCCCACTGCATGACAAACGTTGTTTTCTCCATGTCCTCAGGCGCCATTTTGATTTGGTTGTAACCTGAGAATCCGTCCATGAAGGAAAACACTTTATGTTGTGCCGTATTGTCAACTAGAATATCAATGTGGGGGAGTAGAAAATCATCCTTAAGGCTTGCCCTATTCAAATCTCTGTAGTCCACACACATTTGCACTTTGCCATCTTTTTTAGGCACGGGAACCACATTGGCAACCCATTGGGGATAAGAGGTGACATCCAAGAATCCAGCATTGAATTGCTTCATGACTTCTGCTTTAATCTTTTCTGACATATCAGGCCTCATACAGCGAACCTTTTGCTTTACTGGCGGGCAATCCTCTCTTGTAGGCAGACGATGTACCACAATGTCTGCATCAAGTCCTGGCATGTCTTCATACGACCATGCAAAGACTTCAACATAATCGTGTAACAACTGAATCAGACGCTCCTTGATATTGGGTTCCAGATTGGCACCTACCTTGACCTCTTTTTTGTCTTCTTTGATACCTAGGTTGATTGTATCCACGAGTTCCTCGTGAGGCTGAATGGTTCTCTCTTCTTGTTGTAGTAGTCTGGCAAGTTCCCCTGGTACTTTACAATCTTCCTCACCTTCGTCTTCGGCTTGGTAGATTAGATTCTCAGAGTCACAAAAGGCCATAGCAGTATCGTTACCCATGGGATCCCGAATGGATGTATACCTGTATTGTGAGTGTGAGTGTGTGTAAGGGTATAACTATCCTTGAAAGAAATAAAAAATGTAAAAAGAAAAACAATGAGCACAAAAGTTTGTATGCGAAAACGTCCATGATTCATTGATGTCATATGAAAATGAGATAATAACCCTTACAAATGGACCATTGTGCCTCGGGTAAGACACATGGTTTTAAGAGTGCGAATTATTTTAATATTACAGATCCAACAAAATGTAAAGACATATTAATGTGGGATAAAAGTGATCGGGACAAAATCTCCAGCCTCCCAGTTGTTGATCCCTCCACTGACAGTCGGGAATATCCAGTCCTCCAAGTCACAACTATCTTCATCATCTTCTATGGTGTTGACCTCGCAGTTGCTGATCTTTAGGGGTGGTTCTCCAGAACGAGTGCGACACACAGCTTTCTGGGCACCTGAAGTGAAACCCAGGCCAAACTTGTCAGACATATATGGGATATCTGGGAGTTGTCCCCAGATAGTACACCCACCTTCTTCTACCACTGCTTTGACATCCTTCAGAGATGACATCCGGAGTGGAGGCCTTGTGATCTTGGGAATAGCCTTGGTTACTGCCACATCTTTCGAGACCTCTTCAAAGTGTTGGAATGGAGTTTCAATAAATTCACCATCTAATTCCACATATCTGAAGGAATTGAGATGGCTGATCATATACTCTTCTTCTCCATTAACGGTGATAATCTTCCCTTGAATCGGATATTTCAGCATTTGGTGCAACGTAGAAGTGACAACTCCAGCATTGTGAATCCATGGTCGGCCTAGCAAGCAGGAATATGAGGGACGGATATCCATTATATAAAAAGTTGAATCAAATTTTTGGGTTCCAACCTTTATGGGGATATCCACTTCCCCATGTACCATCCTTTTCGAGCCGTCAAAAGCCCTTACTACTATTTTACTTGGCTTCAATGTCAATCCCTCACAGTCAAGCCTATCAAGAGCTTTTTTAGGCAATACATTCAGGTATGAGCCAGTGTCCACCAAAACATGAGCCAGGGTTGTGCCCCTACATTCAACTGAGACATGCAATGCCTCATTATGCTTCCTTCCTCTTGGCGTTAAATCAACATCCGAAAAACCTAGACCATTATCTGCAGTCAAGCTGTCTACGCAGTCTTGAAACTGACCGACAGATGTCTCTTGGGGTACATGGGCAGTTTTCAGGAATTTTACCGAGGCTTTTGCATGCGCCTCAGAACATAGTAGTAATGCCAGCATGGAAATTTTAGAGGGAGTTTTCCCCAGTTGTTCAACTACATCATAGTCGCTTCTTTTTATGATCTTCAGAATTTCCTCCATCTCCTTCCGGGAGGTCTCAGGGATAGCAAATGATTGTGTCTTCATCTTGACAGACTCAACCAGAACACCTTTTCCTCGAGTCTCAGTTAACTTGGCAGCAGGAGTGTCAGTAGGAATGATAACAGGGATTGTAACAACTTTGTCAGTTGGAGTATTAGTGGAGACGATTGTAGGACTGGGAATAGCCTTCGGGGGAGTATCAACAGGAATGATTACGGGTCCAGAAACTGCTTTTGGGGGAGAAATTTCTGGAGAGAATATCCTTCCGCTTCGGGTAATCTTTCTAGTTCCTGCAATATTATTGATGTCAGAGTTGACTTTCTCGGAACTCGAATCTTCGGCGGCTGGCCAATCCTGCTTGATACTGTGGTAGTAGACACCCCCTCCATAATTCCATGGTATGGTTTTGTCTGACAAATACGGGACTGATCCAGGCATTATAATTATTAAAGGAGTTACTTTTGAAACTGATGTAATTCTAACAGATCTTTTGGTGGAGACCCTGGAAGAATTGGCGGAAATGGTAATGATAGAAACATCTTAAAAAGGAATAGGTGGAGCAGAAGTCTTTTCAAACAAAATTTCTTTGTTATCTCTTAGGCACCGGATGTCTACTTTCAATAAAGGACAGTTGGTTGGTGAGGACAAACAGAAATGAAAGCCTTCATCACAGCCTAGGAACACACTGGCATTCAACAATTTCACTTTAATAGTCATGAGTGGGGTCATAAGTTCATCAACTGAAGTAACAAACATTTCTTCTTCAATAGCATTGGTATTATGGCCATGTTTGGGCATAAGGGCAGAAATGACGTTTGGCTTTTCGAGCGCATCGAATTCAATTTCTTTTGCTTCAATGAGGTCTTGTATTTTATTCTTTAGAGCCCAACAATTATTAGTGTCGTGGCCGGGACTTTCAGAGTGGTATGCACAGCGGGTATTGTGCTGGTAGTGAGGAGATGTTTTGTTGGGGTTTTTCGGAGCTTCTTTTAAGGTCACCAAATTCGATCTTAGTAGATGCGGTAATACCTGAGATAGGGTCATGTTAATTCTGGTGAACTGCCTGACCGGTCTTTCCATCCTCAGTTGATTGTTTCTTTGTTGATCAGGCGCAGGTTTAGGTATCATCATAGCCCCCACCATTGGTTGGTGCTCGGCCCTATCTTGATTTCTTTACGGATATACAACAACCACCTCTTTATTTCCGATGAAAGTCTTCCTTACAGCTGCAGAAGAGGATGCATCTTTTTAGATCTTTCCATTATTTATACCGGCTTCTACCCTTTCTCCGGTCAATATCAGTTCAGTAAAACCTGCAGATGAACTTCTAATTAAATGATTGAAGAAGGGACCAGATAAGGTGCCCAAGAACATGTCTACCAACTCTCTCTCTCAGATAGAGGGGGTTGAACTCTTCCAGCCAAGTCTCTCTATTTTTGCGCATAGTCCTTGAAACCTTCATTGGAAACCATGGCCATACTCTGGAGTTGAGTACGGGTAGGCGCAAGATCAACATTGTATTGGAATTGTTTGTATAAGGCTGCAGCAAGATCTTCCCAATTGTGAATGTTGGCTCTTTCTAACTAGTAAAACCAATCAAGTTAAGTTCCAGACAGGCTGTCTTGGAAGAAGTGTACCCATAAGTCTTTGTCAGCGGTATGGGGCTGGATTTTCCTCATATAGGACTGGAGATGCATTTTAGGGCATGAGACTCTGTCATACTTGGCGAACACGGTGTTGTACCCCAAAATTTTCCCTCCCATATTTCTCAAAACATTGCAAGAAAGATCTCCAAATTGCTCAAAGTAGTCCAAGGGTTGGCCAGACAAGCTCTCTCCTAAGGCAGTCTACTCAAATTAGGGTTTTGTGTTGCATCAAGATCCTTGAGTCCAAGTGACCCCAAGTTCTCACCAATGTCCTAATATGTTCTCTAGATCACCCATGTCAATTTTCAAGCCTTGCAGAGGAAATTTGCTCATTCAATTGCTCAAAAGGTCCAAAAATCAACTGTGCTAGGACAAAAGTCAACTGTGACCCAAATACAGTCAAACTTCAAGAATTTTTGTCAACATTCTCATTTTAAGGATATTTCATCATTTGATTAAGGGTTGATCATGATTCATCAAGGATTGCTCAAAATTCATCAAGACTCAAAAGTTGCTAAATTAGGGTTTTGTAGGAAAAGTCAACCCAACTTTGACCAAGCATAACTTTCTCATACTTTATGAGAAATGACCCATCCAAAGCTCATTTTAAATAGGATGCAATTCCCTGAAATCCATATTCATACCCCAAGTTCAAAATATACACTCACAAGAAGTTATGAATTTTGAAATTATAGGTCATTTTTGAAGGTCAACAAAAACACCTTTTTTGTCAAGGCTCCTAACTTGAGCATGGAATATCAAAATTAGATGAGACCAAAAGGGTTTATTATAGGACATCTCAAGCTTTCTAAAAAGTCCAAGAACACCTCCAAAAGTTCAAAATTGAAGAAGTTATGCATTGTTGAAGTTGGACTTTTTTGCAAAATTGCCAAAAGTCAACTATCCCCAAAACTTCAAATTTTGCCAAATGGGCCCATTCTTTTTCACTTGTTTTGAGTTTGCATTATTGCCCACGTACTCTAGCTTTAGCCATGTGTCCATATCACATTTTTATTAATTATTTTGATTTTTATTTGAATTAATTTGATTTAAATCAAATAAAATCAAATAAAATCCAAAGCATTGATACTGTTGTACCCCAAAATTTTCCCTCTCATATTTCTCAATACATTGCAAGAAAATCTCCAAGTTGATCAAGTTTGCTCAAGAGTTGGTCAGACAAGTTATCTCCTAAGGCAGTCAACCCCAAATTAGGGTTTTGTGTTGCATCAAGATCTTTGAATCCAAATGACCTCAAGTGATCCCCAATGTCCTAATATGTTCTCAAGGTCATCCATGTCAAGTTTCAAGCCTTGCAGAGGAAGTTTGCTCAGTCAATTGCTCAAAAGGTCCAAAAATTAACTATGCTAGGGCAAAAGTCAACTGTGACCTGAATACAGTCAAACTTAAAGATTTTTTGTCAACATTCTCATTTTGAAGTATATTTCATCATTTGATCAAGGGTTGATCATGATTCATCAAGGATTGCTCAAAATTCATCAAGATTCAAGAGTTGCTAAATTAGGGTTTTGTAGGAAAAGTCAACTCAACTTTGACCAAGCATAACTTTCTCATACTTTATGAGAAATGACCCATCCAAAGCTCATTTTGAAGAGGGTGAAATTTCCTACAATCCATATTCATAACCAAAGATCAAAAAATGCACTCACAAGAAGTTACAAATTTGGACATTATAGGTCATTTTTGAAAGTCAACAAAAACACCTTTTTTTCCAAAGCTTATAACTTGAGCATGGAATATCAAAATGAGATGATACCAAAAGGGTTGGTTAGAGGACATCTCAATATTTCTAAAAAGTCCAAGAACACTTCCAAAAGTTCAAAATTGAAGAAGTTATGCATTGTTGAAGTTGGACATTTTTGCAAAATTGCCAAAAGTCAACTATCCCCAAAACTTCAAATTTTGTCAAATGGGCCCATTCTTTTCCACTTGATTTGAGCTTGCATCATTGTCCACGTGTCCTAGATTCAGCCATGAGCCCATATCTTATTTTTATTATTTTATTTGATTTTTTATTGAATTTAGTCATTTTAAATCAAATTAAATCATATGAAATCCAAAGCTTTGATTACCTAAGATTTTTTTGCTGTTTCAGGTTGTAATTATCATCATTACCATCATCAAATTCGTATCAAGCAAAACCATGTGCAAAAAGATTGAGATTTGGCAAAATTGGAAAGGTTTAAAGAGTGAATCAAATCAAATTCCAATGCATTGATTTAGAGAGGTTCAGTCCAAATTTGTTACCCTAACATACTATACGATACATAAGCAAGCCAAAGGGACGTGAATAAAGGTTAGAAGCTGTTGAAGGAGGCAGAAACAAAATTGAAAAAAAGCATAAAAAACTTAAAATCAAAATCGTACTTAGAGGCAATTTCAGAAGCTTAGACCGGTCCCAATCTCTTCCTGGGTGTTCACACAAGCGATTTGGATCAAAATCAAGCTTCCTCACATACCACAACGCACTGTAAGCATCACAACAACCCTCCTTGTTCTTGGAATCGTAAATCGTTATTCTTGCATCATTTGAACAGATTGCTTGCATATTTGTATTCCTCACAATGTTTCTAAGCTTTTTGCATTATTTAATTTTGTTTATCTAACCTTTAACGTAAAGCACCATTGTTAGGGTTTTGCATCTTGGTTTAGGGTTTTTTCGTTTCAGATAAAATTAGCCTTAGTGATGGCTATAGGCGTGACCGGAAGAGGAAGACGAATGCAACCATGGCCTTGGAATGAATTTATGTAGCCTGAGATGGATTTTAGGAGTGGCCTATGCTTTTAGCTGCGGATTCAAATCCGCAGGTAACATTGTTACAGGTCTGAGGACAGGGACGAGATCGTGTCCTCCTCTGATTGGCCGGTTCAAATAATTCGCGCGTATTTTTGTTTTGCTGGCATATTAACTTGTTTTAATATATTATATTTTGTGTGCATATTACTAATAAAGAGAACAAAGCAGCGTAGTGGCAAGGCAGGCAAGCATATCACTTTCAGGACCTGGGTTCGAATCCTAGATCCTCCAAATTTCTCTTTGATTTTTTCTTTCAGGCAATCGTGTGTGTAGTCCAAGCGTGCAACATACCATACACTATCATCTATCCAATGGCAAGATGGCCAAAGGCCAAATCTGGTGATCCAGGAGTGAGGGTCTATCATAAGCAAAGTCAACACACGCCCACTAGATCTCACAAAGTCAGCAAAGGGCCAACTCGTTTGGGCCTCAGAATTGCTATTCAGACCTCCAAATTCAGGCCCAACCCTTTCTTCTCTTCTATTTATTTATTTTTTGTTTTAGTTAATTGTTTTATTTTATTAAATTTACTAACCAATTAAAAAATTCATTTCTTTATAAAATAAAATCACCAAAAATATTTTCATTCAATTAAATTTTAAATTTTAATTTTTATTAATAAATACTAATTAATTGATTTAGGTTTTAATTAGAATAACTTTAATTCCTTTTTTAATAATTAAAAATAAATTAGATTTAATTAGGTTTTTACTAATTCAATTAATTTTATTTTCTTTCTTAAAATAACAAAAATCCAAAAATAGTTTATTCTTTTTTATTAATTAATTAATTTATTTAATTTAGTAATTAACTTAGGTAATTTATTTCTTAATTCAAAAACAACAAAAAAAGATGTTTCCTTTAAACCAAAAGGGTCAAAACCCTAACTTGAGCTCGATTTAATTTCCCGCACGCGATTTATTCATTTTTATCATATTAATGTACTTGCCTCCGGTTTGTAATAGTTTAATAGGACTTCTATTATTTTTATAACTGTTAGATGTTTGATAATAGGATGGCATGACAAGACTGAATGTTTTAACCTAAAATCAACTTAGATCACCCTTAACATGTACAAAGATAAAATTAACTTAAAACGACACACTCGCACATGCTCACTCTTAGGGTACACCCCACTTGGTTGCCTTCGTACGCCGTCATTGAGTATAGGTCACTTTAGAGGTCGCCCTCTTGTCTAAAAGATCATAGTCACCTCGAAACGGTTTCCTCAGATATTGTTGCCTCAAACAAATGATCTAAGACGTTAGGGTTATCGCTAAGGCGTCCTAACATTGCTTTGGTGACCGTAAGTCCCTCATTCGAATTGACCCTTAAACTCCAACGATGATGCTACCTACTCATCAATAGTAGGATAGCATTTTCTAAAGGAAATTAGCATAGAACGATTCCTTTTTCGAGTAGGTAGATGGTCCTTAGATACTTGCTCTTTTAAAAAACAAAAAATTTTCACACTTACACTTTTCGAACAAAGTTTTCAAAAACACTTCATACACTCTTGAGGACAGAAGCAAGAGTTAAATCGAAGTTTTAAAACAAAAACTTTTTCAAACCCAGAAGCACCAAGAAAGCAATTTTGAAAACAATGAGCAAGTACCTAAGAGCCTGTGGATAACCACAGATAGAAAGGGTGCTAACACCTTCCCTTTCTATAATCTACCCCCCGAACCCGAGAAATATCTCAAAAAAGGAATTTTTCTGTGCTTTTTTCCTTTCCTTGTTGG
Source organism: Vicia faba (assembly GCA_948472305.1). Classification (NCBI taxonomy): domain Eukaryota; kingdom Viridiplantae; phylum Streptophyta; class Magnoliopsida; order Fabales; family Fabaceae; genus Vicia; species Vicia faba. Next base: position 691,021,922 of record OX451738.1, on the reverse strand, counting down.
ATAAAATAAAAGTCGGTGGCGACTCTTGCTTATCGCGACATTTTGCGACAACAACGCAAAACGCAAACCAGAATTCCAAAAACAGTCAGTTCTTCCCACCGTATCACAGAACTGGAGACTCTGCTGGGGAACATTTATAAGTGGGGTGTACCTTAGGAATAGTTCATAATGTTTTCAATTGCTTGACTTGTATGCTTTGTCTTTGTGGGTTTGAATCGGAATTACTATAGATCCTAACCCGGATCTGGGGGACACCCTTTAGGTAAGTAGCAATAAACTGTGAGGGAACTGTACGGTGTAGACCGATACGGTTGAAGCAGTAGCTACATTGGTGTGGCACTTTAATTTGTACCGATATCCCTTGTGGTGCAACAAGGAGAATATGAGTCTACTAAGGGGTCATTAAACACCAACTGACCTTAGAACCTATAATTGACCAACTTGGCCATAGAAAAGTAGCAGTATGCTACACTCATTGAGACCAAACTCTCGCGATGATTCCGGCCGCAAGAAAAGGTTGCTAAACTGGAATTATGACCGATCGAGGGTGGTCAGTGATATTGAGATCCTCTAGAACCCGATTACTATTACTAGGACAGGTTGAACCAACTAAACTGAAAGAGGGTAATACCTAAACTCCATGCCAGCCTGAAATTTAAGGGCTATTGTGTGACTTGTGTGCCTTCAAAACTTGAACTACTTGCACATTCTTGTTATCTGACAACATGAGTTCCTTGCAGGTTTCGTTTACAGTCCTTATCCAATAATTTGGATTTATTTTAGGGTTTACTTACATCACCTCACACTTTTGCATAAACGCATAGCATACATATCATAACATCATGCCTTAACATTTCCTTAACCATTTCAAGGATCTCAAGGGTTTGTGATGCAGGTTATGGTAAATCATACGTCTAGCAAGGGGCAAAGGGGATTTATTTTCCTCTAACCAATGTCGTATAGAGATCAAAACACGATGATTTGAGTCGGTGGCTATGACCCACTCAATATGGTGAGCTTGACTCTTGAAGGAAGATTCTCAACAACACGAAGTTCTTCAATCAAGTTGCAATCAAATTCTAACAGTTTCTTGTTTACCCTGCGAGATCCTTGAAAACATTGCATACATATATCATACATATCATTGCATAACAGGTCTCCCAGTACAGGTCTCTCATGTTCTCGTTGTTTATTTCAGCAATGGCTTTCCAACCAGACAACCAAGATCTTCAAACTCGAGAAGCTCAGTTCAGGGACGTATTCCTAAACCTATCCAAGGGGCAGGAAGAGTTGAAAACACTCCTCGTTGGGAACTTGGTCAAGAAAAGTCCTGAAGACAATAAGGATGAACGGCTGGAACAATTGCAAGCTGAGGTAGATGCCATGAAAACCCAGATGTTGGGGCAGATGGCTCTTATCCAAGGCTTAGCTCGGGAACAAGAAGAGTTGAGAACCATTATCAGCCAGCTTCATCAATACAAATACAACAGTATGAAGCAAACAATCAAGGCCAGGGACCAAGTCATTGGTCAGCCTCCAAAAAGACAAGGGTCTGGTATGGTGAAGAATGGACCTCTCCAAATTGCTACTACATCACGGGTCCAACAACAACCTTGCCATAAACAATGGGTTAATCAGAGGCCGTTTACCAAGCTCAACATGCCGCTGTCCCAAGCTTTGCAACACCTGTTGAGATTGAATCTGGTGATGTTGGTAGGACCTCATCCGAATCCTAAGACTTCTTCACCCAACTACAATCCTGATGCAAGGTGTGCATACCATTCTAACAGCCCAGGGCATGACACTGATGACTGTTGGAAGTTGTAGTACAAAATTCAAAACCTGATTGATGAAGGAGCATTGGAATTCACACAAGAGGGTCAGGCTGAGTTCTTCTACCATCCCTCCAAGGCTCACCATTTGAAGTGACAAGTCCTGAGACGAGAATACTTTTTGTTCATTAGAATTTTCAATTTTTAATTTTCTTTTGATTGTTCAAACATTAATTCATGTCAAACTTTGTTACTTTATCAATGCATCACATATGTCTGTTTTGAATCAATCCATTCGTATTCACTATATTCAAATTGCTTTCATTTTTTGTGATGATCAACTCTCGATTAAAAAACTCTAAGCCTTTAGAGGGAGGATGACGAAAATGATATCAAAATCTATACAATATGCTTTTGAACAGACCCCGCTGACGATGTACATACATTGTTTCAAATCCTAAATAGTGGAGTTATAAGGAAGATAATCCCTCGTCAACCCCTTTGAGCCAAAGAAGTTGGAGTTTTTCTTTTCACAAATTAAAACCCTTAATTATAACCTAGGGCAGGGTAGTTTTCTCAGTTAATTCAGGTGCACAATGAATGGCATCAAAGAAGTCCTTCCGAAACAAAAGACGGTGATGGTTTTGTATAATCGTAAGGACAAGCAGTCATTATCTCTCAAAAATAAAAGCCCATTAAGTCAAAACCTGTTAAAGGAGACTTAAGAAAAAACCGGTGTAATCACAAAAAGAAACAGTTCTGGCAAAAAACAAGGATAATAAAAATCAAAAGGAAAGAGATCCTGCAAACTCTCAACAAAATGATTGTCTGTTCAAAATAAATTGTTAGTATCCGAATCATCACTGGAATATCAGAGCAAAGACTCAAACGGGGTCTAAATGCATAATTAACTGAGTTTAGGATCGAAGAACATCACGAAGAACGGGTGGGTACAAATACATTTTGAGCCTTTATCCTTTGTTTCTTGAACCGTGAACCAGGCCACGTTATAACCCTTAAAAGTCCTAGCTGAAGCATGGGTTAGTTCGAAAGCATACTGTTACAAAAGGTATCCTGGCTCCTGTAGGGCTTGCTGTAAATCCTGAGTTGACATCGCATTTTACAAAAATTCGCTTGTTTTACTAATATTAACTACATTTTCAAAACCTCAATATAGACATAAGCTTTGCATTCTTGAAATAACATTGTTTGCATATGACTATTTGTTCAAACAACAGAGAAGTTCGCACGAAGAATATCTAGTGAACAAAAAACCTTCTCAATAAAAAAGGATCACCTCAAGTGGAAAAACACTTCCAACCAAGGGGCACGGCATGATAATTGTCCATCATCTGGGGCAGTCAAGTCAAGATTCAGAGAATCTCTCAAAGATGCCAAATAGCCAGGGGCAAATCTCCATCTGAATCACTTGGGGCATTGGATATGAGTTCCAGTAGCGAATCTTGCATGATCAAACGAACATCTTCTGGTAGTATGGCAACACAACACTACCGACAGTGACAACTCCCTACACTCGGAGAGCGTGGACATATTCATAAAATACTGCGCATGAATAAAGACCCGCTAGGCTGACTGGCCTAGGCAAAAATAAGGGCTTCCCGATGAACCAAAAGGGTCCGGGCAAAAATAAGGGATGAAAATGAAAAGATCTGTACACCCGACAAATCGAAAACCTGAAAAGGCGGCTTGGACAAGAAAGGGTATCCCGGTGGACTGAAAACCCGAAAGGGCGGTCCAGGCAAAAGTTAGGGATTAAAGCGTACGACTATGTCCCGTCATCTCGTCACTTGCCTACCAGAAGAAGACTTGTCGTTTCGATCAAAAGATACCAAGCACCTCATAGGTTGGGATAATACTCGATCCATAAGGCCTCCGCAGGCACCTTCTCCCGCAGATATAGGGGTAGAAAAGTCTCGATGCAAAGCCATCGTCATATCCTCAGCACGCATCCCAGTAACATTCACTCCCCGCAGAGTAAGAAAAGACAGTAATGATAACTCTCCCCGGCTGAGACTTGCAACTGTGAATGAATCGGTAATATTCTCCCCAAGCAGAGTTTATCTACCATCAGCACTGAAAGGTCTTAATATTCCCCAGCGGAATATAAGAATATTCCCCGACAGAATACAAAAACTCCCCAGTGGAGTTTGAAATTTTTCCCAACGCAGGCTGAAAAAGCTTCCCCAATGGAGTTTCTAGAATCATCCTATTGTACCCCAAAATTTTCCCTCTCATTTCATCAACATTTCTCATCACAAGACTCTTGCAATTCAAGGTCAAGCTAGGGTTTACTCTGCTCAAGACACCTCCTTGCACTGTTGATCTAAATTAGGGTTTGAGTATGCATAGTGATGTTTTGACCTATAATGCCCAAAGTGACTTTCATACTTCATAATGGACTCACAAGTTTGTCCATGCCAAGTTTCAAGCCTTGATCCAAATTTTTGCCCAGTCAATTGGACAGTTGACCTAGAAATCAACTGTATTGGGAAAAAGTCAATTATGGCCAATTGACAGTCAAACCTCATGAATTTTGATTCACATCAACATTATGAACTCATATGAACCATTTGATCAAGTTTGGATCACAATTCCACAAGAAATTTGATCAGATCACCAAAAGGGTAAAATGGTCATTTTTAGGGTTTTGACTGTACAAAGGCAATTTTTGACTGTTTGACCTAGCCAATGGCAAATAAAGCTCAACCATGGACTCAAGGACTCAATGAAATTGCCTTGACCCATTCAACAAGTTCAAAAGATCTCAAATGCCTAGGATTGACAGATGAATTTTTCAGTCAACTGATCAAAATTTGACTGTATATTGAAAAGTCAAACTTTGACTTTTTGGTCAAAATCAAATGCCAAAGGTCATTTTTCATCAAGACATGTCCAATTATGAAACTTGTTCATCAAGAAACCCAAAAATGCAAATTAGGGTTTAAAATGGAAAATTTTCATAACTTAGAATTTTTCTAAGTTATGAAAATTTCTTATTTTTTCCTAACTTTGTCCCATTTTTTCACCATGATGCAAATGGATTCAAACAAAACTTGAAACATGAAAGTTGTAGTCTATCACAAAGTCTACAACTTTGATTCACAAAGTTTTCTCAAAAGAAGCTTTTATTTCAAGTTATGATTTTTGGAACAAGGGTACCTAAAACTTTTAACTTAGAAAAATCTTGCCCTAGTTTAAGCAGGATTTTGACCCATCTTCTTGGCCATTTTTCACATAGTTCCACTTGGAGTTTAAATTTGAATTTCGAAGATGGATTGTAGTACATGTTGCAAGCTTTCCAAATTGTCCAAGAACTCCTCAAACACCTTTGTGGTTAGGGAGAATTGAATGCTTGAAGTTGGCAAAAACTCACTTTGATCCATGGCCAATACATGTTCATACCACTTGCCAAATCTGATCTAGCTAGCTTGGTTCACAATTATAGGCCTCTAAACCAGTTTGTACTCCATAATTTAATGCATATCCATTGACCTAAGGCATTGTCTTGGTCATTAGGATATTGTACATTAGATTAATCCCTATTTGGAAAAAGGTATAATGCCATTTTTGTAAAGTTACACTTTATGTCAAACCAAGATCTTTGAGGCATGGGGCCATATCTATGAGGCAAGATCAAATCCATAAATTGCAAGTATCAAGGGCAAAATATGCAGCATACAAGATAAGCATTACAGGCCTGCATTGACAAGGGAGGCATTCTTGCTTCACTAAGAAGAAATTGTCCAAAATCCTCCCAACTTGAAAACCAGTCATTGTTAGCTAAAAAAAGATCACAAACACATTTCACACAACCCTTTGAGTCAGAAGCACGAACCTTTCAACCCTAAAGCACCCTCATAACCAAAATCACCATTTTTCTGCAAAACAGGGCAAGCCCAGCAGAACCACCCCCATCTCCACTTTCCGTCGTGCGTCTTGCCTCAAACTTGTTCCAATACCTTCCACTCAACTCACCTGAACTATCCCAGACCTCCACTGCTAGTTGTAACACCATTAACACACATTGCCATTTTTGTTTCAAAGCTTTGCAGGTTGAGTTCTGTAGCACGATTCAAGCTACTTCAAAACAAAGTAAGCATTTGGAAAGCTTCATTGGACATCAGGCAAGCTCAAAAGAACCTCAAGCACCCTTGGAAGTTGTTGCATTGTCCAGCTCGAAGTCAACTGAAACAGGTATTTCATGAACTTCGATCTCTCTATTTAGGAATAGTTAGACGTAGGTTTGTGAATGAAAGATGTTGTATTCATAGCCCTGAAACCATACACGTGCTTAGTTTTCATTTATATTAATCGTGCTAGGAGAATTTTGTTCATGAACTTTCTGAAAAAACTAGGTTAAGATTTAGGGCCAGAGAAATTCTCTCTGGTCTTTGAGAGTTAGCTTAAGTTTTTTATATGGTTGGATTCGTTGCTTGATGCTCTGCAAGTTTCATGTTATGAGTTTTGTCAAAAAGTCAAGGAATCAAGAAATAGCAATTGATGTACAGAACGCACATTTTTTGTGAACTGAGGAAGAAGATGAAGTTACTTGGGTTGGGCCTGTTTGCTTTTGCTTCTCACACATACATTTTCAGTTTACACCCCCCTGGCCCATTTATTTGTATATTTATCATTTTGATATTTTTTATTTTTTATTCTGACTTTATTATTTTATGTCCAAAAATAAAAAATGCCAAAAAATTATTTTTATTTTTTTTCATATTTATTTGATATTTATTTTTATTTTACTAGTATAAAAATGATTTAAATACTTTATATCCCTTTTATTAAAACTCAAAAAGTAATATAAAAAAATATGTTTATCTTTATTTATTATTTTGTACATATTTGAAAACATGTTCTTGAAATATATACCATGTTGTAAATAATTTATTTTATTTTTATACACACTTAGTATATTTAATATATTTAATACATATACATACATATTTTAATTAAATAATTAAGACAAAAAATACAAAAATAATACATTTTCATTTTTATTAAATATTGTATACTAAAAATACCATTTTTTAATATATTTATATTTTTGTACAAATTAATACATTATTGTATATAAATGATAAGTAATACTATTTATTTAAAAAAAATTAAGGTTTTTGCCCTAAAGAACAAAAATAATTAAAATTGACTTTTTTTATTTATTATTATTTACACTTCATATTCAAAAATACTTTTTACATACATAAAAAACATTTTTTTTGCATAATACACTTTATTGAATATTTATTTATTGTATTTATTTAAATATTGTGTATTTAATATTATGCCTTACCCATTCAATATGGTTGTAATAATTTAGAATTTAATTTCTTGCAAAATAATCCTCAATTCAAATTTGTACCCCCTCCCTATATCATGTTGTAATAGTGTAGAATTTAAATTCTCGCACCTTTAGATGCTTTCAATTATGCCATGATTAGACCTAGGGTTTGTATGCAAAATAAAATCAACAATTAGCTTGACCTAATCCAAGATAACAATGCATGAAAAACAAACACAATGCACACTTGCACCCCTAGGGTTACAATCCACTTGTTGCCTTCAAAAATGGGCCATGTTATGCATGTCAAGTACTTTGGCAAAACAAAAAAACAAAACAAAAGATCATAGTCCCTCGATGACGCTATCTGAGTTGCCTAAACAAAATGATCAAGTCCCTCAAGAAAATTGCCAAAAATACTTGACACTATTGCTATCATGGTCTATACGATGACCCGCGCCTATCCCGTTTAAAATCCTAACACAAGGTTGTTCACCAAATACAATGGTGAAACAACACTGTTAAAAGGGTTAAAAACATAAGAAAGATCTTTGAGTAAAATAGGGTAGACAAACTCTTAGTTACTTGATCAAAATCTTGCAAAACATCCTTGCTATTTTCAAACACACCTCACAACACAATTTCAAAACCCTACTTTCAAAACATTGAAAACTTTTCAAAAGACAAAAACACCTTTGTATACATTCAAAACAAGAATCATTAAAAAGGTTGCCACAACGATGGCCTCTTTTCAAAACATATTTCAAAACCACACACAAAGCACCATTTCAAACAATTAAAGAGCACCATTTCAAACAATTGAAAAGCAAGGCAAATGATCTAAGAAAGTAACTAAGAGCCCATGGATAACCATGGATAGAAAGGGAGCTAATACCTTCCCTTTCTATAATCTACTCCCCGAACCCAAGAAAACATCTCAAAGGTCTTTCCTGTGATTTTTGACCTTTCCTTAGGATAAAATAAAAAGTCGATGGCAACTCTTGCTAAACCGAAACATTTGCAAACACAAACGCAAAATCCCAAGTCAGTTCTCCCATCGTATCACAGAACTGGCGACTCTGCTGGGGAGTTCTTTAAAAGTGGAGTAACCTTAGGGCCTAGATCACCCTTTGCATGATTACATTGTTTGCTTTGATTGCTTTACATTTGGTTCTCTTGTTTGGGCTTGAAATCCTCCACCCGAATTTGGGAAACATTCATAGGTAAATAACAATACATTGTGGAAACTGTGTGGGGTATACTGACACGGTTGAAGCAATAACTATATTAGTGCGATATATTTGTGAGTACCGGTAGCCTTTGAGTCAATCAAAGAGAATACAAGGCCGCTGAGTGATGTCATGAAGCACTAATGAACTCTTAGAACCTTACTTGACCATCTTGGCCTTGATTAGGGGTAGTGAGATGACCGGCTTTGGTGAAGTCTGAAGTTGGTAGATACTCGATACTACACTCATTGAGGGTTGTTTTCTTGGAATATTTTGGTCGCTAGTTAAGTGGATAAACCAAAATAATGAACATAGAAAACAACCCGATGATATTGAGCTCCTTAGAACCCGGTTACTATTTATAGGACAGGTTTTGAGCCAACTAAACTCAAGAGGGTACTTACCTATGAAACCTCATGCAAGCCTGAAACTAGGGTTTTTGTGTGACTTGCTTGTACATGTGCTTGTGCATACATCATGAACATCATAAAGCATCATATGCATCCACTAACCATTTCAAGGGTTTGAATCTTCATCTTTGTTCTTGTTTTGTAGGACATGGAATCTCTTCGCAGGAAAACAATTCAAGTCAACCTTGTGAGGATCCCTCCTCAACTCAAGGAGCTTACTTCCAGAATTCCAGAGAATTCTCTCTTCAGTGAAAGACATGGTAGACTCCTCAACTTGGTCAACACTAGCATTGAAGAAGACATGGTGAAAGTCCTCTTCCCGTTCTTTGACCCCCTACACCACTGTTTCGCATTCCCTGATTACCAGTTGGTACCCACTTTGGAGGAGTTTTCTCAACTCTTGAGAATTCCTATTCTTAATCAACTACCCTACAACGGTACGAAAAAAGAACCAAAGCCTGAAGATGTTGCTCAAGCATTACACTTGCAACCATCTGATATCAAGGGGCATTGGGAAACCAGAAGTGGTGTCAAGGGATTCTTGGCAAAGTTTCTTTTTGAGAAGGCACAAGACTGCTGGAATTCTCGTGATCTACAAGCCTTTGAAGAGATTGTGGCACTCATCATCTATGGGTTGGTCTTGTTCCCAAACCCTGATCAGCTTATAAATGTGAATGCTGTCAAGATTTTCATATCCAGGAATCTTATACCCACATTGCTTGGGGACATCCTACACTCATTTTACACATGAACAATGAGGAAAAGAGGTGTTCTCATGTACTGTACTCCTCTCCTAGCAAGGTGGTTTATTTCTCACCTTCCGCAAACAGTTTTGAAGAATGAGCAGGGTTTAAGGTGGTCACAACGATTGATGACCCTCACACATTCTGATGTACATTGGTGTTCTCGGTCCAGAGAAAATGTCATACTCATTGATCATTGTGGGGAATTCCCTAATGCCCCACTACTTGGCATTAAGGGAGGTATTACCTACAACCCCTGTTTAGCTCTAAGACAGTTTGGATATGCTCAGAGGGATGGCCCTCATGACATGCTGATTCCTGACCTAGTTTTTGACTTCGACAACGATGCGCAAGGACTTCGACAAAGGTTCATCAGAGCTTAGAGGATGCCCAACAAAGTGGATAGTAAGACACTAGGGCACAAGAATTCCATCCCCCTTGAGCCTTATCTCAAATGGGTACGAACTCGCGCCCAGAATCTTATGATGCCATACCCTCACATTCTCCCCGTGATCAAAGAGCCTGTTATGGAAGGAGAGGTTCCATACACCATCCTACATCCTGACATTCCAACATCATGGGAAGAAATGCAAAAGAGTTGGATCCAACTCAAGGAAGAACGGAATACTTTTGAAGCCAGCTTCTATGCCAGTGAGAAGAAGGTTTTGGAGCTTACCCGCCGACTTCATAAGGAGGAAACTCTCAACACTTACATCGCACCAAAGAGGATGCGCAATGTCTTTTTACATTAAGAATTTTGTAATATTTTGCCCATGGGGCACTTATGTACTAATAATTTCTTCTTAATATGATGTGTGTTCCTTTTCGTTTGCAACAAATTTGAATTGCTGAATCCTTGAATGCATTACATGAATAACATACCATTCATCATATGCATAAACAAGTCTTCACACCAGGTTTCCTTATCTTTCTGCTGTTTATTTTAGCAAGATGGATTTGGAGCAGACGGTAAAGGATCTGCAGGCACAAAATTCACAATTCCAGCAACTCCTCATGACCTTGGCAAAGGGTCAAGAGGACCTCAAAGCTCTGTTGGAAAAGAATAAAGAGAAAAAGAAAAAGAGACCTGGAGTAGCCACTTTTGGAAGAAGGTTTGAAAGCAATGCCAGAAAGGCTCTTGAGTTCCCCTCAACGTCTAACGAAGGGGTCAGTAAAGTGAAAGGGACTGCTGTACCTTCTGAATCTGAGGTTGAAGAGGAGGAAGAGGAAGAAGACGAAGACTACTCCGAACAACAGTATCCACCAGCGGATGATAAATATAAGAATCTCGAGGATAGACTGGTAGCCATGGAGTTGCAAAGGGTGCCCAGTTTGGATTTTGAAGAACTAGGGCTGGTAGCTGGGATTGTTATCCCTCCCAAGTTCAAGGTGCCAACATTTGCCAAGTATGACGGTCTGTCATGCCCAAAGATGCACTTGAGATTATATGTCAGAAAGATCCAACCCCACTCATCTGATAAAGACCTGTGTACACTTTTTCCAAGACAGTTTGTCTGGCACGCAGTTGGACTGGTTTTATCAGCTCGAGAGATCAGAGGTTCACAATTGGGAAGACTTAGCAGCCGCTTTTTACCGTCAGTATCAATACAACGCTGATTTGGCGCCAACTCGTACTCAGTTACAAAGTATGGGGATGGCTTCCAATGAAGGGTTTAAAGAGTACGCCCAGAAGTGGCGTGATCGGGCTGGAAGGGTGCAGCCGCCGTTGTCAGATACGGAGTTAGTTGACATGTTTCTGGGGACCCTGTCTGGCCCCTTCTTCAATCATCTAATCGGGAGTTCTTCTGCGGGATTTACTGAACTAATTTTGACCGGTGAGAGGGTCGAGGCCGGTATTAAAAGTGGAAAGATTCCAAAGGATGCTTCTGCATCAACAGCTGTTAAGAAACCCTTCCCGGCTAAGAAGGAAGCCTCTGCTGTGTATTCTCAGAAGGGTCAGGGAAGAATCGAGCGCCGGCCGACGGTAGGGGCTGTGATGATTCAAAATTCTTCAAATGATCAACCTCGTAACAATCAGTCGAGACCAAATCAACAACGGGTAGAAAGGCCACAACGACAGTTCACCCACATCAACATGACGCCAGCTCAGGTACTCCCTCACTTGTTGAAGTTGAATCTTACCAGTTTAAAGGAAGCGCCAAAGAATCCTAACACCTCCTCTCCATACTACCACTCCAATGCCAAATGTGCTTACCATTCCGACAGTGTTGGGCACGATACCAATAATTGCTGGGCGCTTAAGAACAAAATCCAGGACCTGATTGATGCCAAAGAAGTAGAATTTGATGTGCCCGAGAAGCCCAATGTGATTTCTGCTCCGATGTCCAAGCACGGTAATAATGTTCATGCTGTTATGGAGGACCTTCATGTTACTGATGTTGTTGAACTGTTGACGCCGTTACTTGTTGTTGTACCCCAAAATTTGCCCTCCCATAATTCTTCAAGAAATTGCCAAGTCATGCTTCAAAATTCCCCAAGGGTTGCATAGTGCAAAGGTCTCCTATACAGTCAAAATTAGGGTTTGTGTTCTGATCAAGAAAATGAAGTTTCCAAAGGTCCAATCAAGTCTCATATGCCTACAAATATGGTCAAGCATCCTCATATCAAGTTTCAAGGCATTCAGCTCAAAATTGCACAGTCAAAACCCTAAATTGCACTACAGTCAACTGTAGGGGCAAAATGGTCATTCGACAGTCAAAAGTTCAAATTTTTGGTCAACATATCATTTTGAAGCCACAAACATCATTTGATCAATGCTTGATCATGATTCTCAAAGCTTGGCTCAAAAATCATTAAAATGCAAAAGTTTCCTTATTTGGACAGTTGAAAAAGTCAACTGAAATTGACCAGGGCATAACTTTCACATGGATTATCAGAAAAATTCCATCCAAAGCTCATTTTGAAGAGAAAGACATTTCCTACAACTCATCTTCATACTTCAAGTCCAAGAAATGCTCTCATAAAAAGTTATCAATTTCAACATTATAGGTCATTTTCAAAAGTCAACAAAAAGGGACTTTAAGTCAAAGGCCATAACTTGAGATTGGTAAATCAAAATGACATGGGACCAAAGACATTGGTTAGAGGACTCAAAGACCTTTCCAAAATGTCCAAGAACATGAGAAAAGCGTAAAAATTGAGCAAGTTATGCCTTGTGGAAGTTGGGAAATTTTTGGATATTTTGAAAAGTCAACATTGATTCAAATGACCTAAAATTGCTAATGGGCCCATTTTTCTTCCATGATTCATCATCCATGACATATGCACGACCACTTGGCCCAAAGGGAAGTTTTTATTCATTTTTTATTTATTTATTTGAATTTTTATTTATATTAATTCACTTAAATCAATTAAATATGTGAAAAATACTTAACTTAACCTAATAAATCTTTTTGTACATGTTTTAGTCTCAATAATTCGTGCACATTCAGATATGGGAAGATTTGGTTTGATTGGATCCTAATTGATACAAAATTGCATGGGAAAAGATATGAAAAAATCTTAGAAAATCAAATTTCCAAAATTAATGAATGCAATGGATTTGATTGATTTTTCTTGACCTAATTCACTACTACATATGCCAGGATCACAACCCTAGTGCAAATACACGCACAGCTGCTCAAGAAGGCCATAACCAAACTTGAAATTTTTCTCAAAAAAGTCAATTCTGAAAACACCTTTGCAAGGCGATTCAGGCCTCAATTCTTATTCTATTAGCTTCCTTGAACAATATAGGACGTATTCCAATCGAAAACATCAATCAAAACGCTGTGAAACGGTATCCAGAAGTCACACTTTTTCCATTTTTTTTCATTATCGTGTTTTAACATTTACGCACGTTCATGGCATTTTGATTATATATTCATGATCAGTGAAGTGTTTGCAAGCTAACCATATGTCTTAATTTGATTATCATGCGCTATAGGCAAATACACCATGTTCGTTTTTTAGGGTTGCAGGAGTTATGATTCGGGGCTTTCCACCCAAAGAAAAATTAGCCTTCAAGACCTGTGCCATTAGATTCAGCAGGTTTGGACGAAGAAGATACCATGCTCGCGCCTAATTTATGGACCCTCTAGCCCTATTCGCTATTTTCCCAAAACTGGCCTAAGAAAACACATGGAAACCGTTGCTTATGTTATTTGTATTTCAGGAAAAATAAAACATGAAGAAGAAGACGATGTCGTGGCATGAATCGGTTGGATCATTTAAAATTCGCGCGCGTTTCCAAGCCATTAACCCATTTTCTTTTATATTATTTGTTTGTTTATTATATATCAAAACGCGTAGAATGGCTTAGTGGTGAGCAAGGCTATTGGTAACACTCCTGACCTGGGTTCGAGTCCCAGGTCTACGTTAATTTCCATATTATTTTGCAATACATATTCCTATGCAATTTCAAAGGTGGAGCGCACCATACATCCTCCAGATCAAATCGCCCACGTGCCTAGTGGAATCAAACCAAAGGCTGAGATTGAAGGGACACCCTAAACCCTAGTCAATATGCCAGCAGGTTGTCTGAAAAAGTCAAATGGACCAGGTTGTTGGGCCAGATTTCTCAATTCATACCTCCACTTTGGGGACTACCACCCCCCTAGGTTTGCATAATTTTTGCTTTCTTTATTTTTAATTCTATTTTTATTTTAATTATTACTTGTTTAATTAATTTATTATTTTCACAAAATATCAATAAAAATCAGAAAAAAGAGCAAAATATAATAAGTATTTTATTTTAATTGTTTTCATAAACAAATTGTATATAATTGAATTTAGTATAAATTAGGGTTTAATTTTAATACTTTTAATAAAAAAAAATCTAAAAAAAGTAGAATTAGGTTTAATTAATTTTCATCCCTTTATTTTTCTTTCATAATTAAATAACTAAATATTTATTTTCATCAATTAAATTGCATATAAAAAAATTAGGTTTAATTTTAGGTTAAAAAACTTCAACATTTTTCTTAATAAATTAAAAACGATTAGAATTAGGTTTAGCATTTTATTTTAATTTTAATCAATTTCCCTTTCTCATGAAAATCTTAAAAAACATAAAATACCAAAAAAAAAACAAAAACAATTTCTTTTCTTAAATTAGTTAATTCATGTAATTTTAATTTCATTAAAAAAGGTCCAACGCCCTCGTTTCGATTTAATTCTTATTTCGTGTATTTATTTTATTTTGCTTAAACAATTATGTACCTCTCCCGAAGCCATGTAAATTACTTCTCGCACTTTTCAATTCTTTATTTACTTTGTTTATTTATTTTCAGTCAAATCGGGTCCTGGTTAATTTTGGCGATGTGGACCCGCGCCATTTGTAATAGCTTAGAATTTACTTTTCCTCGCAACTTTTAACTGTTAATTAAATGGCATGAAAGAATGTATGACTAAAATAAAAACAAGCGTAGAACACCAATAACATGACAAGATAAATGCAAATGAAAACGACACACGAATCGCACACACCACCCCTAGGGTACGCCTCACTGTTGCCTCGCCTCGAAAGGTGATCGTCGAGTAGAGGATGTCTTAGTAAGTCCTCATGATCCGGGAATCTGGCATGAGGGTAGCTTCTAAGGTGTCTTCCCATTGCTCTGGTGATCACCATGTCCCGAACCTCGAATTGACCCGAACACCTCCAACGGTGGTGCTACCTACCTCTCAATGGTGGGATGGCACTACTTTAAAGGACATCTACACAGACGAATTCCTTAGGGTAGGTAGACGACTCGTAGATACTTGCTCTAATTCCAAAAACAAATTCAAAAAGACTTTTCACACCGACACTTTTTTAAAAGCTTTCGAAAGCAAATTTTCAAACACTCTTGAGGACTGATACAAGAGTCGAACTGGAATTTTCAAAGAAACTTTTTAAAACCCACAGTTGAAAAGCAAACAAACCAATTTTGAAAACACAAATGAGCAAGTATCTAAGAGCCCATGGATAACCATGGATAGAAAGGGTGCTAACACCTTCCCTTTCTATAATCTACCTCCCGAACCGAGAGCAATCTCTTTAAGGAATTTTTCTGTGCTTTTGTCCTTTCCATTTGGAGAAAATAAAAGACGGTGGCGACTCTTGCTTCTGCGACATTTCGCGAACCAGCGTTAACAGTCAGTTCCAGATCCACCGATCACACTTGTGATTAAAGAAAATTTGATGAGAGTCGGGATCTTTCCTGGTTGTGGTAAAGACTGCTATTTTTGTTTGAACATACGAGGTGATTGCCCAATGTTGAAGTCAGGTGTCCAACGCCTGATGGATACCCAAGAGATACTTTTCCAAAAAAAACCTGTTGATACCTTCAAGCCTGTTACTCCTGATACTTTTGCTACTTCAACCAACGATATCGCAATCATAACCATTTCCGACAATCCTCCCAAGGCTTGCAAAAGGCCTGTCAGGATTACACCCAACTCTGAATGTGTACCTTTAAAGATCACCATATCGGGACCTGTCCCGTACCAATCCAGTAAAACGATACCATGGAACTATGGAGGAGAAATCTTCTATCATGGTATCAAACAAATTGAGGCAGTCCAAGAGATTTCTGAAGAAGAAGACCCTGATATAGGGAACATTGCGGGTACAAGCAAGATAACCCGCAGCGGCCGGATCTTTTCTCCAGAGATTGCTCCCCCTCGAGCAGTTTTCGGACCCTTGAAAGCTTATGTACCTGTTGGACCATCTGTGCAAGGCCCAATGATTGAAGAATTGGATACTCCTGAAGTAAGACCATCTACTGATACTACCGATAATGGTAAGGGGATACTAGAAGTGCCTGTCAGGATGAAGGCTCATGTTGTGGTTATCCCCGAAACCACTCAGAAAGAAATGGATGAAATCTTGAAAATAATCAGAAAAAGTGACTACGGCGTTGTGGAACAGTTAGGGCAGACCCCTTCTAAAATTTCAATGTTGGCTCTTCTGCTCTGTTCTGAAGCCCATGCTAAAGCCCTAATCAAGTTCTTGAAGACGGCACATGTACCCCAGGAGACTTCGGTTGACCAGTTTCAGGAATGTGTGGCCAGTCTTACTGCTGATAATGGCCTTGGCTTTTCCGATGCTGACTTAACTCCCAAGGGAAGGAAACACAACGACGCGTTACATGTCTCAGTTAAATGCCGGGGAACCACTCTCGCCCATGTCTTAGTTGATACTGGTTCTTCCTTGAATGTGCTGCCGAAGAAAGCCTTAGACCGTTTGGACTGCGAAGGATTGACCCTCAAACCTAGCAACATCGTTGTTAGGGCTTTTGATGGTTCCAAAAGAATGGTTCATGGAGAGGTTGATATTCCTATAAAAGTAGGCACATAGGTTTTCAACTCCACCTTTTACGTGATGGACATCCATCCGTCATATTCGTGTTTGTTAAGAAGACCTTGGATCCATTATGTCGGGGAAGTTACCTCCTCTTTGCACCAAATGCTGAAATATCCTATTAAGGGTAAGATTATAATAGTGCACAGCGAGGAAGAGTACATGATAAGTCATCTCAATTCCTTTCGCTATGTGGAGTTGGATGGCGAGTTCATCGAAACGCCTTTCCAACATTTTGAGGAAGTTTCCCCTGAGGTAGTAGTTGCGAAGATAATGGTTGAGGTGCCTGTCGTTCCCAAGCATGTATCTAGGATGGCATCTCTCAAGGACGCAGAGGTTGTAGTTAAAGAAGGGAAGAGTACAGTATGGGGGAAATTACCTGACTTTCCCCATAAGACAGACAAATTTGGGTTGGGGTTTACTGCTGTAGGACAAAAGGCTATGCGTCGCTCCAAGGATGGAGGATTACCCGTCAAGATCTCACACCATGGAATCAATGTTGTAGAAGATGAAGATGAAGAGAGCCACTTTGAAGATTGGATCTTTCCGACCGTCGAAGGGGGTTTGAGCAACTGGGAAGCAAAGGATTTTATTCCCATCACCTTTATCAACCAGTAATTTTATCTTTGAACGATTTCCCATTTTATGGTCTGTAATAACTAAAACAATTTGCACACTATTTTCACCTCATGCCTTGCCCGAGGCATGTAGGTCCATTTGTAAGGGCTTGATTTTCTTCATTACCATATGCCATTTTTTAATGAATCATTGGACGTTTTTCATCTATAAACTGCTGTGTTCATTTTCTTTCCTTTTGCATTTTGTTTGCTTAAAGGATGGCTATCCCTTACACACACCCACACTCACAAATGCAGGTACCCATCCACTCCGGATTCCATGGGTGACTATTCTGCTTTAGCCTTTGATAACTCTGAGGATTTGGTCAATCATGCTGAGTATGAAGTTGACGAAGATTGTGAAGTGCCGGGAGAATTAGCCAAACTCCTACAGCAAGAAGAGAGGGTTATTCTGCCTCATGAAGAGTTGCTAGAAACCATTAACTTGGGGACAGAGGAAAACAAAAAAGAGGTGAAAGTGGGTGCCAACCTGGAACCAAGTGTCAAGGAGCGCTTAGTGCAATTGTTGAACGAATATGTTGAAATCTTCGCCTGGTCTTATGAAGACATGCCAGGGCTAGACACAGATATCGTGGTTCACCATCTCCCTACAAGAGAAGACTGTCCACCGATCAAGCAAAAGGTCCGGCGAATGAGGCCTGACATGTCTGAGAAGATTAAAGTTGAGGTAATGAAGCAATTCAATGTTGGCTTTCTGGCTGTTACTTCCTATCCACAATGGGTTGCTAACATTGTGCCCGTGCCTAAGAAGGACGGCAAGGTCAGAATGTGTGTGGACTATCAGGATTTAAACAGGGCTAGCCCTAAAGACGATTTTCCACTGCCACATATCGACATCTTGGTTGACAACACAGCTCAACACAAGGTTTTTTCCTTCATGGATGGATTCTAGGGATACAACCAGATCAAAATGGCCCCCGAGGATATGGAGAAAACAACCTTTGTCACGCAATGAGGTACCTTCTGCTACAAAGTGATGCCATTCGGACTGAAGAATGCAGGGGCAACCTATCAACGCGCCATTGTTGCTTTGTTTCATAATATGATACATCATGAGATCGAAGTTTATGTAGACAACATGATAGCTCGATCGCAGACAGAAGAAGAACACCTTGACCATTTGCAAAAGTTGTTTGCCAGGTTGAAGGAGTATAAGCTCAGACTAAACCCAAGCAAGTGCACTTTTGGAGTTAGGTCTGGTAAACTTCTGGGATTTATTGTCAGCAACAAAGGCATTGAGTTTGATCCAGCTAAAGTAAAGGCTATACAAGAAATGCCTGCCCCCCGTACTGAAAAGGAGGTTAGGGGATTCTTGGGGCGCTTGAACTATATTGCGAGGTTCATCTCTCACCTGACATCTACCTGTGAGCCAATTTTCAAGCTGTTAAAGAAAGATCAGGTAGTCGAATGGAACAATGATTGTCAAGTTACTTTTGATAAGATCATGGAGTATTTGCTAGAACCTCCTATTCTGATGCCACCCGTCGAAGGAAGGCCGTTAATCATGTATCTGACTGTTTTGGATAACTCAATGGGGTGCGTGCTGGGCCAACATGACGAGTCTGGCCAAAAAGAGCATGCCATTTATTACCTTAGCAAAAAGTTTACCGACTGTGAGACTCGCTACTCACTGCTCGAGAAAACTTGCTGCGCTTTGGTATGGCTGCTCGCCGGCTAAGGCAGTATATGTTGACTCATACCACTCTGTTGATTTCCAAGATGGATCCGATCAAGTATATCTTCGAAAAGCCTACTTTATCTGGAAGAATCGCTAGATGGCAAATGATCCTGACTAAGTATGATATCCAGTATACTACCCAAAAAGCTATAAAGGGGAGTGTACTAGCTGACCATCTAGCTCATCAAGTCGTCGAAGATTACCAATCTATGAGATTTGACTTCCCTGACGAGGACATCATGACATTGGACAACATCGAAGGTAACAGACCATATGACGGACCTGAACAAGGATCCCGATGGACCCTATATTTTGATGGTGCCTCCAATGCACTTGACAATGGTATCGGCACGGTACTTATCTCTCCAGAAGGTTGCCATACACCTTTCACTGCCAGACTCTGCTTCAGCTGTACCAACAACATGGCCGAGTATGAAGCTTGTATCTTTGGTCTCAAGGCCGCTATTGACTTGGGAATCAAATCTTTGATTGTATTTGGGGACTCAGCTTTGGTCATCAGTCAGATCAAAGGAGAGTGGGATACTAAACATCCAAACCTCATCCCTTACAAGAACATGTCCTGACATTGTTACCACATTTCGAGCAGATTACCTTCGAGCACTTCCCGCGAGAAGAGAATTAACTAGCAGATGCGCTAGCTACAATGTCATCCATGTTTAAACTTAACTGGGATAATGAGGCTCCCCGAATCATCATTGAACGGATGGACGAACCTGCACATTTTCACAAGATTAATACCGAAGAAGTAGTGGACCGACCCTGGTTTCATGATGTCAAAAGGTATCTCGAGGCGCAAGAATATCCTGAAGGAGCTTCAGTCAACGACAAAAATTTCTTAAGGATATTCTCATCTAAGTTCTTCTTGAGCAATGGTATCCTATACAAGCGCAATCATGATTCATTCTGCTCCGTTGTGTGGACAAGGTTGAAGCTGAGCAGATCATGGCTGAACTACACAATGGTACCTTTGGCACTTACTCAAGTGGACATACGATGACTAATAAGATTCTACGGGAAGGCTATTATTGGTCTACCATGGAAGCTGACTGCCATCAACATTGCCGTAATTGTCACAAGTGCCAAATCTATGCAGACAAGGTACACATACCTCTAGTTCCTCTCAACGTCTTAACAGCTCCTTGGTCGTTCGCTATGCGGGGAATCAACATGATTGAAGATATCAAGCCTACAACATCCAATGGACACCGTTTCATCCTGGTGGCCATTGATTACTTCACCAAGTGGGTCGAAGCAGCGTCCTTCGCATCCGTTACAAAGAATATGGTGGCCCGCTTCAGCAAGCAGAACCTCATTTGTCGGTACGGCATCCCCGAAAGGATCATCACCGACAACGATACAAACCTGAACAACACTATGATTACCGCCTTGTGCGAGCAGTTCCAGATTCAACATCACAATTCATCTCCCTATCGGCCAAAGATGAACTGTACTGTCTAAGCTGCGAACAAAAATATTAAGAAGATCATTCAAAAGATGACAGTCACCTACAAGGACTAGCATGAGATGTTACCATTTGCTCTGCATGGATATCGTACTACAACACGTACTTCAACAGGGGCAACCCCATTTTCTTTGGTGTATGGCATGGAAGTTGTTTTGCCTATGGAAGTTCAGATTCCTTCCTTAAGGATTATGAAGGACGCTGGTTTGAGTGAAGACGATTGGATTCAGACCCGACTTGATCAACTTAATTTAATCGACGAGAAGCGACTTACTGCTATTTGTCATGGTCAGACGTATCAAAAACGGATGATCAAGGCTTTCAACAAGAAAGTCATGCGTCAGGTATATCAAATCGGAGATCTTGTAATCAAGCGGATCATCTTACCGCAAAGTGATCCCAGGGGAAAGTGGACTCCTACTTACGAAGGACCATTTGTGATCAAAAGCATCTTTCTGGTGGGGAAATGATTCTGACCACCATGGACGGAGACGACTTGCCCCACCCTGCGAACACAAACATAATCAAAAGATATTACGCATAAAACGATCCGGAAAGTTGAAAACCCGAAAGGGCGACTTGGGCAAAAATGGGCATCCCGGTGAATCGAAAACCCGAAAGGGCGGTTCAGGCAAAAATTAGGGATAAAACAAAAAAATCTGTACACCCGGCAAGTTGAAAACCCGAAAGGGCGACTTGGGCAAAAAAGGGTTTCCCGGTGGATCGAAAACCCGAAATGGCGGTCCAGGCAAAAGTTAGGGAATTAAAGCGTATGACTATGTCTCGTCGGATCACTTTAAGAACAATCTCTTCACCAACAAGCTCCAAGCTTCTGATCAATCCAGTCATCGGCGGACGAAGCAGCGAATGGACAAAATATTCAGAGTTGTGAAGGCTATAGCAGAATGGGAATCCCATGGAATTGTTACACATAACCATCTTTCCTTTGTATAAAATTTTCTCAATTTTATGACAACATTCTCTTACTAGGATGTCTGTCTCCTTTGTACAAAATACTTACACAAAGTTAATGCAAAGATACTTCAAAGTACAAAAATTTGCTTGCCTTCTTTTCTTTTTACACTTATGTTTTATTTGAAAACGTCCAATGTTTTGTTAAATAGGCATATTCATTTGAATATAATCATTGCTTACAAATAAAACGAAATTGAAAAAAAAAACAAGGCTAATTACTGGTAGGTTGAAGGCGTAGGAAGATATCTTTGTGCCATTTCCCCGGCGGAGTTAAAACTTCAAGATCCTCAGCGGAGCCAGTGCATTCTAAAATACTTGATTCCCCAACTGAGTTAAGTTTCAAAATTCCCATCAGAGTTAAGCTTCAAGATCCCTAGTGGAGCCCGAAAACCCTGAAAATTCCTATCCCCATCAGAGCCAGAATAGTCAACATTTCCCCCACAGAGTCATCTCCCAACAAGATCAAAGATTCTCGGTCTCATTTCTCCAAGCAGAAGCCTCCTGGGTTTTAACTCCCCAGTAGAGATTTTCATAATCTTCCCTATATCCCAGGAAAGTCATGAAAGATTCTCATTCCCTGCAGAGGTCGTCAAAGACTTTGTTAATCCCCACAAATCGCCGAGGATTTTCAATCTCCAACAGTGGTCTAAGGATTTCTCCTTCTCAACAATCAAAGATCTTTAATCCCCAAGCAGTCAACAATGATTTCTCATCTTCAATATTCAAAGATTTTTGGAATCCTCAGCATTGGTCAAGGATTTACTTTCCCCGACAGAAATCAAATATTTCATTATCTCCAGTTGTCAAGGATTTATTTTCCTCAGCAAGACAGCTACTCAGCTTACATGCACATCAATTACATTCATATATCATAAACATTGATGAAGTGCAATTCATTACATCATACATATCATGCAACATAACTTTGTGTTTTAGCTAACATTTTACCCTTTTCAGGATAAGATTAAAAGGCTATTGTTAACAATTATTCAGATACAGTATAGATACATCCCAGACATGGCGGTCATTCTATTACTCATTCAAAATTTCAAGTCAAAATACAGTATAGATACACCCCAGACACGGCGGTCATTTCACTACTCATTTAGACTTCAGCAATCTGATACAGACTAGATACGCTCCAGACACGAGAGCCATTCTATCTCTCATTCATATTCAGCTATCAACCACAAGTTCAGATACACTCCAGACACGGATGCCATTCTGGCTCTTACACCAGCAGTTTGATTCTCCCCAGTGCAGTCGCCACGGAAGTCATTCTGTCACTTATTCAGATCCCAGTTACAGTCTCAGATATACTCCATACATGAAAGTCATTTTGCTACTCATACATATCTCAACTTCAGATACAGTCCAGATACGACACGGTTGCCATTCTGTCACTCATTCGGAATTTATCCCCAGCCCAGAGGTGCTCCATGCACAGATGTTTCTCTGTCGCCCATTCAGAATTCAGATACAATACAGATATACTCCAGACACGGCAGTCATTCTGATATTCATTCAAAGTTCAAACGTCGTTACAGCTCAGATACGCTCCATACACAGACGCCATTCTTTCGCTCATACAGACTCAGTCTCCAGATACAGTTCAAATGCATTCCAGACACGGACACCATTTTGATGCTCATTCTTCTGACCTACCACTTTGCAATTCAACAAACATCCTTGGATGGCATATTTAAGCCCGTCTCCAGCAAGATTCTACCATTCCCAAATGGCATCTTTAAGCCCATTTCCTCAACTGTATTTTGACGAGTGCAAATTTACGGGCACTCTAGTGTCCAATCCTCTTTTACCTTCGAGTCGCCAAAGGCAAACTTGCCAATCTAACTCTTCAGGTTCAAGAAGATTGAACAGGGGCAACTATTGTACCCCAAAATTTTCCCTCTCATTTCATCAACATTTCTCATCACAAGACTCTTGGAATTCAAGATCAAGCTAGGGTTGACTCTGCTCAAGACACCTCCTTGCATTGTTGACCTAAATTAGGGTTTGAGTTTGCACAGTGATGTTTTGACCTATAATGCCCAAAGTGACTTTCATACTTCATAATGGACTCACAAGTTTGTCCATGCCAAGTTTCAAGCCTTGATCCAAATTTTTGCCCAGTCAATTGGACAGTTGACCTAGAAATCAGCTGTATTGGGAAAAAGTCAATTATGGCCAATTGACAGTCAAACCTCATGAATTTTCATTCACATCAACATTATGAACTCATATGAACCATTTGATCAAGTTTGGATCACAATTCCACAAGAAATTTGATCAGATCACCAAAAGGGTAAAATGGTCATTTTTAGGGTTTTGACTGTACAAAGGCAATTTTTGACTGTTTGACCTAGCCAATGGCAAATAAAGCTCAACCATGGACTCAAGGACTCAATGAAATTGTCTTGACCCATTCAACAAGTTCAAAAGATCTCAAATGCCTAGGATTGACAGATGAATTTTTCAGTCAACTGATCAAAATTTGACTGTATATTGAAAAGTCAAACTTTGACTTTTTGGTCAAAATCAAATGCCAAAGGTCATTTTTCATCAAGACATGTCCAATTATGAAACTTGTTCATCAAGAAACCCAAAAATGCAAATTAGGGTTTAAAATGGAAAAATTTCATAACTTAGAATTTTTCTAAGTTATGAAAATTTCTTATTTTTTCCTAACTTTGTCCCATTTTTTCACCATGATGCAAATGGATTCAAACAAAACTTGCAACATGAAAGTTGTAGTCTATCACAAAGTATACAACTTTGATTCACAAAGTTTTCTCAAAAGAAGCTTTTATTTCAAGTTATGATTTTTGGAACAAGGGTACCTAAAACTTTTAACTTAGAAAAATCTTGCCCTAGTTTAGGCAGGATTTTGACCCATCTTCTTGGCCATTTTTCACATAGTTCCACTTGGATTTTAAATTTGAATTTCAAAGATGGATTGTAGTACATGTTGCAAGCTTTTCAAATTGTCCAAGAACTCCTCAAACACCTTTGTGGTTAGGGAGAATTGAATGCTTGAAGTTGGCAAAAACTCACTTTGATCCATGGCCAATACATGTTCATACCACTTGCCAAATCTGATCTAGCTAGCTTGGTTCACAATTACAGGCCTCTAAACCAGTTTGTACTCCATAATTTAATGCATATTCATTGAGATAAGGCATTGTCTTGGTTATTAGGGTATTGTACATTAGATTAATCCCTATTTGGAAAAAGGTATAATGCCATTTTTGTATAGTTACACTTTATGTCAAACCAAGATCTTTGAGGCATGGGGCCATATCTCTGAGGCAAGATCAAATCCACAAATTTCAAGTATTAAGGGCAAAAGATGCAGCATACAAGATAGGAATTACAGGCCTGCATTGACAAGGGAGACATTCTTGCTTCACAAAGAAGAAATTGTCCAAAATCCTCCCAACTTGAAAACCAGTCATTGTTAGCTAAAAAAAATCACAAACACATTTCACACAACCCTTTGAGTCATAAGCACGAACCTTTCACCCCTAAAGCACCCTCATACCCAAAATCACCATTTTTCTGCAAAACAGGGCAAGCTCTGCAGAACCACCCCCATCTCCACTTTCCCTCGTGCGTTTTGCCTCAAACTTGTTCCAATACCTTCCACTCAACTCACCTGAACTATCCCAGACCTCCATTGCTAGCTGTAACACCATTAACACACATTGCCATTTTTGTTTCAAAGTTTTGCAGGTTGAGTTCTGTAGCACGATTCAAGCTACTTCAAAATAAAGTAAGCACTGGGAAAGCTTCATTGGACATCAGGCAAGCTCAAAAGAACCTCAAGCACCCTTGGAAGTTGCTGCATTGTCCAGCTCGAAGTCAACTGAAACAGGTATTTCATGAACTTCTATCTCTCTATTTAGGAATAGTTAGACGTAGGTTTGTGAATGAAAGATGTTGTATTCATAGCCCTGGAACCATACACGTGCTTAGTTTTCATTTATATTAATCGTGCTAGGAGAATTTTGTTCATGAACTTTATGAAAAAACTAGGTTAAGATTTAGGGCCAGAGAAATTCTCTCTGGTCTTTGAGAGTTAGCTTTTATATGTTTGGATTCGTTGCTTGATGCTCTGCAAGTTTCATGTTATGAGTTTTGTCAAAAAGTCAAGGAATCAGGAGATAGCAGTTAATGTACATAACGTGCGTTTTTTGTGAACTGAGGAAGAAGATGAAGTTACTTGGGTTGGGCCTGTTTGCTTTTGCTTCTCACACATACATTTTCAGTTTACACCCCCTGGCCCATTTATTTGTATATTTGTCATTTTGATATTTTTATATTTTATTCTGACTTTATTATTTTATGTCCAAATATAAAAAATGCCAAAAAATTATTTTTATTTTTTTTCATATTTATTTGATTTTTATTTTTATTTTACTAGTATAAAAATGATTTAAATACTTTATATCCCTTTTATTAAAACTCAAAAAATAATATAAAAAAATATGTTTATCTTTATTTATTATTTTTTACATATTTGAAAACATGTTCTTGAAATATATACCATGTTGTAAATAATTTATTTTATTTTTATACACACTTAGTATATTTAATATATTTGATACATATACATACATAATTTAATTAAATAATTAAGACAAAAAATACAAAAATAATACATTTTCATTTTTATTAAATATTGTATACTAAAAATACCATTATTTAATATATTTATATTTTTGTACAAATTAATACATTATTGTATATAAATGATAAATAATACTATTTATTTAAAAAAAAATTAAGGTTTTTGCCCTAAAGAACAAAAATAATTAAAATTGACTTTTTTAATTATTATTTACACTTCATATTCAAAAATACTTTTTACATACATAAAAAACATTTTTTTGCATAATACACTTTATTGAATATTTATTTATTGTATTTATTTAAATATTGTGTATTTAATATTATGCCTTACCCATTCAATATGGTTGTAATAATTTAGAATTTAATTTCTTGCAAAATAATCCCCAATTCAAATTTGTACCCCCCTCCCTATATCATGTTGTAATAGTGTAGAATTTAAATTCTCGCACCTTTAGATGCTTTCAATTATGTCATGATTAGACCTAGGGTTTGTATGCAAAATAAAATCAACAATTAGCTTGACCTAATCCAAGATAACAATGCATGAAAAACAAACACAATGCACACTTGCACCCCTAGGGTTACAATCCACTTGTTGCCTTAAAAAATGGGCCATGTTATGCATGTCAAGTACTTTGGCAAAACAAAAGATCATAGTCCCTCGATGACGCTATCTGAGTTGCCTAAACAAAATGATCAAGTCCCTCAAGAAAATTGCCAAAAATACTTGACACTATTGCTATCATGGTCTATACGATGACCCGCGCCTGTCCCGTTTAAAATCCTAACACAAGGTTGTTCACCAAATACAATGGTGAAACAACACTGTTAAAAGGGTTAAAAACATAAGAAATATCTTTGAGTAAAATGGGGTAGACAAACTCTTAGTTACTTGATCAAAATCTTGCAAAACATCCTTGCTATTTTCAAACACACCTCACAACACAATTTCAAAACCATACTTTCAAAACATTGAAAACTTTTCAAAATACAAAAACACCTTTGTATACATTCAAAACAAGAATCATTACAAAGGTTACCACAACGATGGCCTCTTTTCAAAACATCTTTCAAAACCACACACAAAGCACCACTTCAAACAATTGAAGAGCACCATTTCAAACAATTGAAAAGCAAGGCAAATGATCTAAGCATGTAACTAAGAGCCCATGGATAACCATGGATAGAAAGGGTGCTAATACCTTCCCTTTCTATAATTTACTCCCCGAACCCAAGAAAACATCTCAAAGGTCTTTCCTGTGCTTTTTGGCCTTTCCTTAGGATAAAATAAAAAGTCGGTGGCGACTCTTGCTAAACCGAAACATTTGCAAACACAAACGCAAAATCCCAAGTCAGTTCTCCCACCGTATCACACATCCCCAGTAGACTTTGGAAGATTATCCCCAGCAAAGCTCAAAGGATTATCCCCATATAGTCTAAAAGGTTATCCCCAGTGAAGTCGCAACCGAAAATTCATCCCCAACAGAGTTCTTTC
This sequence comes from Vicia faba, assembly GCA_948472305.1. Classification (NCBI taxonomy): domain Eukaryota; kingdom Viridiplantae; phylum Streptophyta; class Magnoliopsida; order Fabales; family Fabaceae; genus Vicia; species Vicia faba. The sequence goes on along the minus strand of OX451738.1, from coordinate 690,994,220 downwards.
CTTTCAGAAACAGAATTCAATCCCCAACAGGATTCAGTATCACCATCAACGGTAATTCATCCCCAGCGGAATTTATCAGTGGAATCCTCAGCAGAGCCTCTCTTCCCCACAAAGTAATCTCCTCATCAGTTTATCCCCAAATGGAGTTATTCTCTCCTGCAGGTTTATTCTCACAAGCATCTTTATTCGCTATCCCCAGCGGAAACGAAGAATTCATCTCTTTTTCTCCAGCAGCTATCCGGGATTTATTTTCCCCCAGCTAAAACATTACATTTCCATACATCATGATACATGCATATACGCGTCATACAACACAATCTCATTTATTTTGAGAACATCATTGTTTGATATATATCATGCATTGCATACGACTGACCTTTACCTTTCAGGAAGGATGTAGTTAAGTTCTCAGCTATGTCGAAGAACTGACCGGTTCTTAAATCTCAACTGAATTATTCTCGGTTGAATTACAGATAAGGTTCTCAATCTCGGCAATTTTCCTCCTTCGATGTGTGGACGAGTTCTTAAATCTTAACAGAATTATCCTCCGTTGAAGACCAGACAATCCTAGATCTTGATGAAGATGTTTCCCTCAGTCGAAGACCTGACCGGTTCTTAAATCTCAACTGAATTATTCTAGGTTGAATTACAGATAAGGTTCTCAATCTCGGTAATTTTCCTCTGTCGAAGTGTGGACGAGTTCTTAAATCTCAACAGAATTATTCTCTGTTGTAGACCAGGCAGTCCTAGATCTTGATGAAGATGTTTCCCTCAGTCGAAGAGCTGACCGGTTCTTAAATCTCAACTGATTTATTCTCGGTTGAATTACAGATAAGGTTCTCAATCTCGGCAATTTTCCTCCGTCGAAGTGTGGACGAGTTCTTAAATCTCAACAGAATTATCCTCCGTTGAAGACCAGACAGTCCTAGATCTTGATGAAGATGTTTCCCTTAGTCGAAGACCTGACCGGTTCTTAAATCTTAAATGAATTATTCTAGGTTGAATTACAGATAAGGTTCTCAATCTCGGTAATTTTCCTCCATCAAAGTGTGGACGAGTTCTTAAATCTCAACAGAATTATTCTCTGTTGAAGACCAGGCAGTCCTAGATCTTGATGAAGATGTTTCCCTCAGTCGAAGACCTGACCGGTTCTTAAATCTCAACTGAATTATTCTCGGTTGAACTACAGATAAGGTTCTCAATCTCGGCAATTCTCCTCCGTCGAAGTACAGACAAGTTCTTAAATCTCAACAGAATTATACTCCGTTGAAGACCAGACAATCCTAGATCTTGATGAAGATGTTTCCCTCAGTCGAAGACTTGACCGGTTCTTAAATCTCAACTGAATTATTCTCGGTTGCATTACAGATAAGGTTCTCAATCTCGACAATTTTACTCCGTTGAAGTAACAGACAGTCCTAGATCTTGATGAAGATGTTTCCCTCAGTCGAAGACCTGACCGATTCTTAAATCTCAACTGAATTATCCTCGGTTGAATTACAGATAAGGTTCTAAATCTCGATAGATTTCCCCCCAGTTGAATTACGGACAAGTTCTTAAAACTCAGCAGAGATGCTCTCTCAGTTGAAGTACAGGTGTGATACGGTGGGAGAACTGACTTGGGATTTTGCTTTTTTGTTTGCAAATATTTCAGTTTAGCAAGAGTCGCCACCGACTTTTTATTTTATCCTAAGGAAAGGTCAAAAAGCACAGGAAAGACCCTTGAGATGTTTTTCGTGGGTTCGGGGGGTAGATTATGAAAAGGGAAGGTGCTAGCACCCTTTTCATCCATGGTTATCCATGGGCTCTTAGTTACTTGTTTTAGATCACTTGCCTTTGCTTTTCAATTGTTTGAAATGGTGCTTTGTGTGTTTGGTTTTGAAAATATTTTGAAAAAGATGCCTTGTCTAGGCAACCTTTGTAATAATTCTTGTTTGAATGTTTTACAAAGGTGTTTGTCTTTTTGAAAAGATGTTTCAATGTTTTTGAAAGTTTGTTTTGAAATTGTGTTGAGATGTGTGTTTGAAAAAATGGCAAGGATGTTTTACAAGTTTGATCAAGTAACTAAGAGCTATCTACCCTAATTTACTCAAAGATCTTTCTTATGTTTTTTAACCTTTTTAACAGTGTTGTTTCACCATTGTATTTGGTGAACAAACTTGTGTTAGGATGTTGAACGGGACGGGCATTGGGACGTTTGTATAGTCATAGAAGGCAACATATGGGACGTTTTAGCAATGTCGTTTTAGGGACTAGATCGTTTACCGAAGGCAACATCGAGGGTCATCGAGGGACTACGATCTTTTATCGAGGGTCTTTGCTAAAACGCCCATGCTCGAGGGACATGACTATTTTCTGAGGCAACAAGTGAGATTACCCTAAGGGTGCATGTGTGCAAAGTGTGTTTTATTGCATGCATTTGTCTTTGATTTTTAGGTTGTCTACTTGTTGGTTTTATCTTGCCATACACACCTATTTACTAGAATTTGTACAAAGTAAATAAAATGCAGAAAGATAAAATCCTACGCTATTACAACCATATCGAAAGGAATAAAAAATGAAAAAAATAAGATAAAAGTAAGAAAAATGAGTGTCTTTCGATTCAGGCAGGAGCAGCCTTCGATTTGCATTCTGTTGGCTTCCTTCGATTGGGGCCAACAACAGCAAATTCATGTCTTTCGATTAGGCTTTGGCACCAGTCAGGTCATGTACTTCGATTGGAGGCTGGCACCAACATGGGAGTGCCTTTCGTTTGAGCCTGGACTTAGTGCAAGTGTGCCTCTGGCTGGGCCTTTTTGCCTTGTTGCCTTCTTCGATTGGGGCCTGGAAGTCAGTGAGGGAATGTCTTTCGATTAGGGGCTGGAAGTCAGTGAAGGCATGCTTTTCGTTTGGGCCTAGAAGTCAACATGGTTTTCCTCCTGGTTGTCTCTTTCGTTTGACCTGGAGAAAGAGGGTAGAAGCCAGAAGCTTCGTTCCCTATTTCCTGTTTCTTTCATTTCAAGCATTAAATGACAACATGGCCTGAGGCCATGCTAGTATTTATCTTTCAAACAATTTAATAACTAAATCTAGTTCAGGCAAACAGCAAGCAAAACGAAAGGGTTAACTTTTAAAAACATGTTAAAAATGTGGAAACGAAAGGAACAATGGTATGTACAATGTTTCAAACGAAAAGGAATTGTATTTACATGTTATGAAACGAAAAGTTCAAAGGTAAGAATAACTTACCTCGCTTCAGGCCTTGAATGGATGTGGGACCTTGAGTGGAGGTCCAAGGTTCTGGATTTGACAGAGGGGGCCAACAGCTGTGCTTGGACTGCTGGATTCGAAGGAAGGAAAGAAACAAGTATTGTGTTTCTTTCCAAACTGGATTCGAAGGATACTGAAGAGTATTTTTTCTTCAGAATCGAAGGAAGCAAGTGTTTGGAATTCTGGGTTTTGATTTCTCAAGTGTTGATGAACTTGAGAGTTTTTCTGTGTTTGAGAAACTTTTCTGAAGATTTGTTCGCCTGGCCAAAGATCCCGCTTAAACATGTGTTGGAGCCTCTTATTTATAGGCAAAGTTGGCTGAAGCTTTTGGAGGGAAAACAAAATAATTTGAACAGTTTGGGTAAACTGCTCTTTGCAGCCTTCGAGGGACAGTGCTTTATTTCCATTTTTGTGCAAGGAATTGGGCGTCAGTGCAGGACTGCTGTGCAGCAGTTTTGGAGTTTTATGGCCAGTGAATCAGGCCTGAGCCTGGCAACGCATGTGACTTGGTCGACAAATGCCTTTGGCCTATCGTCCTTTTGTCTTGACTCCCTAGACTCACCTTTCAACCAGACTTTCAGTAACCATCTCCTTTTTTCAATCGAAGTGACGTTTGAATGACTTCCCCAGACAATCCTTCGAATGGGCCAAATTAATGCTCTTGGGATGGAAGGCACAATCGAAGCTTGCAACGCTGGAGAAGTCACTCCCCAAACGAAAAAGGCGTGCAAGGGCAGGATGTGTGATCGAAAGAGGGCAAAAGAGAGGCTTTTTCCTCCTGGATCGAAGGACATCAAAAGGGAGCTTTTTGCCTTGGAATCGAAGGAAGTCTTTGCCTCAGGCGAAGCTTGTGGTCGAAACAAGTTAACTCGAAGGAAGCTGTTGCACAGAACGAAGGATGTAATCCAAGTTGCATTCGAAGGAGGCTCTTGCTCAACTGAAGTTTTCATCCAGGCACACAGAAGGTGAGTGCCCAAACAAAGACTTGCCTTGCAGGGGGTACATGTGACCAGTAGGTCATGGCCTTCGATTGCAAGCATGCAGACAACAAAAGACACAAACAAAGTCTGCAACAAGAAGTCACACGCCAATGAAAAAGAGGCACGCTAGCATCCATTTTGAGCAATCGAAGGAGGCCAAGAGTCAATCGAAGGATGCTGATCGAAAGAGGCCTAAAGGCCAATCGAAAGAGCTGAAACGAAGAACACTTGTATTTCTCCAATTTTTGTCAAAATAATATTTTTATCTGTTTTCTCCCTTTTTGTCAGTTTCCTCTTAATTTTGCTACTGGAAAATCCCAATGCACTTGTTCAAGCTTGAACTTTGAGAATCCTTGTGAGAAAGGTCTTGAAGAATGAGAGGGCAAATTTTGGGGTACAACAGTTGCCCCTGTTCAATTTTCTTAAACCTGAGGATATAGATTGGCTTTCGAGCCTTTCCTGATCCGAAGGTGGAAGATAATTGAACACTAGAGTGCCCAAAAATTTGCACTCGGTGATGTGATGGTAGAGGGAATGGGCTTAAAGATGCCATTTGGAGAGGTGATAGAATCCTGTTAGAGATGGGCTTGTAGATGCCATCCAAGAATTCCTGTTGAATTGTAATTTTGTAAGTTGAAAGAAGGAACCTGTGTAGGGTTGCCTGATGATGAGTCCGTGTAAAACTGCATCTTGGAAGGAAGGAACCTGTGTAGGGTTGCTTGATGATGAGTCCGTGTGAAACTGCATCTTGGAAGGAAGGAAACTGTGTAGGATTGTCTGATGATGAGTCCGTGTGAAACTGCATCTTAGAAGGAAGGAACCTGTGTAGGGTTGCCTGATGATGAGTCCGTGTAAAACTGCATCTTGGAAGGAAAGAACCTGTGTAGGGTTGCCTGATGATGAGTCCGTGTGAAACTGCATCTTGGAAGGAAGGAACCTGTGTAGGGTTGCTTGATGATGAGTCCGTGTAAAACTGCATCTTGGAAGGAAAGAACCTGTGTAGGGTTGCCTAATGATGAGTCCGTGTGAAACTGCATCTTGGAAGGAAGGAACCTGTGTAGGGTTGCCTGATGATGAGTCCGTGTAAAACTGCATCTTGGAAGGAAGGAACCTGTGTAGGGTTGCCTGATGATGAGTCCGTGTAAAACTGCATCTGGAGAGGAGGAATCTGTGTAGGGTTGCCTGATGATGAGTTCGTGTAAAACTGCATCTTGGAAAGAGAAGGAACCGATGTAGGGTTGCTTCATAATGGTCAAGTAGATAATTGTCCTGTCTGGTTTTAGGTATTAATCTGGAACTTGAAAAGGTTGATGGTAGCCATCTGTTGATTGACCTTTTTTCTGAAAAAGGTAAAACGTTAGTTGTATGCAATGTCATGATGTATGAAATGCACGATGTCATGATAATCTCAAAATAAATGAGATTGCGTTGTATGCACTTATCATGTAGGTAAATAGGATGTATGAAATGTGAAATGTTAATGAATGTATTTTTGTCTGGGAAAATAAATCCTTGACAAAAGTTGGGGAGTCATTAAATCCTGGACTACTGTTGAAGAGTATATGTGTCTTCAAACTTTGCTTAGAATATTTCCAATGGATTCCTGTTTTATTGTTTGAGGAGAAACTTTGCTGGGGAATATTGAAAACTCTGTGAGGAGAATGTTTATTCCTGCTTGGGAAAAGAGTTCAGGAGTCTCGGTTGTCCGTTGCTCTACTGGGGAGTCGAAGTTGAACTGATATCTGGTCGGGTCCAAGTTTCACAGTAACTTGCTGGGGATTGTAGAGTAGTCTACTGAGGAAGAGGAGTTGTGGTCCTTTGATTTGTAGTATTCGGAGAGGCAAACTCAAGCTGGGGAATCCTGGTGTTGTTGGGGAAATAAAACCTGTTGCCGGTCTGCTAGAGAGGTGACGACTTCGTTGAAGTTATCTCAGCCGGGGAAAGGTTTTCAGAGATTAAACTCTTGCTGGGGAGTCATCCTATGAGAAGGATTTTGGGGAGATTTGTCACTGCCCCTAGCTACGAGTGTTTGTGGCACTGCCTGGAAATGTTTGACTGTATGCAACCCTTTGTCGGGGTTTGACGTTTAATGCCCCAAGTGACGGAGATGGAGACTTGCCCCTGGTTGCTCTGCACTTCTTTGAGATATTTCCTGGAATCTTGACTGGGCTGCCCCAGGTGTGCTGGATAGTGACATGTCATGCCCCCTTGTTGATAAGATATTTGTCGTTGGAAGTTTCATCCTACTTGAAGTGATTTTGTTCACTGGGAGAGCTTTCGTCCATCAGAGATTCATTGTGTGAATTTCTCCGTTGTCAAACAAATAGCCAAATGCAAACAGTGATATTCAAGTAATGCAAAGTTTATGCTTGTCTCGAAGTTTTGAAAAATGCGTTTTTTAGCAGAAAACTTTTTATAAGACAAATTCAACATAAGATTTATGGCTAAGCCTTACAGGAGTCAGGATACCTTTTGTAACAGTATGCTTTCGAACTAACCCATGCTTCAATTAGAACTTTTGAAGGGTTGTAACGTGGCTTGGTTCACGGTTTAAGAAACAAAGGATAAAGGCTCAAAGTATATTTGTACCCACCCGCTCTTCGTGATGTTCTTCAATCCTAAACTCAGTTAATTGTGCGTCGAACTCTATTCGAATTTGGAACGACGTTTTTGGTGATGGTTCACACAAGTTGAATTTGTTGGAAGGCAGTCATTTTTGCAACATTTTTCATGTTGTTGAGGATTTGTGGCGACCTCGTTCTTTTGATTTGTTATCCCTAACTTTTGCCTGACTGTTCCTGTTTTCGAGATTACAGTCAGCGGGATGCCCCAAATTTCTTAAGCCTCCTTTGTAGGTTTTGGCTTAGTGGGCTCTTCCCTTTTTTTTTTTGAGATAATGACTGCCTATGAGATAATGAACCACCACTGTATTTTGATTCCAGAGGAATGCTTTTGATGTTGTTCGTTGTATTACGAACTGAGAGTTTGCGACTTCAATGCGTATCTTTTGAATTAACTGAGTGACTACCCTGCCCCAGGTTTAAAGGTTTCAATTTGTGTTTAAAACAGAAAACTTCTACTTCTTTGGCTCGAAGGGGTTGACTAAGGATTATCTTCCTTATAACTCCGGTGTTTAGGATTTGAAAGAAACGCCTGTACATCGTCAGCAAGGTCTGTTCAATAGCATACTGTTATGAGATTATGGCATTGTTTCGTCATCCTCCCTCTAAAGGCTTGTAACTTTTAGCAAGATTTAAATGTCATAAAGAGAGTAAAAAGCACAATTTAAATGTAATGAAAATGAGTGGATCAAATCAAGACAAACATATGCAATGCATTAATGAAACAAAGTTTGACATTAATAGGTAATTGTTTGAATAACAAAAGGAATTACAAATTGAAAATTCAAATGAAACAAAGACGCTCTCAATGATTTGCCAAAGTAGCATTGATTATGCTGAAGTCTCCGGAGGACCAAACTCAATCTCCTTGGCAATAATCAAATTCTGAATCTTGTACTTCAATGCCCAACAATCGTTAGTATCATGCCCGGGACTGTCAGAATGATAAGCGCAGGTCGCATTAGGATTGTAGTTAGGAGAAGAAGTCTTGGGGTTTGGATGAGGTCCTATCAATGTAATTAGATTCATCCTTAACAAGTGTTGCAACGCTTGAGACAATGGCATGTTGATGTTGGTGAACTGTCTTTTAGGCTCATCTGGCCTTCGTTGATTTCCCTTTTGCAGTTGTCGGTGAGACGCAGAACCAGAGACCAGGACTGCCCCTACGTGTCGGTCGCGGTGACTTTTTTGACTGTTCACAGCATTGGACTCTTTCTTCCCATTGTAGGGTATTTTCTGGGCATCAGAGGGTGTAGCTCCTTGGATCTTTCCACTTTTGATGCCAGCTTCGACCCTTTCGCCGGCTAGTATTAGCTCGGTGAACCCGGCTGAGGAGCTTCCAATCAAGTGTTTGAAGAAAGGCCCTGTCAATGTTCCCATGAAGATGTCAATCAGCTCCCTGTCAGTTAAAGGGGGTTGCACCCTACCAGCCAGATCTCTCCACTTTTGGGCGTATCCTTTGAAGCTCTCGTTGGAACCCATGGTCATGTTCTGCAATTGCACACGAGTTGGTGCAAGATCAGCATTGTACTGATACTGCTTATAGAAAGCAGCAGCTAAATCCTCCCAGGTGTGAATGCGGGAACTCTCCAATTGATAAAACCACTCGAGTTGAGTCCCTACCAAGCTTTCTTGTAAGAAATGGATCCAAAGCTTTGGATCAGTTGTGTATGGTTGAATCTTGCGAACATAAGACCTTAAGTGCATCTTAGGGCAAGAAACTCCATCGTATAGGGCAAAGGTAGGGACTTTGAACTTTGGAGGGATGACCACTCCAGAAACCAAACCCATGTCTCCTAAATCCAAACCAGGTACTTGTTGAATCTCCATAGCACCGAGGAGATCCTCTAACTGTTTGTATTGGTCATCAGCAAGAGGATATTGTTCCTCGGAGTAGTCAACTTCTACTTCATCAATCTCCAAATTGTGGTCTTCTTCAAGACTATCCCCTATGTTGGATGGAGTTGAAAGATCTAGGGTTTTAGGTCTTCTTCTCAAGTTTAAGACGCCTACTGACTTCTTGGACTTTTTCTTCTTTTCTTTGAGAAGGACAGCTTTCAGGTCCTCTTGCCCCTTAGCCAAAGCCAGAAACATTTGTTGGAATTGAGCGTTTTGAGCTTGGAGATCTTTCACCGTTTGTTCCATCTTACTGAAATAAATAGTAGGAAGATAAAGAGGCCTGTATGGGAGAAACCTGTCATGATATGATGCATGATATGTGGATGCATGTTTTCAAGGATCTCGCGGGGTAAACACAAGAAAATGTTAGAAATTGAACATCCTTGATTGGAGAACTTTGTATCGGTGGATGTCTTTCCACGAGAATCAAGCTCACCATGTCAAGTGGGTCATAGCCCCTGATTCAAGTTGTTGCACTTGATCTTGGACGGTGTTTATTTAGAGGCAAAACCTCTTGTCCTTTGGTAGACGCCTGGTTCAACACGACCCTGCATCAAAAGACCCTCGAGACCCTTGAAATGGTTATTGAAAATGCTATGGTATGATGTTATGATGTCATGGTAAAGGCACACCACAAGTATCCACAAAAGGAAAACATGGTAAAGGCACACAAGTCACACAAGAGAGCCCTTATATTTCAGGCTAGCATGGAGCTTAGGTACTACGCTCTTTCAGTTCAGTTGGTTAAGACCTGTCCTAAAAATAGTAACTGGGTTCTAGAGGATCTCAATATCACTGACTACCCTCAATCGGTCATAATTCCAATTTAGCAACCTTTTCTTGCAGCCGGAACCATCGCGAGAGTTTAGTCTCAATGAGCGTAGCATATTGCCACTGTTCTATGGCCAAGTTGGTCAATTTAAGGTTCTAAGGTCAGTTGGTGCTTAATGACTCCTTAGAAGACCCATATTCTCCTCGTTCCAACACAAGGGATATCGGTACAGACCAAGGTGTCACACCAACATAGCTACTGCTTCATCCGTGTCGGTCTATGCCGGATAGATCCCTCACAGTTTATTGCTACTTACCTAAAGGGTATCCCCAGATCCGGGTTAGGATCTATAGAACTCCGATACAAGCCCACAAAATTAAAGCATACAATTGAAAACACAATGATCTAAAACCCTAAGGTAACCCCACTTTTAGATACTCCCCAGCAGAGTCGCCAGTTCTGTGATACGGTGGAAGAACTGACTTGGGATTTTGCTTTTTTGTTTGCAAATGTTTCGGTTTAGCAAGAGTCGCCACCGACTTTTTATTTTATCCTAAGGAAAGGTCAAAAAGCACAGGAAAGACCCTTGAGATGTTTTTCGTGGGTTCGGGGGGTAGATTATGAAAAGGGAAGGTGCTAGCACCCTTTTCATCCATGGTTATCCATGGGCTCTTAGTTACTTATTTTAGATCACTTGCCTTTGCTTTTCAATTGTTTGAAATGGTGCTTTGTGTGTGTGGTTTTGAAAATGTTTTGAAAAAGATGCCTTGTCTAGGCAACCTTTGTAATAATTCTTGTTTGAATGTTTTACAAAGGTGTTTGTCTTTTTGAAAAGATGTTTCAATGTTTTTGAAAGTTTGTTTTGAAATTGTGTTGAGATGTGTGTTTGAAAAAATGGCAAGGATGTTTTGCAAGTTTGATCAAGTAACTAAGAGCTATCTACCCTAATTTACTCAAAGATCTTTCTTATGTTTTTAAACCTTTTTAACAGTGTTGTTTCACCATTGTATTTGGTGAACAACCTTGTGTTAGGATGTTGAACGGGACGGGCATTGGGATGTTTGTATAGTCATAGAAGGCAACATATGGGACGTTTTAGCAATGTTGTTTTAGGGACTAGATCGTTTACCGAAGGCAACATCGAGGGTCATCGAGGGACTACGATCTTTTATCGAGGGTCTTTGCTAAAACGCCCATGCTCGAGGGACATGACTATTTTCCGAGGCAACAAGTGAGATTACCCTAAGGGTGCATGTGTGCAAAGTGTGTTTTATTGCATGCATTTGTCTTTGATTTTTAGGTTGTCTACTTGTTGGTTTTATCTTGCCATACACACCTATTTACTAGCATTTGTACAAAGTAAATAAAATGCAGAAAGATAAAATCCTACGCTATTATAACCATATCGAAAGGCATAAAAAATGAAAAAAATAAGATAAAAGTAAGAAAAATGAGTGTCTTTCGATTCAGGCAGGAGCACCCTTCGATTTGCATTCTGTTGGCTTCCTTCGATTGGGGCCAGCAACAGCAAAGTCATGTCTTTCGATTAGGCTTTGGCACCAGTCAGGTCATGTACTTCGATTGGAGGTTGGCACCAGCATGGGAGTGCCTTTCATCTGAGCCTGGACTTAGTGCAAGTGTGCCTCTGGCTGGGCCTTTTTGCCTTGTTGCCTTCTTCGATTGGGGCCTGGAAGTCAGTGAGGGAATGTATTTCGATTAGGGGCTGGAAGTCAGTGAAGGCATGCTTTTCGTTTGGGCCTAGAAGTCAACATGGTTTTCCTCCTGGTTGTCTCTTTCGTTTGACCTGGAGAAAGAGGGTAGAAGCCAGAAGCTTCGTTCCCTATTTCCTGTTTCCTGTTTCTTTCATTTCAAGCATTAAATGACAACATGGCCTGAGGCCATGCTAGTATTTATCTTTCAAACAGTTTAATAACTAAAGCTAGTTCAGGCAAACAGCAAGCAAAACGAAAGGGTTAACTTTTAAAAACATGTTGAAAATGTGGAAACGAAAGGAACAATGGTATGTACAATGTTTCAAATGAAAAGGAATTGTATTTACATGTTATGAAACGAAAAGTTCAAAGGTAAGAATAACTTACCTCGCTTCAGGCCTTGAATGGATGTGGGACCTTGAGTGGAGGTCCAAGGTTCTGGATTTGACAGAGGGGGCCAACAGCTGTGCTTGGACTGCTGGATTCGAAGGAAGGAAAGAAACAAGTCTTGTGTTTATTTCCAAACTAGATTCGAAGGATACTGAAGAGTATTTGTTCTTCAGAATCGAAGGAAGCAAGTGTTTGGAATTCTGGGTTTTGATTTCTCAAGTGTTGATGAACTTGAGAGTTTTTGTGTTTGAGAAACTTTTCTGAAGATTCGTTCTCCTGGCCAAAGGTCCCGCTTAAACATGTGTTGGAGCCTCTTATTTATAGGCAAAGTTGGCTGAAGCTTTTGGAGGGAAAACAAAATAATTTGAACAGTTTGGGTAAACTGCTATTTGCAGCCTTCGAGGGACAGTGCTTTATTGCCATTTTGGTGCAAGGAATTAGGCGTCAGTGCAGGACTGCTGTGCAACAGTTTTGGAGTTTTATGGCCAGTGAATCAGGCCTGAGCCGGCAGCGCATGTGACTTGGTCGACAAATGCCTTTGGCCTCTCGTCCTTTTGTATTGACTCCCTAGACTCACCTTTCGACCAGACTTTCAGTAACCATCTCCTTTTTTCAATCGAAGTGACATTCGAATGACTTCCCCAGACAATCCTTCGAATGGACCAAATTAATGCTCTTGGGATGGAAGGCACAATCGAAGCTTGCAACACTGGAGAAGTCACTCCCCCAAACGAAAAAGGCGTGAAAGGGCAGGATGTGTGATCGAAAGAGGGCAAAAGAGAGGCTTTTTCCTCCTGGATCGAAGGACATTAAAAGGGAGCTTTTTGCCTTGGAATCGAAGGAAGTCTTTGCCTCAGGCGAAGCTTGTGGTCGAAACAAGTTAACTCAAAGGAAGCTGTTGCACAGAACGAAGGATGTAATCCAATTTGCATTCGAAGGAGGCTCTTGCTCAACTGAAGTTTTCATCCAGGCACACAGAAGGTGAGTTCCCAAACGAAGACTTGCCTTGCAGGGGGTACATGTGACCAGTAGGTCATGGCCTTCGATTGCAAGCATGCAGGCAGCAAAAGACACAAACGAAGTCTGCAACAAGAAGTCACACGCCCATGCGAAAGAGGCACGCTAGCATCCATTTTGAGCAATCGAAGGAGGCCAAGAGTCAATCGAAGGATGCTGATCGAAAGAGGCCTAAAGGCCAATCGAAAGAGCTGAAACGAAGAACACTTGTATTTCTCCCATTTTTGTCAAAATAATATTTTTATCTATTTTCTCCCTTTTTATCAGTTTCCTCTTAATTTTGGTACTGGAAAAATCCTAATGCACTTGTTCAAGCTTGAACTTTGAGAATCCTTGTGAGAAAGGTCTTGAAGAATGAGAGGGCAAATTTTGGGGTACAACAGTTGCCCCTGTTCAATTTTCTTAAACCTGAGGATACAGATTGGCTTTCGAGCCTTTCGTGATCCGAAGGTGGAAGATAATTGAACACTAGAGTGCCCAAAAATTTGCACTCGGTGATGTGATGGTAGAGGGAATGGGCTTAAAGATGCCATTTGGAGAGGTGATAGAATCCTGTTAGAGATGGGCTTGTAGATGCCATCCAAGAATTCCTGTTGAATTGTAATTTTGTAAGTTGAAAGAAGGAACCTGTGTATGGTTGCCTGATGATGAGTCAGTGTAAAACTGCATCTTGGAAGGAAGGAACCTGTGTAGGGTTGCTTGATGATGAGTCTGTGTGAAACTGCATCTTGGAAGGAAGGAAACTGTGTAGGATTGCCTGATGATGAGTTCGTGTGAAACTGCATCTTAGAAGGAAGGAACCTGTGTAGGGTTACCTGATGATGAGTCTGTGTAAAACTGCATCTTGGAAGGAAAGAACCTGTGTAGGGTTGCCTGATGATGAGTCCGTGTGAAACTGCATCTTGGAAGGAAGGAACCTGTGTAGGGTTGCTTGATGATGAGTCCGTGTAAAACTGCATCTTGGGAGGAAAGAACCTGTGTAGGGTTTCCTGATGATGAGTCTGTGTGAAACTGCATCTTGGAAGGAAGGAACCTGTGTAGGGTTGCTTGATGATGAGTCCGTGTGAAACTGCATCTTGGAAGGAAGGAACATGTGTAGGGTTGCCTGATAATGAGTCCGTGTAAAACTGCATCTTGGAAGGAAGGAACCTGTGTAGGGTTGCCTGATGATGAGTCCGTGTAAAAATGCATCTGGAGAGGAGGAACCTGTGTAGGGTTGCCTGATGATGAGTCCGTGTAAAACTGCATCTTGGAAAGAGAAGGAATCGATGTAGGGTTGCTTCATGATGGTCAAGTAGATAATTATCCTGTCTGGTTTTAGGTATTAATCTGGAACTTGAAAAGGTTGATGGTAGCCATCTGTTGATTGACCTTTTTTCTGAAAAAGGTAAAACGTTAGTTGTATGCAATGTCATGATGTATGAAATGCACGATGTCATGATGTTCTCAAAATAAATGAGATTGTGTTGTATGCACTTATCATGTAGGTAAATAGGATGTATGAAATGTGAAATGTTAATGAATGTATTTTTGTCTGGGAAAATTAATCCTTGACAAAAGCTGGGGAGTCATTAAATCCTGGACTGCTGTTGAAGAGTATGTGTGTCTTCAAACTTTGCTTAGAATATTTCCAATGGATTCCTGTTTTGTTGTTTGAGGAGAAACTTTGCAGGGGAATATTGAAAACTCTGTGGGGAGAATGTTTATTCCTGCTTGGGAAAAGAGTTCAGGAGTCTCGGTTGTCCGTTGCTCTACTGGGGAGTCGAAGTTGAACTGATATCTGGTCGGGTCCAGGTTTCACAGTAACTTGTTGGGGATTGTAGAGTAGTCTACTGAGGAAGAGGAGTTGTGGTCCTTTGATTTGTAGTATTCGGAGAGGCAAACTCAAGCTGGGGAATCCTGATGTTGTTGAGGAAATAAACCTTGTTGCCGGTCTCCTAGAGAGGTGACGACTTCGTTGAAGTTATCTCAGCTGGGGAAAGGTTTTCAGAGATTAAACTCTTGCTGGGGAATCATCCTATGAGAAGGATTTTGGGGAGATTTATCACTGCCCCTAGCTACGAGTGTTTGTGGCACTGCCTGGAAATGTTTGACTGTATGCAACCCTTTGTCGGGGTTTGACGTTTAATGCCCCAAGTGACGGAGATGGAGACTTGCCCCTGGTTGCTCTGCACTTCTTTGAGAGATTTCCTGGAATCTTGACTGGGCTGCCCCAGGTGTGCTGGATAGTGACATGTCATGCCCCCTTGTGTATAGGAGATTTGTCGTTGGAAGTTTCATCCTATTTGAAGTGATTTTGTTCACTGGGAGAGCTTTCGTCCATTGGACATTCATTGTGTGAATTTCTCCGCTGTCAAACAAATAGCCAAATGCAAACAATGATATTCAAGTAATGCAAAGTTTATGCTTGTCTCGAAGTTTTGAAAAATGCATTTTTTAGCAGAAAACTTTTTATAAGACAAATTCAACACAAGATTTAGGGCTAAGCCTTACAGGAGTCAGAATACCTTTTGTAACAGTATGCTTTCGAACTAACCCATGCTTCAATTAGGACTTTTGAAGGGTAGTAACGTGGCTTGGTTCACGGTTTAAGAAACAAAGGATAAAGGCTCAAAGTATATTTGTACCCACCCGCTCTTCGTGATGTTCTTCAATCCTAAACTCAGTTAATTGTGCGTCGAACTCTATTCGAATTTGGAACGACGTTTTTGGTGATGGTTCACACAAGTTAAATTTGTTGGAAGGCAGTCATTTTTGCAACATTTTTCATGTTGTTGAGGATTTGTGGCGACCTCGTTCTTTTGATTTGTTATCCCTAACTTTTTCCTGACTGTTCCTGTTTTCGAGATTACAGTCAGCGGGATGCCCCAAATTTCTTAAGCCTCCTTTGTAGGTTTTGGCATAGTGGGCTCTTCCCTTTTTTTTTTGTTGAGATAATGACTGCCTATGAGATAAGGAACCACCACTGTCTTTTGATTCCAGAGGAATGCTTTTGATGTCGTTCGTTGTATTACGAACTGAGAGTTTGCGACTTCAATGCGTATCTTTTGAATTAACTGAGTGACTACCCTGCCTCAGGTTTAAAGGTTTCAATTTGTGTTTAAAACATAAAACTTCTACTTCTTTGACTCGAAGGGGTTGACTAGGGATTATCTTCCTTATAAGTCCGGTGTTTAGGATTTGAAAGAAACGCCTGTACATCGTCAGCAAGGTCTGTTCAATAGCGTACTGTTATGAGATTATGGCATTGTTTTGTCATCCTCCCTCTAAAGGCTTGTAACTTTTAGCAAGAGTTAAATGTCATAAAGAGAGTAAAAAGCACAGTTTAAATGTAATGAAATTGAGTGGATCAAATCAAGACAAACATATGCAATGCATTAATGAAACAAAGTTTGACATTAATAGGTAATTGTTTGAATAACAAAAGGAATTACAACTTGAAAATTCAAATGAAACAAAGACACTCTCAATGATTTGCCAAAGGAGCATTGATTATGCTGGAGTCTCCGGAGGACCAAACTCAATCTCCTTGGCATCAATCAAATTCTGAATCTTGTACTTCAATGCCCAATAATCGTTAGTATCTTGTACTTCTCGCTAAGGAATCTCTTATGTGATCGACACTCCTGCAGATGGCATATTTAAGCCCATCCTTCTGCCAACAATCTTCAAATGGCATCTATAAGCCCATTCCCCACATCACAAGGCTGACACCACTTCATGCGAGTGCAAATTTCTGGGCACGCTAGTGTTCAATCATCTTCCACCTTTGGATCACGAAAGGCACGAAGGCCAATCTACATCCTCAGGTTTAAGAAGATTGAACAGGGGCAATTGTTGTACCCCAAAATTTTCCCTCTCATATTTCTCAAGACATTGCAAGAAAATCTCCAAGTTGATCAAGTTTGCTCAAGAGTTGGTCAGACAAGTTATCTCCTAAGGCAGTCAACCCCAAATTAGGGTTTTGTGTTGCATCAAGATCTTTGAATCCAAATGACCTCAAGTGCTTCCCAATTTCATAATATGTTCTAAAGGTCATCCATGTCAAGTTTCAAGCCTTGCAAAGGAAGTTTGCTCAGTCAATTGCTCAAAAGGTCCAAAAATCGATTGTGCTAGGGCAAAAGTCAACTGTGACCTGAATACAGTCAAACTTCAATATTTTTGTCAGCATTCTCATTTTGAAGTATATTTCATCATTTGATCAAGGTTTAATCATGATTCATCAAGGATTGCTCAAAATTCATCAAGATTCAAGAGTTGCTAAATTAGGGTTTTGTAGGAAACGTCAACTCAACTTTGACCAAGCATAAATTTCTCATACTTTATTAGAAATGACCCATACAAATCTCATTTTGAATAGGGTGAAATTTTCTACAACCCATCTTCATACCCCAAGATAAAAAAATGCACTCACAAGAAGTTACAAATTTGGACATTATAGGTCATTTTTGAAAGTCAACAAAAACACCTTTTTTTCCAAAGCTTATAACTTGAGAATGGAATATAAAAATGAGATGATACTAAAAGGGTTGGTTAGAGGACATCTCAAGCTTTCTAAAAAGTTCAAGAACACTTCCAAAAGTTCAAAATTGAAGAAGTTATGCATTGTTGAAGTTGGACATTTTTGCAAAATTGCCAAAAGTCAACTATCCCCAAAACTTCAAATTTTGTCAAATGGGCCCATTCTTTTCCACTTGATTTGAGCTTGCATCATTTTCCACGTGTCCTAGCTTCAGCCATGTGCCCATATCTTATTTTTATTATTTTATTTTATTTTTTATTGAATTTATTCATTTTAAATCAAATTAAATCATATAAAATCCAAAGCTTTGATTACCTAAGATTTTTTGGCTGTTTCAGGTTGTAATTATCATCATTACCATCATCAAGTTCGTATCAAGCAAAACCATGTGCAAAAAGATTGAGATTTGGCAAAATTGGAAAGGTTTAAAGAGTGAATCAAATCAAATTCCAATGCATTGATTTAGAGAGATTCAGTCCAAATTTGTTACCCTAACACACTATACGATACATAAGCAAGCCAAAGGGACGTGAATAAAGGTTGGAAGCTGTTGAAGGAGGCAGAAACAAAATTGAAAAAAAAGCATAAAAAACTTGAAATTAAAATCGTACTTAGAGGCAATTTCAGAAGCTTAGACCGGTCCCAATCTCTTCCTGGGTGTTCACACAAGCGATTTGGATCAAAAGCAAGCTTCCTCACATACCACAACGCACTGTAAGCATCATGATAACCCGCCCTGTTCTTGGAATCGTAAATTGTTATTCTTGCATCATTTGAACAAATTGCTTGCATATTTGTATTCCTCACAATGTTTCTAAGCTTTTTGCATTATTTAATTTTGTTTATCTAACCTTTAACGTAAAGCACCATTGTTAGGGTTTTGCATCTTGGTTTAGGGTTTTTTCGTTTCAGATAAAATTAGCCTTAGTGATGGCTATAGGCGTGACTGAAAGAGGAAGACGAATGCAACCATGGCCTTGGAATGAATTTATGTAGCCTGAGATGGATTTTAGGAGTGGCATATGCTTTTAGCTGCGGATTCAAATCCGCAGGTAACATTGTTACAGGTCTGAGGACAGGGACGAGATCGTGTCCTCCTCTGATTGGTCGGTTCAAATAATTCGCGCGTATTTTTGTTTTGCTGGCATATTAACTTGTTTTAATATATTATTTTTTGTGTGCATATTACTAACAAAGAGAACAAAGCACTGTAGTGGCAAGGTAGGCAAGCATATCACTTTCAGGACCTGGGTTCGAATCCCAGGTCCTCCAAATTTCTCTTTGATTTTTTCTTTCAGGCAATCGTGTGTGTAGTCCAAGCACGCAACATACCATACACTATCATCTATCCAATGGCCAGATGGCCAAAGGCCAAATCTGGTGATCCAGGAGTGAGGGTCTATCATAAGCAAAGTCAACACACGCCCACTAGATCTTACAAAGTCAGCAAAGGGCCAGCTCGTTTGGGCCTCAGAATTGCTATTCAGACCTCCAAATTCAGGCCCAACCCTTTCTTCTCTTCTATTTTTTTTTTGTTTTAGTTAATTGTTTTATTTTATTAAATTTACTAACCAATTAAAAAATTCCTTTCTTTATAAAATAAAATCACCAAAAATATTTTCATTCAATTAAATTTTAATTTTTTATTTTTATTAATAAATATTAATTAATTGATTTAGGTTTTAATTAGAATAACTTTAATTCCTTTTTTAACAATTAAAATTAAATTAGATTTAATTAGGTTTTTACTAATTCAATTAATTTTATTTTCTTTCTTAAAATAACAAAAATCCAAAAATAATTATTCTTTTTTATTAATTAATTAATTTATTTAATTTAGTAATTAACTTAGGTAATTTCTTTCTTAATTCAAAGACAACAAAAAAAGATGTTTCCTTTAAACCAAAAGGGTCAAAACCCTAACTTGCGCTCGATTTAATTTCCCGCATGCGATTTATTTATTTTTATCATATTAATGTACTTGCCTCCGGTTTGTAATAGTTTAATAGGACTTCTATTATTTTTATCGCTTTATTTATTTTTAAAGGGTTTGTCTTTGGCGATGTAAATACCCAACGCCTTGTAATTTAAATTCCGCATGTTATTTCGGAAAATTATAACTGTTAGATGTTTGATAATAGGATGGCATGACAAGACTGAATGTTTTAACCTAAAATCAACTTAGATCACCCTTAACATGTACAAAGATAAAATTAACTGAAAACGACACACTCGTACATGCGCACTCTTAGGGTACACCCCACTTGGTTGCCTTCATACGCGATCATTGAGTATAGGTCACTTTAGAGGTCGCCCTCTTGTCTAAAAGATCATAGTTGCCTTGAAACGGTTGCCTCGGATATTGTTTCCTCAAACAAATGATCTAAGACGTTAGGGTTATCGCTAAGGCGTCCTAACATAGCTTTGGTGACCGTAAGTCCCTCATTTGAATTGACCCTTAAACTCCAACGATGGTGCTACCTACTCATCAATAGTAGGATAGCGTTGTCTAAAGGAAATTAGCATAGAACGATTTCTTTTTCGAGTAGGTAGATGGTCCTTAGATACTTTCTCTTTTAAAAAACAAAAACTTTTCACACTTACACTTTTCGAACAAAGTTTTCAAAAACACTTCATACACTCTTGAGGACAGAAGCAAGAGTTAAATCGAAGTTTTAAAACAAAAACTTTTTCAAACCCACAAGCACCAAGAAAGCAATTTTGAAAACAATGAGCAAGTACCTAAGAGCCCGTGGATAACCACGGATAGAAAGGGTGCTAACACCTTCCCTTTCTATAGTCTACCCCCCGAACCCGAGAAATATCTCAAAAAAGGAATTTTTCTGTGCTTTTTTCCTTTCCTTGTTGGATAAAATAAAAGTCGGTGGCGACTCTTGCTTACTGCGACATTTTGCGACAACAACATAAAACGCAAACCAACATTCCAAAAACAGTCAGTTCTTCCCACCGTATCACAGATACCAATGGATTTTTTTACTGTTTCAGGCTTTAATCACAGCTAGCAAACCATTCCCAATTCGTATCAAGGCATAAGGGTACAAAAAGATTGAAATCAAGCCAAAATTGGAAGGTTGTAAAAGAAGATCAAATCAAATATTCAATCATCAATGTAGGGAGATTTGGACAAAGTTTGTTACCCTAATACACTGAGCAATACATAAAGGTCGTGTGCAGGCAAGAATAAGGGTTGGAGAGCAATTCTAGAGGCAGAACAAAACTTGTAAAAACAAGGAAAAAGTGTGGGATCGAAATCAAGGTTAGAGGTCGTTTCAGGGCTTGGCAAGTATCTCAATTGTTTCCTAGCCATCTCCACAAGCAAAACCAATCCAAACCACGCATTTTCAAGCTTCCTAGAGCACTGTAAGTCATCCACGGATTCCCCATAATCTCGAATTTGATTTTCACTATTCTTGTATCCATTGAATAAATAATTGCATATTTGTGATCACCACATCATTTACAAGCTTTTGGCATCATTTGATTTTGTTTATCTGACCTGTAGCAAGATCCACCATTATTAAGGTTTTGTTCTTGTTTTTGGGGTTTCTTGTTTCAGGGATAATTGGCCCCAGATATGGGCATGGTTGCATCCAGGAGGTTGAGACGAACTCAACCCTGGTCTTAGAATCCATTTTCATGGCCGATACAAAGTTTTGAAGGTGGGCAGGCTTGTAGTGACGGACCTTTGTCCGTTGGTATAAGTGTTTGTATCTTTTAGCCACGGTTGGAGGTCACGGACAATGCGTGTCACGTCCCCATTAATCCATTCAAATCTGGCGCGCTATTTTTTATATTTACCCAATGGAATTTGTTTTCTTATATTATAATTATTTTGTATCATATTAACAATTGAAAACAAACAGCGTAGTGGCAAGCTTGGCATTGGATATCCCTTCAGGACCTTGGTTCGAATCCCAGGTCCCCCATTTTCTCAATATTATTTTCCTGTAGGTAATCATGTGCACGTTCATACCAAAGGACCGTCATGGACACTCACCATCAAAGCTCCAGATGGCCAGATCTGGTGGTCAAATACTAAAGGAGCACCATGGACTCAGTCAACGCATGTACACAGGATCCCAAAAAGTCACATGGATCAGCTTAATGGGCCAGCAAAATTGCTTTCAACACCTCCAAAAAAAAGGCCCAAT
The DNA here is from genome assembly GCA_948472305.1 of Vicia faba. NCBI lineage: Eukaryota > Viridiplantae > Streptophyta > Magnoliopsida > Fabales > Fabaceae > Vicia > Vicia faba. The sequence goes on along the minus strand of OX451738.1, from coordinate 690,972,886 downwards.
TCCTTCTTTCTCTTATATTTATTTATTTTAATTTAATTATTTTATTTTGTTAATTTACTAACCAATCACATTTTTCTTTTTATCAAAAAATCACAAAAATATCATTTTGTCCAATTAAAATTAAGAACTTTATTTTTCTTTAATAAATTTTAATTAATTAATTAGGTCTTTAATTCTAGGAAACTTTAATTTATTTTTTGTAAATAAATAAAATCAATTAGAAATCAATAGGTTTTAATTCTAATTTAATTATTTTAATTTCTTTCTTAAATTAACAAAAACTCCAAAAACATGTCATTAATTATTTTTTTCATTAATTAATTTATTTAATAATCAATTTAGTATTTAATTTTGGACTTAATTTCTTTTCTAAAATAAAAACAACAAAAAACATTTTCTTTTTAAAAGGGTCAAAACCCTAAATTTCGCATTCGATTTAATTTCACTCGCGCGATTTATTTTTCCTTATTCAATTAATTGATGTATATGCTCCCGGTTTGTAATAATTAATTAGGACCTTTATTTATTTTACCGCTTTATTTTATTTTCAAAGGGTTGCTTTTGGCGATGTAAATACCCGACGCCTTGTAATAATTTAGTTTAATTTCCGCACCTTTAATTTCTGCAAATTATACAACTGTTAGATGTTTGGTAATAGGATTTGCATGACAAGAATGAATGCTTAATCTTAAAATCAAATTAGATCACCCTAAACATGTGCAAAGATAAAAATAACTGAAAAACAACACACTCGCACATGCGCACTTCTAGGGTACACCCCACTTGGTTGCCTTCGTACACGGTCATTGAGTATAGGTCGTTTTAGAGGTCGTCCTCTTGTCTAAAAGATCATAGTTGCCTCGAAACGGTTGCCTCGGATATTGTTGCCTCAAACAAATTATCTAAGACATTAGGGTTACCGCTAAAGTGTCCTAACGTTGCTTTAGTGACCATATGTCCCTTATTCGAATTGACCCTCAAACTCCAACGACTGTGCTACCTACTCACTAATAGTGGGATAACATTGTCTAAAGTAAATTAGCATAGAACGATTCCTTTTTTCGAGTAGGTAGATAGTTCTTAGATACTTGCTCATCCAAAACAAAATAAATCTTTCACACTTACACATTTACAAACAAAGTTTTCAAAAACACTTCATTACACTCTTGAGGACAAAAGCAAGAGTTAAATCGAAGTTAAAAACAAAAACTTTTTCAAAACCCACAAGCACAAAGAAAACAATTTTGAAAATGATGAGCAAGTACCTAAGAGCCCGTAGATAACTACGGATAGAAAGGGTGCTAATACCTTCCCTTTCTATAATCTACCCCCCGTACTCAGAGATAATCTCGAAAAAGGAATTTTTCTGTGCTTTTTTCCTTTCCTTGTTGGATAAAATAAAAGTCGGTGGTGACTCTTACTTACCGCAACATTTTGCAAAAACAAACGCAAAACGCAAACCAGCATTCCAAAAAACAGTCAGTTCTTCCCACCGTATCACATAATTGGCGACTCTGCTGGGGAGTGAATAAGTGGGGTGTACCTTAGGAATAGTTCATCATAATGTTTTCAATTGCTTGATTTGTATGCTTTATCTTTGTGGGTTTGAATCGGAGTTACTATAGATCTTAACCCGGATCTGGGGGATACCTTTTAGGTAAGTAGAAATAGACTGTAAGGGAACTGTACGGCGTAGACCGATACGGTTGAAGCAGTAGCTACGTTGGTGTGGCACTTTAGTTTGTACTGATATCCCTTGTGGTGGAACAAGGAGAATATGGGTCTTCTAAGGGGTCATTAAGCACCAACTGACCTTAGAACCTATAATTGACCAACCTGGACATAAAATAGTAGCAATATGCCACACTCATTGAGACCAAACTCTCGCGATGATTCCGGCCGCAAGGAAAGGTTACCAAACTGGAATTATGATCGATCGAGGGTGGTCAGTGATATTGAGATCCTCTAGAACCCGGTTACTATTACTAGGACAGGTTTGAACCAACTAAACTAAAAGAGGGCAATACCTAAACTCCATGCCAACCTGAAATCTAAGGGCTATCTGTGTGACTTGTATGCCCTTACCATGTTTGCTATCTGTGAATATTTGTGGTGTGCTTCTATCATAACATCATACATCATGACATTGCATGCATCTTGCATCAGACTAACCTATTTCAAAGACAGAGGGGATTCATCTTTGTTCTGTTTTGTAGGTCATGGCCTCTATGCGTAGAAACACTATTCGGATCAGCTTTGTACAGATTCCTATTCAGCTTAGAGATTTGGTTTCCAAAGTTCCAGATACTTCCTCCTTTATCAGAAGACATGGTCACCTCCTTGAGTTGGTCACTTCCAAAATGGACGAGCAGATGTTGAGTGTCTTGTTCCAGTTCTTTGACCCACTATACCACTACTTCACCTTCCCGGACTACCAGTTGGTCCCTACTTTGGAGGAGTTCTCTGATTTGCTTGGTATTTCTATTCTAGAGCAGACGCCGTTTACAGGTTGGGAGAAAGCCCTTAGGCCGGAAGAGATTGCTTCAGCCCTACATCTGACAAAGGCTGAGGTAATGTCTAACTGGGAGACTCGGAGTGGGACAAAAGGCTTCTTGGCTAAATTCTTGGTTGATCAGGCTAATCAGTTTTGGGACAGTTTAGACTTTCAAGCCTTCGAAGACATCCTGGATCTTCTCATATATGGTTTGGTGTTGTTTCCTAATTCAGACTCTTTTGTCGACGTGAACGAATTGAAGATCTTCGTGTCCCGTAATCCTGTGCCCACTCTCTTAGGGGATATTCTACATGCTCTTTATGCCCGTACTGCTCGGAAACGGGGAACCCTTATGTGTTGTGCACCATTGCTGTCGAGGTGGTTTATTTCACCTCCCCAAATCAGTTTTGAAGAACAAGGAAGGCATGGGTGGGCCTACAGAATTATGTCTCTAGCTCACACTGACATTATCTGGAGCACTAAAGACATGGAAGACGTATCTATTATTGATCGCTGTGGGGATTACCCCAATGTTCCATTGCTGGGAATTCGAGGAGGGATTACCTATAATCCTTGTTTGGCCTTACGTCAATTTGGGAGAGCTAGGTGGGACGAACCTCATGAGTTGCTAATGTCGAGCATTGTCTTTAACTTTCAAGGGGATAATGAGGAGCATCTCCGCAGGTTCATACGAGCTTGGTACAGGGTGCACCGGTCTGATCCACATGAGTTAGGGATGAAGACCTATCTTCCGATGGAACCGTATCTCCGATGGGTTCGTACACGTGCTCAAAAGATAGGAATGTCGTATAAAGTTGTCTTGCCTGTGATTGTTGAGATTGCTGATGAAGAAGGGGTTCCTCCTACCATCCTCCATCCATACATGCCTACTAACATTGGGGAATTAAAGAGGTCTTGGATGCAGCTAAGAGAAGAGCGGGATACTTACAGAGAAAAGTATCACGAGCAGGAGCGGGAGATTATAAAGCTTACAAGGTAGCTGGAGAATGAGAAGGTCCTCAATGATTATGTCAGCACCAACGGAAAACGAACATGGGAGCGCTGATGTCTTTTGTTATTTCTAGTTTTGATTTACTTTTCAGTATTTCCTTTTGTAACGCCTTAAAGGCATTTGTCAAACATTGTTTCAAGTTTTCTATCTAATAAAGTGTGTTTCATTTTGGTTTATGAATTTGAATCCCTAAAGTCTTTGAAATCATATCATACACATATCATTCCCATGCACCTCATCACAGGTACCCTTACAGGTTTCTCATCTTCTTCGCTGTTTATTTCAGCACATCATGTCTGCTGAAACATCCACTGATCAAGCTATCAAGGCTTTACAAGCTCAAAACGCTCAGTTCCAGGAAATGTTCATGAATTTGGCCAAGGGTCAGCAAGATCTGAAGACTCTTATCTTGAAGGATAAGAAGAAGAAGAAGAAGAAGACGGTCTTCCTGAACATGGGTCGCAGATTTGGAAATAATTTGCGGGATGTTGATTTATCTCACTCATCTGGAGGGGGAGAAAACCAAGAAGAAAGGAGGGTTCCTAGCCCTGTGGTGTCTGACAACGAGACTGACTTTGATGAAGACCAGTATCCTCCAGTTGAGGATATGTATAAACAGCTTGAAGACCGGTTAAGTGCGATGGAGATCCAAAAGGTACCTGGATTGGACTTTGGTGATTTGGGTTTGTCATCTGGGGTGGTGATTCTCCACAAGTTTAAAGCACCAATCTTTGCTAAATACAGCGGGGTTTCCTGCCCAAAGCTACACCTCCGCTCGTATGTTAGAAAGATCCAGCCATACACTACTGATAAGAACCTCTGGATCCACTTCTTTCAAGATAGTCTTTCAGGGACTTAACTTGAATGGTTTTACCAGCTGGAAGGAGCTAGTATCCATAATTGGGAAGACCTTGCTGCTGCTTTTTACAAGTAGTACCAATACAATGCCGACCTCGCTCCCACGCGTACCCAACTTCAGGGTATGTCTATGGGTGCGAGCGAAGGTTTCAAAGACTACGCTCAGAAATGGAGGGACCTTGCTGGAAAAGTACAACCCCCGTTGGCTGACAGGGAGTTAGTGGATATGTTTTTGGGGACCTTGTCTGGTCCGTATTTCAACCATCTGATTGGAAGTTCATCGTTCAGGTTTACTGAGCTGATTATGACCGGGGAAAGAGTTGAAGCCGGTATCAAGAGCGGGAAGATAGAGAATGGTGCTTCTTCAAGTACCAAGAAGAAGCCTTTTAAGAAGGAGTCCAGTGCAGTTTACAGTTTAAAAGGCCAGAATAGACCTGAGCGCCACCAAGCAGTCAATGCGGTTGTTATATCAAGACCTGCTTTTGCCACACAACGCAACAATCAGCCAAGAGCCGAGAGGCTGCGAAGACAATTCACTCAGCTCCATATGACCCTGTCTCAGATTCTGCCGCAATTGCTAAAGACCAACTTGGTGATTCTGAAGGAAGCTCCAAAGAATCCCAATACAACATCACCGTTGTACAACCCGAACGCCCACTGTGCTTTTCATTCTGATAGCCAAGGGAATGATACGAATGATTGCTGGGTCCTGAAGAATAAGGTACATGATTTGATTGACGCTAAGGAGATTGAGTTCGAAGCGCCAGGAAAGCCTAATCCATAACGGCTCTTATGCCAAAACATGATGCGAGAGTGAATGCTATCGGGGATGATGATGATGAAGAGTTTTGAAATTCTGGCTACAGATACTCAATGTCACGTCCAATGTTATGACACCGTATCTGACTTACTATATGACAGTAAATACAAAAGCAGTAAATAACACAGTCAATTGTTTACCCAGTTCAGTGCAACAACACCTACTCTGGGGGCTACCAAGCCAGGGAGAGAATCCACTATAAGAGATGTTAATTCAGGAATAAACCAACCAGTTTATCTCCTTCACTTAAGACCTACCCAATGCAATTCTAATCTAAGTACAACTTAAACCTGAGTTCCTACTCACTCCCCCTCAATCACAGCAGTGATACATAAACCAATTTGACTTAAGAATTGATGAAGACACTCTTCCAAAAACACACACTTGATTAAGCTTCACAGCTTTTTAATCAAGTAACACAATCACTCGTGCTTCACAGCTTTGAGTGATGTACACAACTAACTTGACTCTGCTTCACAACTTTAGTCAAGTGACATTCAAACACTCTTGCTTCAAAGCTTTGAGTGCTACACAACCCTTACAATTGAAACCTATTCCAAGGCACTTATCACAATGATAATTGCTTGGAGTACAATAAACAAATCTATACAGATTACAAAATTGATCTTCTAATCAATCAGCAGGGATGACTTGAAAAACCGCAGCTCTGTTGAATATATAGCAGCTGCAACTTCAGTTAGGGTTTCCAAAAACCTAGGGTTGATTCCGTTTGACCTAAAGACCAGGTCACAGTACTTTATTGATCAGGTTAGGATTGAGCTAGGTTACTCCTCAGAAAACGCAGGATTCTGTTTAGGAAGGACTGAGTTATTTCCTGAAAAAACTCAGACTTATCCAATCCTGTAATCCTGCTAGTTCAGAACAGGATGTCATAACATCTGTTATGACATCTGAGAAAACCTGTCTACTGATTTAGCAAAATGTGATCATTTTGCAAACATGCTCAGATACACACTTATAAACATCAGTATTTGATTTACAATATTTTTCTGCACATGTACCTAATGAGTTAGTACAACCTGAACTAGAATGTTATGACATCAGTCATGACATTCACACATACACTTGGGATTTACCAAAAATGCAAGCCAATACCTAAACACCTACAAGTTTGATATTGATAGCTGGATTTACCCAACTACCGATGGTGGCCTGAGCAATTGGACAGCGAAGGATTCCATGCCAGTTTCTTATATTACCCAGTAATGAGACTTTTGTTTTGAATTTGTAACAGACAATTTTTAAACTTTACGGCCCGGTGCCTTACCCGAGACACTGTGGCTTTGTTTGTGAGGGTATTATGTGTGTCATTTCCATATATCATTAATAAAAGCATTGGACGTTTTCTTGCATTTCAAATTTTGTGCTCTTTGTTTTTCTTTTTATCTTGAAAAACAGCTATTTTACACACACTCACATACACAGGTCTACATCCACTCTGGATCCCATTGATAACGACTCTGCTACTGCCGGTTATGACTTCAAAAGTCTGATCAACTTATCTGAAGACGAAGGTGAGGATGATTGCGAAGTGCCTGGTGAACTTGCTAGACTGTTACTTCAGGAAGAGAGGGCCATACAGCCGCATGAATAGCCAGTGGAAACAGTAAACCTGGGTACAAAGGTAGACAAGAAAGAGGTCAAGATCGGTGCAACGGCTAATTCAGATGCTGCGTGACTACGTTGAGATCTTTGCCTGGTCTTATGAAGATATTCATGGGTTGGATAATATGATACGGTGGGAGAACTGGCTTGAGGTTTTGCGTTTGTGTTCAAAAATGTTTCGGTTTAGCAAGAGTCGCCACCGACTTTTTATTTTATCCTAAGGAAATGTCAAAAAGCACAGGAAAGACCTTTGAGATGTTTTCTTGGATTCATGGAGTAGATTATAGAAAGGGAAGGTATTAGCACCCTTTCTATCCATGGTTATCCATGGGATCTTAGTTACTTGTTTAGATCACTTGCTTTGCTTTTCAATTGTTTGAAATGGTGCTCTTCAATTGTTTGAAATGGTGCTTTGTGTGTGATTTTGAAAGATGTTTTGAAAAGAGGCCATCATTGTGGCAACCTTTGTAATGATTCTTGTTTGAATGAATACAAAGGTTTTTTTGTCTTTTGAAAAAGTTTTCAATGTTTGAAAGTTGGATTTTGAAATTGTGTTTGTGAAGTGTGTTTGAAAATAGCAAGGGTGTTTTGCAAGCTTTTGATCAAGTAACTAAGAGCTATCTACCCTATTTTACTCAAAGATCTTTCTTATGTTTTTAACCCTTTTAACAGTGTTGTTTCACCATTGTATTTGGTGAATAACTTTGTGTTAGGATGTTAAACGGGACAGACACGGGTCATTGTATAGACCATGATAGCAATGGTGTCAAGTATTTTTGGTAATTTTCTTGAGGGACTTGATCATTTTGTTTAGGCAACTCAGATAGCGTCATCGAGGGACTATGATCTTTTGTTTTTGTTTTGCCAAAGTACTCAACATGCATACTGTGATCGGTGGATCTGGAACTGACTGTTTAACGCTGGTTCGCGAAATGTCGCGGAAGCAAGAGTCGCCACCATCTTTTATTTTCTCCAAATGGAAAGGACAAAAGCACAGAAAAATTCCTTATTGAGATTGCTCTCGGTTCGGGAGGTAGATTTATAGAAAGGGAAGGTGTTAGCACCCTTTCTATCCATGGTTATCCATGGGCTCTTAGATACTTGCTCATTTGTGTTTTCAAAAATGTTTGTTTGCTTTTCAACTGTGGGTTTTTAAAAAGTTTCGTTTAAAGATTTCAGTTCGACTCTTGTATCGGTCCTCAAGAGTGTTTGAAAAGTTGCTTTTGAAAGCTTTTTGAAAGGTGTCGGTGTGAAAAGAAGTTTTTGAATTGTTTTGAAATTAGATCAAGTATCTACAAGTCGTCTACCTACCCTAAGGAATTCGTCTGTGTAAATGTCCTTAAGATAGTGCCATCCCACCATTGAGAGGTAGGTAGCACCACCGTTGGAGGTGTTCGGGTCAATTCGAGGGTTCGGGACGGTGTGGTCACCAGAGCAATAGGAAGACACCTTAGAAGCTACCCTCATGCCATGTTCATGGACATGAGGACTTACTAAAACATCCTCTACTCGACGACCACTTTTCGAGGGGCAAGGCAACAGTGAGGCGTACCCTAGGGGTGGTGTGTGATTTGTGTGTCATTTTCAATTATGTTTATCTTGTTCATGCATTTGTGATTACGCTTTGTTTTTATTTTTGGCATTCATTCTTTCATGCAAGTTATTAACAGTTAAAAGATGCGAGAAGATAAAAGTCCTACGCTATTACAAAGGCGCGGGTCTACATCGCCAAATTAATCCAAGACCCGATTTGAAATAAAATGCGGAAAAATAAATGTCCTAATTAATCTATTACAATGATTTGGGGTAATTACATGAAATTTATAAAAAGAAATAAAATGAGCGCGCGAAACGAAATTATAATCGAAAGCGAGGGCGTTGGACCCTTTTAAAGAAATTAAATTGAAATTATGAAATTAATTAAATTAAATAAAGGAAAAAGACTTATTTTTTGGTATTTTTGTATTTATGGAGTTTAATGAGGAAATTAAATTGGAATTAAAAAACCCTAATTCTAAACTATTTTTAATTTATTAAAAAAAATATTTAAGTTGTAACCTAATTTACATTAATTATTTACATGACAATTTTATTTAAAAAAATAATTAATACTTAATAATGGCAAAAGAAAAGAAAAAGAATAAAAGTATTAAAACCCTAATTCTACATTTTTTAGTTTATTAAAAAAACATTAAAATTCAACCTAAAATTAAAACTAAATTAGTTAGCAAAATTTATTTACAAAATAATATTAATTAATATTAACAAAGCATATTTTTTATTGTTTTATGATTTTCTGATTTTTTTTATATTTTATGAAAATTAATTTTGATGAATTAACTAAAATAAATAAAACAAATAAATAGAAAAAATAAAAAGAAAGAAAATAAAATGCAAACCAATGGGGGGTGTTGACCCCAATTTTGGAGGTAAATTGAGCAATCAGGCCCAATGAATTCAAGCCTTTGGTTGACTTTTCAAGGACGCGTGTGGATCTGCTGACCAAGGTGCATGGTGGAGATCCTGTGTTGGCCCTTGGATTCATCTCCTGAGACGCGTGGCAAGCTCCAGCGCTGGATGTTTGGTGGACTTCTGGACATGTTGGGTACCTAATCACGTTGCAAGAAAAAATTGAAAGAAATATGGGGGACCTGGGGATCGAACCCAGGTCCCAAGGCTTGCAGACATCACTTTCCACCAACTGAGCTATGCACGCGTATTCGTTAGTATAATAGGATAGAATTAATATATGTAACAAATAAACATTATGCTGAAACCAAATAAAAAACGCGCTGAATTTCAAATATGCCAATCACACGCTTACAACTCATCTTCTTCTCCACTTCTTCGTTTTGGCCTGGAAAAAAAAAAGAAAGGATAGCGGGGGTTTTAAACCCCCACTAAATGGTGCATGTGAAAATAGCGAATAGAACACCGTTGCTCAAAAATTGAGCGCGATATATGGAATCAGTTCGTATGAAGGTCACGAGTCTAATGGTCCAGGTCTTATGGTTCAATTTTTCCATATGAATGAAGCCCTCTTTTTAAGCTTCTGAAACCCTAATGCGTGTTCATGGTGGATTCTCATACAAGTCTTAAAAACTCAATTGAATAACACTGTTAGCTTCAGAATGATTAAATTAGTACAAATCAAGCATTAGAAATTAAAAACAACGCATGAATCATGAGACACGAATATGCAAAAAGTTTGAGAAAGTTTGATTTCTATATACCAATTCTTGAGGTTAGAAGAGTGGAAAGGGATTGAGAAAGCTTCCTAGTTATCCCAGCAAGCCTTTGGAATCATTCTTTTGCCTTGAAACTCAACCTAGCTATGAAATCAGTTTTCAGAAAATTGGAAAAAATGCAAAGTTATGCTTTGGTTTGAGGCGCAGCTTCAAGGTTCTGAGCATTAGGGTTGGGTTTATACTTATGTGAGGAATGAATTAGGGTAGAAATTTCAACCAAAAACCTTTGCATTCAATGTTTTTGAGATTTGATTTCCATGGATCTTTTTCAATCTTTTCCATGCCCTTTTGATATCAATCATGGCCAAATCTTTCCAAATTGAGTGAGCACGAAATCTTGGAGTTATGATAGACCTATTAGCTGCATAAAAAGATTTAAAATGCATGCTTGAGTATTTTTGTCATATTTTATTTAATTAAATGAATTAATGGTGATAAAAATTCAAATAAATAATAAAAAATGATGAAATAAATCCCCTTTGGGTCAAATTGTCGTGCATAGCTTTTGGATAATGATTCTTGGAAGAAAATGTGGCCCATTAGCAATTTTGAGGCATTTGAAGCAAAGTTGACTTTTCAAAATTCCCAAAAATTTCCCAACTTCCACAAGGCATATCTTGCTCAACGTTTAAGCTTTGATCATGTTCTTGGATATTTTGGAAAGGTCTTGAAGTCCTTTAACCAATGCCGTTGGTCCCATGTCATTTTGATTTACCAATCTCAAGTTATGGTCTTTGACTTAAAGTTCCTTTTTGTTGACTTTTGAAAATGACCTATAATGTTGAGATTGATAACATTTTGTGAGAGCATTTCTTGGACTTGAAGTGTGAAGAGGAGTTGTAGGAAATGTCTTTCTCTTCAAAATTAGATTTGGATGGAATTTTTCTGATGAACCATGTGGAAGTTATGCCTTGGTCAAGTTACAGTTGACTTTTTCAACTGTCCAAATATGGAAACTTTTGCATCTTGAGACTTTTTGAGCCATGCCTTGAAAATCATGATCAAAAATTGATCAAATGATGTTTGTGGCTTCAAAATAAGATGTTGACAAAAAATTTGGACTTTTGACTGTCAAATGACCATTTTACCCCTACAGTTGACTGCTGAGCAATTAGGGCATTTGAATGTGCAATTTTGTGTTGTAAGTCTTGAAACTTGGTATGTGGATGCTTGACAATGTTTATAGGCATGTGGGACTTGTTTAGACCCTTGGAAAATTCAATTTCTTTGTCAGAACCAAAACCCTAGTTTTTGACTGTTAGGAGGCCTTTGAACTGTGCAACCCTTGGGGAGATTTTGAAGCATGTTCTTTGCAAATCTTGAAGAATATGGGAGGGCAAATTTTGGGGTACAACAGTTGCCCCTGTTCAATCTTCTTAGACCTGAGGATGCAGATTGGCTGACGTGCCTTTCGTAATCCGAAGGTGGAAGATGATTGAACACTAGAGTGCCCAGGAATTTGCGCTCACATGTTAGCAGTGTGATGGTGGGAATGGGCTTATAGATGCCATTTAGAGATTGATGGATAGGATGATGGGCTTATAGATGCCATGCTAAGAGATGATGGATGAGTGGATGGGCTTATAGATGCCATCTGGGTGTCGATCGCGTAAGAGATTCCTTAGCGAGAACTTGCGTACCTGAAAAAGAAAATGATTACCTGACCTGTTACATGAGCTGGTCTTCAAACTCTTATGTAGATGTGCCCTGACTGGTTACAGGAATTGGGTCTGGAGCTTCAAAAGGTTATGAATGAACCAGGGATGGTTACTACCTCAACGGGACGGTGAGAGAACTTTGGACGATTACTACCTCAACAGGAACGCTGAGAGAATCTTGGGGCGATTGCTACCTCAACAGGAACGCTGAGAGAATCTTGGATGTCTTCTACTGGGATAAGAATCAGGGAGATCTTAGGGTCGATCTGACTGAACCGGAGAAGGCCTTTGACTAGATAAGAATCAGGAAAATCTTAGGGTCGATTTAACTGAACCGGACAAGGTCTTGGAATATCTTCAACTGGATAAGAATCAGGGAGATCTTAGGGTCGATCTGACTGAACCAGAGAAGGCCTTTGACTGGATAAGAATCAGGAAAATCTTAGGGTCGATTTAACTGAACCGGACAAGGTCTTGGAATATCTTCAACTGGATAAGAATCAGGGAGATCTTAGGGTCGATCTGACTGAACCAGAGAAGGCCTTTGACTGGATAAGAATCAGGAAAATCTTAGGGTCGATTTAACTGAACCGGACAAGGTCTTGAAATCTTCAACTGGATAAGAATCAAGGAGATCTTAGGGTCGATCTGACTGAACCAGAGAAGGTCTTGTAATATCTTCAACTGGATAAGAATCAGGGAGATCTTAGGGTCGATCTGACTGAACCAGAGAAGGCCTTTGACTGGATAAGAATCAGGAAAATCTTAGGGTCGATTTAACTGAACCGGACAAGGTCTTGGAATATCTTCAACTGGATAAGAATCAGGGAGATCTTAGGGTCGATCTGACTGAACCAGAGAAGGCCTTTGACTGGATAAGAATCAGGAAAATCTTAGGATCGATTTAACTGAACCGGACAAGGTCTTGGAATATCTTCAACTGGATAAGAATCAGGGAGATCTTAGGGTCGATTTGACTGAACCAGAGAAGGCCTTTGACTGGATAAGAATCAGGAAAATCTTAGGGTCGATTTAACTGAACCAGACAAGGTCTTGAAATATAGCTGAGAACTTAACTGGATCTTTCCTGAAAGGTAAAGGTCAGTCATATGCAAGGCATGATATGAATCAAGCGATGATGTTCTCAACATAAATGAGATTTGTAAGATATGATACGTATATGCATGCTATAATGTATGGAAATGTGATGTTTATGAACATATGTTTTCGTCCTAGGAAAATAAATCCTTGACGGATGCCGGGAAGTCACATCCTGGGCTGATGTTGGAGAAAAGAATATCCGTTTCCGCTGGGGACGATAGTTGCAAGAATATCGGTAGGAGAAGATAACTCCGTTGGGGGATAAACTTGACGAATGGATTACTCTGCGGGGAGAAAATTATTCTAACAACCTTGATGGGGAGCAATACTCTGTGGGGAGAGAGGTACTTTGCTGGGATGTTGATGGTAACTCCGCTGGGGATACCGTTGTTATGTTGGAAGTGTTAATAGACTCCGCTGGGGATAGGAAGACTTCGCCGAGGACGATCTTTCTGTGGCTTTTGGCTGAGGATAACCCAGTTATATCCTGGTAGGGAAATAACCTTTGAATAAAGCTGGGGGATGCGTTCGTGCTCTGCGAGGGATAAGCTTCCAGAATCTACTGGGGATGAGCTTACTGCTTAGGGAGATGGATTCCAACTTTCCTGGGGAAACTGGATTGGACTCTCCTGGGGATATTTCTGAGATGTATTGGGAAGTGACTCCATTGAATGTTTGATATACCGCCGGGGAACAATCTTTAGGTTAAGACTGCCGGGGATGCTTGTTAAGAATTCCTGTATATTGCTGGGGAATGTTGAGATCTGCTGGAGGATACCCAACTTCCTTAAGGTTGACTGTAACTCTGCTTGGGGAGAAAATATTGACTTGCTGACTCACTCTCTGGGGGTTTAAGATATACTGGTTATGTTCTTCAGCCGAACTTACCTTGGTACCTTGGTGGACGGAGTAATTAGATCGTTTGGACAACTCATCCTTGCCCTTGTTTCTGATGTGGGAGAGGAAGACCTGTGAGGTGCTGATAGTTGTTGATGGACAAACCTTCTTCTGGTAGGCAGGTGACGAGATGATAGGACGTAGTCGTACGCTTTGATCCCTAACTTTTGCCTGGACCGCCCTTTCGGGTTTTCAGCCCACCGGGGTACCCATTTTTGCCTAAGCCGCCTTTTCAGGTTTTCGACTTGCCGGGTGTACAGATTTTTTTCATTTCATCCCTTATTTTTGCCCGAACCCTTTTGGTTCGCCGAGAAGCCCTTGTTTTTGCCTAGGTGTGTCAACCTAGCGGGTCTTTGATTATGCGTAGTATTTTTCGACTATGTCCATGCTCTTAGAATGCAGGGAGGTGCCCCTGGCTGCCTGTGTTGCCATATTACCAGAAGATGTCTAATCGTGCAAGATTCGTTGCTGGAATGCCCCAAGTGACTCAGGCAGAGATTTACCCCAGGCTATTTGGCCTTTGAGAGATTCTCCGAATCTTGATTGGATTGCCCCAGATGATGGACCATGATCATGTCGTTCCCCTTGATTGGAAGTGCTTTTGTTCACTAGGTATTCATCGTGCGAATTTCCCTGCTGTTCAAACAAATAGTCATATGCAAACAATGTTATATCAAAAATGCAAAGCTTATGTCTGTCTTGAAGATTTTGAAAATGCATTCTTTTTCATAAAACAAGTGAATGTTTGTAAAACGTGATGTCAGCTCCGTATTTACCGTAGGCCTTAAGGAGTCAGGATACCTTTGTAACAGTATGCTTTTGAACTAACCCATGCTTCAGCTAGGACTTTTAAGGGTTATAACATGGCCTGGTTCACGGTTTAAGAAACAAAGGATAAAGGCTCAAATTTTATTTGTACCCACCCGCTCTTCGTGATGTTCTCCAAACCTAAACTCAGTTGATCATACGTTAGACTTTGTTTGAGTCTTTGCTCTGATTTTCCGGTGATGATTCGGACGTTGATAACTTATTTTGAATAGGCAGTCATTTCTTGTCGAGGGTTTGTAAGACCTCTTTCTTTTTCTGATTTTTGTTATCCCTTTTTTTTTGCCTGAGCTGTTCTTTTGTGATTACAGTCAGCGGGATGCCCCAGTTTTGTAAGTCTCCTTCCTAGGTTTTGACTTAATGGGTTCTTATTTTGAAAGATAATGACTGCCTTTCTTTATTGATTATTCGGAACCAATCACTGTCTTTCTTTGTTTTGTAAGGACCTCTTTGGTGCCATTCGTTATGCACTTGGATCAACTGAGAGAACTACCCTGCCCCAGGTTATGATTAAGGGTTATAATTTTCGAAAAGAAAAACTCCTACTTCTTTGGCTCAAAGGGGTTGACGAGGGATTATCTTCCTTATAACTCCAGTGTTTAGGAATTGAAACAATGTCTGTACCTCATCAGCGGGGTCTGTTCAAAAGCATACTGTAAAGATAGCGGTATCGTTTTCGTCATCCTCCCTCAAGAGGCTTAGAATTATTATGGCGTTGATCATCAGAAAAAATATGAAAATAATTTGCATATAGCGAATACGAATATATCGCTTCAAAACAGACGTATGCGATGCATTAATGGAATAACAACGTTTAACATGAGTAAATGTTTGAACAAAAGAAAATTACAACTTGAAAATCCTAATGAACAAAAGTCTTTTCATCTTCAGGGCTTGTTACTTCAAATGGGGAGCCTTGGAGGGATGGTAGAAAAACTCAGCCTGACCATCTTGTGTGAACTCCAATGCTCCTTCATCAATCAGGTCCTGGATCTTGTTCTTCAGAGCCCAACACTCATTTGTATCATGTCCTGGACTGGCAGAGTGGTAGGCACGCCTCTTATTGGGATGATAGGTAGGAGATGTTGTGTTGGGGTTCCGGGGATGAGCCTTTAATGTGATCAAATTCAATCTCAACAGGCGTTGTAGAGCTTGAAACAATGACATATTGAGTTGGGTGAATTGCCTCCTAGGCTTGTCTGGCTGAAGCTAGTGAGGTTGATGCTGAATTTGTGACACTGGAGCCATTTGAGGAGTTCTCCCCTTATCTCCTTGTCTCAAAGATGGTTGAATGATGACTGGCTCTTTACCCTTAGACGTTTGCCCCAGTTGGTTACCCTGAAGCAGTTGGTTGATGAGAACTCCGAGCTCTTCTTGTCTTTGAGATAAACCTTGAATAGCGATCCCCTTCCCCAGCATCTGGGCTTTCATTGCATCCATTTCAGCTTGCAGACGTTTCAGCCATTCGTCCTCAGTGCTGTTCCTGACCAAAGTCCCCATGAGAAGTGTTCTCAGCTCCTCCTGCCCCTTGGATAGATTCAGGAGGATTTCCTCGAACCGAGTCTCTTGAGCAAGAAGGTCCTGGTTGTATTGTCGGGAAGCCATTGCTGAAATAAACAGCGCAGATGGTAAGTGGCCTGTCAAAAGGGTACCTGTTATGCAATGATGTATATGTATGCATGCAATGTTTTCAAGGATCTCGCGGGGTAGACAAGAAAAATTGTTAGAATTTGCATTTTGTAGCTTGATGGAAGGCACTGCATATTGTTGAGAGTCCTTCTTCAAGAGTCAAGGCTCACCATATCGAGTGGGTCATAGCCCCTGATAACCTTGTCTAGAGGAAAATAAGTCCTCTTTGGCCCTTGCTGGATGGTTGATTCATCATGACCTGCATCACAAGCCCTTGAGATCCTTGAAACGGATTAGTCCTTATGCGGGATGTATGCAATGGTATGATGTTATGCTATGCATGAGGTAATGTAGGTAAACCCTGTTATGAGCCCCAATTAAGGACTATAAACAAAACCTGCAAGAAACTCAGTACACCCTGTTATGAGTCCCAATTAAGGACTATAAACAAAACCCGCAAGGAACTCAGTAAACCCTGTTATGAGTCCCAATTAAGGACTATAACAACACCTGCGAGAAACTCAAGTGTCAGATAACAAGCATGCAAGTAGTCAAGTTAGAAGGCACACAAGTCATACAAGAGAAGCCCTTAGAGTTTAAGGCCAACATGGGGTCTGGGTATTACCCTCTTGAAGTTGGTGGGCTCAACCTGTCCTATTAGAAGTAACCGGGTTCTAAGGGTCCCAATATCACTGGATTTCTTTCATTGTTCATCGTTTCGATTTAGCCACTGAACTGGCGACCGAAATATTCTAGGAAAGCAACCCTCAATTGAGTGTAGTATCGAGTATCAACCAACCTCGGACTGCACCAAAGTCAGTTATCTCACTACCCTAAAGAGGCCAAGATAGTTCAATTAAGGTTCCTAAGGTCAGTTGATGCTTCATGACACCACATGGAGGCCCCGTACTCTCCTTGACTGAACTCAAGGGTTACCGGTACACACCAAAGTGCCACATCAACGTAGCAGACTATTTCAAACATGTCGGTATACCCCGCACAGTTCCCTCACAGCCTTGTTGCTACTTTCTAAGAAGGTATCCCCCAGATCCGGGTTAGGATCTATAGAACTCCCAAGACAGTCCCATAATTTAAAGCAAACAAGTCAAAGCAATTGAAAACACAGTGATCTTAGTCCTAAGGTACACCTCACTTTAAAGAAGTCCCCAGCAGAGTCGCCAGTTCTGTGATCGGTGGATCTGGAACTGACTGTTTAACGCTGGTTCGCGAAATGTCGCGGAAGCAAGAGTCGCCACCGTCTTTTATTTTCTCCAAATGGAAAGGACAAAAGCACAGAAAAATTCCTTATTGAGATTGCTCTCGGTTCGGGAGGTAGATTTATAGAAAGGGAAGGTGTTAGCACCCTTTCTATCCATGGTTATCCATGGGCTCTTAGATACTTGCTCATTTGTGTTTTCAAAAAGGTTTGTTTGCTTTTCAACTGTGGGTTTTAAAAAATTTTTGTTTAAAGATTTCAGTTCGACTCTTGTATCAGTCCTCAAGAGTGTTTGAAAAGTTGCTTTTGAAAGCTTTTTGAAAGGTGTCGGTGTGAAAAGAAGTTTTTGATTTGTTTTGAAATTAGAGCAAGTATTTACGAGTCGTCTACCTACCCTAAGGAATTCGTCTGTGTAAATGTCCTTAAGATAGTGCCATCCCACCATTGAGAGGTAGGTAGCACCACCGTTGGAGGTGTTCGGGTCAATTCGAGGGTTCGGGACGGTGTGGTCACCAGAGCAATAGGAAGACACCTTAGAAGCTACCCTCATGCCATGTTCATGGACATGAGGACTTACTAAAACATCCTCTACTCGACGACCACTTTTCGAGGGGCAAGGCAACAGTGAGGCGTACCCTAGGGGTGGTGTGTGATTTGTGTGTCATTTTCAATTATGTTTATCTTGTTCATGCATTTGTGATCTACGCTTTGTTTTTATTTTTGGCATTCATTCTTTCATGCAAGTTAATAACAGTTAAAAGATACGAGAAGATAAAAGTCCTACGCTATTACAAAGGCGCGGGTCTACATCGCCAAATTAATCCAAGACCCGATTTGAAATAAAATGCGGAAAAATAAATGTCCTAATTAATCTATTACAAGGCTTTGGGGTAATTACATGAAATTTATAAATATAAATAAAATGAGCGCGCGAAACGAAATTATAATCGAAAGCGAGGGCGTTGGACCCTTTTAAAGAAATTAAATTGAAATTATGAAATTAATTAAATTAAATAAAGGAAAAAGACTTATTTTTTGGTATTTTTGTATTTATGGAGTTTAATGAGGAAATTAAATTGGAATTAAAAAACCCTAATTCTAAACTATTTTTAATTTATTAAAAAAAATGTTTAAGTTGTAACCTAATTTACATTAATTATTTACATGACAATTTTATTTAAAAAAATAATTAATACTTAATAATGGCAAAAGAAAAGAAAAAGAATAAAAGTATTAAAACCCTAATTCTACATTTTTTAGTTTATTAAAAAAACATTAAAATTCAACCTAAAATTAAAACTAAATTAGTTAGCAAAATTTATTTACAAAATAATATTAATTAATATTAACAAAGCATATTTTTTATTGTTTTATGATTTTCTGATTTTTTTTATATTTTATGAAAATTAATTTTGATGAATTAACTAAAATAAATAAAACAAATAAATAGAAAAAATAAAAAGAAAGAAAATAAAATGCAAACCAATGGGGGGTGTTGACCCCAATTTTGGAGGTAAATTGAGCAATCAGGCCCAATGAATTCAAGCCTTTGGTTGACTTTTCAAGGACGCGTGTGGATCTGTTGACCAAGGTGCATGGTGGAGATCCTGTGTTGGCCCTTGGATTCATCTCCTGAGACGCGTGGCAAGCTCCAGCGCTGGATGTTTGGTGGACTTCTGGACATGTTGGGTACCTAATCACGTTGCAAGAAAAAATAGAAAGAAATATGGGGGACCTGGGGATCGAACCCAGGTCCCAAGGCTTGCAGACATCACTTTCCACCAACTGAGTTATGCACGCGTATTCGTTAGTATAATAGGATAGAATTAATATATGTAACAAATAAACATTATGCTGAAACCAAATAAAAAACACGCTGAATTTCAAATATGCCAATCACACGCTTACAACTCATCTTCTTCTCCACTTCTTCGTTTTGGCCTGAAAAAAGAAAGAAAGGATAGCGGGGGTTTTAAACCCCCGCTAAATGGTGCATGTGAAAATAGCGAATAGAACACCGTTGCTTATAAATTGAGCGCGATATATGGAATCAGTTCGTATGAAGGTCACGAGTCTAATGGTCCAGGTCTTGTGGTTCAAATTTTCCATATGAATGAAGCCCTCTTTTTAAGCTTCTGAAACCCTAATGCGTGTTCATGGTGGATTCTCATACAAGTCTTAAAAACTCAATTGAATAGCACTGTTAGCTTCAGAATGATTAAATTAGTACAAATCAAGCATTAGAAATTAAAAACAACGCATGAATCATGAGACACAAATATGCAAAAAGTTTGAGAAAGTTTGATTTCTATATACCAATTCCTGAGGTTAGAAGAGTGGAAAGGGATTGAGAAAGCTTCCTAGTTATCCCAGCAAGCCTTTGGAATCGTTCTTTTGCCTTGAAAATCAACCTAGCTATGAAATCAGTTTTCAGAAAATTGGAAAAAATGCAAAGTTATGCTTTGGTTTGAGGCGCAGCTTCAAGGTTCTGAGCATTAGGGTTGGGTTTATACTTATGTGAGGAATGAATTAGGGTAGAAATTTCAACCAAAAACCTTTGCATTCAATGTTTTTGAGATTTGATTTCCATGGATCTTTTTCAATCTTTTCCATGCCCTTTTGATATCAATCATGGCCAAATCTTTCCAAATTGAGTGAGCACGAAATCTTGGAGTTATGATAGACCTATTAGCTGCATAAAAAGATTTAAAATGCATGCTTGAGTATTTTTGTCATATTTTATTTAATTAAATGAATTAATGGTGATAAAAATTCAAATAAATAATAAAAAATGATGAAATAAATCCCCTTTGGGTCAAATGGTCGTGCATAGCTTTTGGATAATGATTCTTGGAAGAAAATGTGGCCCATTAGCAATTTTGAGGCATTTGAAGCAAAGTTGACTTTTCAAAATTCCCAAAAATATCCCAACTTCCACAAGGCATAGCTTGCTCAATTTTTAAGCTTTGATCATGTTCTTGGACATTTTGGAAAGGTCTTGAAGTCCTCTAACCAATGCCTTTGGTCCCATGTAATTTTGATTTACCAATCTCAAGTTATGGTCTTTGACTTAAAGTGCCTTTTTGTTGACTTTTGAAAATGACCTATAATGTTGAGATTGATAACTTTTTGTGAGAGCATTTCTTGGACTTGAAGTGTGAAGAGGAGTTGTAGGAAATGTCTTTCTCTTCAAAATGAGATTTGGATGGAATTTTTCTGATGAACCATGTGGAAGTTATGCCTTGGTCAAGTTACAGTTGACTTTTTCAACTGTCCAAATATGGAAACTTTTGCATCTTGAGACTTTTTGAGCCATGCCTTGAAAATCATGATCAAGAATTGATCAAATGATGTTTGTGGCTTCAAAATAAGATGTTGACCAAAAATTTGGACTTTTGACTGTCAAATGACCATTTTACCCCTACAGTTGACTGCTGAGCAATTAGGGCATTTGAATGTGCAATTTTGTGCTGTAAGTCTTGAAACTTGGTATGTGGATGCTTGACAATGTTTATAGGCATGTGGGACTTGTTTAGACCCTTGGAAAATTCAATTTCTTTGTCAGAACCAAAACCCTAGTTTTTGACTGTTAGGAGGCCTTTGAACTGTGCAACCCTTGGGGAGATTTTGAAGCATGTTCTTTGCAAATATTGAAGAATATGGGAGGGCAAATTTTGGGGTACAACACATACCATGGCCAATTTTTGAAAGCAACAAGTGGATTGTAACCCTAGGGATGCAAGTGTGCATTGTGTTTGATTTTCATGCATTTTTGTCTTTGATTAGGTCACACTATTTGTTGGTTTTAATTTTGCATACAAACCCTAATTCTCTAATCATGGCATAATTGAAAGCTTAAAGGTGCGAGAATTTAAATTCTACACTATTACAACATGATATAGGGAGGGGGTACAAATTTGAATAGGGGATTATTTTGCAAGAAATTAAACCCTAAATTATTACAACCAAATTGAATTTGCAAGGCATAATACTTAAATGTACAATATTTAAATAAATACAATAAATAAATAAATAAAAGTATTATGCAAAAAAGATTTTTTATGTATGTAAAGTATTTTCAATGGAAAGAAATGTAAATAAATAAATAAAATAAATAATTAATTTTAATTATTTTTTAGGGTAAACCCTAATTCCTTAAAGAAATGGTATTATTTAATATTTATATACAAAAATGTATCAATATGTACAAAAATAGAAGTATATTGGAAAAAAGTATTTTTTAGCATAAAATATCAATCAAAATAAAAATATATTATTTTTGTGTTTTTTTATTCTATGCTTTTAATAAAATAAAGTATATATGTATATAAGTGTGTAAAAAGTATATAAGTGTGTAAAAAGTAAAATAAATTATTTACAAAAATGTATATATTTCAAGAAAATATTTCCAAACGTGAATAAAAATAATAAATGAAAATATAAGTATTTTTTACATTATTTTTAAGTTTAAACAAAATAATATAAAGTATTTAAACATTTTAATGTTAGAAATAATTAAAATAAATATCAAATAAATATAAAAATTTATGAAAATATTTTTTAGGCATTTTTTATGTTTGGAAATAAAATAATAAAGTCAGAAATGAAATGAAAATGCAAAAATAATAAATATACAAAGAAATGGGCCACGGGGTGTGAAACTGAAAATGGGGGTGTCAAAAGCAGGAAATAGCCAGGCCCAGCCCAGCTACTTCATCATCTTCCTCTGTTCAAACAAAAACACGCGCCTTCTGTGTACAAACTGCCAACTTCTGGAAACGTGATCCTTTGACAAAACTCAAAACATGATACTTGTAGAGCATCAAACAACGATTTCAACAATATAAAACATTAAATCTAACTCTCAAAGACCAGAGAGAATTTCTCTGGCCCTAATTTCTAACCTAGTTTTTTCAGAAAGTTCATGGATGAAATTCTCCTAGTTAATATAAATGAAAACTAAGCACATGTATGGTTCCAGGGCAATGAGTACAACATCTTTCATTCACAAACCTAAGGCTAAATGTTCCTAAATAGAGAGATAGAGGTTCATGAAATACCTGTTTCAGTTGAGTTCGAGCTGGACAATGCAGCAACTTTCAACGAGTCCTGAGGTTATTTTGAGCTTGCTTGATGTCCCTTGAACCTTTCCCAATGCTTAGTTTGTTTTGAAGTGGCCTGAATCGTGCTATAGAACTCAACCTGCAAAGCTTTCAAACAAAAATGGTGAACACTGTAAATGGAGTTACAGTTGGCAATGGAGGTTTGGGATAGTTTGAGTGAGTTGAATGGAAGGTATTGGAACAAGTTGGAGGCAAAACGCACGAGGCAAAGTGAAGATGGAAGTGATTCTGCAGGGCTTGCCCTGTTTTGCAAGAAAATGTGGTTTTTGAGTATGAGGAGGTTTGAGAGGTCAAAGGCTCGTGCTTCTGGCTTGCAAGGATATGAGAAACTTGTTTGAAAACTTTGCTTGAGTTCAATATATCAGATGTGTGAGTTATGAGCTTTTGGCCCTTTGACTTGTTTTGAAAGCAAAAATGTGAAGTGACCAAGCTATGGCCTGTACAGGCTAGTTACAAGCATGCTCAAGTTGGTGTACTATGCCTGAGATTTGGGAACTTGTTTGCTGCAAGGAAAAAAGTCCAAGGCTCAAGAAAATGCAATTTGACATAAAAGTTCCCTTTATGAAAATGGAAGTGTGACCTTTATGCTCAAAATGGAAATGTTCATTGTACAATGCTCTCTTAATCAGAACAATGCCAATGTACAATGTATTTGCATTCAATTTTTGAGTGTAAATTGGTTTAGAGGCCTGTAATTATGTACTAAGCTAATTTGGTCAGATTTGGCAAGTGATATGAACATGTATTGGCCATGGTTACAAAGTGAGTTTTTGCCAACTTCAAGCATTCGATTCTCCCTAACCACAAAGGTGTTTGAGGATTTCTTGGACAATTTGGAAAGCTTGAAACATGTACTATAATCCATATTTGAAATGCAACTTAATAATACAAGTGGAACTATGTGAAAAATGGCCAAGAAGATGGGTCAAAATCCTGCCTAAATTAGGGCAAAAATTCTCTAAGTTAAAAGTTTTAGGGACCCTTGTTCCAAAAATCATAACTTGAGATCCAAGATTCTTTTGAGAAAACTTTATGAATCAAAGTTGTAGAATTTGTTATAGACTACAACTTTCATTTTGTAAGTTTTGTTTGAAAGCATTTGGATCTTGGTGAAAATGTGGGACAAAGTTAGGAAAAATTAAGAAAATTTCATAACTTAGAAAATTTCTAAGTTATGAAATTTTTCCATTTTAAACCCTAATTTGCAATTTTGGATTTCTTGATGAACAAGTTTCATAATTTGACATGTTTTGATGGAAAATGACTCTTGGCACTTGATTTTGACCAAAAAGTCAAAGTTTGACTTTTCAGTGTACAGTTAAATTTTGATCAGTTGACTGAAAAATTCATCTGTCAATCCTATGCATTTGAGACCTTTTGAACTTGTTGAATGAGTCAAGATGATGTCATTGAGTCATTGAGTCCATGGTTGAGCTTGATTTTCCATTGGCTAGGTCAAACAGTAAAAAATTGCCTTTGCACAGTCAAAACCCTAAAAATGACCATTTTGCCCTTTTGGTGATCTGATCAAATTTCTTGTGGAATTGTGATCCAAACTTGATCACATGGTTCATATGAGTTCATAATGTTGATGTGGGTCAAAATTCATAAGGTTTGACTGTCAATTGGCCACAGTTGACTTTTCCACCAATACAATTGATTTCTAGGTCAACTGTCCAATTGACTGGGCAGAAATTTGATTCAAGGCTTGAAACTTGGTATGGACAAATTTGTGGGTCCAACAGGAAGTATGAAAGTCATTTTGGGCATTGTAGGTCAAAACATCCCTGTTCAAACTCAAACCCTAATTTAGGTCAACAGTGCAAGGAGGTGTCTTGAGCAGAGCAAACCCTAGCTTAATCTTGAGTTCCAAGAGTCTTGTGATGAGAAATGTTGATGAAATGAGAGGGAAAATTTTGGGGTACAACAGATGCCACTGTTCAATCTTCTTGAACCTGAAGAGTTAGATTGGCAAGTTTGCCTTTCGCGACTCGAAGGTAAAAGAGGATTGGACACTAGAGTGCCTGTATATTTGCACTCGTCAAAATATAGCTGAGGAAATGGGCTTAAAGATGCCATTTGGAGATTGTGGAATCTTGCTGGAGGTGGGATTAAAGATGCCATCCAAGAATGTTTGTTGAATTGCAATGTTGTAGGTCAGAAGAATGAGCATCAAAATGGTATCCGTGTCTGGAATGCATTTGAAATGTATCTGGAGACTGAGTTTGTATGAGCAAAAGAATGGCGTCCGTGTCTGGAGCGTATCTGAGTTGTAACTGTTTTTGAACTTTGAATGAATATCAGAATGACTGCCGTGCCTGGAGTATATCTGTTTTGTATCTGAAGTTGAGATATGTATGAGTAGCAAAATGACTTCCGTGTCTGGAGTGTATCTGAGACTGTAACTGGGATCTGAATAAGTGACAGAATGACTTCCGTGGCGACTGCACTGGGGAGAATCAAACTTCTGGTGTAAGGGCCAGAATGGCATCCGTGTTTGGAGCGTATCTGAACTTGAAGTTGATAGTTGAATCTGAATGAGAGATAGAATGGTCGCCGTGTCTGAAGCGTATCTAGTCTGTATCGGATTGCTAAAGTCTGAATGAGTAGTAGAATGACCGCCGTGTCTGGGGTGTATTCGCACTGTATTTTGACTTGAAATTGTGAATGAGTAATGGAATGATCGTCGTGTCTGGGGTGTATCCATACTGTATCAGGAAAATTGGTAACAATAGCCTTTTAATCTTATCCTGAAAAGGGTAAAATGTTAGCTAAAACACAAAGTTATGTTGCATGATATGTATGATGCAATGAACTGTGTTTCATCAATGTTTATGATATATGAATGTAATGGATGGGCATGTAAGCCGAGTGGCTGTCTTGCTGAGGCAAATAAATCCTTGGCTGCTGCTGGGGATTGAAATCTTTGACTGCTTCTGGGGAAAGTAAATCCTTGACCGATGTTGAGGATTCAAAACTCTTTGATTGCTGAAGATGAGAGATCCTTGCTGACTGCTTGGGGATTAAAGATCTATGTTTGTTTGAGAAGGAGAAATCCTGGGACCACTGTTGGAGATTGAAAATCCTCAGCGATTTGTGGGGATTAACAAGGCCTTTGACAACTTCTACAGGGAATGAGAATCCTTCATGACTTTCCCGGGAAATAGGGAAAACTATGAAAATCTCTACTGGGGAATTAAAACCTGGGAGGCTTCTGCTTGGAGAAATGAGACCGAGAATCTTCGATCTTGTTGGGAGATAACTCTGTGGGGAGAATGTTTACTCGGCCGATGAAATCAGGAGCTTGGGTTGTACGCCAATCTACTGGGGAAGCATCCTAGTTGGGGATAAGCCAAGAAGTTAACTGTTATCTGCTTGGTTTTCAGACTTTTAAGACAGCCTGCTGGGGAAATTGGGTTTAGGATATTCTGGCTCCACTAGAGATATGTATTTCAGAGTTTTCGGGCTCTGCTGGGGGTCTTGAATTTTAACTCCGCTGGGGACACCTACTTTAAGAATTTGGCTTTGTTGAGGATCTGAATAGCACAAAGATATCTTCCTACACATTCAACCCACCGGTAATTATCCTTTCTCAATTTCGCTTTATTTGTAAGCAGTGATTATATTCAAATGCATATGCCTTTTTAACAAAACATTTGGACGTTCTTCAAATAAAACATAAGTGTAAAAAGAAAAGAAAGGCAAGCAAATTTCTGCACTTTGAAGTATTTTTGCATTAACTTTCGTAAGTATCTTTGTACAAAGGGGACATACATCCTAGTAAGAGAATGTTGTCGTAAAAATTGAGAAAAAATTTATAAAAGAGAAAGATGGCTATGTGTAATAATTCCATGGGGTTCCTATTCTGCTATAGCCTTTACAACTTTGAGTATCTTATCCATTCGCTACTTTGTCCGCCGATGATTGGATTGATCAGTATCTTGGAGCTTTGTTGGTGAAGAGATTGTTCTTAAAGTGATCCGACGAGACATAGTCATACGCTTTAATTCCCTAACTTTTGCCTGGACCTCCCTTTCGGGTTTTCGATCCACCGGGAAACCCTTTTTTGCCCAAGTCGCCCTTTCGGGTTTTCAACTTGCTGGGTGTACAGATTTTTTTATTTTATCCCTAATTTTTGCCTGAACCGCCCTTTCGGGTTTTCGATTCACCGGGATGCCCATTTTTGCCCAAGTCACCCTTTTGGGTTTTCAACTTGTCGGGTCATTTATGCGTAGTATCTTTTGACTATGTCTGCGTTCGCAGGGTGCGGAAAGTCATCGCCGTCCATGGTGGTTAATATCATTTCCCCACAAGAAAAGATGTTCTTGATCACAAATGGTCCTTCGTAAGTAGGAGTCCACTTGCCCATGGGATCTCTTTGCGGCAAGATGATCCGCTTGATTACAAGATCTCCGACTTGATATACCTGACGCCTGACTTTCTTGTTGAAAGCCTTGATCATTTGTTTTTGATACGTCTGACTATGGCAAACAGCAGTAAGTCTCTTCTCGTCGATCAAATTAAGTTGATCAAGCCGGGTCTGAATCCAATCGTCTTCACTTAAACCAACATCCTTCATAATCCTTAAAGAAGGAATCTGAACTTCCATGGGTAAAACAGCCTCCATGCCATATACCAAAGAAAAGGGGGTTGCCCCAGTCGAAGTACGCGCCGTGGTACGATATCCGTGCAGAGAAAATGGTAACATCTCATGCCAATCCTTGTAGGTGACTGTCATCTTTTGAATGATCTTCTTGATATTTTTGTTTGCGGCTTCAACAGCACCGTTCATCTTCGGTCGGTAGGGAGATGAATTGTGATGATAAATCTTGAACTGTTCGCATAGAGCGGTGATCATATTGTTGTTCAAATTTGTACCGTTGTCCGTGATAATCCTGTCGGGGATGCCATACCGGCATATGAGGTTCTGCTTGATGAAGCGGGCAACCACATTCTTTGTAACTGGGGCGTAGGAAGCTGCTTCGACTCACTTGGTAAAATAATCAATAGCGACCAAAATGAAGCGATGTCCATTGGATGCCGTAGGCTTGATCTCTCCAATCATGTCAATGCCCCACATTGCGAATGGCCAAGGAGCTGTCAGAATGTTGAGAGGAACAGGAGGAATATGTACCTTGTCGGTGTAGACTTGGCATTTGTGACAAGTGCGGGAATGTTGATGACAATCAGCTTCCATGGTAGACCAGTAGTAGCCTACCCTTAGAATCTTCTTAGCCATCGTATGTCCGCTCAAGTGGGTGCCAAATGTGCCACTGTGTATCTCGGTCATGATCAACTCTGCTTCAACCTTGTCCATACAATGAAGTATAACATAATCATGGTTGCGCTTATAAAGGATGCCATTGCTTAGGAAGAACTTGGCGGTAAATCTCCTTAAGAACTTTTTGTCATTGACGGAAGCTCCTTCAGGGTATTCTCGAGTCTGGAGATACCTTTTGATTTCATGAAACCAGGGTTGTTCCACTACTTCTTCGGTGTTAATCCCGTGATAGTGCGCAGGTTCGTCCATTCGCTCAATGGTAATTTGGGGAGCCTCGTTATCCCAGTTGAGTTTAAACATGGAAGACATTGTTGCCAGAGCGTCGGCTAACTGATTTTCTTCTCGCGGGAAATGCTCGAAGGTAATCTGCTCGAAATGAGGCAACAATGTCAAGACATGTTCTTTGTATGGGATAAGATTAAGATGTTTGGTATCCCACTCTCCTTTGACTAGACTGATAACCAAATCCGAGTCCCCAAATACGACCAAAGATTTGATTCCCAAGTCTATAGCAGCCTTGAGACCGAAGATGCAAGCTTCATATTCAGCCATGTTGTTGGTATAGCTGAAGCAAAGTCGGGAAATGAAGGGTGTATGGCAACCTTCCGGAGAAATGAGTACCGCACCGATACCGTTGCCAAGTGCATTTGAAGCACCATCAAAGTACAGGGTCCATCGGGATCCTTGTTCAGGTCCGTTACCTTCAATGTTGTCCAATGTCATGATGTCCTCGTCAGGGAAATAAAATCTCATAGATTGGTAATCTTCGACGGCTTGATGAGCTAGATGGTCAGCTAGTACACTCCCCTTTATAGCTTTTTGGGTAGTATACTGGATATCATACTCAGTCAGGATCATCTGCCATCTAGCGATTCTTCCAGATAAAGCAGGCTTCTCGAAGATATACTTGATCGGATCCATCTTGGAAATCAACAGAGTGGTATGAGTCAACATATACTGCCTTAGCCGGCGAGCAGCCCATACCAAAGCGCAGCAAGTTTTCTCGAGCAGTGAGTAGCGAGTCTCACAGTCGATAAACTTTTTACTAAGGTAATAAATGTCATGCTCTTTTCGGCCAGACTCGTCATGTTGGCCCAGTACGCACCCCATTGAGTTATCCAAAACAGTCAGATACATGATTAACGGCCTTCCTTCGACGAGTGGCATCAAAATAGGAGGTTCCAATAAATACTCCTTGATCTTATCAAAAGCAACTTGACAATCATTGTTCCATTCAACTACCTGATCTTTCTTCAGCAGCTTGAAGATTGGCTCACAGGTAGATGTCAGGTGAGAGATGAACCTCGCAATATAGTTTAAGCGTCCTAAGAATCCTCTAACCTCCTTTTCAGTGCGGGGGGCAGGCATTTCTTGTATAGCCTTTACTTTAGCTGGATCAACCTCAATGCCTTTGTTGCTGACAATAAATCCCAAAAGTTTACCAGACCTAATTCCAAAAGTGCACTTGCTTGGGTTCAGTCTGAGCTTATACTCCTTCAATCTGGCAAACAGCTTTTGCAAATGATCAAGGTGTTCTTCTTCTGTTTGTGATCGAGCTATCATATCTTCTACGTAAACTTCGATCTCATGATGTATCATATCATGAAACAAAGCTACCATGGCGCGTTGATAGGTTGCCCCTGCATTCTTCAGTCCGAATGGCATTACTTTGTAGCAGAAGGTACCCCATTGCGTGACAAAAGTAGTTTTCTCCATGTCCTCGGGGGCCATTTTGATCTGGTTATATCCCGAGAATCCATCCATGAAGGAAAAAACCTTGTGTTGAGCTATGTTGTCAACCAAGATGTCGATGTGTGGTAGTGGAAAATCATCCTTAGGGCTAGCCCTGTTTAAGTCCTGATAGTACACACACATTCTGACTTTGTCGTCCTTCTCAGGCACGGGCACAATGTTAGCAACCCATTGTGGATAGGAAGTAACAGCCAGAAAGCCAGCATTGAATTGCTTCATTACCTCAGCTTTGATCTTCTCAGACATGTCGGGCCTCATTCGGCGGACCTTTTGCTTGATCGGTGGACAGTCTTCTCTTGTAGGGAGACGGTGAACCACAATATCTGTGTCCAATCCCGACATGTCTTCATAGGACCAGGCAAAGATCTCAATATACTCGTTTAACAACTGCACCAAGCGCTCTTTGACACTTGGTTCCAGGTTGGCACCCACTTTTACCTCTTTCTTGTCTTCCTCTGTTCCCAAGTTGATGGTTTCTAGCAACTCTTCATGAGGCAGAATAGCCCTCTCTTCTTGTTGCAAAAGTCTGGCTAACTCTCCCAACACTTCACAGTCTTCGTCAACTTCGTACTCAGCATGATTGACCAAATCTTCAGAGTTACCGAAGGCTAAAGCAGAATAGTCACCCATGGAATCCGGAGTGGATGGGTACCTGCATTTGTGAGTGTGAGTGTGTGTAAGGGATATCCATCCTTAAACAAAACAAAATGCAAAAGGAAAGAAAATGAACACAACAGTTTATAGATGAAGACGTCCAATGATTCATTAAAACATGGAATATGATAATGAAGAAAATCAAGCCCTTTCAAATGGACCTATATGCCCCGGGCAAGGCATAAGGTGAAAATAGTGTACGAATTGTTTAGTTATTACAGACCAAAATAGGAAATTGTTCAAAGATAAATTTACTGGTTGATGAAGGTGATGGGAATAAAATCCTTTGCTTCCCAGTTGCTTAAACCCCCTTCAACGGTTGGAAAGATCCAATCTTCAAAGTTGTTCTCTTCATCTTCATATTCTACAACATTAATTTCATGGTGAGTGATTTTGACGGGTGGTCCTCCAGCCTTGGAGCGACGCATGGCCTTCTGTCCTGCAGCAGTAAACCCTAATCCAAACTTGTCCGTCTTATGGGGAAAATCAGGCAGTTGCCCCCACATTATGCTCTTTCCTTATTTAATTACAGCCTATGCGTCCTTGAGAGATACCATCCTAGATACATGCTTGGGAATGATAGGAACCTCAACCATTGTCTTCGCAACTGCGACCTCAGGAGAAACTTCCTCAAAATGTTGGAAAGGCGTTTCAATGAATTCGCCATCCAACTCCACATAGCGGAAGGAGTTAAGGTGACTTATCATGTACTCTTCCTCACCGTGCACCTTTATAATCTTACCCTTAACAGGATATTTCAGCATTTGGTGTAAAGAGGAGGTAACTTCCCCAGCATAATGGATCCACGGTCTTCCCAACAAACACGAATATGAAGGACGGATGTCCATCACATAAAAGGTGGAGTTAAAAACTTCTGTGCCCACTTTGATATGAATGTCAACCTCTCCGTGAACCATTCTTTTGGACCCATCAAAGGCCCTAACAACGATGTTACTGGGTTTGAGGGTCAATCCTTTGCAGTCCAAACGGTCTAATGCTTTCTTCGGCAGTACATTCAAGGAAGAACCAGTATCAACTAAGACATGGGCGAGGGTGGTTCCCCTGCATTCAACTGAGACATGTAGCGCGTCGTTGTGTTTCCTTCCCTTGGGAGTCAAATCAGCATCAGAAAAGCCAAGACCATTATCAGCAGTAAGACTGGCCACGCACTCCTGAAACTGGTCATCCGAAGTTTCTTGGGGCACATGTGTCGTCTTTAAAAATTTGATTAAGGCCTTAGCATGGGCCTCAGAGCAGAGTATAAGATCCAACATGGATATTTTGGAAGGGGTCTGCCCTAACTGTTCCACGACGTCGAAATCGCTCCTTTTGATTATTTTTAAGATTTCTTCCATTTCTTTCTGGGTGGTTTCGGGGATAACCACAGTATGAGCCTTCGTCCTGACAGGAACTTCTAGTATCCCCTTACCCTTATCAGTAGTATCAACAGATGGTCTTACTTCAGGAGTATCCAATTCTTCAATTATCGGGTCTTGTACATATGGCTTAACAGGTACAGAAGCTTTCGAGGGTCCGAAAACTGCTCGAGGGGGGGCAATCTCCAGAGAAAAAATCCGGCCACTACAGGTTATCTTGCTTGTTCCCGCAATGTTCCCTACATCAGGGGTTTCCTCTTTAGAATTTTCTTGGACTGATTCAATCTGTTTGATGCCATTATAGAAGATTTCTCCTCCGTAGTTCCATGGTATCGTCTTGCTAGATTGATACGGGACAGGCCCCGGCATGGTGATTTTTAATGGTACAAACTCAGGATCAGGTGTAATCTTGACAGGCCTTTTACAAGCCTTGGGAATATTGTCGGAAATGGTTATTATTGCAATATCATTGGTTGACATAGAAAAAGTAGCAGGAGTAACAGGAGTAAAGGTATCAACAGGGGTCTTTTGGAAGAGTATCTCTTGGGTATCCATCAGGCGTTGGATACTTGATTTCAACATTGGGCAGTCAGCTCGTATGTTTAAACAAAAGTAGCAGTCTTTTCCACAGCCTGGGAATATCCTGGATCTCATTAAATTCACTTTAATCACTGGTAAGGGAGTCAAAAGGTCAGCAACATTGGTAATATGAAGGTCTTCCATAACGGCATGAACATTATGATCGTGCTTGGGCATTGGGGCAGAAATCACATTTGGCTTTTCGGGCGCATCGAATTCTACTTCCTTGGCGTCAATCAGGTCTTGGATTTTGTTCTTAAGAGCCCAACAATTGTTGGTATCATGCCCTGCACTGTTAGAGTGGTAAGCACACTTGGCATTGGAGTGGTAGTATGGAGAGGAGGTATTAGGGTTCTTTGGCGCTTCCTTCAAACTGGTAAGATTCAGCTTTAACAAATGAGGGAGTACTTGAGCTGGCGTCATGTTGATTCGGGTGAATTGCTGTTGTGGCCTTTCTACCCGTTGCTGATTAGGTCTTGGCTGATTGCCACGAGGTTGATCATTTGAAGAGTTTTGAATCATCACAGCCCCCACAGTTGGCCGGTTCTCGGTTCTTCCTTGACTTTTCTGAGAATAAACAGCAAAGGCTTCCTTCTTAGCTGGGAAGGTTTTCTTAACAGCAGTGGACGCGGAGGTATCTTTCTGAATCTTACCACTTTTAATACCGGCCTCGACCCTTTCGCCGGTCAAAATTAGTTTGGTGAATCCTGCAGAAGAACTCCCGATTAAATGATTGAAGAAAGGGCCAGACAGGGTCCCTAAAAACATGTCAACTAGCTCCCTATCCGATAATGGTGGCTGCACCCTTCCAGCCAGATCACGCCACTTCTGGGCATACTCTTTAAATCCCTCATTAGAAGCCATACCCATACTCTGTAGCTGAGTACGAGTGGGCGCCAAATCAGCATTGTATTGGTATTGACGGTAAAAAGCAGCAGCTAAGGCTTCCCAGTTATGAACCTCAGACCTCTCAAGTTGATAGAACCAGTCCAATTATGTGCCAGACAAACTGTCTTGGAAAAAGTGTACCTGTTGTACCCCAAAATTTGCCCTCCTCTTTTTCCACAAGAAATCACAGCTTCGGGCTTTTCTTGATTTTTCAGACTGGCTCAAGAATCAGTCAAACAGACTTTTCTTGTCAGTCAGACAAAATTTAGGGTTTTCATTGATTTTTAAAGCAGTTCAAGCAGATTGCTAAGGTTTGGTTGAGTTTGGCTCAAAGTTTGATCAGACATGCTTCTTTGGCGTTTAATCAAGAATCAGGGTTTTTGTGCGCATATTTCTCAGAAAGGATTAATTCTACAGTGTTTTTCAATTTACTCTGGGAGATGAGCTGAGGCATTTGATTTGAGTTTGTAGTGTTGGATTTAATCAAGTGAAAAAAAAGGACATGTGGACGATTGTTGTTTGGCTGTGCAATGCTTTGATTATTCGGAATTCCGGACGTTTATTGATTATTTATTATTCTGAGTTAAAATAGTTGGGATTTATTTCCAGTTATTATAATTTTAAGAATTATAAATAATTAAATAAACAGTTGAAGAAGAAAAAGAATTAACTGACAAAAGTGGATTTTATTCATCTTTAATTATTTGTTACAATTAATATTTGTACACTGTAAATTTATTTATAGATGTTTACATTAATAATGTTACAATAATTAAAAGTAAAATAAAGCTACCTAATTTCCTAAATCTTCATTCTTCTACTGCTACTCCTCTTTTGCTCCATTGATTTTTATCTGCAAAACAAAGAAAAAAGGAAAAAGTCAAAAGCAGATGAAATGAAATAAAAGCAGACAGAAAAAATGGACTCATCATTAAAAGTAACTGGCCGGAATCAGTTTTCCCTCTCTGCAAATCACAAGATTTCTCTTGGTTCACAAAGAGGGATAGAAATAATGCTTGCAAATGAAGTATGAAATGCACAAAGTTACAATATTGCACAAATTCAAAGTTTGTCAAACATACTGCATAAGTTGTCAAACAAGGCTGCATAATGAAAAAAGAACATTAACCAAACAAGTCCAAAGGCAAACTGAACTACACATGCCTAACCAAAGTCCAAACTGGACAGCAAACTGTCCAAAACTGTCAAAGGTACAAGAGCTATCAAAAGGCTATTCAAGGCTGTCAAAGAAGTACACAAAGATGCAGAAAATCTGGAAAAGGAGATAAAAGTATGCAGAGGAAAACTAGTGTGCAAGCAAGCATATTCAAATCATCACTTTCCAGCCTGTCACCTTTTCAGAAAAGACAAATTTAAGCAATAAAATGCTTTTTTTTAATCTGTCAAGAGAGAAGAGAGAAGAGAAATAGGCTTACAGCAGGCTTAGGCTTAGAAAAGAAATATAAACAAGATATACCAGCATATAGAAGGGGGCAGAAATAACACAAAAGCAAAAAGAACACAAATTGTACCAACAAAGATACAGAGCTGCCTCCAAACCTCACAAAGCCTTCACCTGCATAACTCACATATCACAAGCCAAAGCCTCCAAACCTGTGATCCAGAACCACCAAACCAGAGGCATTCAAACTCAAACATATAAACTGCACAAAGCCAAGCCCTGCACCAAACATATAAACTGCACAAAGCCAAGCCCTGCACCAAACATATAAACTAACAGCATAAGCCTTTAACCTGCTTCAGGCAAGCCTAAAGCATCAAACCAGAACCAGCCTAAACAAACTGAAACAAACCCAAAGCAAACATTTCAAACTCATACCAGGCCTGAACCACTATAAGCTTCAAACAAAAACTGTATCAAGACAACCATACAAACCTGCATTAAACTCAGTTTCACTTCAAGCTAAGCCTGTAACCTCTAAAAAAAACAGAAGTTCAAGCCAAGCCTAAATCTACACCAAACTCAGTTTCAAATAACCAGCAAAAAAAGCTATCCAAACATCCAACCCAAATAACCATACCAAGCCTTGAAGCATTCAAGTCCAACACCCTCAGAATGATTTCATCATTGGGCCAATAACTCACAAAAGCAATATTCAAGATCAATACCAATAAGCATCTCAGGGGCAAGAAGAGGAAAAGCAGGCAAACACCCAAACTCTCAGAACTAAAGAAGTTCATCATCGAGTAATACGAATCAAGGGCCATCATACAAGCATACAGGGGCAAGTGTTCACATAGACAGAAGAGGAAAAGAGAGTTGAGCAAGGGTTCTCAGGTTATCATCATAAAACCCTAAGAAGCGAAATAAAGATACCAGGTTTTCCAGCAAAAGCCAGCTTCACCGCTCCCTCCGTCTCCGGCCACCCTAGGCGCCTCCCAGCCACCGTCCTCCTCCGTCTCCAAGGGTCAAGGTAGTATCTCTTCTTTTCTTTCCTTTCATGCACCTCAACAGAAACAACAACAACATATAAAAATCAGAACTTGCCAAAAACAAAACTAAAAACATGCAAAGTTCGAATACAAAGACATAGGAACGGGAAATCAAAACCTTGCAAACGTTGTCTGAGTGGTCCATGGAGGGAAGAGGAGACGGATGTTGGCGCTCAGTGGCCCTAGGCGGAGGAAAGCTCAGTGGCCATGGCGAAGGAGATGAAGAAGAACGAAAACGAAGTGAACGGCGCCGCTCTCAAGCGCTGTAACCCTAATCAATTCCCAAAGTGATACAAAACTATGAGAACCCTAAAACATTTGTGAATTACGTTTGGGCCTTGCCCTCTGCAGAAGCCTTAAGCCCATTGCAAATCAGGCGCATACCCCCCCCCCCCCCCCTGACTTAGCCTGATGCGTTTTGATTGGGTCATATTACACCCATAAAGCCCATTTAATTCCTCCCTTTTTTATTTATCTATTTTATTTTCTATTTATTTGAACTAATACATTTCATTTTCTTCTTAAATAATTTTATTTTCTTTTCATTTTATTACCTTTGGAAAATATATAAATATTAAATTTCTTTTATTATTAGGTTTAAACAATTTTTTTCTTTAGAACTTTTTTTCAATTAAAAAAGGAACCTTTGTATATAAAACATAAAAACATTAATACATAAAACTTAAAACATTTTTCTTTTCATTTAAACTTTTATTTGTACATATTCAACAAAATACAAAAAGAATAAATAAACAATACTTAATTTACATTAAGTTAACATTTCTCACTTGTAAATAAATCTCATACACTGACACAAATACATTGACACATTTACATTACTCTATTATTATACATTACTATACACTACATATTACATTTGCGATTGATTCGATTTGGTTGTAAATTTATTTGGACACTACTCTCCTATTAAGTCTCATCCCCATTTGTAAATATTTGTACCCCCACTCCCGAATACTTATTTGTAATAGCGTAGACTTTAAATTCTCGCAATTTATCGCTTTCAAATATACCATGGTTAGACCTAGGGTTTGTATGTAAATAAAATCAAACGCTAGATAACCTAAATACAAGACAAATGAATGAAAATCAATACACCATTCACACTTGCACCCCTAGGGTAATCCCGCTCGTTGCCTTCCAAAATGGGCCATGCTTGCACGTTGAGTTTCTTTGGCAAAACAAAATAAATCAAAATGATCATAGTCCCTCGATGATGCTTTCGAAAGTTGCCTAATCAAAATGATCAAGTCCCTTCAAGAAAATTGCCAAAGACACTTGGCACCATTGCATTCATGGTCCATACGATGACCTACGCCCGTCCCGTTAACATCCTAACGCAAGATTGCCCACCAAGTACAATGGTGGAACAAAATTGTTAAAAGGGTTAAAACATAGAAAAAACCTTTGAGTAAATTTAGGGGTAGACGACTCTTAGTTACTTGATCAACTTGCAAAACACACTTGCCTACTTTTCAAAATACACTCCACAAACACAACTTTCCAAACAACTTCCAAAAACATTTGAAACATCTTTTCGAAAAGATACAAACCTTTGTAAAACATTCGAGTAAAGAATTGTTACAACGGTTGCCTAGACAAGGCGTCTTTTTCAAAACATTTTCAAAACATACACACACACCACCATTTCAAGCAATTGAAAATCAAGGCAAGTGATCTAAACAAGTAACTAAGAGCCCATGGATAACCATGGATGAAAAGGGTGATAATACCTTCCCTTTTCATAATCTACCCCCCGAACCCACGAAACATCTCAAAAGGTTTTTCCTGTGCTTTTTAACCTTTCCTTTAGGATAAAATAAAAAGTCGGTGGCGACTCTTGCTAAACCGAACAAGTGCGAATACAAACGCAAAACCTCAATTCAGTTCTCCCACCGTATCACAGAACTGGCGACTCTGCTAGGGATTGACCTAAAAGTGGGGTTACCTTAGGGTTTAGATCACCTTTACATACTTGCTTTGATTGCCTTGATTGCTTTACTTTTTGGGTCCTTGTTTGGGTTTGTTGTAAATCCTACACCCGGATTTGGGGGCACATTTTTAGGTAAATAGCAAAAAAACTGTGAGGGAACTGTGCGGGGTATACCGACATGGTTGAAGCAGTAAGCTATGTTAGTGTGACATATTTGTGAGTACCGGTAACCCTTGAGTTCAATCAAGGAGAGTACGGGGCCGCTGAGTGATGTCATGAAGCACTAACGAACTCTTAGAACCTTAATTGACCATCCTAGCCTTTTTAGGGGTAGTGAGATGACCGACTTTGGTGCAGTCCGAAGTTGGTAGATACTTGATACTACACTCATTGAGGGTTGTTTTCTTGGAATATTTTGGTCGCCAGTTAAGTGGCTAAACCAAAACAATGAACACAGAAAACAATCCAATGATATTGAGCTCCTTAGAACCCGGTTTCTATTTTAGGACAGGATGAGCCAACTAACTTCAAGAGGGTACTTACCTATGAACCCCATGCAAGCCTAAACCAAAGGACTTGTTTGATTTGTGTGAATATGTTTGTTTGTATATACATTCACTTGCTTTTGC
Organism: Vicia faba; assembly: GCA_948472305.1. Taxonomy (NCBI): domain Eukaryota; kingdom Viridiplantae; phylum Streptophyta; class Magnoliopsida; order Fabales; family Fabaceae; genus Vicia; species Vicia faba. Next base: position 690,934,815 of record OX451738.1, on the reverse strand, counting down.
ATGCATGTACATAACATCATAACATCATACCATAGCATTTTCAATAACTATTTCAAGGATCTCGAGGGTTCTTTTGATGCAGGGTCACATTGAACCAGACGTCTACCAAGAGGCAAGAGGTTTTCTCCTCTAAGAAAATGCCATCAAAGATCAAGTATAACAACTTGAATCAGGGGATATGACCCACTCAACATGGTGAGCTTGATTCTCGTGGAAAGACATCCATCGGTGCAAAGTTTTCCAATCAAAGATCAAAGTTCAACCTCTAACATTCACTTGTGTTTACCCCAAGAGATCCTTGAAAACATTGCATATATATCATACATATCATTGCATGACAGGTTTCTCCCATACAGGTCTCCTTATCTTCCTACTGTTTATTTCAGTAAGATGGATATGGAACAAACAGTAAAGGATCTCCAGGCGCAAAATGCTCAATTCCAACAAATGCTGTTGGCTATGGGTAAAGGGCAAGAGGATCTGACATCTCTTCTTCTCAAAGACAAGAAGAAGAAGTCCAAGAAGGCAGCCCGCATCCTGAACTTGAGAAGAAGACCTAAGACCCTGGACCTTGCAACTCCGTCCAACATAGGGGATAGTCTTGAAGAAGACCACAGTTTGGAGATTGATGAAGCTGGTTACTCCGAAGAACAATATCCTTCCGCTGATGACAAGTACAAAGAGTTGGAGGATCGCCTCAATGCTATGGAGATTTAACAAATACCTGGCTTGGATCTAGGAGACATGGGTTTGGTTCCTGGATTGGTCATCCCTCAGAAGTTCAAAGTCCCTACCTTTGCCGTGTACGACGGAGTTTCTTGCCCTAAGATGCACCTAACGTCTTATGTCCGCAAGATTCAACCATACGCAACTAATCCAAAGCTTTGGATCCATTTCTTCCAAGAAAGTCTGGTTGGGGCTCAACTTGAGTGGTTCTATCAATTGAAGAGTTCTCGCATCCACACCTGGAAGGACTTAGCTTTTGCTTTCTATGAGCAGTATCAGTACAATACTGATCTTGCACCAACTCGTGTGCAATTGCAGAGCATGACCATGGGTTCCGACGAGAGCTTCAAGGGATATTCCCAAAAGTGGAGAGATCTGGCTGGTAGGGTGCAACCCCCTTTAACTGACAGAGAGTTGATTGACATCTTCATGGGAACTTTGACAGGGCCTTTCTTCAATCACTTAATCGGAAGCTCCTCAGTCGAGTTCACCGAGCTGATACTGACCGACGAAAGGGTCGAAGCTGGCATCAAAAGTGGAAAAATCCCAGGAACTACACCCTCGGATACTCAGATAGTTCCCTACAACGGAAAGAAAGAGTCCAATGCTGTGAACAGTCAGAAGAGACGCCGTGACCAACATGCAGGGGCAGTCTTAATCTCTGGTTCTACGTCACGCCGACAACAGCCAAAGGGAAATCAACAAAGGCCAGACGCACCTAAAAGACAATATACCAAGATCAACATGTCATTAGCTTAGGCGCTACAACACATGTTGAAGAAAGGGCTGATTACATTGAAGGTTCCTCATCTGGACCCTAAGACTTCTTCTCCCAATTACAACCCGGATGCAAGATGTGCTTATCATTGTGATAGCCCGGGGCATGACACAAACAGCTGTTGGGCTCTGAAGAACAAGGTCCAAGATATGATTGATGCCGGGGAGATCGAGTTTGACCCTCCAGAGACTCCAGCATGATCACTGCTGCTATGCCAAATCATTAAGAGCGTCTTTGTTTCTTTGAATTTTCGAAGTTGTAATCTCTTTGTCATTCAAACAATTATCTATTAATGTCAAACTTTGTTTCATTAATGCATTGCATATGTTTGTCTTGAATTCACCCATTCGTTTTCACTACTCTTATGCTTTTTGTATGATATTTAACTCTTGATAAAAAGTTGTAAGCCTTTAGAGGGAGGATGACAAAACAATACCATAATCTCATACAATATGCTTTTGAACAGACCTTGCTGATGATGTACAGGCATTTCTTTCAATTCCCAAACACTGGAGTTATAAGGAAGATAATCCCTAGTCAACCCCTTCGAGCCAAAGAAGTAGGAGTTTTCTGTTCTAAACAAGTCAAAACCTTTGATATAAACCTAGGGCAGGGTAGTCTCTCAGTTAATTCAAAAAAAAAAGCGCATTGAAGTCGCAAACTCTCAGTTCGTAATACAATGAACGACATCAAAAAAAATCAAAAGCATTTCTTTGGAATCAGAAGACAGTGATGGTTCCTTATCTCATAGGCAGTCATTATCTCTCAAAAAAAAAATCCCACTGAGCCAAAACCTGTAAAGGAGGCTTAAGAAAGCTGGGGCATCCCGCTGACTGTAATCTCGAAAACAGGAACGGTCAGGCAAAAGTTAGGGATAACAAATCAAAATCAAAATAAATAGGTCATTACAAATCCTCAACAACATGAAAAATGTTGCAAAAGAAAAAAGGAGATGATGACTGCCTCCTAAATTCAACCGGTGAACCATCACCCAAAAATCGTTCCAAATTCGAATAGAGTTCGACGCACAATTAACTGAGCTTAGGGTTGAAGAACATCACGAAGAGCGGGTGGGTACAAATATACTTTGAGCCTTTATCCTTTGTTTCTTAAACCGTGAACCAAGGCATGTTACAACCCTTCAAAAGTCCTAATTGAAGCACATGTTAGTTCGAAAGCATACTGTTCAAAAGGTATCCTGACTCCTGTAAGGCTTTGCTCTAAAATCTTGTGTTGAATTTGTCTTATGAAAAGTTTTCTGCTAAAAAACGCATTCTTCAAAACTTCGAGACAAACATAAACTTTGCATTGCTTGAATATCACTGTTTGCATTTGACTATTTGTTTGACAGCGAAGAAATTCATACAGCGAATGTTCGGAGGAACGAAAACTCTCTCAGTGAACAAAATCACTTCAAAAGGATGACACTTCCAGTGACAAATCTCCTATCAACAAGGGGGCTTGACATGTCACTATCCAGCATGCCTGGGGCAGTCTAGTCAAGGTTTCAATAGATCTTTCAAAGTTCAGTTAACCTGGGGCAGTCCAGTCAAGGTTTCAACAGATCTTTCAAAGTTCAGTTAACCTGGGGCAGTCCAGTCAAGATTTCAACAAAATCTCTCAATTGCAGATTAACCTGGGGCAAGTCTCCGTCACCATCACTTGGGGCATTCGAATGTCAAATTCAAGGGTTACGAACAGTCCAAGTTTCCTAGCAATATCACATGCATCTGATACTGGGGACGGTGATGAAACCTCTCTAGCAGACCTGCAGTCATGGGTTTATTTCCACAACATTTGTGAAGGATTTATTCTCCAAAACAAATTACATTTCAACAGCATTCTTAACATATGCAGATTGATCGACAGATAAGATTCCTTCATCTTGAAGTAGTAATCATCAAGGTTCCTTCATCTTGAAGTAGTAATCATCAAGGTTCCTTCATCTTGAAGTAGTAATCATAAAGGTTCCTTCATCTTGAAGTAGTAATCATCAAGGTTCCTTCATCTTGAAGTAGTAATCGTCAAGGTTCCTTCATCTTGAAGTAGTAATCGTCAAGTTTCCTTCATCTTGAAGTAGTAATCGTCAAGGTTCCTTCATCTTGAAGTAGTAATCGTCAAGGTTCCTTCATCTTGAAGTAGTAATCGTCAAGGTTCCTTCATCTTGAAGTAGTAATCATCAAGGTTCCTTCATCTTGAAGTAGCAATCGTCAAGGTTCCTTCATCTTGAAGTAGTAATCGTCAAGGTTCCTTCATCTTGAAGTAGTAATCATCAAGGTACCTTCATCTTGAAGTAGTAATCGTCAAGGTTCCTTCATCTTTTGAAGTAGTAATCAAGGTTCCTTCATCTTTTGAAGTAGTAATCATCAAAAATTTCCACATCACCTGCTGGAAATTACAACCACCAACAAGATAACAGAAAACTGAAAAAATCTGTTTCTCTCAAGAATGAAGACTCTCATCCTTAAAACCTCAGAAGATTGGTATACTCCCAGTTTCTGACTGTTAACAGCATGAAGATTTCTCATCACCTCAGAAGATTGGTACACTCCCAATTTCTGACCCCCGACAGAATGAAGATTCTCATTCTCAAAGTGGCACGTAACCTGAATTCTCAATTCCCCAAACAGAGTTTAACTTCAGGATCCTCAGCAGAACAAGAGCTTTCTCAAAGCTGATATCCCCAGCCAGAGAACCTTCCAGAACCTGATTCCCCTCAGAGTCAAGTTTCAAAATCCCCAGCGGAGCTAAAACTTCCAACTGTCAATCCCAAGCAGATTGGAGACTCTCATTCTCAGTTCCTCACAGGATATTCGAATATTCCTCAGTGAAGATCCCCTCAAGACAGGAATCCCCAGTAGATCGGCATACAACCCAAGCTTCTGATTCCCCAACAGTGGTCCCAAGACTTCTCATCTGCAGCAATCAAAAGATTCTTGCCCTCCCCAGCAGCAGTCAAGGAATTATTTTCCCCGGCAGCAGTCAAGATTCTTTTGTCTCCAGCCATCCAGGATTCATCTATCTTCAGCAAGACATCTCATCAGCTTACATGCGCATTCATCACATTCATATCATAGACATTGATATAACATACATTGCATCATACATTTCATGCAACATGACTTTGTGTTTCAGCTAATATCTTACCCTTTTTCAGGATAAAGATTAGTAAGCTTCAACTCAAGACCTCTGAAAACAGTTTACGGGTTCTCCAGTAACGGATGTCAACCTATCGCTTATTCAGATTCTTCTCAACTTTTGAAAACAGTTTACGGACGCTTCCCAACATGGATGCTGCTCTATTGCATATTCAACTTTCAAGACCTCTGAAAACAGTTTACGGGTTCTCTAGTAACGGATGTCAACTTATCGCTTATTCAGATTCTTCTCAACTTTTGAAAACAGTTTACGAACGCTTCCCAACATGGATTCTTCTCTATTGCTTATTCAACTTCCGAGACCTCTGAAAACAGTTTACGGGTTCTCCAGTAACGGATGTCAACTTATCGCTTATTCATATTCTTCTCAACTTTTGAAAACAGTTTACGGATGCTTCCCAACATGGATGCTGCTCTATTGCTTATTCAACTTCCGAGACCTCTGAAAACAGTTCACGGGTTCTCCAGTAACGGATGTTAACCTATCGCTTGTTCAGATTCTTCTCAACTTTTAAAAACAGTTTACGGACGCCTCCCAACATGGATGCTGATCTATTGCTTATTCAACTTCAACTCCTGAAAACAGTTTACGGATGCTTCCAGATACGGACGTCAATCTATTGCTTATTCAAATCCTCAGTTCAGAGATGTTCCAAAACATGGATACCTGTCTGATACTTACTCACCAAGGACGTACAGTTCAACAAACACCTTCAGATGGCATCTATAAGCCCATCCTCCTACCAGCAACTTCCAGATGGCATCTTTAAGCCCATCCCCCGACAAGATTCTGTCACATCCCTAGATGGCATCTGTTGTACCCCAAAATTTTCCCTCCCATTTTTCCTAAATATTTTCTCACCACAAGACCCTTGGAGCTCAAGATCCAGTTAGGGTTTGCTCTGCTCAAGACTCCCCCTTGCACTGTTGACCCAAATTAGGGTTTGTGTTTGCACAAAGATGTTTTAACCCAAAAGGCCCAAAGTGACTTTCATGCTTCATGTTGGACTCACAAGTTTATCCATACCAAGTTTCAAGCCTTGATTCCAATCTTTGCCCAGTCAATTGGACAGTTGACCTAGAAATCAGCTGTATTGGGGAAAAAGTCAACTGTGGTCAATTGACAGTCAAACCTCATGATTTTTGACCCACATCAACATTATGAACTCATATGGACCATTTGATCAAGTTTGGATCACAAATCCACAAGAAATTTGATCAGATCACCAAAAGGGTAAAATGGTCATTTTTAGGGTTTTGACTGCACAAAGGTAATTTTTGACTGTTTGACCTAGCCAATGGCAAACCAAGCTCACGTATGGACTTAAGGACCCCATGGAATTGTCTTGACATGTTCAACAAATTCAAAAGATCCCAAATGCACAAGATTGACAGATGAATTTTCCAGTCAACTGAGCAAAATTTGACTGTATACTGAAAAGTCAAACTTTGACATTTTGGTCAAAATCAAATGTCAAGATTCATTTTTCATCAAAACATGTCAAATTATGAAACTTGTTCATCAAGAAATCAAAAATCACAAATTAGGGTTTGAAATGAAGAATTTTCATAACTTAGAATTTTTCTAAGTTATGAAAATCCCTAATTTTTTCCTAACTTTGTCCCACTTTCTCAGCAAGATGCATTTGGATTCAAACAAAACTCAAAACATGAAAGTTGTAGTCCATTGCAAAATCTACAACTTTTATTCACAAAGTTTCCTCAAAAGAAGCTTGTAGCTCAAGTTATGATTTTTGGAACAAGGGTGCAAAACATTCTTAACTTAGAAATATTTTGACCTATTTTAGGCAGGATTTTTGCCTAACTTCATGGCCACTTTTCACATGCTTCCACTTGGAATCTCAACTTGCATTACAAATATGGATTGTAGTACACATTCCAAGATTTCCAAATTGTCCAAGAACTTCTCAAACACCCTTGTGGTTAGGGAGAATCGAATTTGTCAATATGGGCAAAAGTCACTTTGTTCATGAGCCATTTCCATGTTCATAACTTTGCATTTTTGAACTCAGCATGTGCAAGCTACATTACAGGCCTTTTATCTCATCCACACTCAATAATTTAATGCAAATCCTTTGTGTTCAAGCCTTATCTTATGTGTTTAACCATTACATGCCAATTTAATCCATAATTAGAAAAAGTAACTTAGCCATTTTTGAAAAGGTGAACTTTATGTCAAGTTTACAATCTATGAGGTACAATGCAGATCTTTGAGGCACAAGTTCATGAGCAAAGTCCACTGATCAAGGGTGATTGGTGCAGCATGCTTGAGGGGCCTGTGGTAGGCTAGAAACCAAGTTGACAAACTTTACTTACATTAGAAGAAATTTGGCATATTGATCAACAACTCTCATTGCTGCAAGAACTAGCCTAAGCAAACTTGTTGAACACATTCCATACTCCCCAAGTAACCTAAAACACGACCAAGCCATCCTCAAGACTCCCTCATTCATCAAAACATAGTTTTGTGGCAAAACAGGGTATCTTCTGCATATTGACTTCCACAGTTCATTTCCCTCGTGCGTTTTCATCCAAACCACCTCAAACACATTCAATAACATCCATACAAGCTATCCCCAACCTTAGATACAGACTGTAACAGCCATAGCATAGTTTGCCATTTTCATTTTTCTCTCTTGCAGGTTGACTTCCATGGAGTGATTCAGCAAGATTCAAAGCACACCAAGCATTGGAGAAGCATCCCTGAACTTCAAGCAAGCTGTACAAGTCCTCACTTTGCCTTGAAAGTGCCTCCATTGTCATACACGATCCAAGCTGAACAGGTAAGTTCATGGACTTCTATCTCTCAATCTAGGAAGAGTTAGGTTTAGGTTTATGAATGAAAAATTCTCTACTCATGGCCCTGAAGCTACACATATAATTACTTTGCATTTATGTTGTGTGTGCTGAGAGAATTTGGAACCTGAATATTAGAAAAAACTTAGGTCAGGAATTAGGGATGAAGAAATTCTCCTTCGTTTCTTAGAGTTAAGTTAAGTTCTTTATATGTCTGGATTCGTCTCTTGATGCTTGACATTTTTTATGTTATGAGTTTGTGCTAAAAATCAAAGAATCAGGAGTTGTTGTTGAAGCAAGGAAGCGCGCGAATTTTCAAACAAAACTGTCTGGAGGTTGAAGACAACCTCTTTGGGCTGGGCCTGTGTTGTTCTTTCTATTTGCACCATTCATTTTCCACTTGCACCCCCTTGGCCCATTGTGTTTATTTTTATCATTTTTTGACTTTTTCTTTTTTATTCTGACTTGTTATTTTTTGACAAAACATAAAAAATACTAAAAACTTTTTTTCAACCATTTTTGCATTTTTATTTGAATTTTGTTTATTTTATTTGAGTTTATACACATAAATAAATAAATACCTCTTTTATTCAAAATACAAAAATAACACAAAATACATTCTTATTTTCTGATTTTTATTTTATCTTATCCTTTGAAAATATTTTCTAAAAATATATTTTTTTTTTGTAAATATTAAATATTTTATTTTTGTATATATTTAAATAATATAAATACTTATATATTTATTAGAATATTTAGGAGAAAAATACAAAAATAATACATTTTTTATTTTTATTAATATTTAACCTCAAAAATACTATTTTACAGTATATTTCCTTTTTATTTATTTTTTGTACATAACTAATAAATATTGCATATATTAAATAATAAATACATTTTATTTAGCAAATTAGGGTTTTGCCCTAAAAACATAAAAATACCCAAAATTAATCTTTTTATTTTTGTTTATTTGTCACATAAAAAACCTTTTTACATACATATAAAAATCATTTTTTTGCATCTTGCATATTTTATTTTATTTTATTTTATTATTGTGGAATTAAATAATTTGTATAATTCAATTTGGATGTAATAGTTTAGGTTTAATTTTTCTTGCTATATATCCCCATTTGAATATTTGTACCCCCCATCCCATAATTGCATTGTAATAATTTAGAACTTTTAATTCCGCATTTTAAAGCTTTCTAAATATGCCATGATAGACTTAGGATTTTGTATGCAAAAATCAACCAAAAAATAGTTTGGCCTAATTCAAGATAAACAAGCATGAAAATGGACAACACTAATCACACTTGCACCCCTAGGGTTACTCCACTTGTTGCCTTCAATAATGGGCCATATTGCATGTTGGGTATCTTTGGCAAAACAAAACAAATTCAAATGATCATAGTCCCTCGATGACGCTATCAAGTTGCTTAAACAAAAATGATCAAGTCCCTCAAGAAAATGCCAAAGATACTTAACACCATTGCAATCATGGTCTAAACGATGACCCGCGCCCGTCCCGTTCACATCCTAACACAAGATTGTCCACCAAATACAATGGTGGAACAAAATTGTTAAAAGGGTTAAAACATAACAAAGATCTTTGAGAAATTTAGGGTAGATAGCTCTTGGTTACTTGCCAACTTGCAAAACAAAAACACTTGCCTATTTTTCAAAACCATACATCATAACACACTTTCAAAAACATTGAAAACTTTTCAAAAGACATACACCTTTGTATACATTCAAACATGGATCATTACAAAGGTTGCCACCACATTGGCCTCTTTTTAAAACATTTTTCAAACCCACACACAAAGCACCATTTCAAACAATTGAAAGCACCATTTCAAACAATTGAAAATCAAGGCAAGTTGATCTAAGCAAGTAACTAAGAGCCCATGGATAACCATGGATAGAAAGGGTGCTAACACCTTCCCTTTCTATAATCTACTCCCCGAACCCAAGAAAACATCTCAAAGGTTTTTGCTGTGCTTTTTAACCTTTCCTTAGGATAAAATAAAAAGTCGGTGGCGACTCTTGCTCAACCGAAACATTTGTGAAAGCAAACGCAAAACCTCAAGTCAGTTCTCCCACCGTATCACAGAACTGGCGACTCTGCTGGGGAAAACTTAAAAGTGGAGTAACCTTAGGGCTTAGATCACCCTCTTGCATGACTAATTGTTTGCTTTGATTGCTTTACATCTTGGCTCTCTTGTTTGGGTTTGTAATCCTACACCCGGATTTGGGGAAACATTCATAGATAGCAATACATTGTGGAAACTGTGCAGGGTATACCGACACGGTTGGAGCAATAGCTATATTAGTGCGACATATTTGTGAGTACCGGTAACCCTTGAGTTCAATCAAGGAGAGTACGGGGCCGCTGAGTGATGTCACTAAGCACTAATGACCTAGAACCTTACTTGACCATCTTGGCCTTTCATTAGGGGTAGTGAGATGACCGGCTTTGGTGCAGTCCGAAGTTGGTAGATACTCGATACTACACTCATTGAGGGTTGTTTTCTTGGAATATTTTGGTCGCTAGTTAAGTGGCTAAACCAAAACAATGAACATGAAAAACAATCCAATGATATTGAGCTCCTTAGAACCCGGTTACTATTTATAAGACAGGTTTTTAAGCCAACTTCACTCAAGAGGGTACTTACCTATGAAACCCCATGCAAGCCTGAAACTAGGGTTTTGTGTGATTTGCTTGTACATATGTTTGTGCATACATCATGAACATCATAAAGCATCATATGCATTCACTAACCATTTCAAGGGTTCAGATCTTCGTCTTTGTTCTTGTTTTGTAGGTCATGGAAATTCTTCGCAGGAAAACTATCCAAGTTAACCTTGTGAGAATCCCTCCTCAACTCAAGGAGCTCACAACAAGAATTCCGGAAAGCTCTCCCTTCAGTGAAAGACATGGTAGACTGCTCAGCCTAGTCAACACCAGCATTGAAGAGGACATGGTAAAGGTGTTATTCCAGTTCTTTGACCCCCTTCACCACTGTTTCACTTTCCCCGACTACCAGTTGGTGCCCACTTTGGAGGAATTTTCTCAACTCCTGAGAATTCCTATCCTTAATCAACTACCTTTCAACGGTACGGAAAAGGAACCAAAGCCTAAAGATGTTGCTCAAGCACTACACTTGCAACCATCTGACATCAAGGGGCATTGGGAAACTAGAAGCGGTGTCAAAGGCTTCTTGGCAAAATTCTTGTTTGAGAAGGCACAAGAGTGTTGGAATTCGTTGGACCTACAAGCCTTTGAAGAAATTGTGTCACTCCTCATTTATGGGTTGGTCTTGTTCCCAAATCCTGACCAGCTTGTAGATGTCAACGCCGTCAAAATCTTCTTATCCAGAAATCCAATACCAACATTGCTTGGGGACATTCTTCACTCATTTTACACACGAACAATGAGAAATAGGGGTGTTCTCATGTGCTGTACTCCTCTCCTTGCAAGGTGGTTTATTTCGCACCTTCCACAATCTGTCTTGAAGAATGACCAAGGCCTAAGGTGGTCACAACGGTTGATGACCCTCACTCACTCTGATGTACATTGGTGTTCTCGGTCCAGAGAAAATGTCATCATCGTCGATCATTGTGGAGATTTCCCTAATGTTCCATTGCTTGGCATTAGAGGGGGCATTACCTACAACCCTTGTCTAGCTTTAAGACAATTTGGATATGTACGGAGGGGTGGCCCTCATGACATGTTGATTCCTGACCTAGTTTTTTACTTCGACAACGACGCGCAAGGACTTCGCCAAAGATTCATCAGAGCTTGGAGGATGCCTAACAAGGTAGACAGCAAGACACTGGGGCACAAGAACTCCATCCCTCTTGAGCCTTATCTCAAGTGGGTACGAACCCGAGCCCAGAGTCTAATGATGCCTTACCCTCATGTTCTCCCTGTGATTAAAGATCCCGTTAAGGAAGGAGAGGTTCCCTACACCATCATGTATCCTGACATGCCTACATCGTGGGAGGAGATGCAGAAGAGTTGGATCCAACTCAAGGAGGAACGGAATACTTTTGAAGCCAGCTTCTACGCCAGTGAGAAGAAGGTTTTGGAGCTTACCCACCGACTCCATGAGGAAGAGACCCTTAACACCTACATCGCACCAAAGAGGATGCGCAACGTCTTTTTACCTTGAGAAGTTTTTTGTAATATTTGGCCCATGGGGCATTTATGTACTGACAAATTTCTTCTTATTAATATGACGTGCGTTCTTTTTGTTTGCAACAATTTTGAATTTTCTAAATCCTTGAATGCATTGCATACATAAGCATATCATTCATCATGCGCATAAGCAGGTCTCCGCACCAGGTTTCCTTATCTTTCTGCTGTTTATTTCAGTAAGATGGATCTCGAACAGACAGTCAAGGACTTGCAGTCTCAGAACTCACAGTTTCAACATCTCCTGATGACCTTGGCTAAGGGTCAGAATGATCTAAAGGCCCTGCTGGGGAACAAAGAGCAAGTGAAGAAGAAGAAGAAAAGAATCGGGGTGGCTACCTTAGGAAGAAGGTTTGAGGGTGAAGCCAGAAGAGTGCTTGAATTTCCCCCTACATCTGAAGAGGGAACCAGTAAAAGGAATGCGGCTGCGGTACCTTCTGAATCCGAAGTTGAAGAAGAGGAGGCTGAAGAGGACGAAGACTACTCTGATCAACAATACCCGCCCGCCGATGATAAGTACAAAGGCTTGGAAGACAGGTTGGCAGCTATGGAGCTGCAGAGAGTTCCCGGCTTAGATTTCGAAGATTTGGGATTAGTTGCTGGAATTGTGATCCCCCCAAAGTTCAAAGTGCCAGTTTTTGCAAGATATGACGGGCTATCCTGCCCGAAGATGCATCTCAGATCATATGTAAGGAAGATCCAACCTTACACTGCAGACAAGAACCTATGGATCCATTTCTTTCAGGATAGCCTTTCAGGGGCTCAACTCGAGTGGTTCTATCAGCTGGATGGAGCCAGTATCCGAAACTGGGAGGACTTGGCTACTGCGTTTTATAAGCAGTATCAGTACAATTCTGACCTCGCTCCCACGCGTACCCAACTCCAGGGTATGTCACTAGGGACGGGCGAAGGATTCAAGGAGTATGCGCAAAAGTGGAGAGACCTGGCTGGCAGGGTGCATCCACCGCTGACTGACCGTGAACTTGTTGACATGTTCTTAGGGACCCTGTCTGGTCCGTTCTTCAACCACTTGATTGGTAATTCTTCTGCTGGGTTTACAAATTTGATCTTGACTGGTGAGAGAATAGAAGCTAGTATCAAGTCAGGGAAGATACAGAAAAGTGCCTCCGCGAGTACTGAAAAGAAGCCTTTCAAGAAGGAAGGCATTGTTGTTTACGGTCCCAGAAGACAAATTAAGCCGGAACGCCGCCAAGCTGTCAATGCATTGGTAATTTCAAAGCCTGTTGCTGCTCCTCAGCAGTTCAACCAACCAAGGGGTGAGAGGCCCAAAAGGCAATACACTCGACTCAGCATGACCCTGTCTCAGATTTTGCCACAACTGCTGTCAACCAATCTGGTAACTGTCAAAGAATCTCCGAAGGTAGTGAACACAGCTTCTCCGAAGTACAACCCCAACGCCCGTTGCGCTTATCACTCTGATAGCCCGGGGCATGCTACAGACGATTGCTGGGCTCTGAGGAATAAGGTTCAAGACCTTATAGATGCCAAAGAAATACAGTTTGAGGCGCATGAAAGGCCCAATGTTGTGACTACTCCCATGCCCCAGCATGGAGTGGATGTTGTGGAAGAAGACCGGTATGTAGCCTCCGTGGAAGAAATTGTTACTCCGTTGTTGACTGTTAAAAGGAATCTGTTGCTAGCCGGTTTATTTCCGGGATATGGTAAAGATTGCCTTCTATGTGTTGTTTCGCCTGTTGATTGTCCTTTGCTGAAATCAGGTATCCAAAGCCTGATGGATAGCAAAGAAATCTTGTTCGAGAAGATTGCCGTTCCTGCTACCCCTACTGAAGAAGTTTCTATTTTCACTATTTTCAACAAACCTCCTAAGGCTCCTTCAAAGAAGCCTGTCAAAATCATGTCCACTCAAAAGATTGCTCATATCATCATCACTGTTCCGGGGCCTCTCCCTTATACATCCGACAAGGCTGTCCCATGGCACTATGGGGCGAATGTTTATGTGCTTGGAGTAAAGCAAGAGTTTGATACTAGTATCGGCGTCAATAACATCACCGGGCCTGCCAAAATTACTCGCAGTGGTAGGTTGTTCTCGCCAGATATCGCGCCACCAGCTATTCAGAAACCTCTTATCATCACACCTGCAAGTATGCTTGTTCCCCTTCCTAATCAAGTTCCTGTTTCTACCCCTGCTGCCGAGTCATCTGACGCTCGTGGAAAAGGGATTGCTACTGATTCACCTGCCCTGACGGAGGCGCCGAAGACAACCACTGTTGAAGCCTCCCAGCAAGAGATGGAGGAGATCCTCAAGATTATCAAGAAAAGTGATTTCAATGTAGTTGAGCAGTTGGGGCACACCCCATCAAAGATTTCTATGCTATCACTATTGTTGTGTTCAGAGGCCCATGCCAAGGCCCTGATTTCCTTCCTAAAGACGGCCCATGTGCCACAAGAAACGTCTGTTGATCAATTTACCGATTGTGTGGCCAACTTGACTGCTGATAATGGTTTGGGCTTCTCTGACGCCGATCTGACTGCCAAAGGAAAGAACCATAATGACGCCCTGCATGTCTCCATTGAATGCAGGGGCACTACTCTTGCCCATGTGTTGGTAGACACCGGTTCTTCATTGAATGTATTGCCCAAGAAGGCCCTAGACAGGTTAGATTGTGAGGATTTGGAGCTCAAGCCTAGTAACATTGTTGTCCGAGCCTTTGACGGTTCGAAAAGGATGGTACATGGTGAAGTTGACATTCCAATCAGGGTTGGTTCTCAAGTTTTTGATTCAACTTTCTATGTGATGGACATCCGTCCATCCTACTCTTGTTTGCTGGGACGTCCATGGATCCACAAGGCTGGAGCTGTGACCTCCACACTACATCAGAAGCTTAAGTACCCGGTTAGAGGAAAAATTGTTACAGTTCAGGGGGAAGAGGAGTATATGGTCAGCCACCTCAACTCATTCCGGTACATAGAAATGGATGGGGAGTTCATTGAAACCCCACTTCAACACTTTGAAGAGGTGCCTCAGACACTGGCATCAGCTGAAACTGTGATTGAAGACCCTCCTTTGAAGATGGCTTCTTTAAAGGATGCTCGGGCTGTGATTGAGAAGGGCGAGTGTGCAAACTGGGGCCGACTTCCTGACTTCACTCCAAAGACCAACAAGTTTGGTTTGGGTTTCACTGCAGAGGCTCAGAGGGTTGTTCGTAAGGCAAGGATTGGAATACCTCCTGTGTTCATCACCAACCCGGGAGTGAATGCTATTGAAGACGATGTGGAGGAATCTGAATTTGACAGCTGGATCTACCCAACAACCGACAGTGGACCAAACAACTGGACTGCCAAAGACTTCACACCTATTACTTTTGTCACTCAGTAATGAACTCTTTTGTTTTCAATTTGTAACAAACAATATGTTGAAACTTTTATGGCTCGATGTCCTACCCGGGGCACCGTGGCTTTCATTTGTGAGGGCTTTTGTATGTTATTTTCATATATCATTAATCAAAACATTGGACGTTTGTTGCATTTCAAAATCTTGCGCTCTTTTTCTTTCTTTATTATATATTGCAAAACAGCTATATTTACACACACTCACCTATACAGGTTCCAATCCACTCTGGATCTCACTGGTAACGACTCTGCTACTGCCAGTTATGACTTCGAAAATCCGATCAACTTAGCCGAAGACGAAGGTGAAGATGATTGCGAAGTGCCTGGTGAACTTGCAAGACTGCTACTCCAGGAAGAGAGGGCCATTCAGCCACATGAAGAGCCAGTGAAAACGGTAAATCTGGGTACTGAGACAGATAGAAAGGAAGTCAAGATTGGTGCCAATCTAGAGCTCAGTGTGAAGCAACGATTGATTCAGATGCTGCATGACTATGTGGAAATCTTTTCCTGGTCTTACGAAGACATGCCTGGGTTGGATACCGACATTGTGGTTCATCACCTGCCTACCAAGGAAGACTGCCCTCCGGTTAAACAGAAGGTCCTCCGTATGCGTCTAGAAATGTCCGAGAAAATCAAAGCCGAGGTTATGAAACAATTTGATGTCGGGTTTCTAGCAGTGACTTCTTACCCTCAGTGGATTGCCAACGTGGTTCCAGTGCCGAAGAAAGATGGTAAGGTCCGAATGTGTGTTGATTACAGGGATTTGAACAGGGCGAGCCCTAAGGATGATTTCCCTCTGCCTCATATCGATGTTCTGGTTGACAACACTGCTCAGCATAAAGTTTTCTCCTTCATGGACGGCTTCTCCAGTTATAATCAGATCAAGATGGCTCCGGAAGACATGGAGAAGACCACCTTTGTTACTCAGTGGGGCACCTTTTGCTACAAGGTCATGCCTTTTGGATTGAAAAATGCTGGGGCAACCTACCAACGTGCCATGGTTGCTTTATTTCATGATATGATTCACCATGAGATAGAAGTATACGTCGACGACATGATTGCAAGGTCCCAAACTAAGGAGGAACACCTTTACCATCTACAGAAGCTGTTTGACCGTCTGAAGTTGTACAAGCTGAGGTTGAACCCGAACAAGTGCACCTTTGGGGTGAGATCTGGAAAATTGCTAGGCTTCATTGTAAGCGACAAAGGTATTCAAGTGGACCCTGCCAAAGTGAAAGCCATACAAGAGATGCCAACTCCCAAGACAGAGAAAGAAGTCAGAGGCTTTCTAGGACGGTTGAATTACATTGCCCGATTCATTTCGCATCTAACTGCTACCTGTGAACCAATTGTCAAGCTGCTGAAGAAAGATCAAGTAGTACGTTGGAATGATGAATGTCAGGCCACTTTCGAAAAGATCAAAGAGTATCTCCAAGAACCACCCATTCTTATGCCTCCGGTTGAAGGGAGACCTCTAATCCTATACTTGACAGTACTCGACAACTCAATGGGGTGTGTGTTGGGTCAGCATGACAAGTTTGGCCGAAAAGAACACGCCATTTATTACCTTAGCAAAAAGTTTACCGACTGTGAGACCCGGTACTCACTGCTCGAGAAAACTTGTTGCGCTTTGGTATGGGCTGCTCGCCGGCTGAGACAGTATATGTTGACTCACATTACTCTGTTGATTTCAAAAATGGATCCAATCAAGTACATATTCGAAAAGCCTGCCTTGTCCGGAAGAATAGCAAGATGGCAGATGATCTTGACGGAATATGACATCCAGTACACGACTCAAAAAGCAATCAAAGGAAGTGTATTGGCAGACCATTTGGCACATCAGGCAGTGGACGACTATCAGTCGATGAACTTTGAATTTCCAGACGAGGATATCATGGTAGTGACTGATTGTGAAGTACCTGGACCGGATGAAGGACCTGAGGAAGGATCCCGATGGTCTATGCACTTTGACGGAGCCTCGAACGCTTTGGGTAATGGTATTGGCGCTGTGATCATATCCCCTAAAGGCACTCATACTCCGCTCACCGCCCGGCTATGTTTCAACTGCACCAACAACATGGCGGAGTATGAGGCATGTATCATGGGTCTTCAAGCTGCAATTGACTTAAGGATCAAGTTTCTGAGTGTCTTCGGAGATTCCGCTCTCGTGATCAATCAGGTCAAAGGCGAGTGGGATACGAAACACCCAAATCTTATTCCTTATAAGGAGTATGTGCTGACATTGCCTCCCCACTTCGAGGAGATAACTTTTGAACACTTCCCAAGAGAGGAGAATCAGTTAGCGGACGCGTTGGCTACGATGTCTTCTATGTTCAAAGTCAAATGGGACAACGAGGCTCCCCGGATCATTATTTGGAAGTTAGATGAACCTGCATATTGCTGCGATCTTGAAACCGAAGAGGTAACAAAAAAACCCTGGTATCATGAAGTGAAGAGGTACTTGGAAGCTCAAGAATACCCCGAAGGCGTATCTGTTAATGACAAAAAGTTTCTGAGAAGGTTTGCGGCAAAGTTCTTCCTCAGCAATGGCATTCTATACAAGCGAAACCATGATTCGACCTTACTGCGTTGTGTGGATAAAACTGAAGCAGAAAGGATCATGGCAGAGCTACATGAAGGTACCTTCGGAACACACTCTAGTGGACATACCATGGCAAAGAAAATTCTTCGGGCGGGATATTTCTGGTCCACAATGGAAGCCGACTGTTATCAGCATTCTCGAACTTGTCATAAATGCCAGACCTATGCTGATAAGGTGCACATTCCTCCGGTTCCTCTGAACGTCTTGACAGCACCTTGGCCTTTTGCAATGTGGGGCATTGATATGATCGGCGAGATCCGACCTACGGCATCCAACGGGCACCGCTTCATCTTGGTAGCGATCGATTACTTCACAAAGTGGGTTGAAGCAGCTTCTTACGCTACCGTAACCAAGAACGTCGTGGCACGGTTCATTCGGCATAACCTGATCTGTCGATACGGTGTACCTGAGAGGATCATTACGGATAATGGTACCAATCTCAACAACAAGATGATCACTGAGCTCTGCGAGTAATTCAAGATACAACACCACAACTCTTCTCCCTACCGGCCGAAGATGAACGGGGCTGTAGAAGCAGCAAATAAGAATATCAAGAAGATTGTGCAGAAGATGACAGTGACCTACAAAGATTGGCACGAAATGTTACCATTTTCTCTTCATGGGTACCGTACCTCAGCACGGACGTCAACAGGGGCAACTCCCTTTTCCTTGGTCTATGGCATGGAGGCAGTCTTGCCTATTGAAGTCCAAATACCCTCTCTCCGGATAATGAAGGATGCAGGTTCGAGCGAAGATGACTGGATCCAGACTCGGCTTGATCAATTAAACCTAATTGACGAAAAGAGACTCACTGCTATTTGTCATGGTCAGATATACCAAAAACGGATGATCAGAGCATTTAACAAGAAGGTCAGACGACAAGAGTATCAAGTCGGAGACCTGGTAATCAAGCGCATCATTCTTCCTCAAAGTGATCCCAGGGGCAAATGGACCCCTACGTACGAAGGGCCATTTGTGGTTAAACATATCTTCTCAGGAGGAGCTATGATCCTAACCACCATGGATGGTGACGACCTTCCTCACCCCGCCAATGCAGACATAGTAAAAAGATACTACGCATGAATTAAAGACCCTCTAGGTTGACACACCTAGGCAAAAATAAGGGCTTCCCGGCGAACCAAAAGGGTTCGGGCAAAAATAAGGGATGAAAATGAAAAAAAATCTATACACCCGGTAAGTCGAAAACCTGAAAAGGCGGCTTGGGCAAAAATGGGTATCCCGGTGGACTGAAAACCCGAAAGGGCGGTCCAGGCAAAAGTTAGGGATAAAGCGTAATACTATGTCTCATTGGATCACCTTGCATCTAGAATTCGGCATCAACTATCAGACTTCGGCATCGATCAATCAGCTTCATCTTCAACTAAACAGCAAAGTGATGAGACGTTTGAAGACATAAAGGCGATAGCAGAGTTGGAACCCAGTGGGATTATTTTTCACATAGCTGTTTTGTTTCCTTTTCAAAAATGTGTTAACTCTATTTTACTCGGCGGCGTTCTCTTACTAGGACGTCAGCCTCTTATACAAAAACGCCTATTTACAGGCAAATTTCAAAATCAATACAAGTTCAATTTTTCAGACAAATTATCCATTATTTTTCCTTTTTCTGTTTTATTTTGCGAAGAACGTCCAATGTTCATTTTTGATATATGCATTTGACATTAATTGCTAATCATGAATAGTTGCATGCGAAACAAAGGACTAATTACAGATGACATCAGAAACAGGGGCAATTTAGAATTGTCCAAGCGGTCTAGTTGCTCTGTCCATCAAGGTACCAAGGTAGGTTCGGCTGAAGAGCACAACCAAGTCACCTCGACTCCCCACAGAGTAAGACAAGATTCAGCAATACTCTCCCCAGGCAGAGTTGGTCTCCCGTCAGCCCCGAAAAGGCATAATATTCCCCTAGCAAGTCAGCGGTACTCTCCTCAAGCAGAGTTAGTCTGTCAGCCTAAAGGAAGTTGGGCATCCCCGGAAGATCTCAACATTTCCCAGCGGAGTATAGACATTCCTCGGCAAGCATCCCCGGCAGTCTTAATATAAGATTGTTCCCCGGCGGAATACCAACACCCCAGTACAGTCTGAAAAGTTTCCCCAGGAAAGTTGAATCAATCTCCCCAGTAGATTCTGAAGCTTATCCCCAGTAGATTCTGGAAGCTTATCCCCTGTAGCGAACGAACACATCTCCCCGACTTTATTCATAGGTTATTTCTCCACCAGGGTATAACTGGGTTATCCTCAGCTAATTACCACGGAAAGTTCGTCCTCGGCGAAGTTCTTCCTATCCCCAGCGGAGCTCATCAAGTTCCCCAACATAACTTATCAATGGAATCCCCAGCGGAGCCCACATCAAAACCTCAGCGAAGTATCTCTTCCCACAGAGTAATTCCCCGCAGAGTAATCTCTCCAACAAGTTTATTCCCCAACGGAGTCATCTTCTCCTACCGGTTTATTCTTGCAATCATCGTCCCCAGCGGAAACGAAGAATTCTACTCTTCAACATCAGCCCAGGATTCCACAAATTCCCGGCACTCGTCAAGGATTTATTTTCCTAGACGAAAACACATTCATAGACATTTCACATTTTATACATCATGAAGCATTCATATACGCATCATATCACACTATCTCATTTTGAGCATCATGACATCAGGCATCTCATGCATCATGACATTGCATACAACTAATGTTTTGTCTTTTCAGGAAAAGTTCAATCCAAAGATGATTACTATCAACTGTCGCAATTCCAGATTCGATTCCTGTATCTAGCCAGGGAATGTCTGTGAGCGATTGATTGTAGATCCGATACCTGTATCCAGCCAGGGCATATCTGCATGAAGAGTTTGAAGATCAACCCCTGTAACAGGCCAGGAAATTATCTTTCATTCTCAGGTCAGAGGTTTACACCTGCATCCAGCCAGGAAAGCTATCTCTACCAACTTTTTGCAATTTCCAGATTCGATTCTTGTATCCAGCCAGAGCATATCTGTAGACGACAAATTCCAGATTCGATTCCTGTATCTAGCCAGGGCATATCTGTGAGTGATTGATTGTAGATTCGATACCTGTATCCAGCCAGGGCATATCTGCATAAACAGTTTAGAGATTCGATACCTGTATCCAGCCAGGGCACGTCTGTAAGCAACCTTTTTGAAGTTCCAGATTCGATTCCTGTATCTAGCCAGGGCACATCTGTGAGCAACTAATTGTGGATTCGACTCTTGTATCTAGCCAGGGCATGTCTACATGAAGAGTTTGAAGATCAACACCTGTAACAGGCCAGGAAACCATCTTCCTTTCTCAAAATACACAAGTTTTCGCTAAGGAATCTCTTACGCGATCAACACTTCCAAATGGCATTTATAAGCCCATTCCCGACAAGGTTCTGTCACGTCTCCAGATGGCATCTATAAGCCCATCCTCCTATCCACCATCTCTCCAAATGGCATTTATAAGCCCATTCCCACCATCACATTGCTGATACTCCAGCATGCGAGTGCAAATTTCCGAGCACTCTAGTGTCCAATCTCCTTTTACCCTCGAGTCGCGAAAGGCAAACTTGCCAATCTATCTCTTCAGGTTCAAGAAGATTGAACAGGGGCAACTGTTGTACCCCAAAATTTGCCCTCCCATTTTTCCTCAATATTTTCTCACCACAAGACCCTTGGAGCTCAAGATCCAGTTAGGGTTTGCTCTGCTCAAGACTCCCCCTTGCACTGTTGACCCAAATTAGGGTTTGTGTTTGCACAAAGATGTTTTGACCCAAAACGCCCAAAGTGACTTTCATGCTTCATGTTGGACTCACAAATTTATCCATACCAAGTTTCAAGCCTTGATTCTAATCTTTTCCCAGTCAATTGGACAGTTGACCTAGAAATCAGCTGTATTGGGGAAAAAGTCAATTATGGTCAATTGACAATAAAACCTCATGATTTTTGACCCACATCAACATTATGAACTCATATGGACAATTTTATCAAGTTTGGATCACAAATCCACAAGAAATTTGATCAGATCACCAAAAGGGTAAAATGGTCATTTTTAGGGTTTTGACTGCACAAAGGCAATTTTTGACTGTTTGACCTAGCCAATGGCAAACCAAGCTCACATATGGACTCGACCCCATGGAATTGTCTTGACATGTTCAACAAATTCAAAAGATCCCAAATGCACAAGATTGACAGATGAATTTTCCAGTCAACTGAGCAAAATTTGACTGTATACTGAAAAGTCAAACTTTGACTTTTTGGTCAAAATCAAATGTCAAGATTCATTTTTCATCAAAACATGTCAAATTATGAAACTTGTTCATCAAGAAATCAAAAATCACAAATTAGGGTTTGAAATGAAGAATTTTCATAACTTAGAATTTTTCTAAGTTATGAAAATCCCTAATTTTTTCCTAACTTTGTCCCACTTTCTCAGCAAGATGCATTTGGATTCAAACAAAACTCAAAACATGAAAGTTGTAGTCCATTGCAAAATATACAACTTTGATTCACAAAGTTTCCTCAAAAGAATCTTGTAGCTCAAGTTATGATTTTTGGAACAAGGGTGCAAAACATTCTTAACTTAGAAATATTTTGACCTATTTTAGGCAGGATTTTTGCCTAACTTCATGGCCACTTTTCACATGCTTCCACTTGGAATATAAACTTGCATTACAAAGATGGATTGTAGTACACATTCCAAGCTTTCCAAATTGTCCAAGAACTTCTCAAACACCCTTGTGGTTAGGGAGAATCGAATTTGTCAATATGGGCAAAAGTCACTTTGTTCATGAGCCATTTCCATGTTCATAACTTTGCATTTTTGAACTCAGCATGTGCAAGCTACATTACAGGCCTTTTATCTCATCCACACTCAATAATTTAATGCAAATCCTTTGTGTTCAAGCCTTATCTTATGTGTTTAACCATTACATGCCAATTTAATCCATAATTAGAAAAAGTAACTTAGCCATTTTTGAAAAGGTGAACTTTATGTCAAGTTTACAATCTATGAGGTACAGTGCAGATCTTTGAGGCACAAGTTCATGAGCAAAGTCCACTGATCAAGGGTGATTGGTGCAGCATGCTTGAGGGGCCTGTGGTAGCCTAGAAACCAAGTTGACAAACTTTACTTACATTAGAAGAAATTTGGCATATTGATCAACAACTCTCATTGCTGCAAGAACTAGCCTAAGCAAACTTGTTGAACATATTCCATACTCCTCAAGTAACCTAAAACACGACCAAGCCATCCTCAAGACTCCCTCATTCATCAAAACATAGTTTTGTGGCAAAACAGGGTATCTTCTGCATATTGACTTCCACAGTTCATTTCCCTCGTGCGTTTTCATCCAAACCACCTCAAACACATTCAATAACATCCATACAAGCTATCCCCAACCTTAGATACAGACTGTAACAGCCATAGCATAGCTTGCCATTTTCATTTTTCTCTCTTGCAGGTTGACTTCCATGGAGTGATTCAGCAAGATTCAAAGCACACCAAGCATTGGAGAAGCATCCCTGAACTTCAAGCAAGATGTACAAGTCCTCACTTTGCCTTGAAAGTGCCTCCATTGTCATACACGATCCAAGTTGAACAGGTAAGTTCATGGACTTCTATCTCTCAATCTAGGAAGAGTTAGGTTTAGGTTTATGAATGAAAAATGCTCTACTCATGGCCCTGAAGCTACACATATAATTACTTTGCATTTATGTTGTGTGTGCTGAGAGAATTTGGAACCTGAATATTAGAAAAAACTTAGGTCAGGAATTAGGGATGAAGAAATTCTCCTTCGTTTCTTAGAGTTAGGTTAAGTTCTTTATATGTCTGGATTCGTCTCTTGATGCTTGACATTTTTTATGTTATGAGTTTGTGCTAAAAATCAAAGAATCAGGAGTTGTTGTTGAAGCAAGGAAACGCACGAATTTTCAAACAAAACTGTCTGGAGGTTGAAGACAACCTCTTTGGGATGGGCCTGTGTTGTTCTTTCTATTTGCACCACTCATTTTCCACTTGCACCCCCTTGGCCCATTGTGTTTATTTTTATCATTTTTTGACTTTTTCTTTTTTATTCTGACTTGTTATTTTTTGACAAAACATAAAAAATACTAAAAACTTTTTTTTCAACCATTTTTGCATTTTTATTTGAATTTTGTTTGTTTTATTTGAGTTTATACACATAAATAAATAAATACCTCTTTTATTCAAAATACAAAAATAATACAAAATACATTCTTATTTTCTGATTTTTATTTTATCTTATCCTTTGAAAATATTTTCTAAAAATATATTTTTTTTTGTAAATATTAAATATTTTATTTTTGTATATATTTAAATAATATAAATACTTATATATTTATTAGAATATTTAGGAGAAAAATACAAAAATAACACATTTTTTATTTTTATTAATATTTAACCTCAAAAATACTATTTTACAATATATTTCCTTTTTATTTATTTTTTATACATAATTAATAAATATTGCATATATTAAATAATAAATACATTTTATTTAGCAAATTAGGGTTTTGTCCTAAAAACATAAAAATACCCAAAATTAATCTTTTTATTTTTGTTTATTTGTCACATAAAAAACCTTTTTACATACATATAAAAATCATTTTTTTGCATCTTGCATATTTTATTTTATTTTATTTAATTATTGTGCAATTAAATAATTTGTATAATTCAATTTGGATGTAATAGTTTAGGTTTAATTTTTCTTGCTATATATCCCCATTTGAATATTTGTACCCCCATCCCATAATTGTGTTGTAATAATTTAGAACTTTTAATTCCGCATTTTAAAGCTTTCTAAATATGCCATGATAGACTTAGGGTTTTGTATGCAAAAATCAACCAAAAAATAGTTTGGCCTAATTCAAGATAAACAAGCATGAAAATGGACAACACTAATCACACTTGCACCCCTAGGGTTACTCCACTTGTTGCCTTCAATAATGGGCCATATTGCATGTTGGGTATCTTTGGCAAAACAAAACAAATTCAAATGATCATAGTTCCTCGATGACGCTATCAAGTTGCTTAAACAAAAATGATCAAGTCCCTCAAGAAAATGCCAAAGATACTAAACACCATTGCAATCATGGTCTAAACGATGACCCGCGCCTGTCCCGTTCACATCCTAACACAAGATTGTCCACCAAATACAATGGTGGAACAAAATTGTTAAAAGGGTTAAAACATAGCAAAGATCTTTGAGAAATTTAGGGTAGATAGCTCTTGGTTACTTGCCAACTTGCAAAACAAAAACACTTGCCTATTTTTCAAAACCATACATCACAACACACTTTCAAAACCACTTTCAAAAACATTGAAAACTTTTCAAAAGACATACACCTTTGTATACATTCAAACATGGATCATTACAAAGGTTGCCACCACATTGGCCTCTTTTCAAAACATTTTTCAAACCCACACACAAAGCACCATTTCAAACAATTGAAAGCACCATTTCAAACAATTGAAAATCAAGGCAAGTTGATCTAAACAAGTAACTAAGAGACCATGGATAACCATGGATAGAAAGGGTGCTAACACCTTCCCTTTCTATAATCTACTCCCCGAACCCAAGAAAACATCTCAAAGGTTTTCGCTGTGCTTTTTAACCTTTTCTTAGGATAAAATAAAAAGTCGGTGGAGACTCTTGCTCAACCGAAACATTTGCGAAAACAAACGCAAAACCTCAAGTCAGTTCTCCCACCGTATCACAGCATCTCTAAGCCCATCACCAAATGGCATCTTTAATCCCATTCCCTCTACCACTACATCACCGAGTGCAAATTTTTTGGGCACTCTAGTGTCCAATCTCCTTTTACCCTTGAGTCGCGAAAGGCAAACTTGCCATTCTAACTCTTCAGGTTCAAGAAGATAGAACATGGGTAACTGTTGTACCCCAAAATTTGCCCTCCTCTTTTTCCACAAGAAATCACAGCTTCGGGCTTTTCCTGATTTTTCAGACTGGCTCAAGAATCGGTCAAACAGACTTTTCTCGTCAGTCATACAAAATTTAGGGTTTTCATTGATTTTTAAAGCAGTTCAAGCAGATTGTTAAGGTTTGGTTGAGTTTGGCTCAAAGTTTGATTAGACAGGCTTCTTTGGCGTTTAATCAAGAATCAGGGTTTTTGTGCGCATATTTCTCAGAAAGGATTAATTCTACAGTGTTTTTCAATTTACTCTGGGAGATGAGTTGAGGCATTTGATTTGAGTTTGTAGTGTTGGATTTAATCAAGTGAAAAAAAAAGGACATGTGGACAATTGTTGTTTGGCTGTGCAATGCTTTGATTATTCGGAATTTCGGATGTTTATTGATTATTTATTATTCTGAGTTAAAATAGTTGGGATTTATTTCCAGTTATTATAATTTTAAGAATTATAAATAATTAAATAAACAGTTGAATAAGAAAAAGAATTAACTGACAAAAGTGGATTTTATTCATCTTTAATTATTTGTTACAATTATTACTTGTACACTGTAAATTTATTTACAGATGTTTACATTAATAATGTTACAATAATTAAAAGTAAAATAAAGTTATCCTAATTTCCTAAATCTTCATTCTTCTACTGCTACTCCTCTTTTGCTCCATTGATTTTTATCTGCAAAACAAAGAAAAAGGAAAAAGTCAAAAGCAGATGAAATGAAATTAAAAGCAGACAGAAAAAATGGACTCATCATTAAAAGTAACTGGTCGGAATCAGTTTGCCCTCTCTGCAAATCACAAGATTTCTCTTGGTTCACAAAGAGGGATAGAAATAATGCTTGCAAATGAAGTATGAAATGCACAAAGTTACAATATTGCACAAATTCAAAGTTTGTCAAACATACTGCATAAGTTGTCAAACAAGGCTGCATAATGAAAAAAGAACATTAACCAAACAAGTCCAAAGGCAAACTGAACTACACATGCCTAACCAAAGTCCAAACTGGACAGCAAACTGTCCAAAACTGTCAAAGGTACAAGAACTATCAAAAGGCTATTCAAGGCTGTCAAAGAAGTACACAAAGATGCAGAAAATCTGGAAAAGGAGATAAAAGTATGCAGAGGAAAACTAGTGTGCAAGCAAGCATATTCAAATCATCACTTTCCAGCCTGTCACCTTTTCAGAAAAGACAAATTTAAGCAATAAAATGCTTTTTTTTAATCTGTCAAGAGAGAAGAGAGAAGAGAAATAGGCTTACAGCAGGCTTAGGCTTAGAAAAGAAATATAAACAAGATATACCAGCATATAGAAGGGGGCAGAAATAACACAAAAGCAAAAAGAACACAAACTGTATCAACAAAGATACGGAGCTGCCTCCAAACCTCACAAAGCCTTCACCTGCATAACTCACATATCACAAGCCAAAGCCTCCAAACCTGTGATCCAGAACCACCAAACCAGAGGCATTCAAACTCAAACATATAAACTGCACAAAGCCAAGCCCTGCACCAAACATATAAACTGCACAAAGCCAAGCCCTGCACCAAACATATAAACTAACAGCATAAGCCTTTAACCTGCTTCAGGCAAGCCTAAAGCATCAAACCAGAACCAGCCTAAACAAACTGAAACAACCCCAAAGCAAACATTTCAAACTCATACCAAGCCTGAACCACTATAAGCTTCAAACAAAAACTATATCAAGACAACCATACAAACCTGCATTAAACTCAGTTTCACTTCAAGCCAAGCCTGTAACCTCTAAAAAAAACAGAAGTTCAAGCCAAGCCTAAATCTACACCAAACTCAGTTTCAAACAACCAGCAAAAAAAGCTATCCAAACATCCAACCCAAATAACCATACCAAGCCTTGAAGCATTCAAGTCCAACACCCTCAGAATGATTTCATCATTGGGCCAATAACTCACAAAAGCAATATTCAAGATCAATACCAATAAGCATCTCAGGGGCAAGAAGAGGAAAAGCAGGCAAACACCCAAACTCTCAGAACTAAAGAAGTTCATCATCGAGTAATACGAATCAAGGGCCATCATACAAGCATACAGGGGCAAGTGTTCACATGGACAGAAGAGGAAAAGAGAGTTGAGCAAGGGTTCTCAGGTTATCATCATAAAACCCTAAGAAGCGAAATAAAGATACCAGGTTTTCCAGCAAAAGCCAGCTTCACCGCTCCATCCATCTCCGGCCACCCTAGGCGCCTCCCAGCCACCGTCCTCCTCCATCTCCAAGGGTCAAGGTAGTATATCTTCTTTTCTTTCCTTTCATGCACCTCAACAGAAACAACAACAACATATAAAAATCAGAACTTACCAAAAACAAAACTAAAAACATGCAAAGTTCGAATATAAAGACATAGGAACGGGAAATCAAAACCTTGCAAACGTTGTCTGAGTGGTCCATGGAGGGAAGAGGAGACGGATGTTGGAGCTCAGTGGCCCTAGGCGGAGGAAAGCTCAGTGGCCATGGCGAAGGAGATGAAGAAGAACGAAAACGAAGTGAACGGCGCCGCTCTCATGCGTTGTAACCCTAATCATCTCCCAAAGTGATACAAAACTATGAGAACCCTAAAACATTTGTGAATTACATTTGGGCCTTGCCCTCTTCAGAAGCCTTAAGCCCATTGCAAATCAGGCGCATACCCCCCCCCCCCCCCCCTGACTTAGCCTGATGCGTTTTGATTGGGTCATATTACACCCATAAAGCCCATTTAATTCCTCCCTTTTTTATTTATCTATTTTATTTTCTATTTATTTGAACTAATACATTTCATTTTCTTCTTACATAATTTTATTTTCTTTTCATTTTATTACCTTTGGAAAATATATAAATATTAAATTTCTTTTATTATTAGGTTTAAACAATTTTTTTCTTTAGAACTTTTTTTCAATTAAAAAAGGAACCTTTGTATATAAAACATAAAAACATTAATACATAAAACTTAAAACATTTTTCTTTTCATTTAAACTTTTATTTGTACATATTCAACAAAATACAAAAAGAATAAATAAACAATACTTAATTTACATTAAGTTAACATTTCTCACTTGTAAATAAATCTCATACAGTGACACAAATACATTGACACATTTACATTACTCTATTCTTATACATTGCTATACACTACATATTACATTTGTGATTGATTCGATTTGGTTGTAAATTTATTTGGACACTACTCTCCTATTAAGTCTCATCCCCATTTGTAAATATTTGTACCCCTACTCCCGGATACTTATTTGTAATAGCGTAGACTTTAAATTCTCGCAATTTATCGCTTTCAAATATACCATGGTTAGACCTAGGGTTTGTATGTAAATAAAATCAAACGCTAGATAACCTAAATACAAGACAAATGCATGACAATCAATACACCATTCACACTTGCACCCCTAGGGTAATCCCGCTCGTTGCCTTCCAAAATGGGCCATGCTTGCACGTTAAGTTTCTTTGGCAAAACAAAATAAATCAAAATGATCATAGTCCCTCGATGACGCTTTCGAAAGTTGCCTAATCAAAATGATCAAGTCCCTTCAAGAAAATTGCCAAATATACTTGGCACCATTGCATTCATGGTCCATACGATGACCCGCGTCCGTCCCGTTAACATCCTAACGCAAGATTGCCCACCAAGTACAATGGTGGAACAAAATTGTTAAAAGGGTTAAAACATAGAAAAAAACCTTTGATTAAATTTAGGGGTAGACGACTCTTAGTTACTTGATCAACTTGCAAAACACACTTGCCTACTTTTCAAAATACACTCCACAAACACAACTTTCCAAACAACTTCCAAAAACATTTGAAACATCTTTTCGAAAAGATACACACCTTTGTAAAACATTCGAGTAAAGAATTGTTACAACGGTTGCCTAGACAAGGCGTCTTTTTCAAAACATTTTCAAAACACACACACACACCACCATTTCAAGCAATTGAAAATCAAGGCAAGTGATCTAAACAAGTAACTAAGAGCCCATGGATAACCATGGATGAAAAGGGTGCTAATACCTTCCCTTTTCATAATCTACCCCCCGAACCCACGAAACATCTCAAAAGGTTTTTCCTGTGCTTTTTAACCTTTCCTTTAGGATAAAATAAAAAGTCGGTGGCGACTCTTGCTAAACCGAACAAGTGCGAATACAAACACAAAACCTCAAGTCAGTTCTCCCACCGTATCACAGTACCCAGAGGTCTTTATCAGATGAGTGGGGTTGGATTTTTCTGACATAGGATCTCAGATGCATCTTTGGGCAGGACAGACCGTCATACTTAGAAAATGTTGGTACTTTGAACTTGGGAGGAATAACGATCCCAGCTACCAACCCTAGTTCTTCAAAATCTAAACCAGGTACCCTTTGCAACTCCATGGCTGCCAATCGATCCTCAAGATTTTTATATTTATCATTCGTCGGGGGATATTGTTGTTCGGAGTAGTCTTCATCCTCTTCCTCTTCTTCCTCTTCAACTTCAGATTCAAAAGGTCCCGCAACTCCTTTTCCTTTACCAGTCCCTTCATCAGACGTTGAGGGGAACTCGAGAACTTTTCTAGAATTGCTTTCAAACCTTCTTCCAAAAGTGGCTACTCCGGGCCTTTTCTTCTTTTTCTCTTTATTTTTCTCCAACAGTGCTTTAAGGTCCTCCTGACCCTTCGCTAAGGTCATGAGGAGTTGCTGGAATTGAGAATTTCGTGCTTGCAGATCCTTAACCGTCTGCTCCAAATCCATCTTGCTGAAATAAACAGCTGAAAGATAAGGAAACCTGGTGTGAAGACCTGCTTATGCATATGATGAATGGTATGTTATTCATGTAATGCATTCAAGGATTCAAAAATTCAAATTTGTTGCAAACAAAAAGGAACACACGTCATATTAAGAAGAAATTTGTTAGTACATAAGTTTCCCATGGACAAAACATTACAAAATTATTAATGTAAAAAGACATTGCGCATCCTCTTTGGTGTGATGTATGTGTTGAGAGTTTCCTCCTCATGAAGTCGGCGGGTAAGCTCTAAAACCTTCTTCTCACTGGCATAGAAGCTGGCTTCAAAAGTATTTCGTTCTTCCTTGAGTTAGATCTAACTCTTTTGTAATTCTTCCCATGATGTTGGCATGTCATGATGTAGGAGGGTGTATGGAACCTCTCCTTCCATCACAGGCTCTTTGATCAAGGGGAGAATGTGAGGATATGGCATCATAAGATTCTGGGCGCGGGTTCGTACCCACTTGAGATAAGGCTCAAGGGGGATGGAATTCTTGTGCCCCAGTGTCTTACTATCCACTTTGTTGGGCATCCTCCAAGCTCTGACGAACCTTTGTCGAAGTCCTTGCGCATTGTTGTCGAAGTCAAAAACTAGGTCAGGAATCAGCATGTCATGAGGGCCATCCCTCCGAGCATATCTAAACTGTCTTAGAGCTAAACAGGGGTTGTAGGTAATGCCTCCCCTAATGCCAAGTAGTGGGACATTAGGGAATTTCCCACAACAATCAATGATGATGACATTTTCTCTGGACCGAGAACACCAATGAACATCAGAATGTGTGAGGGTCATCAACCGTTGTGACCACGTTGAACCCTACTCATTCTTCAAAACTGATTGTGGAAGGTGAGAAATAAACCACCTTGCTAGGAGAGGAGTACAGCACATGAGAACACCTCTTTTCCTCATTGTTCGTGTGTAAAATGAGTGTAGGATGTCCCCAAGCAATGTAGGTACAGGATTCCGGGATATGAAAATCTTGACAGCATTCACATCTATAAGTTGATCAGGGTTTGGGAACAGGACCAACCCATAGATAAGGAGTGCCACAATCTCTTCAAAGGCTTGTAGATCAAGAGAATTACAGCAGTCTTGTGCCTTCTCAAACAGAAACTTTGCCAAGAAACCCTTGACACCACTTCTGGTTTCCCAATGTCCCTTGATGTCAGATGGTTGCAAGTGTAATGCTTGAGCAACATCTTCAGGCTTTGGTTCTTTTTCCGTACCGTTGTAGGGTAGTTGATGAAGAATAGGAATTCTCAGGAGTTGAGAAAATTCCTCCAAAGTGGGTACTAGTTGGTAATCAGGAAATGTGAAACAGTGGTGTAGGGGGTCAAAGAACTGGAAGAGAACTTTCATCATGTCTTCTTCAATGTTGGAGTTGACCAAGTTGAGAATCCTACCATGTCTTTCACTGAAGAGAGAATTCTCTGGAATCCTGGAAGTGAGCTCCTTGAGTTGAGGAGGGATTCTCACAAGGTTGACTTGAATTGTTTTCCTACGAAGAGATTCCATGACCTACAAAACAAGAACAAAGATGAAGGTCCAAACCCTTGAAATGGTTAGTGGATTCATATGATGCTTTATGATGTTCATGATGTATGCACAAGCACATGTACAAGCAAGTCACACAAAACCCTAGTTTCAGACTTGCATGAGGTTTCATAGGTAAATACCCTCTTGAGTTTAGTTGGCTCAAACCTGTCCTATAAATAGTAACCGGGTTCTAAGGAGCTCAATATCACTGGATTGTTTTCTATGTTCATTGTTTTGGTTTAGCCACTTAACTAGCGACCAAAATATTCCAAGAAAACAACCCTCAATGAGTGTAGTATCGAGTATCCACCAACTTCGGACTACACCAAAGCTGGTCATCTCACTACCCCTAATAAAAGGCCAAGATGGTCAAGTAAGGTTCTAAGAGTTCATTAGTGCTTTATGACATCACTCAGCGGCCCCGTATTCTCTTTGATTGACTCAAAGGCTACCGGTACTCACAAATATGTCGCAATAATATAGCTATTGCTTCAACCATGTCGGTATACCCCACACAGTTTCCACAACGTATTGCTATTTACCTATGAATGTTTCCCAAATTCGGGTAGAGGATTTCAAGCCCAAACAAGAGAACCAAATGTAAAGCAATCAAAGCAAATAATATAATCATTCAAAGGGTGATCTAAGACCTAAGGTTACTCCACTTTTAAAGTTATTCCCCAGCAGAGTTGCCAGTTCTGTGATACGGTGGGAGAACTGACTTGAGGTTTTGCGTTTATGTTCGCAATTGTTTCGGTTTAGCAAGAGTCGCCACCGACTTTTTATTTTATCCTAAGGAAAGGTCAAAAAGCACAGGAAAGACCTTTGAGATGTTTTCTTGGGTTCGGGGAGTAAATTATAGAAAGGGAAGATATTAGAACCCTTTATAACCATGGTTATCCATGGGATCTTAGTTACTTGTTTAGATCACTTGCTTTGCTTTTCAATTGTTTGAAATGGTGCTCTTCAATTGTTTGAAATGGTGCTTTGTGTGTGATTTTGAAAGATGTTTTGAAAAGAGGCCATCGTTGTGGAAACCTTTGTAATGATTCTTGTTTGAATGTATACAAAGGTGTTTTTGTCTTTTGAAAAAGTTTTCAATGTTTGAAAGTTGGATTTTGAAATTGTGTTTGTGAAGTGTGTTTGAAAATAGCAAGGGTGTTTTGCAAGCTTTTGATCAAGTAACTAAGAGCTATCTACCCTATTTTACTCAAAGATCTTTCTTATGTTTTTAACCCTTTTAACAGTGTTGTTTCACAATTGTATTTGGTGAATAACCTTGTGTTAGGATGTTAAACGGGACAGGCGCGGGTCATCGTATAGACCATGATAGCAATGGTGTCAAGTATTTTTGGAAATTTTCTTGAGGGACTTGATCATTTTGTTTAGGCAACTCAGATAGCGTCATCGAGGGACTATGATCTTTTGTTTTGTATTTGTTTTGCCAAAGTACTCAACATGCATACCATGGCCCATTTTTGAAGGCAACAAGTGGATTGTAACCCTAGGGGTGCAAGTGTGCATTGTGTTTGATTTTCATGCATTTTTGTCTTTGATTAGGTCAAACTATTTGTTGGTTTTGATTTTGCATACTGTGATCAGAGGGAATGAGAATTGACTGTTTTGGAATGTTGGTTCGCGTTTTGCGTTTGTTTTTGCAAAATGTCGCGGTAAGCAAGAGTCGCCACCATCTTTTATTTTATCCAACAAGGAAAGGACAAAAGCACAGAAAAATTCCTTTTTTGAGATATTTCTCGGGTTCGGGAGGTAGATTATAGAAAGGGAAGGTGTTAGCACCCTTTCTATCCGTGGTTATCCACGGGCTCTTAGGTACTTGCTCATTATGTTTTCAAAAGTTTGTTTTTCTTTGTGTTTGTGGATTTGAGAAGAGTTTTTGTTTTGAAAGGGGTGTAAGTGCGAAAAGTTTTATTTTTGTCTTAAAAGGAGCAAGTACTTAAGAACATCTACCTACTCAAAAAGGAATTAGACTGTGCAAATGTCCTTTAGACAACGCTATTCCACTATTGAGGAGTAGGTAGCATCGTCGTTGGAGTTTTTGGGCCAATTCGATTAAGGGACATGTGGTCACTAAAGCAATGTTAGGATGCCTTAGCGGTAACCTTAATGTCTTAGATCATTTTATCCGAGGCAACCGTTTCGAGGCAACTTATGATCTTTGGACAAGAGGGAGACCTCTAAAACTTCCTATACTCAATGACCACGTTCGAGGCAACCAAGTGAGGTGTACCCTAAGAGTGGCATGTGCCAGTGTATTGTTTTTCAGTTTATTTATCTTTGTACATGTTAATGGTAAGCTACTGTCGATTTTAAATTAAAGATTAATCTTGTCATGCATTGCCTATTTATCAAACATCTAGCAGTTAATGGTTGCGGAAATTAAATTGCGGAAAATAAATCTAAGCTATTACAAGGCCTCGGGTATTTACATCGCCAAAGACAAACCCTTTAAAAATTAAACTACGAAAAGTAAATAAAAACGATAAATAAAATCCTAATTAAAAACTATTACATTCCCGGAACAGTTACAATATTGAAACGTGGATCAGAAAATAATTCGCGCGCGAGAAAATTAAATCGAAGTGTTTTTAGGGTTTTGACCTTTTTTTTTTAAATAAAGCATATTTTTGAGTTAAAAATTAATCTAAATTAATAATTGAATTAATTAATGAAAAGAAAATATTTTTGTTTTTTTTTATTATTTAAGGAAATAAAATAAGAATGGTTAAAAGATATTAAAACCCTAATTCTAAATTAATTTTAATTTATTGCAAAAAGATGTTATTATTAAACCTATTTAAACTAAATAAATTAATTAATTGTTATTTACAAAAATAAATAATAAAATTAATGGAATTAAAAAAATATTATTTTGTTGTTTTCTGATTTTATGAAATAAAATTTAATTGGTTAATTTTTTAATTAAGATAATAATAATAATAATAATAAAATAAATAAATA
The DNA here is from genome assembly GCA_948472305.1 of Vicia faba. Taxonomy (NCBI): domain Eukaryota; kingdom Viridiplantae; phylum Streptophyta; class Magnoliopsida; order Fabales; family Fabaceae; genus Vicia; species Vicia faba. Next base: position 690,899,913 of record OX451738.1, on the reverse strand, counting down.
AGGAAAAGAAATAAAATGTAAAAAGAAATACTCACGGGGTGCTGGGCCCAAAAAGAGGTGAATCTAGCAAATTCCATGGCCCAAAACGTCCAGCCTTGTTTGACTTTTGAGGTTGGCTATGCATGCATTGACCTGAGACCATGGTGGTCCTTCATTCATGACCAACAGATTTGGCCTGAAGGCCATCTGGCACGTTGATTCTTGAGGTGTATGGTGGTCTTCATACCTGGAAAATCATTGGAATATCTGCAAGAAAATAATAATAAGCCTTTTGGGGGACCTGGGATTCGAACCCAGGTCCCATTGGTTTTTCATCCACCTGCTTGCCAACTCAACTAGCGCGTGTTTTTGTTATTAGAATAAGCAATGAATATTATATGTAAAAACAATCAATACGCTGTAAACAAAAAGATAAAGCGCGCGAGATTTGAAAGGACGAATGGGAGAGAGACGCGACAGCGTCTTCTTCGTTGAGCCATTGGTTTCTTACCTGCGGATTTTTATCCACAGCAAGATCCGTGGGTTCTTCCTAAAATCACTTCCAGGCAATATAAATGCAAACTAAAATCATCCCCATGCTCGTTTCGTCCTTCTGAGTCCATCCATGGTCATGGCTTGCTCCAATTTTCCCTGTAACTCAAATGCCTAAAAATAACACCCATAAACCCTAGATTCGGGCATTGTTATGCAGGCCATGAAAATCAAATTAAATGATGCAGACTTGTTAGAAATTTGATAAGGATCAAGATTATGCCAATAATTTCTCAAAAGGATGCAAGAATGAATGGTTTCGATTTCATGTTCAGAGATGTTTTCAAGAATACTTACAGCGCTTTTCAGATAGCTTCAGGCCTTGGCTTTGGTTGCTATAGCTTCAGGAGGTTGCTGGCAAGAGAGCTACGTTGTGATTTGGGATTGAATTGGCCTTCAATGTTGTTTTCGATCTCTCACTTTTCAAGCTTTTTTGCAAACTCGTTCTGGCCGTTTTAACAGTATTTTGTGCGTCCTCTAGGTTTGTGTGACTTGTGTGAGTGTTATAGAATGAATTAGGTTTGGTCTTTTAGTCTGAAATCAAGTGCATTGAAGATGGAATATTGGATTTTGATCACCATAACCAAGTTTCCATATTTGCATCAAATCTGAGATTTTGTGCATGTTTTGACTTGGCACGAGTTTGATTGAGTTGCACATGATATTCGAAAGCTGTATTGATCACAAGAATCTCCTTACATCAATTTTTAGATTTTATTTGATTTAATATTGATTAATAATGAATTAAATCAATAAAATGAAATAAAATAGAAAAATAAATGTTTGGTCATGAAATTAAAGATGGAACACGTGTGTGGCATGACAAGACTATATCAAGTGGAAAAAAGTGGGCCCTTTTGTCAAAAATTGGAGTTTTGAGGATAGTTGACTTTTAGCAATTTTGGAAAAATTCCCAACTTCAACAATGCATAACTTCTTCAATTTTGAACTTTTGTAAGTGTTCTCTGACTTTTTAGAAACCTTGAGATGTCCTCTAATCAACCCTTTTGGTCTCATCTCATTTTGATATTCCATGCTCAAGTTATAAGCTTTGGAAAAAAAGGTGTTTTTGTTGACTTTCAAAAATGACCTATAATGTCCAATTTGTAACTTTTTGTGAGAGCATTTATTGATCTTGGGGTGTGAAGATGGATTATAGGAAATTGCATCCTATTAAAAATGAGCTTTGGATGGGTCATTTCTCATAAAGTATGAGAAAGTTATGCTTGGTCAAAGTTGAGTTGACTTTTCCTACAAAACCCTAATTTAGCAACTTTTGAATCTTGATGAATCTTGAGCAATCCTTGATGAATCCTGATCAACCCTTGATCAAATGATGAATTAACCTTCAAAATGAGAATGTTGACAAAAAATCTTGAGGTTTGACTGTATTTGGGACACAGTTGACTTTTGCCCTAGCAAAGTTAATTTTTGGGCCTCTTGAGCAATTGACTGACCAAACTTCCTCTGCAAGGCTTGAAATTTGACATGGATGAACTTAATATCATATTAGGACATTGGGGAGAATTTGAGGTCATTTGGATGTGAGGACCTTGATGCAACACAAAACCCTAATTTTGAATTGACTGCCTTAGGAGGTGATTTGACTGTCCAATCTTTGAGTCAACTTGAGCCACTTGAAGATCATTCTTGGCAAAATCTTGAGGGATATTGGAGGGAAAATTTTGGGGTAAAACAGTTGCCCCTGTTCAATTTTCTTAAACCTGAGGATATAGATTGGCTTTCAAGCCTTTCGTGATCCGAAGGTGGAAGATAATTGAACACTAGAGTGCCCAAAAATTTGCACTCACATGGTGTAGTATCAACATTGTGATGTCGGGAATGGGCTTACAGATGCCATTTGGAGATTGTTGGTAGGAGGATGGGCTTACAGATGCCATCTGCAGGAGTGTCGATCGCATAAGAGATTCCTTAGCGAGAACTTGCATACCTGTGGTTGTAAAAGATTCCACTGGGGGAGTCTAAACTTTGTTGAGATTTAGGAATCTGGCCTGTATTTCAACTGAGAGAATACCTCAGCTGAGTCTTAAGAACCTGTCCATAATTCAATTGGGGGGAAACATCTTCATCAAGATCTAGGAACTGTCTCGTGCTCAATGGAGTATACCGTTGAGGTTATAGAACTTGTCCATACTATGACGGAGGAAAATATCAAGATCTAGGAACTGACTCGTGCTCAATGGAGTATACTGTTGAGGTTGTAGTACTCGTCCACACTATGACGTAGGGAAACATCTTCATCAAGATCTAGGAACCGTCTCGTGCTCAATGGAGTATACCGTTGAGGTTATAGAACTTGTCCACACTATGACAGAGGAAAACATCAAGATCTATGAACTGACTCGTGCTCAATGGAGTATACCGTTGAGGTTATAGTACTCGTTCACACTATGACGTAGGGAAACATCTTCATCAAGATCTAGGAACTGACTCGTGCTCAATGGAGTATACAGTTGAGGTTATAGTACTTGTCCACACTATGACATAGGGAAACATCTTCATCAAGATCTAGGAACTGTCTCGTGCTCAATGGAGTATACCGTTGAGGTTATAGAACTCGTCCACACTATGACGGAGGAACACATCAAGATCTAGGAACTGACTCGTGCTCAATGGAATATATCGTTGAGGTTATAGTACTTGTCCACACTATGATATAGGGAAACATCTTCATCAAGATCTAGGAATTGTCTCGTGCTCAATGGAGTATACCGTTGAGGTTATAGAACTTGTCCACACTATGACATAGAGAAACTGTCGAGATTGAGAACCTTATCTGAAATTCAACCGAGGATAAACCAATTGAGATTTAAGAACTGGTCAGGTCTTTGACTAATCTAGGAATTTAACTGCATCTTTCCTGAAAGGTAAAAGGTCAGTCACATGTGATGCATGAGATGGATCCAGCAATGATGTTCTCAACATAAATGAGATTGTATGGTATGATGCGTATATGCATGTATCATGATGTATGAAAATGTGATGTTTTAGCTGGGGAAAATAAATCCCATAGCTGCTGGAGAATAAAGCTGAGTTCTTCGTTTCCGCTGGGGATGATGAACAAAGGTGATAAACCTGTAGGAGAGAAGAACTCCATTGGGGGAATAACTGATGAAGAGATTACTCCGAGGGGAATTACTCTATGGGGAAGATACGTTCTGCTGAAGATTTTAACGATAACTCCGTTGGGGATTCTGTTGATAAGCTCTGTTGGGGATTTTAATGATGAATTCCGCTGGGGATAAAAAGAACTTCACTGGGGATGATCTTTCAGTTGCAACTTACTGAGGATAACCCAGTTAGACTCTTGTGAGGATAACCTTCTAAATTTGGCTGGGGAGATTTATTTGTGCTCCGCAGGGGATAAGCTTCCAGAATCTATTGGGTAAGATAATTCAACTCTGGCGGGGAAGCCTTTTTAGACTGCGCTGGGGAAATGATTCCACTGGGGTATCTTGTATTCCGCCAGGGAACATTCTTATATTCTGTTGGGGAATATTAAGACTGTCGGGGATGCTCTTATACTTGCTGGAGGATATCTCTTTATACTCCACTGGGGAAATGGCTCCATTGGGGTATCTTGTATTCTGCCGGAGAACATTCTTATATTCCGTTGGGGAATATTAAGACTGTCGGGGATGCTCTTATACTTGCTGGAGGATATCTCTTTATACTCCGTTGGGGAATATTAATACCTTTTGGGGATACCCAACCTTTTCAGGGCTGATGGTTGGTTAACTCTTCTTGGGGAGAGCATTGCTGATTCGTTCATAGTTGCAAGTCTCAGTGGGGAGAGCTACCATTACTGTTTTACTCTGCGGGGAGTGAAAGTATCTTAGCCATATTCTTCAGCTGAATATATACCTTGGTACCTGGTGGACAGAGCAACTTGTATAGTTCGGAAAATTCTTATTTGCCCCTGTTTCTGATATTACCAGTAACTTGTCCTTTGTTTCGCATGCAAATATTTATGAGCAGCAATTAATGTCAAATGCATATATCAAAAATGAACATTGGACATTCTTTGCAAAACAAAACAGATAAAGGAAAAACAATTTGAAATTTGTCTAAAAATGAATTTGTATTGATTTTGAAGTTTGCCTGTAAATAGGCGTTTTTGTACAAGAGGCTGACGTCCTAGTAAGAGAATGCCACCGAACAAATAGAATTTATACAATTTGTGAAAAGAAAAGAAAACAGCTATGTGAATAATCCCACTGGGTTCCAACTCTGCTATTTCCTTTATATCTTCAAGCGTATCATCACTTCGCTGCTTAGTTGAAGATGAATCTGTTTGATTGGTGTCGTCCGAGCTTGATAGTTAATACCGAAGTCTGGATGCAAGGTGATCCAATGAGACATAGTATTATGCTTTGATCCCTGACTTTTGCCTGGACCGCCCTTTCGGGTTTTCAGTCCACCAGGATACCCATTTTTGCCCAAGCCGCCTTTTCAGGTTTTCGACTTGCCGGGTGTACAGATTTTTTCATTTTCATCCCTTATTTTTGCCCGAACCCTTTTGGTTCGCCGGGAAGCCCTTATTTTTTCCTAGGCCAGTCAACCTAGCGGGTCTTTGATTATGCGTAGTATCTTTTTACTATGTCTGCATTGACGGGGTGAGGAAGGTCGTCACCATCCATGGTGGTTAGAATCATTGCTCCTCCTGAGAAAATGTTCTTAACCACAAATGGCCCTTCGTAAGTAGGGGTCCATTTTCCCTTGGGATCACCTTGAGGTAGAATAATGCGCTTGATTACCAGGTCCCCAACTTGATACTCTTGTCGTCTGACTTTCTTGTTAAATGCCTTGATCATCCATTTTTGGTACGTCTGACCATGACAAACAGCAGTAAGTCTTTTTCGTCGATTAGGTTCAGTTGATCAAGTCGGGTCTGAATCCAGTCATCTTCGCTCAAACCTGCATCCTTCATGATCCGAAGAGAGGGTATCTGAACTTCAATCGGCAAGACTGCCTCCATGCCATATACCAAGGAATAGGGTGTTGCCCCCGTTGACGTCCGTGTTGAGGTACGGTATCCGTGAAGAGCAAACGGTAACATCTCGTACCAGTCTTTGTATGTCACTGTCATCTTCTGCACAATCTTCTTAATGTTCTTATTTGCCTCTTCGACAGCCCCATTCATCTTCGGCCGGTAGGGAGAAGAGTTATGATTCTGTATCTTGAATTGCTCACAGAGCTCAGTGATCATCATGTTGTTAAGATTGGTAACATTGTCTGTAATGATCCTCTCTGGTACACCGTATCGACAAATCAGATTGTGCCGAATGAACCGTGCCACGACGTTCTTGGTTACGATAGCAAAGGAAGTTGCTTCAACCCACTTTGTAAAGTAATCAATCGCTACCAGGATGAAACGATGCCCGTTGGATGCCGTAGGTATGATCTCTCCGATCATATCAATGCCCCACATTGCAAAAGGCCAAGGTGCCGTCAAGATGTTCAGAGGAACTAGAGGTACGTGCACCTTATCAGCATAGACTTGGCACTTGTGACATGTCCGAGAATGCTGATAACAGTCGGCTTCCATTGTGGACCAATAATATCCTGCCGGAAGGATTTTCTTTGCCATGGTATATCCACTGGAATAAGTCCCGAAACTACCTTCATGAAGCTCTGCCATGATCCTTTCTGCTTCAATCTTATCCACACAATGCAGTAAGGTTGAATCATGGTTACGTTTGTAAAGAATGCCATTGTTGATGAAGAACTTGGCTGCAAACCTCCTCAGAAACTTCTTGTCATTAACAGATGCACCCTCGGGGTATTCTTGAGCTTCAAGGTACCTCTTCACCTCATGATACCAGGGCTTTTCTGTTACCTCTTCAGTCTCAAGATCACAATAATGTGCAGGTTCGTCCAATCTTTCAATAATGATTCGGGGAGCCTCGTTGTCCCAATTGACTTTGAACATAGAAGACATCGTAGCCAGCGCGTCCGCCAACTGATTCTCCTCTCTTGGGAAGTGTTCAAAGGTTATCTCCTTGAAATGGGGAAGCAACATCAATACATACTCCTTGTAAGGAATAAGATTAGGGTGTTTCGTATCCCACTCGCCTTTGATCTGACTGATCACGAGAGGAATCTCCGAAGACACTTAAAAACTTAATCCTTAGGTCAATTGCAGCTCGAAGACCCATTATGCACGCTTCATACTCCGCCATGTTGTTGGTGCAGTTGAAACATAGTCGGGCGGTAAACGGAGTATGAGAGACTTTAGGAGATATGATCACAGCGCCAATGCCATTACCCAAAGCGTTTGAAGCTCTATCAAAGTACATAGACCATCGGGATCCTTCCTCAGGTCCTTCATCCGGTCCAGGTATCTCACAATCAATCACTACCATGATATTCTCGTCCGGAAATTCAAAGTTCATAGACTGGTAATCATCCACTGCCTGATGTGCCAAATGGTCTGCCAATACACTTCCCTTGATTGCTTTTTGAGTCGTGTACTGGATGTCATACTCAGTCAAGATCATCTGCCATCTTGCTATTCTTCCGGACAAGGCAGGCTTTTCGAAGATATACTTGATTGGATCCATTTTTGAAATCAACAGAGTAGTGTGAGTCAGCATATACTGTCTCAGCCCGTGAGCAGCCCATGCCAAAGCGCAGCAAGTTTTCTCAAGCAGTGAGTATCGGGTCTCACAGTCGGTAAACTTTTTGCTAAGGTAATAAATAACATACTCTTTTCGGCCAGACTCGTCATGCTGCCCCAGCACACACCTCATTGAGTTGTCAAGTACTGTCAAGTATAGGATCAGAGGTCTCCCTTCAACTGGTGGCATCATAATGGGTGGCTCTTGGAGATACTCTTTGATTATTTCGAAAGCGGCCTGACATTCATCATTCCAGCGTACCACTTGATCTTTCTTCAGCAGCTTGAAGATTGGCTCACAAGTAGCAGTTAGGTGCGAGATGAATCGGGCAATGTAGTTCAGTCGTCCCAGAAAGCCTCTGACCTCCTTCTCTGTCTTGGGAGCTGGCATCTCTTGTATGGCTTTCACCTTGGCAGGGTCCACTTGAATACCTTTATCGCTCACGACGAAACCCAGTAGCTTACCAGAACTCACCCCGAAGGTGCACTTGTTCGGGTTCAATCTCAGCTTGTACAACTTCAACCTGTCAAACAGCTTCTGTAGATGGTCAAGGTGTTCCTCTTCAGTATGGGACCTCGCAATCATATCGTCGACGTATACTTCAATCTCATGATGGATCATATCATGAAACAACGCAACCATGGCACACTAATATGTTGCCCCAGCATTTTTCAACCCAAAAGGCATGACCTTGTAGCAAAAGGTACCCCACTGAGTAAAAAAAGTGGTCTTCTCCATGTCTTCGGTAGCCATCTTAATTTGATTATATCCGGAGAAACCATCCATAAAAGAGAATACCTTGTGCTGAGCAGTATTGTCAACCAGAACGTCGATGTGAGGTAGAGGGAAGTCATCCTTAGGGCTTGCCCTGTTCAAATCCCTGTAGTCAGCACACATTCGAACCTTACCATCCTTCTTCGGTACCGGAACCACATTGGCAACCCACTGAGGGTAAGAGGTCACTGCTAGAAAACCGGCGTCAAACTGTTTCATAACTTCGGCCTTGATTTTCTCAGACATCTCTGGGCGCATACGGCGAACTTTCTGTTTTACTGGAGGACAGTCTTCCTTGGTAGGCAGGCGATGAACCACAATGTCAGTATCCAACCCAGGCATATCTTCGTAAGACCAGGAAAAGATCTCAACATAGTCATGCAGCATCTGAATCAACCGCTGTTTCACACTAAGCTCCAAATTTGCACCGATCTTGACTTCCTTCTTGTCTATTTTAGTACCCAGATTCATTGTTTCCATTGGCTCTTCATGTGGCCAAATGGCCCTCTCTTCCTGGAGTAGCAGTCTTGCAAGTTCAACAGGCACTTCGCAATCATCTTCACCTTCGTCTTCGACTAAGTTGACCGGATTTTCGAAGTCATAATTGGCAGTAGCAGAGCCGTTACCAGTGAGATCCAGAGTGGATTGAGACCTGTATATGTGAGTGTGTGTAAAATAGCTGTTTTGCAACATATAATAAAGAAAAATAAGGAGCACAAAATTTGAAATGCAAAAGACGTCCAATGCTTTTATTAATGATATATGAAAATGGCACACAAAAGCTCTCACAAATGAAGCCGTGGTGCCCCGGGTAAGACACCGGGCCATAAAGTTTCAAAACATTGTCTGTTACAAATTCAAAACAAAGAGTTCATTACTGGTTAACAAAAGTAATAAGGATGAAGTCCTTTGCTGTCCAGTTGTTTGGTCCACCGTCGGTCGTAGGATAGATCCAGCTGTCGAATTCAGACTCCTCCACATCATCTTCAATGGAATTTACTCCTGAGTTGCTGATGAACACGGGAGGTCTTCCGATCCTTGCATTACGAACAGCCCTTTGAGCTTCTGCAGTGAAACCCAAACCAAACTTGTTAGTCTTCTGAGTGAAATCAGGAAGTCGTCCCCAATTTGCACACTCACCCTTCTCAATAACAGCTCGGGCATCCTTTAAGGAAGCCAGCTTCATAGGAGAATCTTCAACCACAGTCTCAGCTGATGCCAGTGTCTGAGGAACCTCTTCAAAATGCTGAAATGGGGTCTCAATGAACTCCCCATCCATCTCTACGTATCTGAACGAGTTGAGGTGGCTGACCATATACTCTTCCTCCCCTTGTATTGTCACAATCTTCCCTCTGACCGAGTACTTCAGCTTCTGGTGGAGCGTTGAGGTTACAGCTCCAGCTTTGTGGATCCATGGACGACCCAGCAAACAAGAATAGGATGGCTGAATGTCCATCACGTAGAATGTAGAATTGAAGACCTGAGAACCAACTTTAATTGGAATATCAACTTCGCAATGCACTATCCTTTTAGACCCGTCAAAGGCCCTGACAATGATGTTACTTGGCTTTAGCTCTAACCCCTCGCAATCCAACCGGTCTAGAGCTTTCTTAGGCAAGACGTTCAATGAGGAACCAGTGTCAACCAATACATGTGCAAGAGTAGTGCCCCTGCATTCAATGGAGACATGCAGGGCATCGTTATTATTTTTCCCCTTGACAGTCAAATCAGCGTCGGAAAAACCCAAACCATTATCAGCAGTTAAATTGGCCACACAATCGGTAAACTGATCAGCTGATGTCTCTTGTGGCACGTGGGCAGTCTTCAGGAAGGTAATCAGAGTCTTGGCATGGGCCTCTGAACACAACAACAATGACAACATAGAAATCTTGGATGGGGTTTGCCCCAGCTGCTCAACTACGTTATAATCACTCTTCTTAATAATCTTCAGAATCTCTTCCATCTCCTGTTTGGAAGCTTCAATAGTAATAGTCTTCGGTGCCTCTGTCTGGGCAGGCACATCAGTGGTGATCCCTTTGCCCCGGGCGTTAGATGACTCGATGACAGGGGTAAGGATAGGAACTTGATCAGGAACAACAGTAGGTACACTTGCAGGTGTAATGACAACAGGTCTTCGGACAATCGGTGGAGCAATATCAGGTGAGAAAAGTCTACCGCTGCGGGTGACTTTAGCAGGCCCAGTAATGTTGTTGACGTCGGTATCAGCATCCAACTCTTGCTTAACTCCAAGAACATAAACATCTGCCCCATAGTTCCAGGGGACAGCTTTGTCAGAGGTGTAGGGGATGGGCCCCGGAACAGTGATGATTACAGGTGAGATCTTCGGAGTAGATGTAATCCTAACAGGCTTCCTCGAGGGAGCCTTAGAAGAATTGTTGAAAATGGTAATGATGGTGACTTCTTCAGTAGGAATGGAAGGAACAACAATCTTCTCAAACATGATCTCCTTATTATCCATCAGGTTTTGGATACCTGACTTCAGAAATGGGCAACCAGTAGGTGAAACAGAACACATATGGCAACCTTCGCCACAACCCGGAAATAAACCGGCTAGCAACAGGTTCTTCTTGACAGTCATCAGAGGGGTAACAATATCATCCACGGAAGCTACAAACAAGTCTTCCTCTATAGCATTTACTCTATGTTTGGGCATGGGAGCAGTCACAACATTAGGCCTCTCGGGCGCCTCAAACTCAATCTCCTTTGCATCAATTAGGTCTTGCACCTTGTTCCTCAAAACCCAACAATCATCTGTGCTATGCCCCGGGCTATCAGAGTGAAAAGCACAGCGGGCATTAGGGTTGTACTTTGGTGATGTGGTACTTGGATTCTTCAGAGCTTCTTTTAGAGTCACTAGATTGGTCTTCAGCAACTATGGCAGAATCTGAGACAAAGTCATGATGGGACGAGTGAATTGCCTTCGAGGTATCTCGTCCTTTTGTTGATTGTGATGCTGAGGAGCACCAGCAGGTTTTGAAATAACAACCGCGTTGACAGCTTGGCAGTGTTCAGGTTTATTCTGTCTTCTCGAACTGTAGACAACACTGGACTCTTTCTTAAACGGTTTCTTCTCGGTGCTAGACGATGCACTCTTCTGTATCTTTCCAGCCTTAATACCAGCTTCAATCCTCTCACCAGTCAAAATAAGATCTATAAACCTAGCTGAAGAGCTTCCAATTAGATGGTTAAAGAATGGACCAGACAGGGTCCCCAGAAACATATCAACAAGTTCACGATCAGCCAAAGGTGGTTGCACCCTTCCAGCAAGATCTCTCCATTTTTGAGCATACTCTTTAAATCCTTCACCCGTTCCTATTGACATACCCTGGAGTTGGGTACGCGTAGGAGCGAGGTCGGAGTTGTACTGATACTGCCTATAGAATGCAGTAGCCAAATCTTCCCAGCTACGGATACTGGCTCTGTCCAACTGATAGAACCACTCAAGCTGAGTCCCTGAGAGATTGTCTTGAAAGAAATGGATCCATAAGTTCTTATCAGCAGTGTAAGGTTGGATCTTTCTCACATATGACCGGAGGTGCAGCTTCGGACAGGAGACTCCGTCATACTTGGCAAAGGCAGGTGCCTTGAATTTATGGGGGATCACCACCCCAGATGATAGACCTAGATCTCCGAAGTCCAGACCGGGCACCTTCTGAATTTCCATAGCGCTCAAACGGTCTTCCAGCTGTTTGTACTTATCCTCAGCAGGAGGATACTGTTCTTCATCATAGTCCGTCTCGTTGTCGGAGACCATAGGGCTAGGATCCCTCCTTTCTTGTGGACTATCCTTCCCTCCAAATGAAGTGGTCAGATCAACTTCATTCTGCAGCCCGTTTCCAAACCTGCGTCCAGTATTGAACAGGATGGTCCTCTTCTTCTTCTTCTTCTTCTCTTTCAGAATCAAGGTCTTCAGGTCTTGCTGACCTTTAGCTAGGTTCATGAACAGCTCTTGAAATTGGGCATTCTGGGCCTGGAGGGCCTTGATAGCTTGCTCAGTTGAAGGTTCAGTAGACATGATGATTGCTGAAATAAACAGCGAAGGAGATAAGAGACCTGTAAAAAGGGTACCTGTTTATGAAGTGCATGGGATGAAATGCATATGATTATGATTTCAAAGATAATCGGGATTCAAATTTGTAAACAAGAAAGGGAAACACACTTTATTAGATTTAAAATTCGAAATTTAAATTGTTCAACAAATTGCCCTTAGACGTTACAAGAATGGAAATACTAAAAAGTAAATGAAAATTGTAAAAGAAATCCTCAAAGGTCCATCAATGCTCCCATGGTCTCTTCTTCTCAGTGCGGACATAATCATTCAGAATCCGCTCATTCTCCAACTGTCGAGTCAGTTTCTGGATCTTCTGCTCCTGTTCATTGAACCTCTCTCGGTAGGAATCCCGTTCATCCCTCAATTGTATCCAAGACCTCTTCAGTGCCCCAATATCAGTGAGCATATAAGGGTGGAGAATAGTTGGAAGAACCCCCTCCTCATTAGCAACTTCAAGAGTAACAGGCCTGACAGCTTCATATGGCATACCTAGCTTCTGGGCACGGATGCGGACCCATCTGAGATATGGCTCCATTGGCAGAGAAGTCTTTGGTCCCAACTCATGTGGATCAGATTGGTGAACTCTGTCCCAAGCCCTTATGAATCTACGACGCAGCTCGTTGCTATCTCCCTGAAAATCAAAGATGATATGAGGCATCAACATCTCATGAGGCCCTTCCCTTCTGGCTCTTCCAAACTGAAGGAGAGCTAAGCATGGGTTGTAAGAAATCCCTCCATGGGTTCCGATCAATGGAACATTAGGATACTCTCCATAACGATCAATGATAGTCACCTCATCCATACCTTTGAGAGTCCAGATAATGTCATTATTAGAAAGAGACATCACCCTATAAGCCCAACCCATTCCTTCTTTGTTCTTCAACACGGACTTAGGGAGGTGCGAAATAAACCACCTCGAAAATAAAGGAACACAACACATCAAAGTCCCCCGCTTTCGGGCAGTACGAGCATAGAGCTGATGAAGTATATCACCCAAGAGAGTGGGTACCGGATTCTGAGAGATGAAGATCTTTATGGCATTAATATCAACAAAAGTGTCAGGATTCGGAAACAATACCAAACCATAAATCAAGAGGGCCAGAATATCCTCGTACTCCTTGAAGTCTAAGCTATCCCAGAAGTAATTAGCTTTGTCAACCAAAAACTTAGTCAGAAAACCCTTAGCTCCACTTCTAGTCTCCCAGTTAGCCATTACCTCCTCCTTGGTCAAGTGAAAGGCTGCAGCAATTTCTTCGGGCTTAAGAGTCTTTTCCCAACCAGTAAACGGAGTCTGTTCCAGGAAGGAGATACTGAACAGCTCAGAGAACTCTTCTAGGGTAGGAACCAGCTGGAAGTCCTGGAAAGTAAAACAATGGTACAGCAGATCATAGAATTGGACTAGAACGCTCATCATTTGTTCGTCCAATTTTGAAGTGACCAAACTGAGAAGAGAACCATGCCTTCTGGTGAAGGAAGTAGTGTCTGGTATCCTGACAACCAAATCTTTAAGCAGGGTAGGTACTTGGACAAAGTTGATCCGGATAGTATTCTTACGCATGGGCATCATGATGACCTACAAAACAGAGCAAAGATGAAACCCTCTTGTCTTTGAAATAAGTTAGTCCTTATGCAAGATGTATGCAATGTTATGATGTCATGATGTCATGGTAAAGGCACACCACAAATATCCACAAAAGGCAAACATGGTAAAGGCATACAAGTCACACAAGAGAGCCCTTAGATTTCAGGCTGGCATGAAGCTTAGGTACTACCCTCTTTCAGTTCAGTTGGTTAAGACCTGTCCTAAAAATAGTAACCGGGTTATAGAGGATCTCAATATCACTGACTACCCTCAATCGGTCATAATTCCAGTTTAGCAACCTTTTCTTGCGGCCGGAATCATCGCGAGAGTTTAGTCTCAATGAGTGTAGCATACTGCTACTGTTCTATGGCCAAGTTGGTCAATTTAAGGTTCTAAGGTCAGTTGGTGCTTAATGACTCCTTAGAAGATCCATATTCTCCTCGTTCCAACACAAGGGATATCGGTACATACCAAGGTGCCACACCAACGTAGCTACTGCTTCATCCGTGTCGGTCTATGCCAGACAGATCCCTCACAATTTATTGCTACTTACCTAAAGGGTATCCCCAGATCCGGGTTAGGATCTATAGAACTCTGATACAAGCCCACAAAATTAAAGCATACAAAGCATACAATTGAAAACACAAGTGATCTAATCCTAAGGTACACTCACTCTTAATTTCCCCAGCAGAGTCGCCAGTTCTGTGATCGGTGGGAATGAGAACTGACTGTTTTGGAATGCTGGTTTGTGTTTTGCGTTTGTTTTTGCAAAATGTCGCGGTAAGCAAGAGTCACCACCGTCTTTTATTTTATCCAACAAGGAAAGGACAAAAGCACAGAAAAATTCCTTTTTTGAGATATTTCTCGGGTTCGGGAGGTAGATTATAGAAAGGGAAGATGTTAGCACCCTTTCTATCTATGGTTATCCACGGGCTCTTAGGTACTTGCTCATTATGTTTTCAAAAGTTTGCTTTTCTTTGTGTTTGTGGATTTGAGAAGAGTTTTTGTTTTGAAAGGGGTGTAAGTGCGAAAAGTTTTGTTTTTGTCTTAAAAGGAGCAAGTACTTAAGAACATCTACCTACTCAAAAAGGAATTAGACTGTGCAAATGTCCTTTAGACAACGCTATCCCACTATTGAGGAGTAGGTAGCATCGTCGTTGGAGTTTTCGGGTCAATTCGATTAAGGGACATGTGGTCACTAAAGCAATGTTAGGATGCCTTAGCGGTAACCCTAATGTCTTAGATCATTTTATCCGAGGCAACCGTTTCGAGGCAACTTATGATCTTTGGACAAGAGAGCGACCTCTAAAACTTCCTATACTCAATGACCACGTTCGAGGCAACCAAGTGAGGTGTACCCTAAGAGTGGCATGTGCGAGTGTATTGTTTTTCAGTTTATTTATCTTTGTACATGTTAATGGTGAGCTACTGTCGATTTTAAATTAAAGATTAATCTTGTCATGCATTGCCTATTTATCAAACATCTAACAGTTAATGGTTGCGGAAATTAAATTGCGGAAAATAAATCTAAGCTATTACAAGGCGTCGGGTATTTACATCGCCAAAGACAAACCCTTTAAAAATTAAACTACGAAAAGTAAATAAAAACGATAAATAAAATCCTAATTAAAACTATTACATTCCCGGAACAGTTACAATATTGAAACGTGGATCAGAAAATAATTCGCGCGCGAGAAAATTAAATCGAAGTGTTTTTAGGGTTTTGACCCTTTTTTTTTAAATAAAGCATACTTTTGTTATTTTTGAGTTAAAAATTAATCTAAATTAATAATTGAATTAATTAATGAAAAGAAAATATTTTTGTTTTTTTTATTATTTAAGGAAATAAAATAAGAATGGTTAAAAGATATTAAAACCCTAATTCTGAATTAATTTTAATTTATTGCAAAAAGATGTTATTATTAAACCTATTTAAACTAAATAAATTAATTAATTGTTATTTACAAAAATAAATAATAAAATTAATGGAATTAAAAAAATATTATTTTGTTGTTTTCTGATTTTATGAAATAAAAGTTAATTGGTTAATTTTTTAATTAAGATAATAGTAATAATAATAATAAAATAAATAAATAAGGAAAAGAAATAAAATGTAAAAAGAAATACTCAGGGGGTGCTGGGCCCAAAAAGAGGTGAATCTAGCAAATTCCATGGCCCAAAACATCCAGCCTTGTTTGACTTTTGAGGTTGGCTATGCATGCATTGACCTGAGACCATGATGGTCCTTCATTCATGACCAACAGATTTGGCCTGAAGGCCATCTGGCACGTTGATTCTTGAGGTGCATGGTGGTCTTCATACCTGGAAAATCATTGGAATATTTGCAAGAAAATAATAATAGCGCGTGTTTTCGTTATTAGAATAAGCAATGAATATTATATGTAAAAACAATCAATACGCTGTAAACAAAAAAATAAAGCGCACGAGATTTGAAAGGACGAATGGGAGGGAGACGCGCCAGCGTCTTCTTCGTTGAGCCACTGGTTTCTTACCTGCGGATTTTTATCCGCAGCAAGATCCGTGGGTTCTTCCTAAAATCACTTCCAGGCAATATAAATGCAAACTAAAATCATCCTCATGCTCGTTTCGTCCTTCTGAGTCCATCCATGGTCATGTCTTGCTCCAATTTTCCCTGTAACTCAAATGCCTAAAAATAACACCCATAAACCCTAGATTCGAGCATTGTTATGCAGGCCATGAAAATCAAATTAAATGATGCAGACTTGTTAGAAATTTGATAAGGATCAAGATTATGCCAATAATTTATCAAAAGGATGCAAGAATGAATGGTTTCGATTTCATGTTCAGAGCTGTTTTCAAGAATACTTACAGCGCTTTTCAGATAGCTTCAGGCCTTGGCTTTGGTTGCTATAGCTTCAGGAGGTTGCTGGCAAGAGAGCTACATTGTGATTTGGGATTGAATTGGCCTCCAATGTTGTTTTCGATCTCTCACTTTTCAAGCTTTTTTGCAAACTCGTTCTGGCCATTTCAATAGTATTTTGTGCGTCCTCTAGGTTTGTGTGACTTGTGTGAGTATTATAGAATGAATTAGGTTTGGTCTTTTGGTCTGAAATCAAGTGCATTGAAGATGGAAGATTGGATTTTGATCACCAGAACCAAGTTACCATATTTGCATCAAATCTGAGATTTTGTGCATGTTTTGACTTGGCACGAGTTTGATTGAGTTGCACATGATATTTGTAAGCTGTATTGATCACAGTAATCCCCTTACATCAATTTTTAGATTTTATTTGATTTAATATTGATTAATAATGAATTAAATCAATAAAAATGAAATAAAATAGAAAAAAAAATGTTTTGTCATGAAATTAAATATGGAACATCTGTGTGGCATGACAAGACTATATCAAGTAGAAAAAAGTGGGCCCTTTTGTCAAAAATTGGAGTTTTGAGGATAGTTGACTTTTATCAATTTTGGAAAAATGCCCAACTTCAACAATGTATAACTTCTTCAATTCTGAACTTTTGGAAGTGTTCTTGGACTTTTTAGAAACCTTGAGATGTCCTCTAATCAACACTTTTGGTCGCATCTCATTTTGATCTTCCATGCTCAAGTTATAAGCTTTGGCAAAAAAGGTGTTTTTGTTGACTTTCAAAAATGACCTATAATGTCCAAATTTGTAACTTTTTGTGAGAACATTTCTTGAGCTTTGGATGGGTCATTTCTCATAAAGTATGAGAAAGTTATGCTTGGTCAAAGTTGAGTTGACTTTTCCTGCAAAACCCTAATTTAGCAACTTTTGAATCTTGATGAATCTTGAGCAATCCTTGATGAATCATGATCAACCCTTGATCAAATGATGAATTAAACTTCAAAATGAGAATGTTGAAAAAAAATCTTGAGATTTGACTGTATTTGGGACACAGTTGACTTTTGCCCTAGCATAGTTGATTTTTGGGCCTCTTGAGCAATTGACTGAACAAACTTTCTCTGTAAGGCTTGGAATTTGACATGGATGAACTTAAGAACATATTAGGACATTGGGGAGAATTTGAGGTCATTTGGATGTGAGGACCTTGATGCAACAACAAACCCTAATTTTGAATTGACTGCCTTAGGAGGTGATTTGACTGTCCAATCTTTGAGTCAACTTGAGCCACTTGAAGATCATTCTTGGCAAAATCTTGAGGGATATGGGAGGGCAAATTTTGGGGTAAAACACATACAAACCCTAATTCTCCAATCATGGCATAATTGAAAGCTTAAAGGTGCGAGAATTTAAATTCTACACTATTACAACATGATATAGGGAGGGGGGTATAAATTTGAATAGGGGATTATTTTGCAAGAAAATTAAACCCTAAATTATTACAACCAAATTGAATTTGCAAGGCATAATACTTAAATGTACAATATTTAAATAAATACAATAAATAAATAAACAAAAAGTATTATGCAAAAAAGGTTTTTTATGTATGTAAAGTATTTTCAATGGAAATAAATGTAAAGAAATAAATAAAATAAATAATTAATTTTAATTATTTTTTTAGGATAAACCCTAATTCCTTAAAGAAATGGTATTATTTAATATTTATATACAAAAATGTATCAATATGTACAAAAATAGAAGTATATTGAAAAACACTATTTTTTAGTATAAAATATCAATAAAAATAAAAATGTATTATTTTTGTGTTTTTTTATTCTATGCTTTTAATAAAATAAAGTATATATATATATATATATATATATATATATATATATATATATATATATATATATATATATATATATATATATATATATATATATATATATATATATATATATATATATATATATATATATATATATATATATATATATATATATATATATATATATATATATATATATATATATATATATATATATATATATATATATATATATATATATATATATATATATATATAATATA